>OU974073.1:4479747-5707247 GCA_918843875.1 Diadumene lineata
CTGTGGTGGTGGATCATCAGTGGGCCGTCGACCACCAAGGTAAACAATATCTACCACTGTGCCAACTGCTCCATTGTACAAACCCCATTCAGCTTTGATGTTTGTCACAAGCATGACCTTACTGTCACGGCAAAGATAAAGGAGTTGCAGCAATCCTCCTGCCTTGTTGCTGTCAGCTTTCTGTGCGTGTTTGCCATTATTTACAGCTTTGATCTTTGCCACAGGATGCTCAGGAACCTGGTTACATTCAAGCAACTTTTTCTTGTTACGTTCCCACTCCAAACGATGTGTTGGAAACACAAACAGGCCATTATCGTCCATTCTTTGCAGCAGCCCTTCTCCATGGGTCATAGCTAGATTATGCCACTGGAATTGTTGGAGCCAGTGAACTTGTTCAGGTGTAGTACTATATGATCTCATGCACATAAGCACTTCTCGTAACTGTACTTCAGATTCAGACTGTCTTATATTCTGAGTTAGCTCCACAGCACTATCAAATGTTGTCCACACCAATCGACCATGGTTAGAAGGTGCACTTCGAGCATCAGGAACATATACAGGTGTGTCACAAACAGGAGGCAACTGCATGTCATCTCCCATCATGACAACAACTGGAATGCCTCCCCAAAGCTCTTCTGAAGAGTTTCCTCTATTCATCCCATACCGTGCATGTTGTTCCATCCATCCCATGGTTGTACGACCAAACATTGAGCGTTCATCTCCAATCAGCACTTTCAAATTTGCACATTTGTTCTGAAGCCTTTCTAGAACAATTCCAGATGGGATTGACAGTTCAGTACAAGACCGTCCACCTGAAGGCAGTGATAGAAAGCTGTGTGCAGTCCTGCCATCCACTAAATAAGCTGAATTACCAGTTGGGGTAATCACCTGTATAGCATCATTCATTCCAAAGACTTGCCGTACCAGTCGCTGTAAGCACTTGATTACATACGACTTTCCAGTTCCACCGGTTCCAGACACGACAAGTCTCAAGGGTGAGTAGTTATCACGATTCTCCACAAAGTTGTACAGAGTGTACAGCACTAAACTAACAATTGACCTCTGTTCTTCGTTCAATGTTGAAGGACATACGTCTGGTAATTGAACATTGCTGTTCGGTACATTTCTGTCTTCATTCTCTTCAATGCAACCTTGAAGCCACTGTTTAACATGTTGAACATCTGATAGTGGGATTGAAGTGTTACTCCAGTCAAACTGATCACCACCATCATCATATTGGAATTCACTTTCAACTCCCTCAAACTGATGATTCGGACCTGCATAAACGCCAACCCAGTCAGGCTGCTCATCTGCTTCACATTCATCCTCCTCTTCATCCTCTTCATATTGACCCTCTTGTTGATGGTTAGCTGCTTGTTGAGCTTTTATCACCTGAGCCTTGACAAAGGTGGGGCAATCGTCACTTCCAAGAAAGGTTTCAAAACGTTCAATCCATGATTGTTCATCTCTCTTCACTTCTTGAATACTAAACCAGCTGGGACAATGTAGCAGCATCATTGTGCGACAATAATCTTCACGGAGAGGCCATGTTGCATAGGTTGCACCACCACTGACAACTGGTACTTTACCATTGTGGGATGCAAAATCATACCAAGAGCATACTTCTTCACGTGGTCTTGCCAAATACTTATCCAGTGAACTACTTGTGGTTGCTGTTTCACCATTTTGTTCCAGACGTCTTGAACCTGTCATTGACAAGTAGCTAAACTGTCTGCTGCAACGCCATAATGCTAAACCGCTTAGCTCAAAGGAAGCTTCTGGCCCACTAATGTCTCTCCTTCCAACTGTTTTTATAAGTAGCTTGGCACAAACTGATCTTCCTGATACTTCGTCAGCTGAGTCTGTTGTAGCCACCATGTCTTTGAATAGATCAACAGTCGCACCAGTCGGTTCATTGTCTTTGCAGGCATATCCACATACATAGTCTGTAACAGCTATGATTTCATTTGCACTAGGGTAGTCTGGATTGGAGTTTGACACAATCAAACTTACATCACAATTTGCTCTCCATGACTGCAACTGATACCTTGAGTGCTGAATTACACGAGGATGATCACGAGGAAGCTCAAGTCTTAAAGCACCATTTCGGTCTTTCACAACTGCTGCTGAATCACAGGGTTCTTTTCCTCTATGGAATTCAGATCCAAATTCCATTCTACAGACTCGCTCATTTGGTTGAAGTCCTGGCTGAGGATGTCTGGGTGTCCTCAAACAATAATCAGAGCAGCAATGAAGACCAACCCTATTGACCAACTGCAAATAATCTTCCAGTACTGCATCCTGTGTTGCAGATACATCCATCAACATCTTGACTAGTGGATCTTGGTCATTGGTTACAGGCTGAGCTGTACCTTCTGGTGGTGGCCAGAACTCCCTCTTTGGATTTCCTTCATTATCTTTACCCGCTGGGTGTGAAGCTGTCATGGCAAATTTGTCTTCGACCCACGAGCTAAGCCTTGAAACATAGTCTTCTTCATCACATCCATCTTCTCTTGCACTGTTGAGCAACAAATGTGGCTCTCGGTCACCTCTCCAACTAAGCTGGTGCCAATGAATTTGTCCTCTTGACTTTGCAAACTCATAGCGATACCAGTAGTCGCTCACACCGAAGACATCCTTGATTATCTTCTCATGGTAGCTCTGGGTACGGGCATCGAAGTAAGACACCACAACATGGGTGTTCTCCTGTACTGCTTTGAACCGCAAATTGTTGTCTTCAAGTAGGTCAACAACTTCTCCAGTAGTCTCCAAAATGTACTTTTCTAATAGTCTTCTTAAGGGTGGGAAGTAAAATTCAGCACAGCTCCCAGTCATGAAAAAGGATGGCAATCCATGTTTCTCATTTACCATAAATTCGATCAATGCTCGAAGCTCTCTCCGTCTTTGATGCCAATACTGTGAGGTTCCACGAAGACTAGCTCCAAAGTACAGTAATTTATTTGCTATGCTTGTGTCCCCACTTCCTAGGCGCTCTTGCAGATCAGCTACAGTAATGTGCGGTTCTCCTAACTGCTGGTCAACAAAATAACGACTTTGTTCTAGGGCTCGTTTTCTCATGATCATGTTGTGTACCACAAACTTCCATACTTTGTGCTTGGCAAATCTTCCATCTTGATACCACAGCAAATGCTCTGCCCATTCATGAAGTGAAGTACATGTCCTTGGGCGGTTAACACTGTAATCTCCACGGCCTGTTGGAAACAGGCATGGGAATGCCATCGTAAAAAAATATGGTGTTGTAAACTCTGATGCTGGTTCTCTATCAGTTGTTGGCCAAGGAATTACTGGTCTTTGGTTTCTAGGTCTTTCCTCATCAACATTTCCAGGATCGGCTATGACTTGGTTTACAGCTGACTCAATTTGCTCCTGTACATTAACTCCTGGTTCAGGCAGAAGAACACCAGAAACAGTCTCTTCGTCATCTTCTTCAGTTTCAATATCCAACTGATTAGGGGCAGGGCCTTGGTCATCTTCATGTTGGGTCTCACTAAATTCAACTGTACGTAGTTGTGGCAGTTCATCATCCTCAGGCAAGGTTTGAATCCGAGTATCATCAATAACTATGTTACCATATGCTGGGTTGTTGTTCTTTAACCATCGAAGTGCTGCTTCCACGCGATACCGTCGGACTCTAAAATCTTTGTGTGTGTCATCCTTTCCTTGTCGTCGCACACAAATAATATCCACATCTGCTGGTAAACGTGGGAGGATTGTAGCAGGCTCTTGTACAGCCTGTGGAAATGCAATGCAGTGGCCTCTTGAAGCAATACCACCATGCTTCAACATACGCACATGGACAGCTGGTGCTAGCCTTGCTATCAGCATCTGTTCTGCATCTGTGAGATCTGTAAGCTCATTAGGGACCAATCCAGGTAACATATTGTTCTCCTGAGACCATAACTTTGGAACTTGTTTGTCTCTTTTACAACGGGAGCAACAATCACTTTTGGTGGGGTTTACTTGAAGTCGCCTTTCCTTGCAAACATTACAACATTGAAACTCATAGGACATCTGTTCAACTTCAAATGCTCGTATGGCAGTGTAACACTCATCTTCATGTTGACTTGATCCTGGTGGGGGTGGTTGAGGAAGATCACTTATCACTTCAAGCAGCCTTCGTTCTCCTTGCAAAATTCGTCTTTGATTTCTACGTCTTCGCCTTTGCTGATCAGCAGCACTTTCAACTGCACCAAGGTTTGCATACTCATAGGCAATACCAACTGCTCTTGCTCTTGTTATCAAATCTCTGTCTTCATTTTGGCAACTAGGTTCAGCATCTGGTTGTCTGGTGCTAGGTATTTGAGGTAATTCAGGAGGTATCTCCTCCTCTGGTTCACCGTGTTGATTGGTAATTACCTCCAAATGAGCTGTATTTTGTAAATCATGATGGTTTTCACCTATATCTGTTTGAACTAAAGGATTATCCACAACAAATTCAAAACAATTTTCATTTGTACTATCATCATTACTCTCCAAGTACAATTTTAACTCACCTGATGTCAATGTACCTACAACATTTTCAGTATTTCTTTCAATCTCTTCGGTGAAACCTGTGTTCGTACCATATGATTCAATTCCTAAAAAAAATCAACCAACTAATCAATTCATTCATCAGTCAGGAGTGTACTTATACATAAACTGAAAACAATATCCTTTTCATTTGCAACGCTGCATCTCAAAAAATGCACAGGCTCACAACTTACTAGTTTGGCTGATTGCATATTAAACCTGATCACACATGATACACTTAGAACATATAAATATGTTTGGAGATTAATTTATTATAGTTTTTAAATTATAACCTTATATGCATGTACACATGTATGATTGAAATTTACTTATAATAATTAGTCATCAGTGAGCTCAATAAATGGCTTTATAATAGACAAATGAAAATTTATAAAAAATGATCAAAATACCATTTTATTAAATTGAAAGACAAAACAAATGCATTGACTTTAATGATTGTTTTGGTTACCAATATCAAAGCATTTAATATAATAGAAATAATGTTTTGACATATTTTGGAAATCAATTGTAATAATAAGAATTACATATCCCATCATTACATGAATATTAATTAATCATCTCAATTTTACTGTAATCACTGCAAAATCCTACAATCCGATTGGTTAATATGATTGCATCCTTTTAAGCTTTACATTGCATCCTTTGGAATCAAATCAATCAAATCAATTTGCACTATAGCTAATCATATTAGACACCTGTCATTTTCCTTTCATTTTTCAATCCAATCAAATCAAAGAATTAAAAGAAACCCATTTCAAAGTTACTGAGAGAGAAAATAGACATTTTTGCAGAGGAACAAACGTTTTCCTGGGGTACTTTCAAGTTTTTTTTTTGTTAAAAAAGTGTTTTTAAGGCCTTACAAAGGAAAGGGAGCAATATTGTACCAGAAAGCCAAACAAAAAACAAAACAAAACAAAAAAAGGGACAGGACTCAAATGACATTTTTTTGTCTGATATGGGTTCTTTTTTGTTGATGTCTTGGTATTCAATGACTGTTTATTATCAACAATGGACATAACTTGGAAACGTTGATTAGGTTTCTGTTGCTCAAAATCCATCCACAAGGCATTATCATATATTTTTCAATTACAAATAGCAATAAAAGCAACATGTTTTTATTTGTGTGCATTATTATGGATTGAAACTCATTTTTGCAAAAACATTAAAACTGTTTACTAGCTGTTGTAAGCTCAAATAATTACATTTAAAAATCGAATTACTTAGCCTTGTTATTTTCAATACATTTTTTTCTGAAGAACGAATGTATTATAATATTGATAATTTGCAAGGTTTTGCTCAAAATCACATGGAAATGCTTTAATGCTGTAGATTACAAAATGAATATGATCAATTGAACCTTGGGTCATGCAATTTTGGACCAAAGCCAAATTGTACTCCTACTATGTGGTCATGTAATTTTATACTTACAGTATGATTTTGGTCCAAACTGCACTCAACCTGATTCAATTAAAATTATTACCGGTAATCAAATTTTTATCAATGAAACTAGTTCTTTACAAATTGCATGTTTATGCTTATTTTTAATAGTTTAAAAATTCATTTCAAAAATCATGCTTATAACATGTAACCCTTTGGGTGCAAAAAATCCTTTAAATTACTTTTTTGTAAAAAAAAAATGTTATGTGTAAATTTCACATGATTAAACACTTACAATTGATGGTTTGAATCTTTTAACTACTTATAAAATTCATGATTAATTAATGAACCCAGACAATAGAAAATCACTACCGTGAAGGTATCTGTATATCTGATTCAGAAATCATCCAGATTGGAATAAGGTTTATTTACCTTGAAATATCTCAGCCAAATTAAATCTTAAATTTCAAAAATATTAATCTACAATAACAGCATTCATCTAGACCCATTTCATAAGTAATATTATTATTACAATATTTGCGTCCCTTCTGTATGGAATAATTACAATGCCAAGCGGGAGGCGCTTATATATATTACAAACAATAAATTATTTTTGATTGAAGATAGTACATGTATAAGCTTTGTGACAAGAAATACACTGCATTAATGAATCACTTTATTCAAGACTAATTTATATAGGGATTCTTTAAAAGTGATATAAATATCATATTTCACTATAAACATCCTTTCCACAATTTTATATCCATTCCAAGTACAACATGTTTTGAATTTTAGGACAGCATCAAAACAGTAAACATTGAAATAAATTGTCAATTTACATCCCCAGAGCAAGAAACTTAATTTCTCAATTTTTATACAAACGGACAATTTTTACAAAAACTTGTATAGCATGCTTTGATCTTGTCTATTAATTTTCTTCTTATATTAGTGTAGGCAAATTTATTTCTTGTACATAAACAAAGAAAAACGTAACATAAATAAGATGTAATCTTTATATTGCAAACCCGTGTGCAAATATAATAAAAGTCTAAAAAAATGTGTTGCATAAATTCATATCTTAATTTTTTTTAGAAATCCATGCAGAATGTTTTGTATTGTTTCTTATTCAAACCAACAAAATACAGTACTTAAGAGTTCTCTATTTTGCTTCAAACCAGCATTTTATTTCTCCATTTTTTCCTCCCTGGTAATACACCATGTAGTATTTTTAAAAAAAACTTTTCTCAGCTTCAATGACATTTATTTAAATCCCTCAGAGCCCTTTTACAGAAAATGTTTGTTTGATGTTGTTGTCCAATATATAGATCAATGAGAATAATATTATTCATATGCCATTTAGCTGAGCATAACTGAAATACTTACCCAGCACATTATTGTTCTGAGAATAAAAATCAGTCATCTCACTTCTACATCCATGTTGACATAACAGTTCACCATATGACCCATCTTCTTGAGTTACACATATGTAATGATCTGTACTTGAAGCTTCTGCATTCCCTAAAATAACATCAAATCATTATTTCAGAACCAAAAGACATGAAAAGTATTCTGATTTGAATTGAATAAATATGTAGCACAATGACAGATTGTAAGTGAATGAATGAGTGACTTAATGAACAAATGAATGAATGAATAAATTAATGAATAAGTTAATGAATGAATGAATAAGTGAATGAATGAATAGATGAAAATAGAATCAATAAATGCATGAATAAATGAATGAATAAGTGAACAAATAAATGAATGAATGGGGTTTTCATTGTGGTCACATGCAGTGGAGGATCCAGAAATTTTGAAAGGGGTGGTACTAATCAAAAAATGATCCAGAAATTTTGAAAATTAAAAAAAAAATACTGATTTAAATACCAATCAAAATTTAAAAGTACTACCTATAAAAACAGACAAAAAAGGGGTGCCCCCACCTGGATCTGTCTCTGGCATTCTTGCTCACTACTTTATGTTACGTAAAACAACATCGGTATTATAAAATTTGACTCTCATTCACTGAATAAATCCGTATATTTAACTTATCAAACTAAATAGCTTCTACAAGATATTATATAAAATTGTAATTGCTCGTCATGCATTCATCAAAATTGAATGAAATTTATTGATTTGAAACGTATATATCTGTGTAAAATTATAAAAAAAGTCAAATAAAAGTTAAATAAGTTTTTAGCGGAGCTCCGCGCGGGCCGAAGGCCCGCGCAAGCGGAGCACCATAATTAAGAAAATATGGTAAACCATCGAGCTGAGTTTTCGTCGACAGACACAGGAAGCCCGCGCGACCGTAATACGTCCTTCCGTCCGGCGTCCGTGCCCATAAGCGCGAGGTCGCTGACCATTTTTAGTGGGCGCCAAAACTTTGACAAAATTTACTGATCTCCACACATCAAAATTCACAATCGATTTTAAACAGTTTACTGACTGAAACTTTCTACAAATGTATTTCTAAAATGGACAAAGAACAAAAAATAGTCAAGCTAAGCTGCCGGCTAAAAGAGTTTTGACTGAGAAAGAAAAACAAAGACGCGTACGCCGAATTTGCAAAAAGAAAAAGAACTACGATTCAACGAAGAAAAGCTTCAAAATATTTACACTGACAAGTCCCGTGCCGATGTTTTTAACTAGTCAAAATTGATGTGAAGTCCTGTAGAGCTGTTAAGATTTTCTTTGGTGCTTAAAAGCCATTCAAAGATGGAGAGATGGAGATTTTACAAGTTATAATTTCTGGAAGAGTTTATTTGGCCAGTTTGCAAGATGCTGGTAGACAAGGCTGTATTCTTCGGGTTTGTGGATTCTTCGTGGCGTTTTCCAATCATTACTCATCGACTAATCTACTCTTAGAAGTAAAATCGACGGCGACCAAAATTTCATAAAAAACGTGCATTTGCGGCCATTATATTCAAAAGAGGTGAAAAGCAAAATGAACACGCGATCACGAAGATGACTTCACTCTGTTCATTCATCAATTTTTTACGGGCAATTCAGAACACGGAGAGCTTTAGGATCAATGCAGATTTATCAACTATTCAAAACAAAAAATAACTTTTCATACACGATGTATAAAAGTAGAACTGCCAGTTCAGGAGTGGATGGAAATGCAAATTTAGCACAATGTGTGATCGAGCAACTCGAGCGAGCCATACTACGCCGGCCGTTCTGTTGAACTGTGTAAACTTTTTAGAGGCGGTGAAAATGTTTTTTTTTTCACTTTTAAAATTCTGAAAACATGAACAAGCTTATTGTAATCAGATGGCCACTTTTAAAATTCTAAAAACCTGAACAAGCTTATTGTAAACAGAACTGAGGACAAAAAGTTCAGTGGAAAAGTGACAGTACAGGACAAGAAACGTGGCACCGGTATGTTTACATTTTTTGACGATCTTTAATGAATTTCTTTTTTTACCATCCACATGAAAGCATTTTGCAATAATTAAATTTACTAGTTTTTGTAAGATATTTATCCATCGTTATGTGTGTGTGTTTTTTTTTTAATTTTGATTCTTGTTATCTTTGATTTGTTATTGAAAATAAAACGCTTGTATGAATTCGTGATTGTACTAGCTATTTTTTAGCGAGTTACGCAGTATTCACATTTGATAATTAAAAATTCACAACCGTTTTAGATAGCTAGATTACCAATAAGTAATTCATTACACATTTCACCAGAAAAGTGAAATTTTTGTTGATTGTTATAACATTTTTTTTTTCAAACGTGAAAGAGCGTAAAGCGAGAAGCGCGAGGGGATTTGTTTACAACTCGCAAAGAAGCCATGTTTGTGCTTTTCTAACTTCTCATTGGACAATCAATTTTAATTGACAAGTGCTATTTTTACCATGCATAACAATATATTTTTCGCATTTTTGCGTATAATAAAATGTTGTCGCATGCATAAAGCTTTGTGTATTTCAATTGATTATATCATTATTTGATCATGAAAAGAAAATAACAGCAAAAAAAAAAAAAAAAAAAAAAAACTGATCAAGAATTTGATAATTCGTAGTGAATGAACAAATGAAAGAATGAATAATTGAATAAATAATTCATTTCATTAAATCGGAGCTCCGCTATTAGGTTTACCTAATTTTTATATTAAAACATGATTGACCATTTTTGAAGTTATTATATTAGTATGAAACACTACCATTTTGAGAAATGAAGGCTTATCACGCTTACATGGTATAGTCATAATTTAGATATGGTCAATGCTCATGATAATTGTGTCTAATTTGTTTTTGCACTTCGTATAAAGAAGATAAAAAATGCCTCGATCTGCTCGCCGTTCATGTCCATCCATTACACGATTGAGAAAAAGACATAAAATAATTTTTTTGGATTGAAAAATTTACCTGACATTCATCTGCAATAACGCTAGTGATAAAGGCTTTTGGATTTCACTCAAATAGTTGAGTGGGATCATATAAATTTAATGGTGTTTTTCCTAGCTAGCTTGCAGCATGCATGCAAAAAGTCCCCCATGTTGGTTTCACCTACTTTGCAGGTTGCTATGTCAACCAATGAACCACTCATATTTTTTATTCAAAAAATTATTTTTTGCTGCATTTTTCGATTAAACTTTTGAAGCATTTTCGTATCTTACCTGAGACAGTTGACTCTTGACCTTTTCTTGCTCCTTTTTCTGCCTCTTTTGAATGACTTGAGCGCTTTTTTTTGACACGCTGTCTTTCTTTATTTTCTTCACCAAGATTTTCTCTGATTGTTCTTTGTCTTTGCCGTTCTCTTTCCAAATCTTTTTCGCTAAAGTTTTCTCTGTTTATCCTTTGTCTTTGACGTTCACTCTCCCTATCTGCTTCGCTAAATTTCTCTCTGGTCAACCTTTTCCTTTCACGTTCAAGTTCTTTATCAGCTTCAGTAAATTTTCTTCTACATTGACGCTTTCTTTCTCGCTCAGCTCCCCGCTTCTCTTCGCTGAATCGTCTTCGTCTTTCTCTCTCTTTTTCACGTCGTCTTTGTTTCTCTTCCTCGCTCAAAACTCTTTTACTCGGCAGCTTGACTTCGCTGTTGTCTTGCAATTTGTCCATTGTAAAAAAAATGTTTTGTTTGTATTTTTAAAGCTTCCAGTTTTAAAGTTCAGTTAACTGAAAAAAAATGTGATTGTGATTTTTTTGTGTGTGTTTATAGATTACCAAATTCCCAATTATGTCGGCACACGTCCAAAATTTGTCAAAGTTTTGGCGCCAAAACTTCGTTCGGCTCGCTAGCTGAACTGGTCAGCAGATTTTGTGTGAATGTACACGGACGGACGTACGTATTTCCGAAATCCGGGCTTCCTGTGGTCGATTTGAAATGAGGTCGATGGTTTACCATATTTTCTTAATTATGGTGCTCCGCTTGCGCGGGCCTTCGGCCCGCGCGGAGCTCCGCTATTAAAACTTATAGCAGAGCAAGGTTTCGATCCTTGGACCTCTGGGTTATGGGCCCAGCACGCTTCCACTGCGCCACTCTGCTTCCTCTTTGAAGTATTTAAAACAAACCCCAATTACCTGATGCAACAAAATGCAGGATACTGTGACAAAAATTATTGGTTTTGAATGGAATTGTGTCTCGCCAGTTACAGTTGTAACCTACGTATGATCTGATTCCTTTTGCTGTATTAAATCACGTTGACAGATTGAAAAGTAAATTATAACAAATCTATTCAGATACTTTCTAAATCTGCACTCTAAGTTTTTCTTATTATTTTATTTCAAGGCTAAAACAAACTCTTTTAAAATAGCAAAATTTACAGTGTGAAAATGAATATCAATCCCATCGGTCCAAATTTGTTCATAGCCTGTGGGGGATTAGCTCAAATGGTAGAGCGCTCGCTTTGCATGCGAGAAGTACCGGGATCGATATTTACCCGGATTCTCCAGGACATTTTTTGAATATCAAGACAAAACAGTCATATTTCATTTATCACAGCCAAAAACCACAAAGGAAACAGAAAAAGTGTAACATTTCGCACACCAACATTTTACATTGCGATGATGATATGAACATTTTATGTGAATCACTTCATCAAAACTCAATTCGTCCAAAATTTTAACTTAAGTCTTAGTTTAAATGAAAGAGTTGCCTCATTTTTTCAAAACCCTTTCCTTATATATTGTACGTCTTCAGAGTATTTCCAAGACAATCCGTATAAGTAAAAGGGGGGATTAGCTCAAATGGTAGAGCGCTCGCTTAGCATGCGAGAGGTACCGGGATCGATACCCGGATTCTCCAAGGATAGTTTTGTATAAAAAAAAGCATTTTGAAATTTGTCCCATTTACTGTATATCATTTGAATTGATGTCTCATAGATTAAATACACCTGAAACAAAACTAAGCAATTATATCGCTCAATTTGATAAAGGATATGGACGCTTGTCATTTTTCATGAATTAAAGAATAAAGGATTAAAATGTATATTAAAACATATAGCAGAGCAAGGTTTCGATCCTTGGACCTCTGGGTTATGGGCCCAGCACGCTTCCACTGCGCCACTCTGCTTCCTCTTTGAAGTATTTAAAACAAACCCCAATTACCTGATGCAACAAAATGCAGGATACTGTGACAAAAATTATTGGTTTTGAATGGAATTGTGTCTCGCCAGTTACGGTTGTAACCTACGTATGATCTGATTCCTTTTGCTGTATTAAATCACGTTGACAGATTGAAAAGTAAATTATAACAAATCTATTCAGGCACTTTCTAAATCTGCACTCTAAGTTTTTATTATTATTTTATTTTAAGCCTAAAACAAACTCTTTTAAAAAAGCAAAATTTACAGTGTGAAAATGAATATCAATCGCATCGGTCCAAATTTGTTCATAGCCTGTGGGGGATTAGCTCCATTGGTAGAGCGCTCGCTTTGCATGCGAGAAGTACCGGGATCGATACCCGGATTCTCCAGGACATTTCTTGAATATCAAGATAAAACAGTCACATTTCATTTATCACAGCCAAAAACCACAAAGGAAACAGAAAAAGTGTAACATTTGGCCCACCAACATTTTACATTGCGATGATGATATGAACATTTTATGTGAATCACTTCATCAAAACTCAATTCGTCCAAAATTTTAACTTAAGTCTTAGTTTAAATGAAAGAGTTGCCTCATTTTTTCAAAACCCTTTCCTTATATATTGTACGTCTTCAGAGTATTTCCAAGACAATCCGTATAAGTAAAATGGGGGATTAGCTCAAATGGTAGAGCGCTCGCTTAGCATGCGAGAGGTACCGGGATCGATACCCGGATTCTCCAAGGATAGTTTTGTATAAAAAAAAGCATTTTGAAAGTTGTCCCATTTACTGTATATCATTTTGAATTGATGTCTCATAGATTAAATACACCTGAAACAAAACTAAGCAATTATATCGCTCAATTTGATAAAGGATATGGACGCTTGTCATTTTTCATGAATTAAAGAAAAAAGGATTGAAATGTATATTAAAACTTATAGTAGAGCAAGGTTTCGATCCTTGTACCTCTGGGTTATGGGCCCAGCACGCTTCCACTGCGCCACTCTGCTTCCTCTTTGAAGTATTTAAAACAAACCCCAATTACCTGATGCAACAAAATGCAGGATACTGTGACAAAAATTATTGGTTTTGAATGGAATTGTGTCTCGCCAGTTACAGTTGTAACCTACGTATGATCTGATTCCTTTTGCTGTATTAAATCACGTTGACAGATTGAAAAGTAAATTATAACAAATCTATTCAGGCACTTTCTAAATCTGCACTCTAAGTTTTTATTATTATTTTATTTCAAGCCTAAAACGAACTCTTTTAAAAAAGCAAAATTTACAGTGTGAAAATGAATATCAATCGCATCGGTCCAAATTTGTTCATAGCCTGTGGGGGATTAGCTCAAATGGTAGAGCGCTCGCTTTGCATGCGAGAAGTACCGGGATCGATACCCGGATTCTCCAGAACATTTTTTGAATATCAAGACAAAACAGTCATAGCAAAAACCACAAAGGAATCAGAAAAAGTATAACATTTGGCCCACCAACATTTTACATTGCGATGATGATATGAACATTTTATGTGAATCACTTCATCAAAACTCAATTCGTCCAAACTTTTAACTTAAGTCTTAGTTTAAATGAAAGAGTTGCCTCATTTTTTCAAAACCCTTTCCTTATATATTGTACGTCTTCAGAGTATTTCCAAGACAATCCGTATAAGTAAAAGGGGGGATTAGCTCAAATGGTAGAGCGCTCGCTTAGCATGCGAGAGGTACCGGGATCGATACCCGGATTCTCCAAGGATAGTTTTGTATAAAAAAAAGCATTTTGAAATTTGTCCCATTTACTGTATATCATTTTGAATTGATGTCTCATAGATTAAATACACCTGAAACAAAACTAAGCAATTATATCGCTCAATTTGATAAAGGATATGGACGCTTGTCATTTTTCATGAATTAAAGAATAAAGGATTAAAATGTATATTAAAACTTATAGCAGAGCAAGGTTTCGATCCTTGGACCTCTGGGTTATGGGCCCAGCACGCTTCCACTGCGCCACTCTGCTTCCTCTTTGAAGTATGTAAAACAAACCCCAATTACCTGATGCAACAAAATGCAGGATACTGTGACAAAAATTATTGGTTTTGAATGGAATTGTGTCTCGCCAGTTACGGTTGTAACCTACGTATGATCTGATTCCTTTTGCTGTATTAAATCACGTTGACAGATTGAAAAGTAAATTATAACAAATCTATTCAGGCACTTTCTAAATCTGCACTCTAAGTTTTTATTATTATTTTATTTCAAGCCTAAAACAAACTCTTTTAAAAAAGCAAAATTTACAGTGTGAAAATGAATATCAATCGCATCGGTCCAAATTTTTTCATAGCCTGTGGGGGATTAGCTCAAATGGTAGAGCGCTCGCTTTGCATGCGAGAAGTACCGGGATCGATACCCGGATTCTCCAGAACATTTTTTGAATATCAAGACAAAACAGTCATAGCAAAAACCACAAATGAATCAGAAAAAGTATAACATTTCGCCCACCAACATTTTACATTGCGATGATGATATGAACATTTTATGTGAATCAATTCATCAAAACTCAATTCGTCCAAAATTTTAACTTAAGTCTTAGTTTAAATGAAAGAGTTGCCTCATTTTTTCAAAACCCTTTCCTTATATATTGTACGTCTTCAGAGTATTTCCAAGACAATCCGTATAAGTAAAAGGGGGGATTAGCTCAAATGGTAGAGCGCTCGCTTAGCATGCGAGAGGTACCGGGATCGATACCCGGATTCTCCAAGGATAGTTTTGTATAAAAAAAAGCATTTTGAAATTTGTCCCATTTACTGTATATCATTTTGAATTGATGTCTCATAGATTAAATACACCTGAAACAAAACAAAGCAATTATATCGCACAATTTGATAAAGGATATGGACGCTTGTCATTTTTCATGAATTAAAGAAAAAAGGATTAAAATGTATATTAAAACTTATAGCAGAGCAAGGTTTCGATCCTTGGACCTCTGGGTTATGGGTCCAGCACGCTTCCACTGCGCCACTCTGCTTTCTATTTGAAGTATTTAAAAAAAAAAACAATTACCTGATGTAACAAAATGCAGGATACTGTGACAAAAAGTATTGGATTTGAATGGAATCGTGCCTCGCCAGTAACGGTTGTAACCTACGTATGATCTGATTCCTTTTGCTGCATTAAATCACGTTGACAGATTGAAAACTAAATTATAACAAATCTATTCAGATACTTTCTAAATCTGCACTCTAAGTTTTTATTATTATTTTATTTCAAGCCTAAAACAAACTCTTTTAAAATAGCAAAATTTACAGTGTGAAAATGAATATCAATCGCATCGGTCCAAATTTGTTCATAGCCTGTGGGGGATTAGCTCAAATGGTAGAGCGCTCGCTTTGCATGCGAGAAGTACCGAGATCGATACCCGGATTCTCCAGAACATTTTTTGAATATCAAGACAAAACAGTCATATTTCATTTATCACAGCCAAAAACCACAAAGGAAACAGAAAAAGTGCAACATTTGGCCCACCAACATTTTACATTGCGATGATGATATGAACATTTTATGTGAATCTCTTCATCAAAACTCAATTCGTCCAAAATTTTTACTTAAGTCTTAGTTTAAATGAAAGAGTTGCCTCATGTTTTCAAAACCCTTTCCTTATATATTGTACGTCTTCAGAGTATTTCCAAGACAACCCGTATAAGTAAAAGGGGGGATTAGCTCAAATGGTAGAGCGCTCGCTTAGCATGCGAGAGGTACCGGGATCGATACCCGGTTTCTCCAAGGATAGTTTTGTACAAAAAAAAGCATTTTGAAATTTGTCCCATTTACTGTATATCATTTTGAATTGATGTCTCATAGATTAAATACACCTGAAACAAAACTAAGCAATTATATCGCACAATTTGGTAAAGGATATTGTCGCTTGTCATTTTTCATGAATTAAAGAAAAAAGGATTAAAATGTATATTAAAACTTATAGTAGAGCGAGGTTTCGATCCTTGGACCTCTGGGTTGTGGGCCGAGCAAGGTTCCAATGCGCCACTCTGCTTTCTATTTGAAGTATTTTTAAAAAAAAACAATTACCTGATGTAACAAAATGCAGGATACTCTGACAAAAAGTATTGGATTTGAATGGAATCGTGCCTCGCCAGTTACGGTTGTAACCTACGTATGATCTGATTCCTTTTGCTGCATTAAATCACGTTGACAGATTGAAAACTAAATTATAACAAATCTATTCAGATACTTTCTAAATCTGCACTCTAAGTTTTTCTTATTATTTTATTTCAAGGCTAAAACAAACTCTTTTAAAATAGCAAAATTTACAGTGTGAAAATGAATATCAATCGCATCGGTCCAAATTTGTTCATAGCCTGTGGGGGATTAGCTCAAATGGTAGAGCGCTCGCTTTGCATGCGAGAAGTTCCGGGATCGATATTTACCCGGATTCTCCAGGACATTTTTTGAATATCAAGACAAAACAGTCATATTTCATTTATCACAGAAAAAAAACACAAAGGAAACAGAAAAAGTGTAACATTTCGCACACCAACATTTTACATTGCGATGATGATATGAACATTTTATGTGAATCACTTCATCAAAACTCAATTCGTCCAAAATTTTAACTTAAGTCTTAGTTTAAATGAAAGAGTTGCCTCATTTTTTCAAAACCATTTCCTTATATATTGTACGTCTTCAGAGTATTTCCAAGACAATCCGTATAAGTAAAAGGGGGGATTAGCTCAAATGGTAGAGCGCTCGCTTAGCATGCGAGAGGTACCGGGATCGATACCCGGATTCTCCAAGGATATTTTTGTATAAAAAAAAGCATTTTGAAATTTGTCCCATTTACTGTATATCATTTTGAATTGATGTCTCATAGATTAAATACACCTGAAACAAAACTAAGCAATTATATCGCACAATTTGATAAAGGATATGGACGCTTGTCATTTTTCATGAATTAAAGAAAAAAGGATTAAAATGTATATTAAAACTTATAGCAGAGCAAGGTTTCGATCCTTGGACCTCTGGGTTATGGGCACAGCACTCTTCCACTGCGCCACTCTGCTTCCTCTTTGAAGTATTTAAAACAAACCCCAATTACCTGATGCAACAAAATGCAGGATACTGTGACAAAAATTATTGGTTTTGAATGGAATTGTGTCTCGCCAGTTACGGTTGTAACCTACGTATGATCTGATTCCTTTTGCTGTATTAAATCACGTTGACAGATTGAAAAGTAAATTATAACAAATCTATTCAGGCACTTTCTAAATCTGCACTCTAAGTTTTTATTATTATTTTATTTCAAGCCTAAAACAAACTCTTTTAAAATAGCAAAATTTACAGTGTGAAAATGAATATCAATCGCATCGGTCCAAATTTGTTCATAGCCTGTGGGGGATTAGCTCAAATGGTAGAGCGCTCGCTTTGCATGCGAGAAGTACCGGGATCGATACCCAGATTCTCCAGAACATTTTTTGAATATCAAGACAAAACAGTCATAGCAAAAACCACAAAGGAATCAGAAAAAGTATAACATTTCGCACACCAACATTTTACATTGCGATGATGATATGAACATTTTATGTGAATCAATTCATCAAAACTCAATTCGTCCAAAATTTTAACTTAAGTCTTAGTTTAAATGAAAGAGTTGCCTCATTTTTTCAAAACCCTTTCCTTATATATTGTACGTCTTCAGAGTATTTCCAAGACAACCCGTATAAGTAAAAGGGGGGATTAGCTCAAATGGTAGAGCGCTCGCTTAGCATGCGAGAGGTACCGGGATCGATACCCGGATTCTCCAAGAATACTTTTGTACAAAAAAAAGCATTTTGAAATTTGTCCCATTTACTGTATATCATTTTGAATTGATGTCTCATAGATTAAATACACCTGAAACAAAACTAAGCAATTATATCGCACAATTTGATAAAGGATATTGTCGCTTGTCATTTTTCATGAATTAAAGAAAAAAGGATTAAAATGTATATTAAAACTTATAGTAGAGCAAGGTTTCGATCCTTGGACCTCTGGGTTGTGGGCCCAGCACGCTTCCAATGCGCCACTCTGCTTTCTATTTGAAGTATTTTTTTAAAAAAAAACAATTACCTGATGTAACAAAATGCAGGATACTTTGACAAAAAGTATTGGATTTGAATGGAATCGTGCCTCGCCAGTTGCGGTTGTAACCTACGTATGATCTGATTCCTTTTGCTGCATTAAATCACGTTGACAGATTGAAAACAAAATTATAACAAATCTATTCAGATACTTTCTAAATCTGCACTCTAAGTTTTTCTTATGATTTTATTTCAAGGCTAAAACAAACTCTTTTAAAATAGCAAAATTTACAGTGTGAAAATGAATATCAATCGCATCGGTCCAAATTTGTTCATAGCCTGTGGGGGATTAGCTCAAATGGTAGAGCGCTCGCTTTGCATGCGAGAAGTACCGGGATCGATATTTACCCGGATTCTCCAGGACATTTTTTGAATATCAAGACAAAACAGTCATATTTCATTTATCACAGAAAAAAAACACAAAGGAAACAGCAAAAGTGTAACATTTCGCACACCAACATTTTACATTGCGATGATGATATGAACATTTTATGTGAATCACTTCATCAAAACTCAATTCGTCCAAAATTTTAACTTAAGTCTTAGTTTAAATGAGAGTTGCCTCATTTTTTCAAAACCCTTTCCTTATATATTGTACGTCTTCAGAGTATTTCCAAGACAATCCGTATAAGTAAAAGGGGGGATTAGCTCAAATGGTAGAGCGCTCGCTTAGCATGCGAGAGGTACCGGGATCGATACCCGGATTCTCCAAGGATATTTTTGTATAAAAAAAAGCATTTTGAAATTTGTCCCATTTACTGTATATCATTTTGAATTGATGTCTCATAGATTAAATACACCTGAAACAAAACAAAGCAATTATATCGCACAATTTGATAAAGGATATGGACGCTTGTCATTTTTCATGAATTAAAGAAAAAAGGATTAAAATGTATATTAAAACTTATAGCAAAGCAAGGTTTCGATCCTTGGACCTCTGGGTTATGGGCCCAGCACGCTTCCACTGCGCCACTCTGCATTCTATTTGAAGTATTTTTTAAAAAAAACAATTACCTGATGTAACAAAATGCAGGATACTGTGACAAAAAGTATTGGATTTGAATGGAATCGTGCCTCGCCAGTTACGGTTGTAACCTACGTATGATCTGATTCCTTTTGCTGCATTAAATCACGTTGACAGATTGAAAACTAAATTATAACAAATCTATTCAGATACTTTCTAAATCTGCACTCTAAGTTTTTCTTATTATTTTATTTCAAGGCTAAAACAAACTCTTTTAAAATAGCAAAATTTACAGTGTGAAAATGAATATCAATCGCATCGGTCCAAATTTGTTCATAGCCTGTGGGGGATTAGCTCAAATGGTAGAGCGCTCGCTTTGCATGCGAGAAGTACCGGGATCGATACCCGGATTCTCCAGGACATTTTTTGAATATCAAGACAAAACAGTCATAGCAAAAACCACAAAGGAAACAGAAAAAGTGTAACATTTGGCCCACCAACATTTTACATTGCGATGATGATATGAACATTTTATGTGAATCACTTCATCAAAACTCAATTCGTCCAAAATTTTTACTTAAGTCTTAGTTTAAATGAAAGAGTTGCCTCATTTTTTCAAAACCCTTTCCTTATATATTGTACGTCTTCAGAGTATTTCCAAGACAACCCGTATAAGTAAAAGGGGGGATTAGCTCAAATGGTAGAGCGCTCGCTTAGCATGCGAGAGGTACCGGGATCGATACCCGGATTCTCCAAGGATAGTTTTGTACAAAAAAAAGCATTTTGAAATTTGTCCCATTTACTGTATATCATTTTGAATTGATGTCTCATAGATTAAAAACACCTGAAACAAAACTAAGCAATTATATCGCACAATTTGATAAAGGATATTGTTGCTTGTCATTTTTCATGAATTAAAGAAAAAAGGATTAAAATGTATATTAAAACATATAGCAGAGCAAGGTTTCGATCCTTGGACCTCTGGGTTATGGGCCCAGCACGCTTCCACTGCGCCACTCTGCTTCCTCTTTGAAGTATGTAAAACAAACCCCAATTACTTGATGCAACAAAATGCAGGATACTGTGACAAAAATTATTGGTTTTGAATGGAATTGTGTCTCGCCAGTTACGGTTGTAACCTACTTATGATCTGATTCCTTTTGCTGTATTAAATCACGTTGACAGATTGAAAAGTAAATTATAACAAATCTATTCAGGCACTTTCTAAATCTGCACTCTAAGTTTTTATTATTATTTTATTTCAAGCCTAAAACAAACTCTTTTAAAATAGCAAAATTTACAGTGTGAAAATGAATATCAATCGCATCAGTCAAAATTTGTTCATAGCCTGTGGGGTATTAGCTCAAATGGTAGAGCGATCGCTTTGTATGCGAGAAGTACCGGGATCGATACCCGGATTCTCCAGGACATTTTTTGAATATCAAGACAAAACAGTCATAGCAAAAACCACAAAGGAACCAGAAAAAGTGTAACATTTCGCCCACCCACATTTTACATTGCGATGATGATATGAACATTTTATGTGAATCACTTCATCAAAACTCAATTCGTCCAAAATTTTAACTTAAGTCTTAGTTTAAATGAAAGAGTTGCCTCATCTTTTCAAAACCCTTTCCTTATATATTGTACGTCTTCAGAGTATTTCCAAGACAATCCGTATAAGTAAAAGGGGGGATTAGCTCAAATGGTAGAGCGCTCGCTTAGCATGCGAGAGGTACCGGGATCGATACCCGGATTCTCCAAGGATAGTTTTGTATAAAAAAAAGCATTTTGAAATTTGTCCCATTTACTGTATATCATTTTGAATTGATGTCTCATAGATTAAATACACCTGAAACAAAACAAAGCAATTATATCGCACAATTTGATAAAGGATATGGACGCTTGTCATTTTTCATGAATTAAAGAAAAAAGGATTAAAATGTATATTAAAACATATAGCAGAGCAAGGTTTCGATCCTTGGACCTCTGGGTTATGGGACCAGCACGCTTCCACTGCGCCACTCTGCTTCCTCTTTGAAGTATGTAAAACAAACCCCAATTACTTGATGCAACAAAATGCAGGATACTGTGACAAAAATTATTGGTTTTGAATGGAATTGTCTCTCGCCAGTTACGGTTGTAACCTACTTATGATCTGATGCCTTTTGCTGTATTAAATCACGTTGACAGATTGAAAAGTAAATTATAACAAATCTATTCAGGCACTTTCTAAATCTGCACTCTAAGTTTTTATTATTATTTTATTTCAAGCCTAAAACAAACTCTTTTAAAAAAGCAAAATTGACAGTGTGAAAATGAATATCAATCGCATCAGTCCAAATTTGTTCATAGCCTGTGGGGTATTAGCTCAAATGGTAGAGCGATCGCTTTGTATGCGAGAAGTACCGGGATCGATACCCGGATTCTCCAGGACATTTTTTGAATATCAAGACAAAACAGTCATAGCAAAAACCACAAAGGAACCAGAAAAAGTGTAACATTTCGCCCACCCACATTTTACATTGCGATGATGATATGAACATTTTATGTGAATCACTTCATCAAAACTCAATTCGTCCAAAATTTTAACTTAAGTCTTAGTTTAAATGAAAGAGTTGCCTCATTTTTTCAAAACCCTTTCCTTATATATTGTACGTCTTCAGAGTATTTCCAAGACAATCCGTATAAGTAAAAGGGGGGATTAGCTCAAATGGTAGAGCGCTCGCTTAGCATGCGAGAGGTACCAGGATCGATACCCGGATTCTCCAAGGATAGTTTTGTATAAAAAAAAGCATTTTGAAATTTGTCCCATTTACTGTATATCATTTTGAATTGATGTCTCATAGATTAAATACACCTGAAACAAAACAAAGCAATTATATCGCACAATTTGATAAAGGATATGGACGCTTGTCATTTTTCATGAATTAAAGAAAAAAGGATTAAAATGTATATTAAAACTTATAGCAGAGCAAGGTTTCGATCCTTGGACCTCTGGGTTATGGGCCCAGCACGCTTCCACTGCGCCACTCTGCTTTCTATTTGAAGTATTTTAAAAAAAAAACAATTACCTGATGTAACAAAATGCAGGATACTGTGACAAAAAGTATTGGATTTGAATGGAATCGTGCCTCGCCAGTTACGGTTGTAACCTACGTATGATCTGATTCCTTTTGCTGCATTAAATCACGTTGACAGATTGAAAACTAAATTATAACAAATCTATTCAGATACTTTCTAAATCTGCACTCTAAGTTTTTCTTATTATTTTATTTCAAGGCTAAAACAAACTCTTTTAAAATAGCAAAATTTACAGTGTGAAAATGAATATCAATCGCATCGGTCCAAATTTGTTCATAGCCTGTGGGGGATTAGCTCAAATGGTAGAGCGCTCGCTTTGCATGCGAGAAGTACCGGGATCGATATTTACCCGGATTCTCCAGGACATTTTTTGAATATCAAGACAAAACAGTCATATTTCATTTATCACAGAAAAAAAACACAAAGGAAACAGAAAAAGTGTAACATTTCGCACACCAACATTTTACATTGCGATGATGATATGAACATTTTATGTGAATCACTTCATCAAAACTCAATTCGTCCAAAATTTTAACTTAAGTTTTAGTTTAAATGAAAGAGTTGCCTCATTTTTTCAAAACCATTTCCTTATATATTGTACGTCTTCAGAGTATTTCCAAGACAATCCGTATAAGTAAAAGGGGGGATTAGCTCAAATGGTAGAGCGCTCGCTTAGCATGCGAGAGGTACCGGGATCGATACCCGGATTCTCCAAGGATATTTTTGTATAAAAAAAAGCATTTTGAAATTTGTCCCATTTACTGTATATCATTTTGAATTGATGTCTCATAGATTAAATACACCTGAAACAAAACTAAGCAATTATATCGCACAATTTGATAAAGGATATGGACGCTTGTCATTTTTCATGAATTAAAGAAAAAAGGATTAAAATGTATATTAAAACTTATAGCAGAGCAAGGTTTCGATCCTTGGACCTCTGGGTTATGGGCCCAGCACGCTTCCACTGCGCCACTCTGCTTCCTCTTTGAAGTATTTAAAACAAACCCCAATTACCTGATGCAACAAAATGCAGGATACTGTGACAAAAATTATTGGTTTTGAATGGAATTGTGTCTCGCCAGTTACGGTTGTAACCTACGTATGATCTGATTCCTTTTGCTGTATTAAATCACGTTGACAGATTGAAAAGTAAATTATAACAAATCTATTCAGGCACTTTCTAAATCTGCACTCTAAGTTTTTATTATTATTTTTTTTCAAGCCTAAAACAAACTCTTTTAAAATAGCAAAATTTACAGTGTGAAAATGAATATCAATCGCATCGGTCCAAATTTTTTCATAGCCTGTGGGGGATTAGCTCAAATGGTAGAGCGCTCGCTTTGCATGCGAGAAGTACCGGGATCGATACCCAGATTCTCCAGAACATTTTTTGAATATCAATACAAAACAGTCATAGCAAAAACCACAAAGGAATCAGAAAAAGTATAACATTTCGCCCACCAACATTTTACATTGCGATGATGATATGAACATTTTATGTGAATCAATTCATCAAAACTCAATTCGTCCAAAATTTTAACTTAAGTCTTAGTTTAAATGAAAGAGTTGCCTCATTTTTTCAAAACCCTTTCCTTATATATTGTACGTCTTCAGAGTATTTCCAAGACAATCCGTATAAGTAAAAGGGGGATTAGCTCAAATGGTAGAGCGCTCGCTTAGCATGCGAGAGGTACCGGGATCGATACCCGGATTCTCCAAGGATAGTTTTGTATAAAAAAAAGCATTTTGAAATTTGTCCCATTTACTGTATATCATTTTGAATTGATGTCTCATAGATTAAATACACCTGAAACAAAACTAAGCAATTATATCGCTCAATTTGATAAAGGATATGGACGCTTGTCATTTTTCATGAATTAAAGAAAAAAGGATTAAAATGTATATTAAAACTTATAGCAGAGCAAGGTTTCGATCCTTGGACCTCTGGGTTATGGGTCCAGCACGCTTCCACTGCGCCACTCTGCTTTCTATTTGAAGTATTTTAAAAAAAAAACAATTACCTGATGTAACAAAATGCAGGATACTGTGACAAAAAGTATTGGATTTGAATGGAATCGTGCCTCGCCAGTTACGGTTGTAACCTACGTATGATCTGATTCCTTTTGCTGCATTAAATCACGTTGACAGATTGAAAACTAAATTATAACAAATCTATTCAGATACTTTCTAAATCTGCACTCTAAGTTTTTCTTATTATTTTATTTCAAGGCTAAAACAAACTCTTTTAAAATAGCAAAATTTACAGTGTGAAAATGAATATCAATCGCATCGGTCCAAATTTGTTCATAGCCTGTGGGGGATTAGCTCAAATGGTAGAGCGCTCGCTTTGCATGCGAGAAGTACCGGGATCGATATTTACCCGGATTCTCCAGGACATTTTTTGAATATCAAGACAAAACAGTCATATTTCATTTATCACAGAAAAAAAACACAAAGGAAACAGAAAAAGTGTAACATTTCGCACACCAACATTTTACATTGCGATGATGATATGAACATTTTATGTGAATCACTTCATCAAAACTCAATTCGTCCAAAATTTTAACTTAAGTCTTAGTTTAAATGAAAGAGTTGCCTCATTTTTTCAAAACCATTTCCTTATATATTGTACGTCTTCAGAGTATTTCCAAGACAATCCGTATAAGTAAAAGGGGGGATTAGCTCAAATGGTAGAGCGCTCGCTTAGCATGCGAGAGGTACCGGGATCGATACCCGGATTCTCCAAGGATATTTTTGTATAAAAAAAAGCATTTTGAAATTTGTCCCATTTACTGTATATCATTTTGAATTGATGTCTCATAGATTAAATACACCTGAAACAAAACTAAGCAATTATATCGCACAATTTGATAAAGGATATGGACGCTTGTCATTTTTCATGAATTAAAGAAAAAAGGATTAAAATGTATATTAAAACTTATAGCAGAGCAAGGTTTCGATCCTTGGACCTCTGGGTTATGGGCACAGCACGCTTCCACTGCGCCACTCTGCTTCCTCTTTGAAGTATTTAAAACAAACCCCAATTACCTGATGCAACAAAATGCAGGATACTGTGACAAAAATTATTGGTTTTGAATGGAATTGTGTCTCGCCAGTTACGGTTGTAACCTACGTATGATCTGATTCCTTTTGCTGTATTAAATCACGTTGACAGATTGAAAAGTAAATTATAACAAATCTATTCAGGCACTTTCTAAATCTGCACTCTAAGTTTTTATTATTATTTTATTTCAAGCCTAAAACAAACTCTTTTAAAATAGCAAAATTTACAGTGTGAAAATGAATATCAATCGCATCGGTCCAAATTTGTTCATAGCCTGTGGGGGATTAGCTCAAATGGTAGAGCGCTCGCTTTGCATGCGAGAAGTACCGGGATCGATACCCAGATTCTCCAGAACATTTTTTGAATATCAATACAAAACAGTCATAGCAAAAACCACAAAGGAATCAGAAAAAGTATAACATTTCGCCCACCAACATTTTACATTGCGATGATGATATGAACATTTTATGTGAATCAATTCATCAAAACTCAATTCGTCCAAAATTTTAACTTAAGTCTTAGTTTAAATGAAAGAGTTGCCTCATTTTTTCAAAACCCTTTCCTTATATATTGTACGTCTTCAGAGTATTTCCAAGACAATCCGTATAAGTAAAAGGGGGATTAGCTCAAATGGTAGAGCGCTCGCTTAGCATGCGAGAGGTACCGGGATCGATACCCGGATTCTCCAAGGATAGTTTTGTATAAAAAAAAGCATTTTGAAATTTGTCCCATTTACTGTATATCATTTTGAATTGATGTCTCATAGATTAAATACACCTGAAACAAAACTAAGCAATTATATCGCACAATTTGATAAAGGATATGGACGCTTGTCATTTTTCATGAATTAAAGAAAAAAGGATTAAAATGTATATTAAAACTTATAGCAGAGCAAGGTTTCGATCCTTGGACCTCTGGGTTATGGGCACAGCACGCTTCCACTGCGCCACTCTGCTTCCTCTTTGAAGTATTTAAAACAAACCCCAATTACCTGATGCAACAAAATGCAGGATACTGTGACAAAAATTATTGGTTTTGAATGGAATTGTGTCTCGCCAGTTACGGTTGTAACCTACGTATGATCTGATTCCTTTTGCTGTATTAAATCACGTTGACAGATTGAAAAGTAAATTATAACAAATCTATTCAGGCACTTTCTAAATCTGCACTCTAAGTTTTTATTATTATTTTATTTCAAGCCTAAAACAAACTCTTTTAAAATAGCAAAATTTACAGTGTGAAAATGAATATCAATCGCATCGGTCCAAATTTGTTCATAGCCTGTGGGGGATTAGCTCAAATGGTAGAGCGCTCGCTTTGCATGCGAGAAGTACCGGGATCGATACCCAGATTCTCCAGAACATTTTTTGAATATCAATACAAAACAGTCATAGCAAAAACCACAAAGGAATCAGAAAAAGTATAACATTTCGCCCACCAACATTTTACATTGCGATGATGATATGAACATTTTATGTGAATCAATTCATCAAAACTCAATTCGTCCAAAATTTTAACTTAAGTCTTAGTTTAAATGAAAGAGTTGCCTCATTTTTTCAAAACCCTTTCCTTATATATTGTACGTCTTCAGAGTATTTCCAAGACAATCCGTATAAGTAAAAGGGGGATTAGCTCAAATGGTAGAGCGCTCGCTTAGCATGCGAGAGGTACCGGGATCGATACCCGGATTCTCCAAGGATAGTTTTGTATAAAAAAAAGCATTTTGAAATTTGTCCCATTTACTGTATATCATTTTGAATTGATGTCTCATAGATTAAATACACCTGAAACAAAACTAAGCAATTATATCGCTCAATTTGATAAAGGATATGGACGCTTGTCATTTTTCATGAATTAAAGAAAAAAGGATTAAAATGTATATTAAAACTTATAGCCGAGCAAGGTTTCGATCCTTGGACCTCTAGGTTATGGGCCCAGCACGCTTCCACTGCGCCACTCTGCTTCCTCTTTGAAGTATGTAAAACAAACCCCAATTACTTGATGCAACAAAATGCAGGATACTGTGACAAAAATTATTGGTTTTGAATGGAATTGTGTCTCGCCAGTTACGGTTGTAACCTACGTATGATCTGATTCCTTTTGCTGTATTAAATCACGTTGACAGATTGAAAAGTAAATTATAACAAATCTATTCAGGCACTTTCTAAATCTGCACTCTAAGTTTTTATTATTATTTTATTTCAAGCCTAAAACAAACTCTTTTAAAATAGCAAAATTTACAGTGTGAAAATGAATATCAATCGCATCGGTCCAAAGTTTTTCATAGCCTGTGGGGGATTAGCTCAAATGGTAGAGCGCTCGCTTTGCATGCGAGAAGTACCGGGATCGATACCCGGATTCTCCAGAACATTTTTTGAATATCAAGACAAAACAGTCATAGCAAAAACCACAAAGGAATCAGAAAAAGTATAACATTTCGCCCACCAACATTTTACATTGCGATAATGATATGAACATTTTATGTGAATCAATTCATCAAAACTCAATTCGTCCAAAATTTTAACTTAAGTCTTAGTTTAAATGAAAGAGTTGCCTCATTTTTTCAAAACCCTTTCCTTATATATTGTACGTCTTCAGAGTATTTCCAAGACAATCCGTATAAGTAAAAGGGGGGATTAGCTCAAATGGTAGAGCGCTCGCTTAGCATGCGAGAGGTACCGGGATCGATACCCGGATTCTCCAAGGATAGTTTTGTACAAAAAAAAGCATTTTGAAATTTGTCCCATTTACTGTATATCATTTTGAATTGATGTCTCATAGATTAAATACACCTGAAACAAAACTAAGCAATTATATCGCACAATTTGGTAAAGGATATTGTCGCTTGTCATTTTTCATGAATTAAAGAAAAAAGGATTAAAATGTATGTTAAAACTTATAGTAGAGCAAGGTTTCGATCCTTGGACCTCTGGGTTGTGGGCCCAGCACGCTTCCAATGCGCCACTCTGCTTTCTATTTGAAGTATTTTTAAAAAAAAAACAATTACCTGATGTAACAAAATGCAGGATACTGTGACAAAAAGTATTGGATTTGAATGGAATCGTGCCTCGCCAGTTACGGTTGTAACCTACGTATGATCTGATTCCTTTTGCTGCATTAAATCACGTTGACAGATTGAAAACTAAATTATAACAAATCTATTCAGATACTTTCTAAATCTGCACTCTAAGTTTTTCTTATGATTTTATTTCAAGGCTAAAACAAACTCTTTTAAAATAGCAAAATTTACAGTGTGAAAATGAATATCAATCGCATCGGTCCAAATTTGTTCATAGCCTGTGGGGGATTAGCTCAAATGGCAGAGCGCTCGCTTTGCATGCGAGAAGTACCGGGATCGATATTTACCCGGATTCTCCAGGACATTTTTTGAATATCAAGACAAAACAGTCATATTTCATTTATCACAGAAAAAAAAACACAAAGGAAACAGAAAAAGTGTAACATTTCGCACACCAACATTTTACATTGCGATGATGATATGAACATTTTATGTGAATCACTTCATCAAAACTCAATTCGTCCAAAATTTTAACTTAAGTCTTAGTTTAAATGAAAGAGTTGCCTCATTTTTTCAAAACCCTTTCCTTATATATTGTACGTCTTCAGAGTATTTCCAAGACAATCCGTATAAGTAAAAGGGGGGATTAGCTCAAATGGTAGAGCGCTCGCTTAGCATGCGAGAGGTACCGGGATCGATACCCGGATTCTCCAAGGATAGTTTTGTATAAAAAAAAGCATTTTGAAATTTGTCCCATTTACTGTATATCATTTTGAATTGATGTCTCATAGATTAAATACACCTGAAACAAAACTAAGCAATTATATCGCACAATTTGATAAAGGATATGGACGCTTGTCATTTTTCATGAATTAAAGAAAAAAGGATTAAAATGTATATTAAAACTTATAGCAGAGCACGTTTTCGATCCTTGGACCTCTGGGTTATGGGCCCAGCACGCTTCCACTGCGCCACTCTGCTTCCTCTTTGAAGTATTTAAAACAAACCGCAATTACCTGATGCAACAAAATGCAGGATACTGTGACAAAAATTATTGGTTTTGAATGGAATTGTGTCTCGCCAGTTACGGTTGTAACCTACGTATGATCTGATTCCTTTTGCTGTATTAAATCACGTTGACAGATTGAAAACTAAATTATAACAAATCTATTCAGATACTTTCTAAATCTGCACTCTAAGTTTTTATTATTATTTTATTTCAAGCCTAAAACAAACTCTTTTAAAAAAGCAAAATTTACACTGTGAAAATGAATATCAATCGCATCGGTCCAAATTTGTTCATAGCCTGTGGGGGATTAGCTCCAATGGTAGAGCGCTCGCTTTGCATGCGAGAAGTACCGGGATCGATACCCGGATTCTCAAGCACATTTTTTGAATATCAAGACAAAACCAGTCATAGCGAAAACCACAAAGGAACCAGAAAAAGTGTAACATTTCTCCCACCAACATTTTACATTGCGATGATGATATGAACATTTTATATGAATCGCTTCATCAAAACTCAATTCGTCCAAAATTTTAACTTAAGTCTTAGTTTAAATGAAAGAGTTGCCTCATTTTTCAAAACCCTTTCCTTATATACTGTACGTCTTCAGAGTATTTCCAAGACAATCGGTATAAGTAAAAGGTGGGATTAGCTCAAATGGTAGAGCGCTCGCTTTGCATGCAAGAAGTACCGGGATCCACAAAGTGAAAACAAGTGTCTCATAGATTAAATACACCTGAAACAAAACTAAGCAATTATATCGCTCAATTTGATAAAGGATATGGACGCTTGTCATTTTTCATGAATTAAAGAAAAAAGGATTAAAATGTATATTAAAACTTAAAGCAGAGCAAGGTTTCGATCCTTGGACGTCTGGGTTATGGGCCCTGCACGCTTCCACTGCGCCACTCTGCTTCCTCTTTGAAGTATTTAAAACAAACCCCAATTACCTGATGTAACAAAATGCAGGATACTGTGACAAAAAGTATTGGTTTTGAATGGAATTGTGTCTCGCCAGTTACGGTTGTAACCTACGTATGATCTGATTCCTTTTGCTGTATTAAATCACGTTGACAGATTGAAAACTAAATTATAACAAATCTATTCAGATACTTTCTAAATCTGCACTCTAAGTTTTTATTATTATTTTATTTCAAGCCTAAAACAAACTCTTTTAAAAAAGCAAAATTTACAGTGTGAAAATGAATATCAATCGCATCGGTCCAAATTTGTTCATAGACTGTGGGGGATTAGCTCAAATGGTAGAGCGCTCGCTTTGCATGCGACAAGTACCGGGATCGATACCCGGATTCTCAAGCACATTTTTTGAATATCAAGACAAAACCAGTCATAGCGAAAACCACAAAGGAACCAGAAAAAGTGTAACATTTCTCCCACCAACATTTTACATTGCGATGATGATATGAACATTTTATATGAATCGCTTCATCAAAACTCAATTCGTCCAAAATTTTAACTTAAGTCTTAGTTTAAATGAAAGAGTTGCCTCATTTTTCAAAACCCTTTCCTTATATACTGTACGTCTTCAGAGTATTTCCAAGACAATCGGTATAAGTAAAAGGGGGGATTAGCTCAAATGGTAGAGGGCTCGCTTTGCATGCGAGAAGTACCGGGATCGATACCCGGATTCTCCAGCACATTTTTTGAATATCAAGATAAACCAGTCATAGTGAAAACCACAAAGGAACCAGAAAAAGTGTAACATTTCGCCCACCAACATTTTACATTGCGATGATGATATGAACATTTTATGTGAATCACTTCATCAAAACTCAATTCGTCCAAAATTTTAACTTAAGTCTTAGTTTAAATGAAAGAGTTGCCTCATTTTTTCAAAACCCTTTCCTTATATATTGTACGTCTTCAGAGTATTTCCAAGACAATCCGTATAAGTAAAAGGGGGGATTAGCTCAAATGGTAGAGCGCTCGCTTACAATGCGAGAGGTACCGGGATCGATACCCGGATTCTCCAAGGATATTTTTGTATAAAAAAAAGCATTTTGAAATTTGTCCCATTTACTGTATATCATTTTGAATTGATGTCTCATAGATTAAATACACCTGAAACAAAACTAAGCAATTATATCGCTCAATTTGATAAAGGATATGGACGCTTGTCATTTTTCATGAATTAAAGAAAAAAGGATTAAAATGTATATTAAAACTTATAGCAGAGCAAGGTTTCGATCCTTGGACCTCTGGTATATGGGCCCAGCACGCTTCCACTGCGCCACTCTGCTTCCTCTTTGAAGTATTTAAAACAAACCCCAATTACCTGATGTAACAAAATGCAGGATACTGTGACAAAAAGTATTGGATTTGAATGGAATTGTGCCTCGCCAGTTACGGTTGTAACCTACGTATGATCTGATTCCTTTTGCTGCATTAAATCACGTTGACAGATTGAAAACTAAATTATAACAAATCTATTTAGATACTTTCTAAATCTGCACTGTAAGTTTTTCTTATTATTTTATTTCAAGCCTAAAACAAACTCTTTTAAAATAGCAAAATTTACAGTGTGAAAATGAATATCAATCGCATCGGTCCAAATTTGTTCATAGCCTGTGGGGGATTAGCTCAAATGGTAGAGCGCTCGCTTTGCATGGGAGAAGTACCGGGATCGATACCCGGATTCTCCAGGAGATTTTTTGAATATCAAGACAAAACAGTCATATTTCATTTATCACAGCCAAAAACCACAAAGGAACCAGAAAAAGTGTAACATTTCGCCCATCAACATTTTACATTGCGATGATCATACGAACATTTTATGTGAATCACTTCATCAAAACTCAATTCGTCCAAAATTTTAACTTAAGTCTTAGTTTAAATGAAAGAGGTGACTCATTTTTTCAAAACCCTTTCCTTATATATTGTACGTCTTCAGAGTATTTCCAAGACAATCGGTATAAGTAAAAGGGGGGATTAGCTCAAATGGTAGAGCGCTCGCTTAGCATGCGAGAGGTACCGGGATCGATACCCGGATTCTCCAAGGATACTTTTGTATAAAAAAAAGCATTTTGAAATTTGTCCCATTTACTGTATATCATTTTGAATTGATGTCTCATAGATTAAATACACCTGAAACAAAACTAAGCAATTATATCGCACAATTTGATAAAGGATATGGACGCTTGTCATTTTTCATGAATTAAAGAAAAAAGGATTAAAATGTATATTAAAACTTATAGCAGAGCAAGTTTTCGATCCTTGGACCTCTGGGTTATGGGCCCAGCACGCTTCCACTTCGTCACTGTGCTTTCTAATTGAAGTTTTTAAAAAAAACCCAATTACCTGATGTAACAAAATGCAGGATACTGTGACAAAAAGTTTTGGTTTTGAATGGAATTGTGCGTCGCCAGTTACGGTTGTAACCTACGTATGATCTGATTCCTTTTGCTGTATTAAATCACGTTGACAGATTGAAAAGTAAATTATAACAAATCTATTCAGGCACTTTCTAAATCTGCACTTTAAGTTTTTATTATTATTTTATTTCAAGCCTAAAACAAACTCTTTTAAAAAAGCAAAATTTACAGTGTGAAAATGAATATCAATCGCATCGGTCCAAATTTGTTCATAGCCTGTGGGGGATTAGCTCAAATGGTAGAGCGCTCGCTTTGCATGCGAGAAGTACCGGGATCGATACCCGGATTCTCTAGGACATTTTTTGAATATCAAGACAAAACAGTCATAGCAAAAACCACAAAGGAACCAGAAAAAGTGTAACATTTCGCCCACCAACATTTTACATTGCGATGATGATATGAATATTTTATGTGAATCACTTCATCAAAACTCAATTCGTCCAAAATTTTTACTTAAGTCTTAGTTTAAATGAAAGAGTTGCCTCATTTTTTCAAAACCCTTTCCTTATATATTGACGGCTTCTGAGTATTTCCAAGACAATCCGTATAAGTAAAAGGGGGGATTAGCTCAAATGGTAGAGCGCTCGCTTAGCATGCGAGAGGTACTGGGATCGATACCCGGATTCTCCAAGGATAGTTTTGTATAAAAAAAAGCATTTTGAAATTTGTCCCATTTACTGTATATCATTTTGAATTGATGTCTCATAGATTAAATACACCTGAAACAAAACTAAGCAATTATTGTCAGCGGTCCCCCTGTCGCGAGTATATAAATGAGAGCGCCCACTGAAACACTTCCCACTCTGACACGACCAGCAGCAGACCACTAACTCCGTTTACTACGCTTAGACTAATAAAGAGCGAACCAGTACAGAGACCTGTGCTACCGAGAGCCGGTCAAAATGCCGAGGAGAGCATTAAGAGAATCAAATAACAACCCGTTCCTCAAACCCAGACGAAAAACAAGCAGAACAAGGCCAACAAGCAGCGGCAATCCGTGAACCTGTTCACGAGAATGCTCCTGCTCCAATAATTGAGGTATTATAATAACGCTACTATCGAGCTACATCATTTCTTTTACTTTATGCTGGCCTTGCTCTCGTTTTCTTGTCGTAATGTTAGTTGTTGTTGCTGCCATGTATTTCTCTTTATGTCTGCAATAGTGGCATTGTACCGTATAAAACATGTGTAAGCTTTTGCATTACGGAATGTGGTTCTTTGTGGTCTATACTATACTCTATTCATTTTGTGCATGTTTCAAAATCCGTTCTTTTGTATGCACGTTAAGGTTTTCTTTTTTTGTTTTGTTATTTCATGCGAGTTAACAGTTTGCCCTCGCTATCAGTGTATGTTAAAGTTTTTTGCTATTTCATGCGAGTTAACAGTTTGGCCTCGCTATCAGTGAATGTTAAAGTTTTTTTTTTTTTTGCTATTTCATGCGCGGAGTTAACAGTTTGTCCTCGCTATCAGTGTTGTTAAAGTTCTTTGCTATTTCATGCGAGTTAACAGTTTGTCCTCGCTATCAGTGAATGTTAAAGTTTTTTTTTTGCTATTTCATGCGCGGAGTTAACAGTTTGTCCTCGCTATCAGTGTTGTTAAAGTTCTTTGCTATTTCATGCGAGTTAACAGTTTGGCCTCGCTATAAGTGTATGTAAAAGTTTTTTTTTGCTATTTCATGCGGGTTAACAGTTTGGCCTCGCTGTAAGTGTATGTTAAAGTTTTTTGCTATTTCATACGAGTTAACAGGTTGTTCTCGCTATCAGTGTATGCTAAAGATTTTTGCTATTTCGTGCGAGTTAACAGTTTGGCCTCGCTATAAGTGTATGTAAAAGTTTTTTTTTTTTTTTTGTGCAATTTCATGCGAGTTAACAGTTGGTCTCGCTATCAGTACGAAGGTTACTTATACAATTGTGTAATAGTCCGTCTCTCCCAAGACCTTTTTTAGTACCTTTATCTTTTATAATCTTTTTATTATTATTATTACTATCAGTTTCAATCTAATGGTCATCACACCCCTGTTTATTTATATTTATATATTTTTAGATTCATTTATATATTTATTTAATTCATTTTATTTACTTTACTTGTAATTCCGTGGTTTCATTTATTTATTTATTTTATTTGCCTTTCTCAAGGGCTGGCAGTCTTGAAAGAGTTTCTATACTCTAGCCGGATTACCGACGCTCAAGGCTGTCATCCCCTGGGTGTAGTTTTCTTTTCTTTTTGGGGGGGTAAAACCAGTGCTCCCTGAGGGCATGATGTGATGCGTTTTCTGTCCAGACTGGTATGACATTCCCTTGTTGGGAGCATGACCCATCATTTGATCCAACTTTAGTCCAACCCAAGATACACACACGATGGACAAGTTTGGGAGTCTACAGATCTTACCCAGGGGATGACAGCTTGCAATCGTCATATCAACCCTGCTTTTATGTCAGCGGTTTTAAAGGGGAAAGTAGCTGAAGAACGGTCGATGTTACAATAGAATACAATAAAATCAACTTTATTTAAGGAGGGTGACGCATGACAGTACATGCGAAACTGATGAACGAGCGGCCATCGCTAATGGTACAATAGGAAATATTCTATATTGATACAAATTGATATAATTTGACTAAATCATAATAAACATTTGTAGAGGTAGAACTAGTAAAATACTGGGTAGAACTGCGTCGATGTTTCTAGAGAAAGTTGTAAATGTGATGATAAATTAGACACCGTTGAATGATTGTAGCGAAAACTGACGGTTCGGACGCTAGTCCTTCGTCGGAGTAATACGAAAAAAAAAATAAATAATAATAATAAATAAATAAATAAATAAATAAACAATACAAAGGTGACCAATGAGAGAAAGGAAAACGTCAGAACAAAGCATAACAAAAGGTGATAAATAAACAATAAGTGTGAAATAGGAAAGTGAAGCATGACAAAACCCGTGAGGGTTGAAGGTGCCGAGTGAATGAATTAAGCGCTTTTTCAATAGTTTTGCATGCGGGATTGATTATCGCCGCTTGAAAAAATAAGTCCAAAAACAACGATGTCAGATTCTGAATGATTAGAAGAATTAAAATGACGAGAAACTGGTTTGGAAAGATCTTTTTTTCGGATGCCATAAAGATGATTTCAAAAACGATCTGGTAGACGTCTTGGTTGTTTTAGATGATCATAACGATGTCTACCAGTTTCCAATACACAATAAATCAAAACTGAACACTGAATACAATAAATAACGTGAGAAGAAGTACAATCAAAATGATCATCTACTTTAAAAGTAGACTTAGGACCTTTGACTGAAATACAAGAAGAAATAAAAGGACAAGTAAAACAACGTTTACATAATAAACATTTGTTGAGTATAAAAGAATTGCATTAAAAAATCAACTGAAATCTTCGGAAATATAAAATATTTAAATATACGTGTAAAAGATAAAAGTTAGAAATTAGGAGAAAATACATTTGAGGAATCGTTATCAAGAATGATAAAATTGCCAATTTGTTTTGTTTTGAACAACGTTTCCTTTAAATGTTTTGATTCTATTCTTTCATTTTTTTTATTAAGATTATTCCATTCTGTGATTGTTTTGACTACTACTGTTCTGCCCCTTCGGTTCATTTTTATTTTAGGGAACAGTAAGTTTAGCTTACTATATCGTACGTTTCTCTTATAGTTTTCACTGTTCAGTTTTAGAGTATTATTTATGTAACTTGGTGTTTTCCTCTAGTTATTTTAAAAGTATTTCTATTTATGTAAACTTCGGCTGTAAAGGGAAGCCAGTTCAGTGAGTTAAACATTTTAATTGATCTCGTGTGACTTTCAACCTTCAGAATTGTTCTAGCTGCTCTTTTCTGTAGTTTCATGATATTAGTTTCATGATCTTTGTTTCCACATGCCCATATGGTTGAACAGTACAATATAGTTGGTTTAATGATCGTCTTATAAAAAAGTTCACGCTGCACCTGTTTAGAGTGCACGCACTAAAATTGTGCAACACAAATACCACTAAACAGTGCTATTTTATGCTAATTCTATTGTTTTCTTTGGTTTAATTAGTGCTATTTACTATTAAATAGTGACAACTGTTCCACACTTTTAGTGTTAGACTTAGTGCTTCTTCATGACTATCAAAATTTAGGTCGTCATCAAATTGAAGACCTAGTAACTTCTGTGATTTGACCTCTTTAATTTTTTTTTGATTGTCTAGCATAACTGATATCTAAGTTTTGTGCAAACTCCTTTACGCGTTTTTTGTCCCTACAACCAGCATTGATTTTGCTTTGTCTTCATTAATTGACATTTTATTTGTAAACGCCCATCGCTGAATGGAGCTAAGATCGTCAGTGAGTTTTTCTTGTATTTGTTTTATTTTATCCCATTTGGATGCTGTAGACAGCGTAACGTCGTCGACGTAAATATCTGCAGTTGAGCTGGTTACATGTAACGGTAGATCGTTTATAAACAAAATGAAGAGTGTTGGTCCGACATTGGATCCCTGTGGAATTCCTGTTGCTATAGGTTGTACAGACGATGAAAAGTTGGCAATCTCAACGAACTGTTGCCTATCTGATAAGTAAGATTTAAACCAATCTATATTAGGTGCGGTTAAACCATAGAGCTTCATCTTCTGTAGTAGAGTATCATGGTCTACAAGGTCAAAAGCCCTTTGAAAGTCAATAAATAGCACTCCTGTTAGTTTGGCCTGGTCCATATTAAATTAATTGTAAAAAGACCTGCTAAAAGAACGAGAGCAGATAAAAATAATCATTTAGTTTTACCCAAAATCAAACACAAGACATTTGGAGGGAGAGCTTTTGCATTTGCAGCAGCTACATTATGGAACAGTTTATCTGTAGATATAAAACTATGTAAAAATATAAATACGTTTAAAAAACGCACCTTTTTTATTGACGCATATAATTAAAGACTTTGGAACTGTTTTTATTATTCTCTATAATATGTATATAATATATCTTATTATTTGTATAGATTTCCATCTTGATTTTTTTTTTTTTTTAGAAATTATGCATAGTAGGTACACCGTAGGTATTAGAATGTAATTATATAGAAATTTAATAAATTATTATTGTTATTATACGGACGTTGGGCGATAGTTTTGACATTCGTCACGTGGACCAACTTTATGGTATCGGCGTTACCCGTGCAGTTTTCCAAGTACTGGGAAATGTGGATGACGTAATTGAATAATTGATTATTCTCTGTAATGTTGTGACAAAAACAGGTGCTATAGTTTTCAATACTTTAAATAGCGCTTATTCTCTATGGACCGGTTGCTGTATTTGTTGGTCTCTTCTTTATTAAAGCAGTGGTTTCACTATCAGTTAACAGTGGGGTTTGAAAAGTGGTTTCTTTGTCAATCCTTGAGTTTATAAAATTTAAGAGCTTGAAGTCCTGAGTACTATTAAAGTACCGTTAGTTAGATCGAATTTACTGTCACGTATCTCCGGTGCAATATTAACAAAGTAATTGTTAAATGCTTCTGCGATCTCTGTTGGATCGTTGATGCTATCACTTGTGGTTTTTATCTGCTTTATTGGTTGCGATTGTTCCGATGGTCCAGTTAGATCACGTATGTTACGCCAAACTCCTTTGGACTTTCCGCTGTTTTCTCTATGGATTCGCTAAAATGAATACCCTTCGCCTTTTGATAAATTAATTGTTTTGCACTTCATAGCGTATTTGTATTTCTGCCTATCTAGTGTAGAGTTTTTTTTTTTTTGGCTCTACGTAATAACGAATCTCATTTCTTAATAGCTACTAATTGATTTGTTAAACCATGCCACTCAAGAACAAGTGGTTGCTAGAGCCATTACATCTCTTAGGTCGCTTTCTTCAAAGAGAACTTAGTCGGCCTGGTCAAAATTGTTCGTTCTTGCAAGAGATCAGGCGTAAGAAAAAACACTTCTTCTAATATGTGTGGCTTGCACAGGCACGATCAGAGCTGACGATCAGAGCGGTTTAAGCGCTACCTTGGGGAAGCGGGTATAGATGAAGGATAGACCCTTCATAGCCTTCAACCGGGTTGCGCCATAACTTTGACCCTCTCTGGGGTTGGCCTGGCGGATGTAACGTCCCACGTTGACTGGGAAAACGAACAGACAGCTTTACACTACATGAAACTTGCCCAGGTTCTTTCTTGTTCGGTTCCCTCTGCAGTTCTATCAAAGGGTTCGGTTGTGGACGAGGATGTCAGCCAATACATGTTCCTTCATCCCATAATTGTAATTCAGGGGGGGACTTGGGAAAGGATGGGGATTAGTATGGGCGTAGCATATGGGTGCATTGTAGAGTAGTTAAAGTATGGGTGTGAGTATGGGGGTTGTTGGGTGAGCTGCTTATATGGTGAAGTACATACAAGTTACGTTCTATGTTGTGATGCCTCTTTTCTCACTGTGAACTTGCGGAGTCCGCCGGTTCTCCCATTCTCATTTGTATGAGTGACAGAGAGACCACTGACAAGAGTGTACTATTGTCAGCGGTCCCCCTGTCGCGAGTATATAAATGAGAGCGCCCCCTGAAACACTTCCCACTCTGACACGACCAGCAAAGACATGCGCCAGTACTACAAGTGGCCCTAGTGGTCTTTCTGTTTTCTCATGCGCGGTGGTGTCGCTTGGTGATGCAGTGGCGATTTTCCCTCCCAATTCCCACCCAAAATATTAACCTGAGATTCTTTCCTGTAATCACCAAGTTACGCCGCCGGTTCTCCCATTCTCATTTGTATGAGTGCCAGAGAAACCACTGACAAGAGTGTACTATATCGCCCAATTTGATAAAGGATATGGACGCTTGTCATTTTTCATGAATTAAAGAAAAAGGATTAAAATGTATATTATAGCAGAGCAAGGTTTCGATTCTTGGACCTCTGGGTTATGGGCCCAGCACGCTTCCACTGCGCCACTCTGCTTTCTATTTGAAGTATTTGAAAAAAACCCAATTACCTGATGTAACAAAATGCAGGATACTGTGACAAAAAGTATTGGTTTTGAATGGAATTGTGTCTCGCCAGTTACGGTTGTGACCTACGTATGATCTGATTCCTTTTACTGTATTAAATCACGTTGACTGATTGAAAACTAAATTATAACAAATCTATTCAGACACTTTCTAAATCTGCACTCTAAGTTATTATTATTATTTTATTTCAAGCCTAAAACAAACTCTTTTAAAATAGCAAAATTTACAGTGTGAAAATGAATACAACTCGCATCGGTCCAAATTTGTTCATAGTCTGTTGGGGATTAGCTCAAATAGTAGAGCGCTCGCTTTGCATGCGAGAAGTACCGGGATCGATACCCGGATTCTACAGGACACTTTTTGAATATCAACACAAAACTGTCATATTTCATTTATCACAGCCAAAAACCACAAAGGAACCAGAAAAAGTGTAACATTTCGCCCACCAACATTTTACGTTGCGATGATTATATAAACATTTTATGTGAATCACTTCATCAAAACTCAATTCGTCCAAAATTGTAACTTAAGTCTTAGTTTAAATGAAAGAGTTGCCTCATTTTTTCAAAACCATTTCCTCATATATTGTACGGCTTCACAGTATTTCCAAGACGATCCGTATAAGTAATAGGGGGGATTAGCTCAAATGGTAGAGCGCTCGCTTAGCATGCGAGAGGTACCGGGATCGATACCCGGATTCTCCAAGGATAGTTTTGTAAAAAAAAAAGCATTTTGAAATTTGTCCCATTTACTGTATATCATTTTGAATTGATGTCGCATAGATTAAATACACCTGAAACAAAACTAAGCAATTATATCGCCAAATTTGATAAATGATATGGACGCCTGTCATTTTTCATGAATTAAAGAAAAAATAATTAAAATGTATATTAAAACTTATAGCAGAGCAAGTTTTCGATCCTTGGACCTCTGGGTTATGTGCCCAGCACGCTTCCACTGCGTCTCTCTGCTTCCTCTTTGAAGTATTCAAAACAAACCCCAATTACCTGATGTAACAAAATGCAGGATACTGTGACAAAAAATATTGGTTTTGAATGGAATTGTGCCTCGGCAGTTACGGTTGTAACCTACGTATGATCTGATTCCTTTTGCTGTATTAAATCACGTTGACAGATTGAAAACAAAATTATAACAAATCTATTCAGACACTTTCTAAATCTGCAGTCAAAGTTTTCGTTATTATTTTATTTCAAGCCTAAAACAAGCTCTTTTAAAAAAGCAAAATTTACAGTGTGAAAATAAATATCAATTGCATCGGTCCAAATTTGTTCATAGTCATTGGGGGATTAGGTCAAATGGTAGAGCGCTCGCTTTGTATGCGAGAAGTACCGGGATCGATACCCAGATTCTCCAGGACACTTTTTGAATATCAAGACAAAACCGTCATATTTCATTTATCACAGCCAAAAACCACAAAGGAACCAGAAAAAGTGTAACATTTCGCCCACCAACATTTTACATTGCGATGATGATATGAATATTTTATGTGAATCACTTCATCAAAACTCAATTCGTCCAAAATTTTAACTTAAATGAAAGAGTTGCCTCATTTTTTCAAAACCCTTACTTATATATTGTACGTCTTCAGAGTATTTCCAAGACAATCCGTATAAGTAAAAGGGGGGATTAGCTCAAATGGTAGAGAGCTCGCTTATCATGCGAGAGGTACCGGGATCGATACCCGGATTCTCCAAGGATAATTTAAAAAAAAAAAAAAGCATTTTGAAATTTGTCCCATTTACTGTATATCATTTTGAATTGATGTCGCATAGATTAAATACACCTGAAACAAAACTAAGCAATTATATCACCTATTCACGCTGCATAAATTAAAGCAGCGTATATAAGACTATGACTATGAATAAATTATGCACTTCGGCTCAACTACTTGACCAGTCAACGTTACAGCGCTATGGCGAACAACAACGTCCAATATCCAGCACCTGCTGTCGATAACTTGAATAACGAAGTCAACGCTCCCGTAGCTCCCGTTCAAAATGCTGCACCGGATCCACAGGCCGGAGAGGTTAATGCTAATGTTGTCGAACAAGTGCCATCTCAACAAGAACGACTTGAGGTATACTTTATCTGCTTTGACGCTAGTTTTATAATTATTGTGTCTCTATGTGTGGCAGGTTAGCCCTTTAAAATTTTGATATATTTCGGGACGGTATTTTCTCTGTGCAGTCTTTCTTTATCGTTTTCATTTGCTAATAAAAAGCATTGTTTCTTGTTTTATTCTACACATTTCGCTTAGCGTCCATATTTGCATTTATAGTATTTGTATGTTTAGACCGTACTATTCTGGTACATGTGCGTTCAGTATTATTCTAGATACCCAAACTCATGGTTGTATACATACGTTTTTATACAGGGGGTTATAAAATTAGTATTTTAGGCTTATTTTACATACAAGTCCTTTATAAATACATATTTGTTCATGCATGTGCTATATTTTTCAAGCTATTCTAGTCACGCGGTATATTGAGCAATTCTATTCCCATGATACGTTAAATATGCGCTACTAGGCAAAGACGGGCGTGGCGGTAAGTGCTCTTTTGTTTAGTCTTATTCTTCGCGCACTTATTCATGTTTTAGCATAGTTATATACAGATAAAATATATGTTTTAAACACATTTATATTGCATATACAAAAAATCAAATACGTGGAATTTAAATATTTAAAAGGAAATGAAATATATATAAAAAAGAGATGAATATATGGATATGAAATATATGAAAAGGGAATACATGAATATGAAATATACGAAAAGGAAATATATGGAAATGAAATATGAAAATGAAGTATATGGAAACGAAATGAAATATATGAAAAGGAAATGAAATATATAAAAAAGGAAATATATGAAAAGGAAATGAAATACATGAAAAGGAAATATATGGAAATGAAACATATGGAAATGAAATATATGAAAAGGAAATATATGGAAATGAAATATATGAAAAGGAAATATATGGAGATGAAATATGAAAAGGAAATATATGGAAATGAAATATATGAAAAGGAAATATATGGAAATGAAATATATGAAAAGGAAATATATGAAAAGGAAATGAAATATATATATAAAAAAAAAATAAAAAAAAAAAAAAGAATAAAAAAAAAAAAGAAATGAAATATATATATATAAAGGAAATATAAGAAAAGGATATGAAATATATGAAAAGGAAATGAAATATATGGAAATGAAGTATATGGAAATGAAATATATGGAAATGAAATGAAAATGAAATATATGAAAAGGAAATGAAATATATGAAGAAGGAAATATATGAAATATATGAAAAGGAAATGAAATATATGAAAAGGAAATGAAATATATGAAAAGGAAATATATGGAAATGAAATATATAAAAATGAAATTTATGGAAAGGAAATGAAATATATGAAAAGGAAATAAAATATATGGAAATAAAATACTTGAAAAGGAAATGAAATATATGGAAATGAAATGTATGAAAAGAAAGTAGAATATATGGAAATGGAATGAAATATTTGAAACGAGACGAATATATGAAAATAAGTTGGATAAAAAGAAATGAAATCTATGGAATGGAATTATATGAAATGGAATGGAATATGTCGAAATGAAATTTAATATATGAAAAGAAAATGAATTATGTGAAAAGGAAACGAAATATTTGGAGATGAATTAAGTATATGAAAGGAAAATATGAAAATTAAATGAGAGACATAGAAAGGAAATATAGAAGAAAAAGCGGAAAGTAAAATATAGATTATATAAAATGAAATATCAGATATAGAATTGAAATGAAAAGAGAACGAAATGAAGTAAAAAAAAAAAAAAAAAAAAAAAAAAAAAAAAACAAACAAACAAACAAACAAACAAACAAACAAACAAACAAACAAACAAACAAACAAACAAACAAACAAACAAACAAACAAACAAACAAACAAACAAACAAACAAACAAACAAACAAACAAACAAACAAACAAACAAACAAACAAACAAACAAACAAACAAACAAACAAACAAACAAACAAACAAACAAACAAACAAACAAACAAACAAACAAACAAACAAACAAACAAACAAACAAACAAACAAACAAACAAACAAACAAACAAACAAACAAACAAACAAACAAACAAACAAACAAACAAACAAACAAACAAACAAACAAACAAACAAACAAACAAACAAACAAACAAACAAACAAACAAACAAACAAACAAACAAACAAACAAACAAACAAACAAACAAACAAACAAACAAACAAACAAACAAACAAACAAACAAACAAACAAACAAACAAACAAAAAATGTACCGTTGAAATTGATAATATGGAAATGAAATAAGATTTATCATATAAGTATAAGTCTATAAATTTAATAGATCAAAATAAGTTATCCTAGCAAAATAACTAAATAAATCGAAATGGAATTAAATTTTGACAACACAGAAACAAACGTAAGACTTGAAATAAGATATAAAGTAATAAATGGCAGTATATAATTAAAGGATGTAATTGAACTACAATTTGTTAGAACTAATTATCTTACAAAGAATCTTATAAAAGGGTGTCTTTTATTTCAGGCACTCGTCAAAGGTTTGGGAAGCCTTGAAAAATCAGTGGCGGAGCTCACAAAGTTGACAATTAAGGGTGTAGTGAAGCGGATAATGGATTACTCAGCCCGTCCAGTATCTGAGTTCAACAAGTATGAGGCCATTGATTTGTTGGAAACCCTGCAGAATACCGCCAGGGATAACCAGGACGAGAAAAAAGAGTACTATCGATTAGTATACCAGACGGCAAGAGGAAAGATTGACCTACCTAAGGAACATTTTAGATCCTTGGTGATGCGACTATTGGGTAGTAAGGACCACACTACAGTTTACGAGGCAGTAGCAAAGGTGGAAAAGGCGGCAGGCGGAAGAAATGCCCCCTGGGGGCCAGCAGCGTGGGGTCCAAGGCCGGCATACTGGCAACGTAACCAGTGGGAGCCTTACAACTCATACAGGGGTCGTGGATGGAGAAGCCCCAGTCCACAATGTTATGCATGCGGGAAGTACGGGCATATTGCTGCCCGCTGCTTTAGAAGGAGCCCTGGGCCAAGGCCAAGACAACCCAACACTAGGGGTCGCGGGAACGAAAGAAGTAGTTCAAGCAGTAACAGCTAAATAATAATCTTGCAAGTGGATAGTGTCCTAAACGCCAAACAATGAAGCATAGATTGTAACTTCTAAATAAATAAATAAATAAATAAAAAAAATAAAAAAAAAACACCAGATTTATCTTCTGATTGCATTTATAGGCCGTTATTTAATGAATAAACAACAATGGTAATTAAATATTAAAGAAGTTTGGGGGGTCGAAACGAGAATACTTTTTACTGACGAGCTCTAGGTCGAATGCGTGAAAGTACCTTTAACTGAATAACAGTAACAGTTTCAATATGTCATGCTAAAACCGAAATATTATAGCATATATTAGTCCCTAAGTTTTTAATTAAAAGAATAGAATCCGAGCATGCAAGAAAAATTTCCATATAAATATATTATATTACGTACGCGCTCAGACCAATGATAATCCTTGTTGGGTCAACGGATGTGGAAGGTTTTGAAAACGGGTACCTTAACACCCTCTCGGCTTCGTGCTGTGTCAAAACCGTCCTCTGTCTGCTGACTCTTACGGGGTTTTACTGAGTTTTCTTACATGTCGTTACATTTTTTGTTTCTTAGTCACAATTTTGGTCATGGGAGAAATCTATGGAATTTGATAAACTCATCGACGAGGGCTATGAGAGAAGAAAATATGTCCGTTGGGTAAATCTTCAAGGAAACCCCGTATCTGTCAGCGACGGTAGGACGGCCAACGACGTTTATGACAGCACAATCCACCTAGTGAGAGAAGGGGAAATTATAGGAGATCCTGCAAATCTAGTTCTTAGAGACCCAGATTACTTCATAGCAGGAGGGTTGCACAGACATAGTAGAAGATGGCAGGAAATGGCTAACATAGCACCCGCACCCAACCAGGAAGAGGTTTTGAAATTGATTACAGAAAAGGTATCCATATTTCCATACTTTACGCATTTTAAAGGAAGCTTTAAAGGAATGCACTACGACTCGCCTAGACCTCCTCCGAGAGTATTCAGGAATAACGCTTCATGTGAGAACTTTGGAGATTTTATAAGGAAAACGCTACTGGATCGTCTGCAATCTGGCGCCATCTCTCTTGTGGGTAAAGTCGGGATTGTACCCCCGCCATATATAGTACTTCCATTAACCGTTGAACCAACAAAGCCAAGGCTCTGTCACGATGCTAGATATTTAAACCTCTGGATGATAGATAAACCATTCTCTTTAGACAGAGTAACAGACTTACCACGCTATGTGTTAAAAGATTCCTACCAGACTGTCCTGGATGATAAATCTGGATATGACCACCTTTTGTTAACAGAAGAGAGTCGCACTTTCTTTGGAATACAATGGGGGGGCTGGTTCTTTACGTACAACACAATTCCTTTTGGCTGGAAAATTTCTGCATATGCATACCATTCGACCGGTCTTATGGCATCAAATTTCCTACGTACCCAGGGGATTCCCTGTCTGCTCTACATAGATGACAGACACAACGGCCAATTACAGGTCTCTTTAAACAAGGGCCAGTATGCTAACCTTGAAACCAACGATGAGCGGAACTATGCGGCGGCGAAATCAGCTTTGTTCTTAACTATGTATCACCTGGTACGTCTTGGATACTTCCTTGGCCTGGGTAAATCGATATTAACGCCACAAACAATAGTCAAATACTTGGGGTTCCTAATAGACTCAAATAGAGAAGTGTTTGCTCTAGTACCAGCGAAAAAAGAGAAATTTCTGGAATTAGTGAAGGAAACGCTCATGCGCAACACCATATCTATCAAAACACTGCAAAGGTTGATCGGTAAATGCCTTTCATTTTCACTTGTGGTCCCGGCTGCTTGCTTGTTTACCCGAGAGATGAGCCGAGCAATCTCCACAGGTGTGCGCAATTCTAGGCCTATTTGTGTACGCGGAGCTTTGCGCAAGGAGATAGAGCACTGGTTGTTCCTAGAACAATGGGACGATCCCATACGCTGGAGGGACGAGAGACATAGTCAAGTCACGATCACAACTGACGCCTCACAAACAGGCTGGGCAGGCATCATTTCTTCTCCGGTGAAACAGGAGACAGCCGATTATTGGTCGAAGGAAGAGAAGTCACTCGATATAGCTACAAGGGAAGCCCTAGCAGTAGATAACAGTTTACATGCCTTTAAGGAGTTTTTGAGAGATTCACGGGTTGATGTCTTCATTGACAACAAGGTGGTAATGCACGCATGGAATAATAAGGGTGCCAGAAGCGCGTCCCTTACTAATGTAATCAAGAAGATCTTCTTCTCAACTATGCAGCTGAATATTATTTTACATATGACATACGTTCCCACTCATCTTAACCCAGCTGATTCGCCTTCTAGAAGACTCTCTTTAGTTGACCGCACAATCTCGCCGGAGTTGTGGGCGAAGATTCAGCACGAATTTGGGGGTACTCACGGTCATACTTGCGACCTTATGGCCCTTGACACCAATGCCATGACAGATAGAAGAGGAAAAGCTCTCCCGCACTTTTCACCATATCCAACTGCAGGTTCTCTTGGTACCAATCTGTTTGCACAAGACCTCACTCTATTCCCAACAGAGTTGGCTTGCCCCTATGTTTTTCCGCCAGAGGTACTTATAGGCCCAGTTCTCCGTTTTCTACAATCGTTCAAACTCCCAAGCACTTTTGTGGTCCTAGACTCCTATCCTAGGAAGTATTGGTGGCCCATATTACAGCGCGTTTCTTCCAAGAAACTTAGATTGGCAACTGCAGGCGACTCTAATGCTCTTTTGACCCCCTCGAAGGACGGGTGGAAATATAGTGATATACACTATGACTTATGGGTTTTCGCAGTAGCCTGGCAGTAATATTAAGCATTTAGTCAGGCTGGAACATTTAAATGTAAATTTTAAAAGGCATTTTCTTACATGTATTTATTTAAAGTATAAAAGGAAATATTCCCTGCAACTGTTCACATTAATGATTGTATAATGTACCAATTAAATGATCGCAACAGCGTTGAAGCCTCTGTCTCTTTATTTATAGGACCTCCCTGTGGTGGCAAAACTTTTCTCACCCTCGGTTAGGTGTCCTACGTGTTCTTACGCCAATGATTTGGACTTTCGATTCTGCCAACGCTGTGGGTATGTGCGAAAGGTGATTAAACCGACCACAACAAAAAGCGATTTTACATTGAATCTGAATGATATCGATCAGCGCCTACGACAATTAATGGATTACGGCAATGCCACAGCATACACTAAGCAAAAAGACTCCCTAAGGAAGGAGTTTGAAACCTTCTTGTCTTGCCTACCAGGCTTTACTACCGTTACGAGCGCTACCCCTAGAGACATATGTCGTTTTCTCATTTTTAAAGATAAAGACGGTAAGACACAAGTTCACCATAACGGCTGCGAGAAAATAGGAATGAAAGGAAGGTTCCCTTGTGGTTGCCCAGTACGATTATCATACAAAACCATCGATTCCTACATAGGCAAATTACGCGCAATATTTCACTCCGTTGGTCGGGATGGTGAATGGGATGTGCGCTTAGGTTTGGGTAACCCAGCCGCTGATAAGCTCGTCAAAGATTACTTAAAGCTCGTCACAGCAGAACAATTGCAGGCCCGCATACAACCAAAACAGGCAACCCCGTTCTTTGTGGACAAGCTGACCCAGCTTTGTGTTTTTCTTGACAACAAACTGAGTGACACAGGCAACGCAATCGACAAGTTTATTATCGCAAGAGATCAAGCCTACTTTAAACTAGCCTTTTTCAGTGGCGATAGACCTGGGGATCTAGGCCGGGTTAAGGTCCCAGAGATACTCCGTTTCCCAAACGACGATGGTCTCCTCTTCAATCACATTTGGGGGAAAACGTTGAGAGATGGGGATGCAAATGTGTTTGGGGTACGAAGAAACCCTCATCTAGACATTTGTCCGATTAGGGGCGTCGAGCGTTACTTTGAAGTGGCGCGAGGGATGAACGTGGACCTGACACGAGGATACTTGTTCCGTCCAACCACACCTGACAAAGGTATAAAAGACGCCCCTTTCTCCTCCACTGCGGCAGAATCTAGACTAAAAGTGTACCTTGGTGAAATGAACACAGATGAAGGAGAAACCCTACACGGCTTTCGATCTGGATGTGCCATTACTCTAGCTCTTACAGGCGTCGAACTGTCTGAAATTATGGATCACGTGGGTTGGACGAGGCGCCATACGGCACTCTATTACATGCAATTAGCAAAAGTATTGAATCCAGCTGGTGCCTCAGCTCGTCTTGCATCAAACGAGGGGGCAGCGCTCACTAATTCGTGGGAAAATACCAATCAACTAAAACAGTTTGTTTGCGCCTTCCCATGTGGGGAATACTCGAGGAAGAGATCATTAGATGATCAATGAACGAAACGACACATTCCCCTAATTAGGGCCAACAATACTTATAGAGATAGAGAATCTTATCATATCCAACAAACCGCCAGCCTAGTGATGATCATGAATAGTGAGTTAGTATTGGGGGTCATGCTCATCACTAGACACCAGTTTGTTTCGGTTGTGTGATAACACTACACGACCTTATTAAGGGGGGAGCCAAAATTTTCCCCAATCTTATATGCGATGCGACAATGGATGCAGTGTAGAATAGGTTACTATTCACGCTGCATAAATTAAAGCAGCGTATATAAGACTATGACTATGAATAAATTATGCACTTCGGCTCAACTAATTGACCAGCTAGGCGGGCGCTAATGGTGTCTGGTAATTATCGCCGTGTGTATTATTTTTTGTCCCACCTCACCCACCCGTTATATCGTATCACACTGTGACCATTGTTTTTGTCGCCAAAATTTTCCCCAATCTTATATGCGATGCGACAATGGATGCAGTGTAGAATAGGTTACAAATTTGATAAAGGATATGGACGCCTGTCATTTTTCATGAATTAAAGAAAAAAGGATTAAAATGTATATTAAAACTTATAGCAGAGCAAGGTTTCGATCCTTGGACCTCTGGATTATGGGCCCAGCGCGCTTCCACTTCGCCACTCTGCTTCCTCTTTGAAGTATTTTAAACAAACCCCAATTACCTGATGTAACAAAATGCAGCATACTGTGACAAAAATTATTGGTTTTGAATGGAATTGTGCCTCGCCAGTTACGGTTGTAACCTATGTATGATCTGATTACTTTTGCTGTATTAAATCACATTGACAGATTGAAAACTAAATTATAACAAATTTATTGAGACTATATATACATTGTGAAAATGAATGTCAATGGCATCGGTCCAAATTTATTCATATCCTGTGGGGGATTAGCTCAAATGGTAGAGCGCTCGCTTTTAATGCCAGAAGTACCGGGATCGATACCCGGATTCTCCAGGACATTTTTTGAATATCAAGACAAAACAATCATATTTCATTTATCACAGGCAAAAACCACAAAGGAACCAGAAAAAGTGTAACATTTCGCCCACCAACATTTTACATTGCGATTATCATACGAACATTTTATGTGAATCACTTCATCAAAACTCAATTCGTCCAAAATTGTAACTTAAGTCTTAGTTTAAATGAGAGAGTTGCCTCATTTTTTCAAAAAGCCTTTCCTTATATATTGTACGTCTTCAGAGTATTTCCAAGACAATCCGTATAAGTAAAAGGGGGGATTAGCTCAAATGGTAGAGCGCTCGCTTAGCATGCGAGAGGTATCGGGATCGATACCCGGATTATCCAAGGATAATTTTGTTTAAAAAAAAGCATTTTGAAAATTGTCCCATTTACTGTATATCATTTTGAATTGATGTCGCGTAGATTAAATACACCTGAAAGAAAACTAAGCAATTATATCGCCAAATTTGATAAAGGATATGGACGCCTGTCATTTTTCATGAATTAAAGAAAAAAGGATTAAAATGTATATTAAAACTTATAGCAGAGCAAGGTTTCGATCATGGGACCTCTGGGGTATGGGCCAAGCACGCTTCCACTGCGTATCTCTGCTTCTTCTTTGAATTATTTTAAACAAACCCCAATTACCTGATGTAACAAAATGTAGGATACTGTGACAAAAATTATTGGTTTTGAATGGAATTGTGCCTCGGCGGTTATGGTTGTAACCTACGTAAGGTCTGATACCTTTTGCTGTATTAAATCACGTTGGCAGATTGAAAACTAAATTATAACAAATCTATTCAGACACTTTCTAAATCTGCACTCTAACCTTTTATTATTATTTTATTTCAAGCCTAAAACAAAGTGTTTTAAAAAAGCAAAATTTACAGTGTGAAAATGAATATAAATCGCATCGGTCCAAATTTGTTCATAGTCTGTGGGGGATTAGCTCAAATGGTAGAGCGCTCGCTTTGCATGCGAGAAGTACCGGGATCGATACCCGGATTCTCCAGGACACTTTTTGAATATCAAGACAAAACAGTCATATTTCATTTATCACAGCCAAAAACCACAAAGGAACCAGAAAAAGTGTAACATTTCGCCCACCAACATTTTACATTGCGATGATGATATGAACATTTTATGTGAATCACTTCATCAAAACTCATTTCGTCCAAAATTTTAACTGATGTCTTAGTTTAAATGAAAGAGTTGACTCATTTTTTCAAAACCCTTTTCTTATATATTGTACGTCTTCAGAGTATTTCCAAGTCAATCCGTACAATTAAAAGGGGGATTAGCTCAAATGGTAAAGCGCTCGCTTAGCATGCGAGAGGTACCGGGATCGATACCCGGATTCTCCAAAGATTAATTTGTTTTAAAAAAAGGAGTTTTGAAATTTGTCCCATTTACTGTATATCATTTTGATTTAATGTCGCATAGATTTACTACAACTGAAACAAAACTAAGCAATTATATCGCCAAATTTGCTCAAGGAAATGGACGCTTGTCATTTTTCATGAATTACAGAAAAAAGTATTAAAAGTTATAGCATAGCAAGATTTGGATCCTTGGACCTCTGGGTTATGGGCCCAGCACGCTTCCACTGCGCCACTCTGCTTGCTCTTTGAAGAATTTAAAAAAAACCCAATTACCTGATGTGACAAAATGCAGGATGCTGTGACAAAAATTATTGGTTTTGAATGGAATTGTGCCTCGGCGGTTATGGTTGTAACCTACGTAAGGTCTGATACCTTTTGCTGTATTAAATCACGTTGGCAGATTGAAAACTAAATTATAACAAATCTATTCAGACACTTTCTAAATCTGCACTCTAACCTTTTATTATTATTTTGTTTATCTTTTCGTTCGATCACGTGATTAACGATTCACCAATTGAACAGATGAGTCGGATGAGTCGCACGAATCCGCAGAAAATATCAACACAAAAAAGCACATGAGTAACCCATTCATGCGACTCATCTGCTCAATTGGTGAATCGTTAATCACGTGATCGAACGAAAAGATAATTAACTAAATGATTCACTAATTGAGTAGATGAGTCACATGAGTCGCATGAAAGAGTAGCACTGACAATACTCCTGAGCCAATAGGAGAAGCACATACTTTCCCTTTACATATAAGTTGCTCATTCTAATTCTTCCTCTCATTTAGTACTTGGTTGTGACTGAATAAGCATGTCTAGTTCAAATCAGTGCCAATATTGTGACAAACTATTTTCAAGCTAGATCATTCAATTTGATGCGTCATTTAAAAAACGGTTCATGCAAAGTGAATCGTAACTTGGACTATGATAGCAGTAGTGCTGCGGATGAGGAGCTTAGTGACATTGACAGTTCTCACGATGTTTCAATGGAATCTACATTTAGTGATTCTGACGTACGTTCTGAAAACGAATATGATTCTGATGAGGAGCCTGATCTTTCATGGTGTTGGCAAGTCATAGTAGATGAAGCTGCTGATCAACATGAGAAGGACAGACAAGAAATAATCGAACATTTAGTATCCGATGGGGAAACAGAAGCACAAGCTATATCGATTGCTAATGCAAAAATCTTACCCGCTGTAAGAAAAACAATAAGAAAAACACTGGCTGAAAAACCGGAGTGGATGCATGTCATGAAGAGGGATCCCAACTTTAAAAAGATCATGAAAACCAGGAAGGAATTGTTAGAGACTGGAGATTATGATTGGCTTGAGGCACTAAAACTAGCCTTTCACAATAGAAAATATCTTTTGAACGATTTACTTCCTCAACATCTACAAAATACTTACAAATGCTTACAAGAAGAAATTATTTCAGATGAGGCTATGGAGTAACTCTTACAATTAAGTTGATAATGATTGCATGTTTGATGTAGTCCAAACCGTTGTAATAATTAATTGATAAAAGTGATGTGAATAAAAAAATAATTCGTGACATTGGTTCCTGTTTTTCATTTTCTTTTCCTTTTATTTATTCTCGCTCATTTTTCATGTTTATTTTATATTATTTTCCTTGCTTGTATATTTCCTCATTTATTGAATAATTTAACTGAATAATGTTTTATGTGATGTTTGATAATTTGATTGCATAATTATAATTCCATTAATGCTATTACGTTAATCCCTAGTAAAAAGATAAGTTACTGAAATAAGTTTGCTGGTCTTTTATAGTCTTTAATACTGTGACGTGAATTAAAAATATTCCAGGCAGGAAGTTAAATTCCATTTATTATTAGAATACAAGAATGAGAACTATGTTCATTTGAAAAGTGTAGGAAATGTGAATGTTTGGACTAATTTGTTGTGATGAGATTATATCTGAATGTAAATAAAAGTATTAAATCTAACAGTTGTAAGTTTTAAAACGCAAAGAAACCACAATGGATTCAGTCATAACATGTTTAGTGACAAAAATACAGTAGTTGTAATTACAATCAGTAATATCAATGCAATACACAGTCTGGAACAGTTGTGTAACAAACTCTTGGAAAATAGTCAATAGTCTTGCAGTGTTGAATTAAAAAGTTCATCGATAGGTTTTGGTACTGTATCTTGACCTGTTGTAGGATCATTTCTTGCTGAATCAATAAAGTTCATTTGTTTGTTAGTTTTAGTCGATAATCGCTGATATGGTGCTGTTCTTGCCTGTTTAACCTTGACTGGACCATGCACAGCTGGAACTCTGGTCATGCTTGCTTGCCTGGACAGGTTCATCAGTTGGTGTTCGGTCGCTTGAAAGTATTGTTTTAAATCAGTCCAGTCATCTACAGACAGTGAAATGCCAAATCTTGAAATAATTGACTTGCCATCGATTGGATCTTGGTAAATTTTTCGTATGTGAACTTTTGGTTCTCCGTTATATTCGTTCACGAATAAATGGTATCCTCGCTCACCAAGTTTGAACTGATGTTGCAAAGACATTTTCTTTAAGATATTTAAAATTGTTGTTCTCTTCACGACTGCTTTCACAAACTGAATGGCTTACAAGCTCAACATACTCGTATTTATGGAAAATAACGGAATTTCAAAACTTTCAATTATTTCATATTTCTCAATCTAACAATTTTTCTTACTCATCTGATATTCTCTTTTCATCTGTTGTGACCCTCCCTCGTCTGTTGTGGAGTGGTGGTCACGTGTTGTCTGGAGATTCTTGACATTCTTTATAATTCAAGAATTAAACGAGACTTACCTGGACGTTGAAGTTTGATTGTAATTCTACCGAGTTACAGAGTGCTGAGAGATTACATGCGAGATAGCAAAGCGCATGCGTCAATCAGTATTAGAAGACTGAATGTACGTGTTACCCAATCCAACATGTATATGCGGGTGGGCAAGTGTATGGGCATGTAATCTCTCAGCACTCTGTAACTCGGTAGAATTACAATCAAACTTCAACTTCCAGGTAAGTCTCGTTTAATTCTTAAATTCTACCTCGTTACCATGCTGAGAGATCACATGAGATTTCGAAGCAACACGGACATGAAGCCTCAACAGCCCTATACCATAAATGTCCCTGTCGACGTGATTTTATATTTATTTAGACAATAATGTAAGCAATGTGAACTCAACTTTGTTTAATTTTCAAATCATAATAACTTCAGACATGCTTTAGACATTTGACAAAACTGGCTTAGCATAAGATACAGCCTTAGTTATTGGCTTGTTATAATACTTTGAAAAACAAAATGCAGATGACCATCCTGCAGTATTAAGAATATCATCTAGGCTCATTGAGCCTCTGTTAGCTGCCGAGGTGGAAGCTGATCTTGTACTGTGAGGTGAGTAAAAAGATGTGTCAATCCCAGCCAGGGTCATCACCTCACGCACCCACCTCGATATAGTGTCTCAGCTAACTGATTTATGTGGCTTGATGTAGCTAATGAGTAGTTTAGAAACAGTACCTCGAAGGCCAGAAGTTCTTTTGACATATTCTATAAGAGTAGTTACTACACAAATATTAGAGTCTTCGTAAGGTTCAAGAACCACCTGGGGATTAGTTGCCCCAGGTCTGCTTTGTTTAATATTGTCTGCTATGACAAACGTTACTCTATCTTTACTGATGAACATATTATTAATATCCAACAAGTGAATAGTTTGACCTCTTTGGCCAGTAACCAATAACAATAACATAACTAGCTTATAAGTGAGCTGTTTCAAAGTTAACGTATCAACTGGGTGGAAAGTTCCCAAGTGGTTAATTACAACTTGTACATCCCAGATCTCTTTGTATTTTGGCTTGGGTGGCCTAGACTGAAAAATACCCTTCAATAATCGCTGCACTAATGGGTGCTGCCCCACAGACATACCACCATCTATTCTGACATACGTGGAAAGAGCACTTCGTGCGGTCATCGCGCAGAATACAGGGACACATACGGGACTTTTCTATTGTTCTGGCGCCAGATTCAAAACGCCGACAGCGTAGTTAATGAGCCGTTAATGAGCCATCTAGTCACATTTACAAAGAAAAGTGCTTAAAATGGTCGGACCTTGCTATGTAAAACCTGGATTACACTGTTTCGACAAATAACTAAAAAAATGAACATGGTGCAAATTAAAGATGATATATTTATCTATCGTTTGCACCCTGTAAGTTGGGAAAATTTGTTTTCAAACATTTCTCTTTTTCATCTTCAAAAAAGGGCAATTTCAGTGCTAATTTGTATGTAAACCAATATTCACATATATTCAACACAGTTTTTTTTGAGAATACACAAAAAACAAAAAAATGAACATGGTGCATTCAAAAGATCTTGTTTTGGTGAACATTTTCCACATTTTTTGGCATTATTTTGACGTTTAGAAAGTTTCTCTTTTTTAATCTGAATATTTAAGCTAGTTATTTTCATAACTTGCTACGGTCGATGTTTCTTTGTAGTTACCGTACAGATTATTTAGTTAATCTGAGTTTATAATTACTTCTTTCGGAAAGCTGAAATCGAAAGTTGGTTTGAAGCTACAAAAGTCACAAGAAATTAATTTTAAACAACTCATTCGAATTTGAGTTGTCAGCTATAGTTTTTGAGTTTGTGAGAAGGCTATTTAAAAAAGTCACAAACAAACAAACTGCACATTTTAAGGTTTCATTTGATATAAGTTTCATTGAGATTGGAAAAGAAATAAATTTTAAAAACAACAAGCTTCAGTTGTTGGCGGCTTCACATTTCGAGTTTGTGAAATTATGAGGGTTTTTTGCAAATTTGGTCTATTATGAACGCATCTAAAAAAGTCACAAGTAAACAAACTACAAATTTTAAGTTTCCATTTGATATAAGTTTCATTAAGATTGGAAAAGATATGAACTTTAAACAACTCATTTGAACTCGAGTTGTCGGCTTCATGTTTCGAATTTGTGAGAAGGTCATTTTGAATGTTATTTTGCTTAAATTAAACAAGTCTGGTTTAATAAACGTATCAAAAAAGTCACAAACATAAACAAACTACACAATTTAAAGTTTCATTTGATATAAGTTTGGCCTATCATATGTAAACGCGCCATTTAACTAGAAAAATTCCGGTAAGAGCGCTCAAAATACTCATATAGCTTTGTGCGCCGTTTGTCATTGAGAATGTTTAATATCAAATTCGAACAAAATGTGCTGAGTGAAAATTATTAGTTTATAGTTGGTGTAGACTTGCGAATTTTTCTTATTTTTTTATCATAAAACATTTTGACACGCACGAAAAAAAATAAGCGGATAAGACAACAATAGGTGGATTTTGGTATTGAATTCTGAAACCCTGTGTCCGTAATTGCCTGTAGCTTTGTCTGAAGAAATATTCAAAAACAGCCAATCACAACCTTTAATCACACTGATTTATTCATATTTATGACTAGTGTGAATAATTTAGCACCGTAAGTAAATGTCCCTGAGAACAATAGCATTCTGCGCGATGGTTAATTGCACTGTACGTAAGACCATTGTTATAAAGATCAGTAAGGTAGTCCAATATTTCCTTTACATGTGGCTGAACATTATCAATTTGCCTTTGAGCACAAAACAATTTCCATTTTGTGATATAACTTCATTATTGTTTTCTGGTTCCTGTTCGCCAGGACTGCATGAGTAAGTTGGTAGCTGATTCTGAAATTCCTCTTGCTTTGTAATGTTCCCTGACAGTCGACATGCCATCATCTGTAGTTGACCTTTCAGCGGGTGTCGAGCTCCCGAGTGTGGAAGTGTGAGCAGGTCTTTGTGGCATGGGAGTTTCAAAGGAACAGCTACCAGTAGTCTCAATAGATTGGGCCACCAAACCTGTGTTGGCCATATGGGAGCTATCACAAGTGCATTCCCCTGGTCTTTCTCTAGCTTCTGCACGCACCTGGATATGAGACAAAATGGAGGGAAAATGTAAACATATTGATTGCTCCATGACATGGAGAAAGCATCCACATGAATTGGCCCTGAGTCAGGTTTCCAGGAGACATACAACGGCAACTGGTTGTTGAGCCTGGATGCAAACAAATCTATTTCAGGCTTCCCAAGTCTTTGGGAAATCTTTTCAAATACAACAGGTTTTAAGTGCCACTCCGTCCTCTCATTAAATATTCTAGATTGTTTGTCTGCCTCTACATTAAGGGCTCCTGGGAGGTGGCATGCAGTGAGCCAGATGTTATTTTTTATACACAGTAACCATAAGTGTTTTGCCAGTGAGTTACACTGGACAGTACCCCCCATGGAATTAATATAACAAACTGTAGTAGAGTTGTCACTTTTTACAGCAACGTGCTGTCCCTTGAGCAATGAGAGAAAGGATTTTACCCCAAAACTTACTGCTTGTAGCTCAAGCTCGTTTATGTGACTTTGTTTTTCCCCTGGGGACCACAAGCCTTTTGCTGTCTGCCCCATACACACTGCCCCCCACCCTGTTTTTGAGGCATCTGTTGTGATTTCAACAGAGGGGTTACTCAAGGTAACATCTTTGTATGTGGTAAGTAGGTTTTCCACCCACCACTTGAGATCACTTTTGGACTCAACTGAAAGTGTCATAGTAGCTTCAAAATTACCATGATTGAGCTTTAATGCCTTATTTTTGTCTATTTCTACATTTCTGTAGAATAGTGGTCCATACTGAACCCCCGGTAAGGCAGACACTAGCAGCCCAATAACTTGAGCAACAACTCTCATAGTTGATAAACTATTGTTTAACAGTAATTGGCAGGCTAAGATTATTTTGTTTGCTTTTTCTGGTGTGAGTGACACTCTCATTTGAACTGAGTCTAAAATGAAGCCAAGAAAAACCAACCTTTGGCAAGGTTGCAACACTGATTTTTCATGACTAGCAATAAACCCTTAAGACTCAAAAAGGCTTTTTGTAGCCAAAATATTTTGTGTACACTCTAAAACAGAGGATCCCTGAAGATAAGAATCATCAATATACCCTACATTAAGGTAGCCTTGGCTACGTAGGGTGGCATAGACTGGTTTCAGTAGTTTTGTGAAATATCTTGGCGCTGATGCTAGTCCATTGGGGAGGCATGTATATTGGTATAAATTATTTCCCCAAATAAATCTTAAGTAATGACGGTGCTCTGCAGCAACAGGCACTGTGTAATATGCATCAGTTAGGTCTATGGAAGCCATATAACAGTTCTTCCTCATTAACTGTATGGCACAATTCAAGCTTTCCATTTTAAAGTGAACATATCCAATGAATTCATTTAGACCCTTGAGGTTGAGGATCATACGGTATGAACCATTTTTCTTTTTACGCATGAAAATTCTTGAAATAAATTGAGTGTTACAAGGGAAAACCTCTTCTATTACCCCCTTTACAAAGCAGATTTTCAATTTCACAGTCCAGAATATAAGCCTCATTAGTGCTAAATTGTTTAGACGGCAACAAATATTTCTGGGTTGTGGTATGGATAAATTCAAGGTTACAGTGTTGCACCATGTCTAGTATTTTACTGTCAGAAGTTAATTTTTTCCAGTTTGACAAATAATATTTTAGCCTGCCAGCCACTTTACATTCTCTTACCTCTTTAAGGGCATTTATACGTAGGCCGTTTGAATTTAGTTCTTCTGAACATCCCCCCCCTCCCTCTTGCTGGAGAAGGGGCGGTGGTAGTTTTTTTTTTTGTAGTATTTGTTTGATGTCTCTAGCTCGTCGATGTTCTTTCTTTTCTCTACTTATCTTTGAGGTTACACGGTTAGTGTGTTATGTCCTTAACTGCCTTTGGCAGGTCATCCCAAAATAACTCTGTTGTTATTGGGTTTGAGGGTACACACAAGTGACGATAGCTAGAGTGGAGTTCTAGTTTTAGTGTCCCTCTGCGGCGTATGTTGATATCTGTGTTAGCGTTAGCCAACAGTTGAACACCGTCCATAAGCGTGTCAACCAGTACATTTTTCGGTGGTGTTTCTGAGTTGCTTAGGATGTTGTCAACCACCTGTACAACTGCTGTAATGCCCTTTATCAAGGATTTCTGAGCCTTTTGTAGTTTAATGTCGGTAGTTCTCGCTTTGTCAGAGATGTTGTTCCATATAGGAGAGTTGACCTTTGTCTCACCGAGGTACTCACAATTTTTTGGTTTAGGATAACGTTTCCTGATTTCAGTTATATTTTCCTCCTCGGTTTTTTCTTTCATGAGGTTATTGACAATATTTGCTAGACTATTATTAATATCAGGTCCCTCCTGATCGGTGAGGTTAAAGTTTTTCTCTAAATGGCTAAGGATTGCATTGTTTTCCTCGGTTATGTGGCCCTCGCTGTCATTGGCAGCTTTGTGCTTTTGCGCACGTGGAGGGCCATCGCCATGCTCGTCTTCCCCTGACTCAGAGCTATCACTCGAATTTTCGTCGCTATTATGAAACGATTTTGATCGCTTCGTTCCTGTAAACAGTTCTCCTAAGCCCTCTGGTGTTTTTCTCACTTTTAAGTGAGTCGGTGGGATCTTTAGTCCCTGTCTGCGAGTCCTGGTCGTCATCGTTCGTTGTTGTTGTCTTAGCAGGTCTTTTGCCGTTAGGCTCATGCCATTTTGACAGCAGATTATCAGGGGGTTGTTCCCCTTGCTCCATCAGCAATTGGCGGAATTTTTAAAAGCGTTTTACTTGTGTCTTCTGTGTTTTTTTTTCCAATATTTTTCGGTGTGAGCTCCACACTGAATCGACGCGAAGCGTTGCACTGATTGACGCATGCGCTTTGCTATCTCTCATGTGATCTCTCAGCATGGTAACGAGGTAGAATTGACATTCCTGACGTTTTACATTCTTTGCATATCTGACATGCCTGATCTCTGACCACCCCCTCCCTTAATGGGGGGAGAGGGTGGCGCGTTATAACTACTAATATGTACAGAACTCTGCTGCTCGTCTTTTGACTTTATCTAGGAAACATGACCACATCATTCCTGTTTTACTTAATCTACACTGGCTGCCTATCTCCTATCGCATAAATTATAAGATTCTTCATTTCACTTTCAAGACCTTGCATGGATTAGCACCTTCATACATATGTGACATGATCTCCAAATACAAGCCTGGAAGATCTTTACGTTCTTCAAATGAGTTGCTGCTGACTTCGTCTTCTTATAATTTAAGAACCTATGGTTATCGTTCTTTTGCTGTGTCTGCACCAACTTTATGGAATTCACTCCTTTCTGACATTCGGAACATTGACTGCCTGACAACGTTTAAAAGAGAACTTAAGACATTTTTATTTAAGCTAGTCTTTAATATGTAATGTTTGTATTATTGTGTTTGTTTGTTTGTTCGTATGTTTGTTTACTTGTTTGTGTGTTTATTTATGTTCCTTTAGCGCTTAGAACTGACCTGTATAATCGCTTTATAAATTCATTATTATTATTATCATTATGCAAAATAATTTGCTATTCCACAAGAATATTCTGCAAAAGTTTGAACTTGCTAGCACTTCTGGTTTAGAAGATACGAGCATTCAAAGTTGAAAAAATGCTAGTAAGGAACCATTGCTTTAATTGTTTGATTGATAGTCAGGGGGGCGAGGGAGAACCACCAACAAAAAACGGTTTTTCACATTTTCACCTCCCTAACGTTTTTATTTTTGAATATTTTCGAGTGGAATCCCAGTTTATTACTCGGGCTTCCGTAGGAAGGCACGAGGTATAAAACGCCCTTCCTTCGTGTTCTTAATTTTTTTTTTCATCAACAAAAAGCAAGTCAGGAACGCCTGGGACATCACAGTCAATGTTCACTTGATCTGTTTATTACAGTAGTTCTGAAGTTGTTTTCGCTGTTCCTTTGCTATATTTTGCTGAATTTGCCTTATTTTGAGACCACTAAAGTTCTATCCGCCATGTTGGATGATATGAGTCATCATCCAACATGGCGGCGCCATACATTTTTACCAAATAATACAAATCTTTGATCGTCAATAGTTCGGTAACTATTTGCTCTAGAAGCTTCAAATGTTTGCAGAATTACATTGTTTTGAATGCTCTCAAAGGATATAAATGTAGTTTTTCAGTAAGATTTAAAATAAAACATTTTGTCTGAATTATCACGTGGTTGCAAACGAAGAATTCGTTTTCAAGAATCTGAATGATGACATTCTTAAAAATGATATAATATATAAATTTAGATTATTTTAAAAGATTCATTGAATTAGATATTTATTTGACTGAGTTATTAGTTTATTTATACCATTCATTTGTCAACTTTTTTTATATTCAGCCAATCATGCATCCATTTTAAAATTCGTCTTATTTATTTATGTATTTATTAATTAATTCATTTATTTCTTTATTTCTTTATTTATTTATTGATTTATTTGTTTATTTGTTTGTTTGTTTGTTTGTTTGTTTGTTTGTTTGTTTGTTTGTTTGTTTGTTGGTTGGTTGGTTGGTTGGTTGGTTGGTTGGTTGGTTGGTTTCAGGTTTGGCAATAGGTATGGGTGTCTTTGAAGTCTTTCTATTACCGTGTGCAGTTGAAAGATTGAGTATGTACCAACCGTTAACGCTTACGATGGTCTAGCGTCATTACATCTTGGAGATGAGAACAAGCCGTCTGAGCTAAATATCTATCCAGGAGAACCACACGTCTATATCACCCATAAATGTAATACCAACCATAAATGTAATACTAACCATAAATGAAATAACACATCAACCATAAATGTAATACTAACCATAAATGTAATAACCGTTAACCATAAATGTAATACTAACCATAAATGTAATAATTACTTAATAACCATAAATGTAATAACTGACTCAATCATCTTTTTAATATGTTTTGAAAATAAAACAACAATATATTAATACTACTATGCATTAATATCATAATAAACAACAAGTTCGCAACAATTTTTTCGCATGACTGATCGTTGGTACAGTATTCAACATATTTTTATTTCTATACCCCGGCCCCCACAACTAAAATTGGGTCATGTCTATGGGCTTTTGCTTAACCTCATATCTAATAAACTTCAATTGCAAACAATACTTATTTGGTTTGTTATGATATTTGGCTTAGTTCTAAAACTCAGCCATCAAGCGTGCACATGTTGTCTACAATCAAACAATTTAGTGTAGACAAAAACTACAATACAAACTTACAAAAATGTTTCATCACAGCTGCGTTCAATTTCTTGATGTATTTTTCTATCGATAAGCCTTGTATTTGCATTAATTAAAACATTTGTTTTTTAAAGCATTATTTCACCGCAATATTTTCTGATTCTGTTGAAACTGAATGTTTGTAAACATTAAACTGGCTTTTTTTCCAAAATGCATAGAATGCTGAATGCAAAACAATCAATAGAAAAAAAAAATAAGAAAAGAAATAAATAATTAATGGAAATCCAAAACTTTGAAAGAGGGAAATTTAAAGAGAGTAGCAAAAAGAACGTCAACAAACGTTTATTAAAAAAAAAGACAGACAGAAAGATGGACAAAGGAGTAAACAAACAAACAAACAGATATGCAGACAAACAAACAAACAAACAAACAAAACAAAACAAAATTAAAACTGAAACAAGGAAACAAAAAAGTTAAAATTATTATATAAATGCACAGTAGTATTAATTCAATGTTGTTTTATTTTTAAAACATATTAAAAAGACGATCGAGTCAGTTATTACATTTATGGTTAAGTAGTTATTACATTTATGGTTAGTATTACATTTGATGGTTAACGGTTATTACATTTATGGTTAGTATTACATTTATGGTTGGTGTGTTATTTCATTTATGGTTAGTATTACATTTATGGTTGGTATTACATTTATGGGTGATACAACGTCTACAGGAGGATAAAAGATGGACAACTTTTAGTGTTAATCGTTGCATGTCTAGATATCATAATGCAAAGGAAATTATAAAGGGGTGCAGCACCAAATAGTCTTATTGCGGTCAAAACATCCAGTGAAATACTATATCAAAATAACATTTGAATATTTTTTTCTCTCATGGTTATCATGTAAATATCAAGTGCAAAGTACCGTGTCAAATGTAGCGAGCTATTTTCACATGTATTTCACATGTTCTCTCCCATTGGTGAATTCTATTTGTTTTCATTGTAAAGGACCTTTGTTTAGCACACAAAAATTGCTGACACCAACATACAGCCACCACTTTAGCAGTCACAATATGTACCTTCACAGCGCAGTTATGGTAAAAATGTACGCATAAAATCTGATGACTCTTTATGAGTTTGGATAAGATCTGTATTTCCATAGTTTATAGCACACTAATAGAACCTAAAACATTACCCACAATACAGCAGTTTTTATTGTTCTATGTTATCAAATTTTATAGCTATTTTAAATAAAATAATATGCAAACAGCATACATAATGAATTCTAAAAAAGAGTAAAGCACCCTTTCTATTAATTCATTGTTTTGCAATACATGTATGCATATTATAATTACTAAATTGCAGGTGACACACATATAGGATTTGATGAGTAATGGTTTCAGTATGCGAGCACTCAAATCAGATAAATTATATGAGTTTCAATGGTGGAGTTTGAGCTTGAATAAGAAAGGCTTTGAAAATGCCAACAAAAACTGAAGGCTTGAAGTTGGTTGAATTTACGTCTTGATGTTGATTCGATTTTCTTGAATTTTATTATGCCATATATGCACGTATGTGACATCAAAGCAGGCCCATCTGGAGGACAAAACAGAAGGCTTTTTCTCTGAAATCTGGAATCCATTGAAATCCATTGTTTTGTCCTCCAGATTGAGGTGCATTTCAACGAACTGCAAGAAGTCTATTTGATGAAAGTGGCTAATAGCATGAGTGCGTAGCACCAGCGATCAAAATTCGCCGAGAAAATCGCCTAGCGTGTCGTAGGGTTTAGCTCATGTTCGCTTGCCTTCCATACAGTGTGCACAACTGCATAGGCAAAATAGAGGAATAGAGAGGAATCACTTCGGCAATTAATACAGTAAAATAATACAGTCAAAATCAAGCAAATGAACATTAGCATGAAAAGTTTAAGCAAACGCCTTATTTCATGGACATAATGATATCGTGTATTTCTCATGACGTCAGTTTCATTTAAGCACCATTATTTCACTCAATGGTTTTCTCTTGATATCTGGTATCATTGCATCTTTGGCAGGATATCCAACAGGTAGCAACAAAACCAGTTTTTCATTGATTGGTCTTTCTAGCAATTCTCTGAGTCTCGGTCCTGCATTCAATGGAGTACTGGTAACTGTTACCAAACCTGCATTCTAAGAAAGTAGTCAACGGCAAAGATATATGTGTAAGATGCGTGTGTAGTATTTTGTTCAATAATTAGAAGGTTTAATCCATGGAGTTTAACGGGTTTAACGCCATTCGCAAACGGCCCAGATATTATCCGTCACCGTTACGTAAAAACAAACTTGGACGTACCGTCAACCGTACTCACTTGAAACAGTCAACTGCCAAGCCAACTATATGATTTAACCTGATTTTGTACCTTTGCAACTGTGCTTACATTCTCCATTAAGACCCTGGATTTAATATAGGGACTGGTTATTAAAATATAACCCTAGGAGTGGAGAAATTACAAGGAAAAAAGAAATTAAAAAAGAATGCTTGTTAAACTCAAACTATTTCTTACCTGTGCAAAATGGCTATTCTAACCAGTGCAAAATGCCTATTCTTGCCTGTTCAAATTGGCTATTTGTAACTGTTCAAAATACCTATTCTTACCAGTGCAAAATGCCTATTCTTACCTGTTCATAATGCCTATTCTTACCTTTGCAAAGTGTTCTTAACTGTGCTAACAACATATTCATATCTATACAAAATACACCAGTTCTTACCTGTATAGTAGCCAGAAGAAGCCCACATGATATACAGACGCTAATCTCATTATAGTAGTGAACTTTCTTTTCACCACTGGGAGTCAACCCATAAACTTTCTTGAAGATCAAGACCAAATATGGCGCGTTGGTAAGGTATGGCTTTGACCAGGTGGTCTTCAAGAATCTTAAGTCATTCACCCATTTCTCTCCCATTCTTTTTGCATAGTTAACACGCTCCTCTTCTTCAACTATTTCTCGGATTTGTTGTTTTAGTTTCTTGTTGGACACCACGACATATGTCCAGGGCTCGGTATGAGCGCCACTCGGCGAGGTTCCTGGAAAATGAATGATGGTTGTCACGATAATCATGTGCCAAAAACGAGAACTTTATTAGTCAAAATCAAATTTTATATCAATGTGGTAGTGCATGAACTATTTTTTTTTTTTTTTAATGCTTATAGCAGAAAGTAGCTAGAAGGGAATGGAACGGGCATTTTTTTTCTGCTTTTGTAAGTTATTGGCTTTTGTATTTCTTTGTTCTCTATGTCAATTTTTGTTGCAAGCATAATTATGCAAATTATGCAAGAATACAATGATCCTTAATGTGGTCATAACCCTTTGAGTTACATACTTCTTTAATAAATTCTGCTTATTGTCAGCTTTCGAATGAGGCATATCTTAAGGGTGTTCGACAAAATACAATTAAATTATTCGACTCGAAAGCAGTTTGAAGAAGGCCGTCTAAGCATTTTTGTCACTGATTTGTTTCCGGCGAAAATAGTTTCACAAGATACAGAAAAACACGCACATTGAGCAGCATCTGGTTTTCATATCTTTCCGGTTTTCATATCTTTGGTTTATATATTTCAGGTTTGTGGTTGAATTGAAATTTTCAACAGTCTTCATTACTGTGTTACTGGCCACATTTGTGATTGCAAACTCCAGTAATTAATTAGTTGATAATATGGCATTGCACAGCTGTGTTGAACAGTGTTATGTATAGTATACATAGTACATATATAGCATACAAATGATCAAAGGTCGGTTACCAAAGAAAGGTGAATGAAGTGGCATGGATCGGTATAGTATCGAATTTGCTCACAATCTCGTACCCAGAGCCCGCGTTTTCTTGTGGCCTGCTGCGAAGAACGAGGGCTCTGACATAGCCATGTTTTATGGTTTCCGGTTGTGTTTTTTTTATGCGCAGTAAGTCAAACTTAGTTTGACCTAGTATCGTCATCAAAATGACGATCAAAGATTCATCTCGCAATAGAAAACGCTGTCAAAGGGTCTCAAATCAAATATGTGTATAAACAACTACAACCGGAAACCATAAAACATGTCGTCGGAATATGCCAGAGTCCGCGATCTTTGCCGCAGGCCACAAGAAAACGCAGGCTCTGGGTACGAATTTGATTTGCTCAAAACATTTTGTCGAATATAATCTGGAAAGAATCTAAGATTCGATTTGTTGGGTTAGATAGCTATTCTTCAACGTGCTTATGACTCCTAAAGAGTGTAATATTATTGCTCGAAAGATTAATATTTAAATAATTTAATATTGCAAGGTACATGTCTACTGGAGATTTTAACAAAACTTAGTTGGGGACCGTTGCTGCTGCGCATTCTGCTCGCGCATATGAAATAAAAAAAAAAGAATTATATATCATAGGAGTGAGAGAGATTTTCGAAGAGTGAAAAAAAAAGGCTCTAGAACTCCACAAAACCACCTGAAATTTGCCCAGCTTAACAATAAGTAAATAGAGAACACATTTATTAAGACAAAGTTTTAAATTTTATTCTATTCTTTGTACAAGTAACGACATTACTAAAACCCACTAACGGCTACGAAATATTCAAAATGGTGGCACAATTGAAAGGGAGGGGATGGGGTGATCAAACTTCACTAAAATATTGTTTGGACTACCTATGCTCACATGGCTTGTAAACAGCAGGCAGTAGATTTGGACATTCTTCGCTCGTTTGGTTTACATCAGCATCGTGTAGAGATTCAGCAGTTTGGTTTGAATAGTTTGATAGTTCATTGAGTATAGATAGAGTATAGATTTCGATAGTCTCTCTCGATAAAGTCTCTCTCGATAAATCCACTCGTAAAGTGAGTGACTCTCTCTCTAAATTCGCGGACCAACCTTTTCCGAAAACGCTCGACATCTTTTAGTGTGTCTACCGCGAAAGCTGTGTGCATTTGTTTGTGGTTTGAGCGTATCTAAGAATGAAGTTCCAGTCATATTAACCTTTACTCTGCGTGCAGAGTTACTTCCGACGAAAAGCGAGTAGCTCTGCACGCAGAGTAATTAACCTCTTGAAACAGCAAACAGAATTAAGCACAAATCCGCCATGTGCAAGACTTGTGCTCAGCACGATGTAACATGACACGTGACTAGGGGTGTCAGGGGTGGTGTGGGTAAATTTGTCAAAAAATCTGCATTTTGTGACTGAAGACAACGACGATAGTCTCCCTCGCATCCGTTTACGGTCTATTCGAGAAAAAACTCCAGCCTGGAGATTTTTTCGAACAGACCGGAAACGGATGCGAGGGAGACTACAACGACGACGACGAAGGAGGAAAACACAGCCGAATTTTAAACTCGGGCCCTCCTTTGGAAGCCCGAGTAATAAGCTTTGGACCCAGATACTGCATAAGGTTCAAAACGTCATAATAGATCATATATTTTCTCTTGGTATGTAAGGTATGCTTTGTTCTTTCTTCTCCTTAATGCTCCTTATTTCACGTGGGTATTGCTGCTCTCCTGACAATTGCTTATTGGACAGTTGATTGTATTTAATAGAAGGTTAACAGAATATACATTCACTCTCTCTCGCTAAGTAGTCAAGGAGTTTATTCTGCTCTAACTCAAGACTACCCACCCACCCTCCCTTACTCAGTTCTATGGTCTTTTTTTTAATTGTTCTTATCTCTTATACAGGCCGTACAGACCATATGCGATGCTTCAAATGGAGTTTGGTTTTTCGTCGCGTGTCGCGGGTCGCGGGTACGAAGTCGCGTGTCGCGGGTACCAAGTCGCGGGTATTAGGGTTCATATTTTAGAATTGCCATTAAAACATATATTAAAGATAAAATAGACATACTACTTTTTACAAATTTTAACAAAGTTATTTAAACTGAGTAGCATTTTTAGCAATTATTTATTCTAATTTTCATATGTCATTTGATCTTCATCTGTAGTCATGTCAGGTCATTCATTATATCATTAGCATGATCGTCGCCGCTTATCTCCATTTGCTGACAGGGATCTGCATCCTATCTCCTTATCATTTCTTCTTTCTTTCTCTTCAGTTTCTTTTTCCCTTTCTTTTCAATATAGCAACAAGGCAGAATGAATTTGTCTCTAAAACCGCCAATAAAATAAAGTAAATTCACTAACGCCTGAAATTTACTCTCTTCAGAAAATGAGAGTGCAGTAAAACAATGAAATAAACCAATTTGAATTGTAGTAATATATTCTTTCCCTCGGGCTATTTCACTGTTTTATAACTTTTTTCTGTGTTTTTAGTTTAGTTCTTTTTAAACATGAGAATATATAGTGTCGGCGCTTTAAAAATGTATTTATTAATAACTTGGTGGAGCTGTAAGATTTACGGTTTACCTTTTTTTTTGTAATTTTTGCACAATACTGCGGTTTACGCAGTTCACGTTTTTCGCGCTCCACTTTCATACGCTATTTTATTGACGATGAAAAATAGAAAGAGAATAACATATATTTCATTTTATTATTCAAAACATATTTTTTCCTTGAAATATTTAACAAATCTGTTTCTTACAGCTTACATGACACTGTATAAAAACGCCTACATTTCTAAAGCATTTTGATCGTAGAGTGATCCGAAGAAATCATTCAACGGGACAACGTGTTTTTGCCGTGGACTTCTCGAACAGATATTACCATCTTAGTTGCAATATAAGACGTAAAAATCCCGTTTTTGATGGAAAAGTTCAAGTATCGTTCACACAATTTCAGTCTTTCGATATCGCGCAAAAAAACTATATCTCGTCAAGTGACCTACAAGTTTTTATAACGCAAGGGGGCTGTAACAGCGCACAAAAAACAGTTTCCATTCATATCATGTTAACTTGATGCTCATTTCGTAAGAATGTAATTCTACAATTCACATTGGTTTATTTCACTGTTTTACTGCACTCATTTTCTGAAGAGAGTTAATTTCAGGCGTTTGTGAATCCTTTTTTTTTATTGGCAGTTTTAGAGACAAAGTCATGCATTCTGCCTTGTTGTTATATTGAAAAGAAAGGGAGAAAGAAAATGAAGAGAAAGAAAGAAGAAATGATAAAGAAAGGATTGGTCGTGCGGCATAACCCGAATAAACAATGCTAAGACAAGAGAGACAGAACGAAGAAATGATAGGGAGATAGGATGCAGATCCCTGTCAGCAAATGAAGGAGTTGCCCTAATGGTCGCGTGTCGCGGGTCGCGGGTTTCAAGTCGCGGGTGCGGGTTTCAAGTCGCGGGTTTGATAAAATGTCGCGGGTTTGAGAAATTAGATAGCCGTTCATCAATAATGATATAGAATAAAAGATGTAATTGAAATAGCAGAGAGAGAAAACCTACAAACAAACTACATTATTATAGGAAATTAACTCTTCACTTATTTTACGCGATTTTCAAACATTCTCGTTAATTTAGATCGCTAGAAGTTCCTTCAACGTTAATTAAAAGGTTAAGGATAAAGTTGAATGGTAATTTAAATAACACTGTTTTTATTTTTATCTAACATGCATTAACCATCAGATAAATATCAAAATTTTCCAGTGCATCTTCCGTGTTTATTTCTTCGTCATATAATTTGAATATTCTGATTTCATGTACGCTGATGACACACAAGTATATATGTCTTTCAAGTCGTCTGCTGGTAGTGAACACTCTTGTTCTACTCTAGAGTCATGTGTAAAGGAGATTGAGCACTGGATGCTACATAACAACCTTAAGCTTAACAGTGACAAGACAGAACTACTTGTTCTTCATGCTAAACATAGGCCTGCTCCAGCACTAGACACAATGAATATTGGTAATCATGTTATCTCGTCATCTAAATCTTCCAAGAACATTGGTGTCACATTTGACTCTCAAATGAACTTTGAGGAGCATATCAATAATATCTGTAGAGTAGCCTTTTATCATATAAAGAACATAGCTAAGATCAGGAAATATTTAAGTTATGACACTGCTAAAACTTTAATGCATTCTTTTGTTACCTCCAGGATTGATTCGTGTAATTCGCTTTTGTATGGCCTCCCAAATTATTTGATTCAACGTTTACAGTATGTTTTGAACTCTGCTGCTCGTGTTATTGCTCGTGCTCGTAAGTTTGATCATGTTACTCAGTTATTAATACATTTACATTGGTTACCAATCGAGCAGAGGATTATCTTTAAATTACTATTATTCACGTACAAAATTGTCCATGGTTTAGCACCAAAATATTTGAATGAGTTAATACAAGTATATGTTCCTAAGCGCACTTTAAGATCTTCAACAAAATCCCTTCTGTACGAGCCAAATTTTAATCTTAAGTCCTATGGCTCACGTGCTTTTTCAGTTTGTGCGCCAAGATTATGGAACAGTCTTCCATTTGACATAAGAAATAGCGAAAATATAGCCACTTTTAAAACAAAATTAAAAACATATTTATTTAGAAAAGCATATTTTTGATAGTTATATTCATATTATTTGTACATATATTTATATATTACAAAATTAATTTTAATTTAATTAATTAATTAATTAATTTTTTTATTTTTATACATATTTATATTGTTTGTAGATTTTATTATTCTATAGTCGAATTCTTTTTATCATTTGTATATAATATATTTATTATAATTATTTATTATTTATTGTAAAGCGCTTTTGGACTTGTAAGGAATTAGCGCTATATTAAATAAAGTATTATTTATTATTATTATTATTTCTGCGTCCTTTAGATTTCTTTTAGAATAGACTTCGATTCGTCCACATAATCAATGTCGATGAAATACGGCATTTCCTCTACTCTAGCTTTGAAGAACGCCAAATGTTTTAGTGTGCCATGGATGTGGGTCTCCATTTACACCGGAGTACTCCAAACAATCTTGTCATCATACTATTCATACGACGTGGCGAGAACGGTCAGCCTATTCTCTGTTGACTTTCAAAACACCTACATGTACTACCATTTAGATGTTTATGTAATCACATAAAACGAAAAAATCCAAATTTCGATGAAAATGTAATGGTTTCTAAAAACCAATACCAATCGTTATATGTGGATCAAATTGATTTGATTTTGTTAAGCGACATTAAAATAGTACCAACTTAGTAAAGTTTTTTTTACGTATGTTTAAGCAAGAGCTTCAGTGTTTTATGCGCGCTAACTGGCACTCTGAAAAAATATATATATAAACCTGGTACAAAAATAACTTTGGAAATAAGAACAAAACTTATTTTCAGTCTTTGAATCATTATCATTAAATTAGTTAACCTATCAATGAGTTCTCCTGGAGTGGTACTCTATCGTCGAATGCTCTTCGTTTTTAGAGATGTTCGAAGAGTTGGGTTTTGACAAAAAGCACATAATGTATATATTTTATAGGAAAGCTTATACATAATTTAATTTGAATTTGTCTTTCTCATATTGAATTTTTATCCTTTCCTATAAAAAATGAATATCATTTACTATTGTATTTACGTGTATTTCAGTGTTTCAAACTCTACTAGACCATATATGTAATGTATATTAAATCTGGTTGACGTAACTGTCATCCTTATCGCTTATCGCCCTATCCACGGAGTACATAAACAAGCAATGTTGCTTTGTAACCGCAGTTGATTAAATCAATTTCTTCCAGACATTTTGTCAACTTGCATAATCTCCCCAAATTCTATTTTAATGTTTCTTAATTTACTTTTATCGTATCATTGTATTATTCTTAATTTGCTTAGTTGCTTCGTATTCTTAAACCCAGATTTGTTGTATAGTTAGTTTGTTTGTAGGTGTTATCTCTCTGGTGTTTCTCTGCTATTTCAGTTACATCTATTCCCTTTTATTCAAACCCGCGACTTTTTATCAAACCCGCGACTTGAAACCCGCACCCGCGACTTGAAAACCGCGACCCGCGACACGCGACCATTAGGGCAACTCCAAATGAAGATAAGCGGCGACGATCATGCTAATGATATAATGAATGACCTGACATGACTACAGATGAAGATCAAATAACTTATGAAAATTAGAATAAATAATTGCTAAAAATGCTACTCAGTTTAAATAACTTTGTTAAAATTTGTAAAAAGTAGTATGTCTATTTTATCTTTTAATATATGTTTTAATGGCAATTCTAAAATATGAACTCTAATACCCGCGACTTGGTACCCGCGACACGCGACTTCGTACCCGCGACCCGCGACACGCGACGAAAAACCAAACTCCTTCAAATGCAACAAGTTCGGTCATTGGGCAAGAGACTGCCGCGGATGGGCACATTACCAAAACGCTAGCTACGGAGCTTATCCACAAAACTCCCTCTATACTAGAGGAGTAGGACCACCGGGACCATCGACCAGCACAAATAAACAATGAGATTTCTGTTAATAACATTATTGAGGTAATAGATAATTACGAATTTACCGCTAGTCATTACGAAATTAGAGTTAAAGGAAATTTAGCTAATAATATTACTTTTTACGAATCCATTGGAGCACAAAAATTCGTACTTAATATCATTCGTAATGGATATAAATTGCCATTTGTCCAACTGCCTCGACGGGCGCGTTTTTCAAATAATAGGTCAGCTTTAAATCATTGTAACTAACTTTGTAGACGAGGCGCTGATAGAGCTTCTTAATTCGGATCGTATTAGTGAGGGTGGGTCCCCACCAACAGTTATTAATCCCCTCTCGGTTTCAATCCAGCCCAATAAGTCTGCTTAACGGATACTAGTTTAAAAAAAAAAAAAAAAAAAATCATGTATAATTCCCATTATGTAGTTCTAACTAGATAACCTCATATGCACTCAATTTGTAAGATTTATTAAATAAACTCGGACTACTCTGCAAGAGTATCCATCCTATAATCTGTTGTAGTTTAATGTCTGTTTTACAGGGAATAGAAAGTGCAAAATAATATACGTTCGTTTGAACGAAGTGAATTAGAACGTAAACAAGTTTTGTGAGACCTCGATAATTTGATTCGTAATTTTATTTCAACATTTTTTCAATTTAATATGATAAGTATTAGTATTTTGGGCAGTATAAAGGTAACACGAGATTTTGTCATCAAGTAATTCTTGGAAATGGATGAGGAAAAAAATGGTATTGCTCAGATATGGTGGATTGCTTACAGTAAAAATATTGTTTACAATGCCATCAACAGTACATTTCTATATCAAGTAAACGCCAACTGATCCTATTTCAGTGCTAAGGTGAGTAATTTTGATCTTGAATGTAGCCTTTATTTGTTTTTATTTTTTTTTCCTCGCGAAAACGAATAATGTCAAATTATTTTCAAAATTGATCATGCGATTCCACACAAAAAATTTAGAAGCATTTGAACTGAAATTTGTTGCATTGATTTTTTGTTGTAAAAGCGACTATATTTTTCTTGATTACATTTTGTGTCAAAATGTATTACATTTTGCGTTAAAAAAGCTATTACTCATTTTGTGTCAAAATTTATTACATTTTGTGTTAGGAGGTTTGCTATATTTTGTGTCAGTTTTTATTACATTTTGTGTTTGCCATTTTGTGCGAGCTAAAATTTCGAAATTAAAAAAAACAAACAATTGCCGTCAAGCACTATGACGTATGGTTTGTTTACATGAATAAAAATGCATTTAGTTCTGGCAAAATATTTTTTCTTTAATACATTTGGCATTGTACTTATACCTATAATTTGTTCCAATATTTTAAGTGAACCTTTACCCTATTTTTCATTGATTTTAATATGTTGAATCCCCTCTTTTGCCCATGATTCTTAGCATTAAAACAATAGATTTGTTTACATGTGACGTCATAGTGCTTGTGGCTAATTTCAATGATATTAATATACTTGCAAAAAAATCCTATAGATTCAGATTGTCGATAGCAGTGCAGTTCAGGCGTAACACTAGTGCAGAAAAGCTGTAATACCAGTGCAAATATTTGTAATACTGCTCAATGCAAATTACAACTAGATTCAAAAGACAAAATACACCTTAAAACGTAATGTTTTTTTGGAAATGTTTAGCATCTAGAAAATAACTTTAATTTTCTAAACATTTCTATTTGCAAAAAGTTTGAAATTCTGCAAAAATACTCAAGAAATTTGCAAAAATCTGAGCGAGATCACGTTGAAAAGTTTTCAATTTTCGCCTTGAGCGCAAAGCAGTTCATGTGTCTGTATTGTCATCCGTAGTGACCTTACTCTATGATCGATACATGAATCACTTTTGGTTCAGTGATCATAAGCTAAGATACAGATACTGGCATATGGTTTTTAAATACTCGCGTGAAATACATTTCAACGTATGATACTTATTCTAGGTATTCTTTATATGTAATTATTAATTCGCTTTAGTCTGCTTGTTTTTTTTTGTTTTTTTTTTTTTTTTTGATTTTTTGTTTTTTTTGAAAACACGTATGATTGTTTTTTGGGGGGGCTTTTTTTGACGAAAGTAATTCAAGTTTGCTTTTCATGGAAGGTTTTTCGTGAGTTCCAAATATTAATACCGAAATAAATTAAGCAACATAATTTTCTTCACCAATTCTGCAATAGTTTTGTTTCAATTGTGAACAACCATTTACAGAATAAGTCAATATCAAAATTACCTTAGCTTTAACCTACCTGCCACGTGTATAATATTTTGAATAACCTCCAAAGGAACTATATCCGACGAAATATCCCTAACCGTGCGCCGCTTGCTCATTTGCTTGTAAAACTCCTCTGTTTTCGTTATCATTTCATCTTCGGTGGGAACTTCATCGAAATATGGATATGGAATAAACTCATCTTCACTGTTGATATCCAGTGGATCATGCGATAGTTCGTTTTCAGGGTCCGTGTCTTGCAGTGGATGCACATCAGATGTGTAGTTTGGTTTCTTTGTTTTAAACAACCTGGAAGCGATTTCGTTTAGAATTATTCCTATAACTATCGCGAACAAGTATGGCCAGTAAGAGGCAATAAACGGTGACCATTCTAAAACATCCATTATTAAATTCTAGTCGTTTCGTGCATCACTCACGCCTGTCGACTGGGGAGAGGTCATCATCACCACGCTTTCCTATTCAGCCGTTGCTCTGAAAGCCAGGTGGTACACTCGGTCGCTCGAACGTCTCAGGAATAAAATCTACTGAAAGATTTAACTATAATTTTACGATGTTCAACCGTGCAATATTTTTACTTTGTCCACAAACAGTTTAAATCAGGGTGCACTCCCTCCCCTCCCCTCCCCTCCCCTCCCCTCCCCCAGAAAATTACAATGTCTGCTATCCATCTCCATTTTTTATAACAAGAATTTATTTCTTAGAAGAACATAAAACTATAATTCATTACTACTTCTTATTCGATACTTACTGTAAAGCGCAACAAGAGCAATAAATTGTAATACGGATTTTCACGGGGTATTTTATGTCGACTTTGTGAAAAATATGACAGCTACTAATAAAAAAGGACAATAAAAACCCAACAGTGGTCCAGGTTTTTTATGTGCACCTTACCCATCATCCCCCACCCCACTCCGACCCCCCCCCCCCCCCCAAGATTCTGTTTACGGTCCTAGAAATTCTTTGTCGTAAATTATGGCGGCCATTTTGTCTATTTGCTCGTCGTCATCTTGACACTTCTTTTCATGAATAACTGTGATAGGACACTTCAATTAATTTCTAGACACGAGTCTTCACGGGCTTTAGGTACTTTACTCAGCTGCGTTGCCATCAACGCAGGATGGGCCTTAGAAGACTCGTTTTGTCTCATCGAGAGAAATGTTTGCTAAAAAGTATAAAAAAAACACATTCAAATACCACGTTTGCTTTTTTTTTATATTGACATCAAGGACGCTAGTCCGAGATAGGATAACATGCGAGGTACAAGTTGAGTTGAGTTAGAGTTGAGCATATCAAACTTATTGTCGCAAAAGCCCCTTTGAAGTTACGAGTGTCACGCTCCACTTCAGACTCCATATAAACACCGTATAAATTCCATAAAATTTTCAGCATATTGCCGTTTTACTCAAAACCCTTTGAAATAACAACATTTTTACCACGGTGATCAAATATTACACTATTATAGCTGTCATATTGTATAGTTTTCAAGCCATTACGGCAAACTTTTCGTGGGGCAATTTAGATTTGCAAACAGAGGACTTTTAGTGCTTTTACAAGAGAAATTGACCACTGTGACCCAGTTGCGTTACAAAACGTCACTTTACGCCCTAATACGCATGCTCAGGTCCATTTTTACCGCAAAAATAGAATTCTACATAAAATTTCCTGTATTTTGACATATAAATTGTCTATTTTTCGACAAAATTCGATGGGGCAAATAGCAAGAGAAGATGGAGTTCTTTGCCGTATTTATAACCATCTTTCTTGTGTCGGTGTAGGCAATAGCAGAGGACTTTGTAGCCGGCAATGGCGATTCTTCGCAGTCAAATCGCAAAATTCCAATGTTTACATGCAGTATCAACAAGTAACATCTATAACTTACTTATAATAACTTTTTGTGTTATAACTAATGTCCAAATAAGCTTCGACAGAATTGATATTGATAGTTTGAGCAAATATTCCACAATATGGGGAATAAGTTTGATATGGTTAGAGTTAAGATTGAGTTACGGTTGAGTTACGGTTGAGTTATCCCCAAATCCCTTTCTTAATCCATAAATTGCTTTTCCATCACAAAAACATTGAAATGACAGCAAAAATTCAAACATTCAGTTGTATAAAAGAGTGCAGACACAAAAAGTGTGCAATATACACAGCGGTATTTATTTCTTTTTTGATGCTAATTCTAATGTTTTCTTTTGTTTCGCTAGTGTTGTTTAGCGCTAAATATTGCAGACTTGTGTCTGCACTCTATTATATAACTGAATTTTTGAATTTTTGCCGTCATTTCAATGTTTTCGTGATGCATATGGAAAAGCAATTTTTGGATTTAGGAAGGGATTTCGGGATAACTCAACCGTAACTCAATCTTAACTCTATCTCAACTCTAACTCAACTCTACCTCAACTCAACTAGTAATTCGCAAAATAGTCACGTCAATCTCGAATGTTTGCCGTCTTGCCTCCTCTCTCTTAAGTTTGCCTTTTTAATAATCGCAGAGAACAATGTGAGGAAATTTGAGAAATTGTTTGTGAAAATGTGATCATTAAGATCCTTTTGTCTTGAAAACTAGCCAACTAGCCAATTTCAAAAGCAATTTTACTAAGCTTTTATTAAATATTTTACTATTTAGAATAAATACTAACACTGAAAGATTACGACGTTTCGATGACATACAATCAGAATATCTACTACAAGCATTTAACTTCTGACTCCCCCCCCCCCCCCACACCCAACCTTTCAAGTTAACTTCTGACCCCCCCCCCCCCCCCCATGGATTTTAGAACCCCCGCCCGATAATTATTGCGCAGTCCCTTATTTTTATCTCCCTATTATTTCACTTTTAACTCCAGAAAAAACCTACAAACTAACGACGTATAAACTACATGGTCTGACTAATAAGAGTGCAGATACTAAAAGTGTGCAATAGCCAACATTATACACAGTGGTATTTAGTGCTTCTTTATGCTAATTCGTTAGTGTTGTTTAGCGCTAAATAATGTTCACTATTGCACACTTTTAGTATCTACACTCTAGAAAAAAACCTACAAATCAACGACGTATAAATTGCATGGTTTGACTTATAAAAGTACAATTATAATAGGGAGAAAAAATAAGGGACTGCGCAATAATTATCGGGCGGGGGTTCTAAAATCCATAAGGGGGGGGGGGGGGGTGTCAGAAGTTAACTTGTAGGGTAGGGGGGGGCAGAAGTTAAATGCTTGTAGTAGATATTCTGATTGTAAAATATTTAATAAAATCTTAGTAAAATTGCTTTTGAAATTGGCTAGTTGGCTAGTTTTCAAGACAAAAGGATCTTAATGATCACATTTTCCCAAACTAAATACCGCTGTGCATATTGCACATCTTTTGTGTCTGCATTCTATTATAAAACTGAATTTTTCAATTTTTGCCGTCATTTCAATGTTTTCGTGATGGAAAAGCATGAATTTTTGGATTAAGAAAGGGATTTGGGATAACTCAATCTTAACTCAATCTTAACTCTAACTCAACTCTAACTCAACTCAACTCGTAACTCGCAAAATAGCCAATCCCCGCTAGTCCTCGCACATGGGCAATACCAATGCCGACGATACAAATAATAATCTGCTCATGCGCACTAGTTTCAATGTCATCTCATCATTCAAGAAGGCTCCTGCTGCCAACTTAAACCGACTTAGGGCCTTCTCACATGATTCCGGAATGAGATTCATTCTGGAATGAGTTCATTCCATCCCCGTAAGACTTCTACGTGTTCGCTCACATGATGTCAGAATGAAATGCTGCTCGAGGTCAAGTCATTCTGAAATGAGTTCATTCTGGTTTTCAATCCGAATGAAATTCTCGTTTAGGAATGGAATTTCATTCTGGAATCATGTAAACTCGGAACGAACATCGTTCGAGAATGAAAAACTTAAACCGAGAAGACTGGGTCGAGCTAAGTATGCATAAAAACCATGAAGAAAAGAAGAGATGGGTTTCTTTTCTTGGCTAATTAAAAAACATGCCTATAGACAAATGATTCGCAGCTATTACCATCATCATCAGTACCGATATTTTCCACATTATGGACGCCATCTTTGTTTCACTTCTATTTCGCACAAAAAGCGATAACCAGTTGAACTCGCATGTGAATGCAGTACGAATTTCATTTCGGAGTGAAAGTCGTTCTGGAATGAATCTCATTCCGGAATCATGTGAGAAGGCCCTTACTTTTTGGATTCCAGTTGAAAAGCGTAAGTGAATGATATAACAATGATTGAACTTGGCTTTCAAAAAAGATTGCAATTTGTTAGTATTCTTGCGGGCATTTACTTGTCTCTGCCTTTAATTGATATAAGCAAACAATAATTGTCTGCAAGACGCTGGCAAAGCAAAATGATCGTGAAACAAAATCACTAATGTGAAGGCATCTGTAAATACTGATACAGAAATCTTCCTGATTTGCATAAGGATTCATATGGTATTTGTTTCATGACTGAGTTTAGTCCAGTCCCAGAGGGTAGATGAAGTAGGAGATCGAAATCATGATGAGGACATAAGATTCAACTTGGATTTTTGTTATGAAATGGTGAGTGAAGAGCTTCTTTTCAATCTCCATGGGAACATGTTTACCTCCTTGGGTTTGCAAAATTGAATTGAAATGAATTGAATTGTGGAGGAACATATATGTGTAAAAATGCATCAGTCAGCATTACAGTAACAATCAGTCAAAATTATTAACAACAGAAGAAAAGTCGTACCATTACCTTATTTTTATTATAAACTACAACAGATTTTTAACTAAATTCATTTTTTATTTATCTCGTTTTCTTCTTTTTTCCTCTTTGTTTGAAACTGGATTCAGTTTTCCTTTTATTATTAAACTTTTTCTTTTTGCTGAATTTATTATTTTTTCTGAAAAAAGAGAGACAAAAGCATAAGTCCATAAGTACCCGACCAAGGTCAAGATTCTCCTGTACAGACTGACCAAGCTCGGTTAATAAGGCATTTATTATATGAACTTTTTTAATTAAAGAACTAAAAGAAAATATCTTTTTTTTCAATAAAATAAAATAAATTAATTAATCTCCATATTTTTCGCGGACTGATTGGCTGGCAAACCCTAGCTTGAAAATGATGTTAGTTGATGCTGGAGCCGGCCGGTGTGCAAAAGTTAGCAAGATGTTTTTCTCAAGAAAAAATGTGTAAATGGAAATTTTATCAATGGAAATTAAGAAAATGTAAGTAACTTTAGTTAATGCAATAAATGCTGCCATGTTTTGATGACTGATGACTGACAGCTTCCTGGTTAATACAATAAATTCAGATTCTTCTATAAATGGCTTCCAATCCACCATATCATTTTTACAGCAACTGTAAGCTTAACTAAATTGTTCCTTTAAGTTTAAAATCTAAATCATTTAGTGTACAAGAGGTTCATAAACGCCGTCATTATTATACAAGGGTGTTCATTGTAGCCACTAATCAATAGATTTCATTGATTACATCAATATTTATTCATATCATAAATATAATACTGTATTATATTATATGACCTTTTTTAATTAAAGAACTAAAAGAAAATATCTTTTTTCAATAAAATAAAATAAATTAATTAATCACCATATTTGTATAATATATATTCCTACTCACTTGTCATAATGCTTATGTTTAATATCCTTGTTTATTTGCTTCACGTTTTCAACTTTAACTGGTCTTTTTGTAACAGGAAGTTCCTACAAAATAAACATTTTTTGTGCTTATTATTGCCTAGTCAAATAAAGCTACTGTTTACTCTGACCTATAAGTTATAAAATTAATTAATAATTCATAATTTAATATGCTTTATTGTCAACAATCGATTTTGTTTCATTTGTGTTTTTTCAATGTATAACACTTCATTCCCTGCTAGCAAGTCTCTCAAGTCTGTGATTCCTGATGAGAAAAAGAGAGTCTGCCAACTGAAGCCTAGATTTCTTATCGCACACACCCTTTGCTATCCAAACAAATAGAATGCATGTGATATAGTGGGGTCAAATATCCCGCAGCGATGCTACCTAATTTGGCAGCTTATTGGCATAGTTCCAGTCAAACCGCATATCAACTAGCCTCCGTTGCAGACATCTTATGTGGTTCGCCGAAAGAAAAGGTGGGAGCTTTTCTTTCTGCGAACTACATAAGACGTCTGCAACGGAGGCTACATATCAACCTGGTTTTATTCATCCACAGTTCTGGACTGTGGCACATATCAAACAAAGCTTCTCAAGTCAGTAGAGTCTCTATTTTTCTCGTCATGTCAATCACAAACGTGATACTTTACTAGCAGGGAATACACTTCATCTGCAGGGAAAAATGTTTGAATTTCCAAGTCCCCAACGATTGGGAATTGATGGGAAACGTTCAAATTTAATGGAGGAAATATGGGTAAATTTGAACTCAATGTTGGGTTTGGTATTACCTTTCCAACAATAATCCAAAATAAAACCATGATTGTGGGAATCACAATTTTTTTTCCTCTGATTGCATCTCCTTTCACTTAAGGTAGTTCGGGATCCACACTTCCCGCCGATAGAATTTTCTAAATTAAACTTTTTCTACATAAGGACTGGCACATATGAAAAACAAAAATGTAATAAAAAATAGGGGTCACCGTGCTTGTTTTGGAAATGTGGGGGGTGGTAATAGGCCCATTTTTGCCCCATTTCAACTAAAAGAAGTAACATCAAATTTGTTGAAAATAAAATTATTGCGAACAAATTTAAAAGTTTTTCACAAATCTCCTATAAGAGTCTGACAAAATGCTCCCTTCACTATAGTTCTCATGAATTTACTCGTTGGAAAAGACATTGACTGAGATATTTTACTGGGGCCGGTTCCTAGAAAGACGGATAACTTTATCCTAGGATAAGCGCTATCCTAGGGATAAATGCCCTATCCGAGGGATAAATGCCCTATCCGAGGGATAGCTATCCTAGGAATAAAATTCGGTTCCTGAAAGCAGTTTTTATCCCGGGGATAGTTATGCGTAGGATAACTTTGCTATTCTCTGGTTAAACCGGAAAAAAATGGTTTTCAACGGCGGGAAAATGAGACACGGTCGAGCTTTGTTTACATTTCATCGGCCTACCCGTGGCCCGGCAAATGAAAATTATAACACAAATATAAAAGTAAAACAGAAATCGCTTTTGTGACATTGTTTTATGTAGGAACTCAAATTAGACCGAAAAAACGCGATGGAATTTGATAATATTAAATATACAAAATCAATTTCCCGTCAAAATAATTCAAGCAAAAAGAGAAATTCACTACTGCGAAAAATGTCGAAACTACGAAAGAAAACGAGCAATTTGGTCTTGTATTTGGTTGTAAATCGAGTTCTGTCATTGCATATTAAATCTAAGGTAAGAATTAAGTTTTCAATCGTTTTAATAGTTGTTTGAAGTGTATTTATTCACAAAATTGTCGAGGTTTAGTTCACTTATCCCTAGGATAGCAATTTATCCTAGGTTCGGGAGGTGGGATAACTTTAGCGGAGATTTATCCCTAGGACAACGCTATCTGTGCTTTCAGGAACCCAATTTATCCCTAGAATAACTTTATCCCAAAAATAGCTCATATTTATTCCTAGGATAGAGTTATCCGTCCTTCTAGGAACCGGCCCCAGAGATTTAAATAAAGAGCTTCATTAATTTTTTGTACACTTTACCACAAAAAAGTCAAAATTACCATGTTTTAGTCTCGAAGACCATATATTTTTTTTTCAAAATTTTAAAGCTGGCTTTATGCCAAATATAAAAATTGAAAAATAATTGGGTGTCATCATGCTAATTGTGGAGCTATATGCAAAAAACGCGCAGAAAATAAGATGATTTCGATGTTTTGGACGCGCAGGAATGGACACTAGTTGCTTTTGAGGCCCGTATGCAATGCTATGATATTATTTTTTAACAAAAAGTTCAAGAATGACCATATTTTGGCTCTAACAAAAAATTTCTTTTTAATCACATGAGAAATTTTATTTGATTTCACATGCGCGAGCAGGATGCGCAGTAGCAAGGGTCCCGAACTACCTTAAAGGGGTACTTGGATGTAATGTATGTATTCATGCATGACATTTTAATGATGTCATACACACAAATCACGCACATACTTCATACATTTCTACCATTTTTTGTAAATTATTCTGTTCCTTTCGCACTAAAATCATAAAAAAAGCTCAAAAATAAAATACTTCTCAAAGAAATTTTTGAAAATTAGTGGTTGAAATGATTAGTATGACTCTTGGACATTCTTTTTGTAGTATTATTTTATAAAATGAGAATGAGTGTTTATAAATTTATAAATTGCTTTTAAAACTCTAAATGTGAGTTTATATTTTTCAATCGAAAACTCAAGAATATTTCAAAGTTATCGGGAGAAAATAGAGTTTTAAGTTTATGCAAATTAGTACAGTTCCAGATCACTAGTTATAGAACTCATCACAGGTATTGATTTGCTTTGAAAATCACTCATTAATTATTCATGAAGAAGTAATGTTGGATTGTTTATTTATTGCAATGTACGTAACTTCATCCAAGTACCCCCTTAAATACAGACTACACTTGTTCCACAGTTTTTTGAAAAAACACTCTATAATATAATTAACTTCCTGTACCTTGTTAACACCAATTGTGGTAGAGCCTCCACCAAGATCAATGTCACAAACTGTTGTCACGGTAACTGTATGTTCAGGATGATCGTATGTTTGATTGACATGCCCAGCACTATCACGAACACTAATGTCATTATCATCATCTGACTGCATAGCATCTGTATATTAGAAACAAATAAACAATGTTCAAGAATGATATGACTTTATCATGTGCAGTAGATAAGTTGTGAACCATGAATAATACATAAGTCAATGGACAATTTGCATTATGGCATCATCTTACTACCAATAATACCAGCATTCTTTGCAAATTCTTTTAAATTTTCAAATTTTTAATTCCCATGGAGATTATTAAAACAATTTGCACTAATTGTGATACAAAAGAAAGTCAAAGCATTCCAGTAGTGGTACCATATGTTCTATGTCATCATGTAAATTGATTATTAGAACATGCAGCAGCATTTCAACCACAAGGGAAGGGCAGCAAATCATAATAATATATCAAGCATTTTGACACCATTTAAAGTCTATCTAGTATCCACATGCATCTATCATCCTTTTCCACAAGGAGGCAGGGGGATTATTGCTGCTTAACATAGTGATACCTTTGAGGGTCCTGACTACTTTAGAACAACAACAATGCTTGAAACCTGTGCCCCCGAGCAATTTACCACTGAAAACGCAGCACACGCGCCAAATCCCGCCAAAAGGCTACATAAGAATAACACAAGGAGACTTCAAAAATTGTGCTTCAACCAGCCAAAACCCTAATTTTTTGCTCGGGACTCTATATTTTTCTTCTTTTTTCTGAACATTAGATCTTGTAAAAATCTTTCTTTTGACGAGGTTTGAAAAAATTCTGATGACTTTTCAACATAACACGTGATGGTAAGTGGTTTAGGGTTTCACTTTTCAAAGCAATTTTAAGTTAAAGATGAAAAACAAAACTGTAAATTTTGACAAAATTTTAAAATTTTATTAATTATTTGCCTATATTTGAGTAAAATAATGTCTGCTTAAATGTTCTGTGAAAGCTACGTCAGTAGCTTTATTGGGTTTTGAGTAATCAATTTTTTTTGTGCAAAATGCATTTTTCGCCATTTGTTCCAGATGACAAAACATGGTTCCATTCAAATTTTTTTATCTCAAAAACGGGCACCGGACTATACAGTTTTCTTTCCATTTTCAATTAATCAATAAATTCTCTATAAAATATATTTCTAAGAAAAAAATGCTAATGACTTTTTGCTTAATTAATCAGGACCCTTAACTTGTCATTTCCACATAAGTGAAATGTTACATTTCCCATGGAGTCAGGAGGCCAAAGATTCCATTGACTAATGCACATAATACTTATTTCCCGAAGTAAAATGCAGTATGCAACATTCTATGACATAATGCACTCTAAAAGTGAAATGTCAAATATTTTTTTCCTTGTGCAGAAATGAAACATTTCATTTTCAGAGGATGCATGATTACATTACCGTATTCTTCCTGTTGTTTTCTTAAATTGGCTAATAATTCATCTCTTTTCTGAAAAAATAAATGAAACCAAGATATCAACTCGACATTTTAAAGTGGCTTTCATGGTTGAAAATACCGTAATACCTTTTGTTTGACTTCCTTCAGTTCCTCGCTGTGCTTCTTTTTGATTGCATCAAGTGCTCGTTGCTTTCGTTCTTTCTTTCTTTTACTAAAACCAAGAAGATATTCCCTACAAAAGATACCACAGTCATCAAGATCATAATCGTAGTTGATCATAACGTGGATTGCAAGCTACAAACCGTCGAGCATCCTCGTTAAAAACAACGATTTTTTTCTGTTTTGTGAAACTCTTCTTTCCTTTCGCCATGTTGGTTTCTTCTTCTCACAAGGTATACCGCAGGAAAGATTATTTCGCTGGCTCAGAATTAGACATTTTCCTTATTTTATACATATCCATACATTTATATATATTTCATATACATAAATATACCTATATATCTTTAAAATGCACTTGAAGCAATCAAAAATGTGTAAGGTTATTTTCAAGGCTACTATTAATCAAACTTTTGTTGTTCTAACAAATGACGTTTTGGTTTCGTGGGTACCCTGTGTTACTTGCAAAACGCGGCTGCATAGCTTATTCCATCATGTGATTTGATGTGATGTACGGACGAAGTTTAGTAATCTAGAAAAAATATTTTGTATTTAGTGAGATTTTATATGTTTCGTAGCTCTGATAAGGAAGTTGAACTACCAGATTTTCCTCCGGTAAACATGTTGCGACCCAAAGCGTTATCTGATGTTCTTGGACAAGCAAACACTGGAGGTGTTATCAATACACTGTAAGTTAAACATTTTGTAAGTTAATTTTTCAGTATTTCTCTTAAAATTAATTAAAGGCTAATTTTAACTGAAAAACAAAATATTAAGCATCAGAACACGGCAATTTAAACTAACTCCTATGGAATAAAGAAAGTTATAAAATCACCTTTGACAATTAAATTTCATATATTTTCTTACATGTACCAAGGCCCGGCCTGTTAGTACAACACTTTGCATCGGGCATTCTCTCAAACGTTTTTTTGAAATGAGTGTGTATATGTAACACTTTAATATGTCCATGTTTGTTAGGCTATTAAACAATGATGGGTCTATCCTGTCACATGCTGGTAGTGGAGACAAAGAGCCTAAAGTGACTGCTGCTATTGCTTCAAGCATATGGTCAGCCTATGAACGCAATGGTAAAATGGCATTTCATAATGAAGACTTGCAGATGATATTCATGGACTGTGAGGTAAATCATATCAAACATTGTCAGTACCATTTACATTTGGGAGCCTTGAAAAAATTGTTAGCCTTCAGTAAGCAATGGCTGAGTCTTACCCACAAACAAATTGTACCATTTAAATCAGTACCTGACCATTTGAATCTTTAATGATCATGTGATAGGTATACATCAAAGCTTAGCCAGTCAATATGCATTTCATTGAAAATAATTGTTTGATTGGCTAATTAGTCAATAACCACCCTCTGGCAGCTGGGATATCAGCTGGTAATGATGAGCAATGGCCCAAAAAAAAGAACATTTGGTTGAAAAAGGAAGCTACAATCTTGGACAAAATGATTTGAGACTGAGTGTGCAAAAACACCTATTTTTTATTCAACGCATTTCACACATTCATGCGCATTTTTCAGACACGTGACCCCCCTCCCCTGTCTCAATGTTGTAGCTGCAAGACAGTGCAATGAGACATTTTGAAGACTATTTCACATCTGAGAACATTATCAGGTGATATCCCCAGTGAGACAAGAAGGGGTTTTTGTTTTATATCCCAACTACCTCACTCATTTTAGTAGCAAAGGAAAGTCATTGAAGTGCAAAGCACTGACAGTGTGCGATATGATTGGATGTTAGAATTTGACAAGCAGAGTTACAGTGCATTTCCAAACTTGTTCACAACAAGCTACAAGGACTTTTATTTTGTTTTCATACAAATCACATGATCTTAATTGTGTAATGTTTAAAAAAACAGCATTCTTAGTGATTCTGCTGGTAGCTAGAATAATAGCTACAGCACTGTGAAATATAAATAGGAGACATTTTGATGGACGCAAACACGCTTAGTCTAGAAACTTATTTAAAATTTGCATCTACTGTATTCTCTGACTTAAGAGAATGGTAGCTGGCCCACTAATAATTGTCTATTGACTTTTGCCTTCCCCAAATATATCTTCTTGCTTTTTTGTGGGTGAAAAAGGGTTTGGTATCCATATGATAAAAGTGGACTTTGAATCAAGCTTTGTTTTGCTTGAAAACAGAAGTTGTTAAAATTTGGGATTTGAGGGGAAAATGGTGAATTTCATGCAGTTGAAATATCCATATTTCAAGGCTTTGCTGTGGCTACAAATCAAATCCTTTGAAAAAAGCAATACCATAGACTTTAAAGAACTACTTCATAAGTTTGATTCTAAAACTTTTCAAAGCAAATCAATACCTGTGCCGCGGAGTTCTACAACTACTGATAGCACTCTATTTTCTCATCATAAAGGAAAAATGTAGTTAAGCAAGTTATGAAATTGGAATTTGTGTTTTATCGGTGTAGAGATTTAAATCATCGAGTTCAGATATACAGCCAAATTTGTTGTATCACGACCCGACGTTTTAAAACTTATTGTTTTGATTTGGTCTTTTCTGAACCTTCAATCAAATTCAAAGGCGGAGTTTATTTTAGATTTACCAATGACAGAACATGTTAGGGCAAGCTCCGCCCTGTGAAAATGATTGACGGTTCAGAAAAGACCAAAAGGATAACAAAGTTTTGAAACGTCGGGTCGTGATACAACGAATTTGGCTGTAAATGACACAATATTATCAATGTTTTTTCTCATTAGGATGGTAAGGTGGCTATTGCTCGTGTTGGTAACTTGTTATTGTGCTTATACGCTAAAGAGACTGTAGGATTTGGAATACTCAAAGCCAAGGTATGGCATTACATTTTGTACATAACTGTATCAATATTATTCATAAGATTGTAGGTTTCATTTTTTGGTTTCTTCAAACTTATATTTGTTTTATTTCCAGATTGTTTAATATTTGATTATTGTTTTCAGGTTTCTTTTCTGTATTTCAGTTTGTTTCTGTTGTTTTTGTTGTTGTTGTTGTTGTTGTTTTTTGTTTGTTTGTTGTTGTTTTTTTTTTTTTTTTGTTTCTTTGTTGGTTTGTTTATTTCTTTGTTTATAAAAGTACTGTGACAGTCATCATTTATTTTATTTTTTTCATTGATAATGTATTTTGTGTTTTATTTTTAAGGTACAAGCACTAAGAAACTACCTTGATGAACCTTTGAGACAAGTTGTCACTACATAATTAAGTGTAAACAGTATTAGAATAATTATATTATCAGCAAATACAATAAGAAATATGCCATTCAAAATGCATCTTATCTGCATCAAATTATACAGTCATGAGTAACGTTTGGTGAACTAATTGCCGTCAAGCAGTATGACGTCATGGCTTGTTTACATGAACAAAAATGCATCTAGTTCTGGCAAAATATTTTTCCTTTAATACATTTGGCATTGTATTTGTACTTATAATTTGTTCCAATATTATAAGTGAACTTTTACCCTATTTTTCATTGATTTTAAAATGTTGAATCCCCTCTTTTGCCCATGATTCTTTGCAATAAAACAATAGATTTGTTTACATGTGACGTCATAGTGCTTGTGGCTAATTGTCATCTCACAGCCTTTTCCAAAAACAACAACAGTGTATTAATATAGTAATTATTATTTTTGTCTAGATTCCTTGCATTGTGTATTACTTTTAAAGTCATAGAATTTTGATTGTATTTTCTCAAAAGCTAGGAATAAAGTGAATATAATGAAAGTATGCAGTATGCTACCATCTGTGGTTCTTTAAAACTGATTTTGTAAAAAATAATAATAATAATAATAATACATAACAACTTAGTACAGACTGTAAAATAAAATTAAAATTCTTCATTCCCAAATATTGGATTTTAAAGGCCATTATTAAATTTCTTTGGTCACTCTTCAAAACATGAATTTCATAGTCTACTGTGCAAAACATTTTTGATTAAATCACATTTACAAGTGCAATGTGCAATTCGTATGTCTTTGTTGTCCACAACACTATGAATGATTTAGAGGAAAGGGGGTCACTTACTTGAAAGGTGTGAAAGGTGCTGGACAGTGAGTGTAATAATGATCATAAAAATATATGAATTATTGAATTAAGATGCAGCTTTCAGACCCTAAAAGGTGTACACACATTGAACTGGTTAAAAACAATGACAAGTATACTCTTTGTTGCATCATTGTTTTTTCTGACTATTGCCTAACTTTTGAAAAGTTATATGGGGCCTGTTGCAAGAGATCTGGCCAGAAACAAGGGACTCAAACGGTGACCCTAAAAGGTATGATTGGGTCTCATTTTCAATCCTAACAGGTCTGTCAAGCACCCCTACTCATTTTTCAAGCAAGTCCTAACCCAGAAAAATGCCAGATATATGTTGAATAACTTTGTAATGATGAAGAATGCTTTCAAACTCTAGTTAGCACTCGCACAGATTTGTCAAAATGTAGCCTGCATAGTGGCGGTTTAGGGAAGGGGAGGCAATAAGTTTTCCTTCCCCACCCACTCCCACTCCAAAATCTGTGCTACAGAGGATGGTCAAAATGGGGTGAGAATAACACACAGTACAACCAATCACTGACAGGTTAATTTCTGGGACTTTTATCTAACTTAAAAAGAACATATGATTTGTATACATTGTGGTAAAAATAAAAGTATACACACAAAGTATATACTGACATTTCGATGTTAGTCCTTCGTCTGAGTAAAGAGAGTTATGACTTGTATAGTTTTTCATGTCATGAACCAGTAACAGGGGGTTGTAAAAGAGCAACTGAGGATGCAGATGATAGGCCTACACTAATACAACCGCATCTTTGTAAAACCTACTATAAATATTTGAGATTGTATATGAAAAGCGTATTGAGACATTTAGGTCAAATGCGCTATATAAGCCCACATCTCGTTACATTACAATTTATATTAACTTTGATCTTGTAAAAAAAAGATGATTCTTTGTGAAAACTACATGGTTGAAAGTTCTTTTATGTACATTGCATCGGCAGTTTTTATTGTAAGTGATTGGAGGCTCCTGTGTGAGTGCTTTACTGTAGTGGGAAGGTGAGGTGGACTCATAGGCTTATGAACAATGTGCATTTGTAAATGAATAAAGTGAGATTAAGCTACCAAAATCTTAAAAAAAACTTATACCATTAATGGACAAGATAAGAAAAATATTTCAAAAATTGAAGCATACAGAAGTCATTTAAGACTGAGAAACACATTGTGTTGTATTTATATTATGGATTTTTTGTCATTTTACTGGCATCACTTTTTTCTTTTCTCAATTTCTATCATTTTTCCATCATTTCGGTATCCAAGGCAACAACACGTAAGGGTCTGAGCCACCTTAACAATACGACCAATCACAGACGAGCACGGTGAGGCCTCGTGTCAAGTTATGACGTAACAAGCTTCCCTTTCGACCGACATCTTTGCCGAGAGCACGTTTCTCGGTCTATTATATGTCTAATTTCTCCAGAATACTGAGAGTACTCTCTCCGAAGAACACTTCTGGAATACTAAGGTTGACAGTTAACATGTCTCGATACGATAGAAACCGTTCCTTTGATATGGGTGGCCGTTCAGAGCGAAAAAGGTAGGACTTTTCATGCATGTAGTTCATGGCTTGAACCGTTTGATTCAAAGCGCGACAAGAATGGTTTTACAGCACAAAGGCTGCATTTCTTGGTCGTTTATCTTGAAAAACTTTCAAGTGTATTCAATTATGATAAAAATGCGAAGAAAATTGTCGATATGAGTGAAAAATGTTTGGTTTTTCGTGTGAAAAGAGTCAACGTCTTGACAAAAGTTTGTTACATGTTGAACATCTTTCGCTTTCGTTCTAAAAAAACGAACTTTGATTCGTCATTTCGTAAAAGAAAGCTTTTCACGAGTAGAATATTCTATGGAAATATCTCCATTATTTACGTCGTACTTGTTAAAAGATCTACATCCTTCTTAGTTTAGGAAATACTCGAATTTGACGATTTTTTATGTCAAACATGGCGGCGCCTTCCCCTAAAATCGCAGAAAGGAAAAACTCTCAAACTCTTCATTTTCTTTTTTCGAATAAAATTATCATTCCTTTTGAGGCATCAATAACGTCATAACTAAATTATATTTCTTTATACATATTATTCTTTCTATTTAAGCTCGCTTCTCAATTTTGAAGTTCTTTTAAGCTCAAAAATTGAAATTGTGCAATATAAACTCTAATTTTATCTTCTATTTATAATTCATTACACAAATGCATGATCAACATATGTATGCACTTATTTCGATAAACATATTCGGTGAGAATGCCCATTACACATGGGTATCCTTTTTTGTTGGTGAATAACTGCAGAAAATACATTTTATCAACCATAAAATTACTGCTTATTTCTTATTATTGGAAGCCCACAGTACCTTTCAGTGGTGAATTTACATTCTGGTATTCCCTAATTTCCCCCAACATTGTTTTCTGAAATAGTTATGTTTCTTTTCAGTTTGATGGGAAGTGGTGGCCGTGGTGGCGGCGGTGGTGGTCGCTATAATGACAGAGGGGGTGGCTATGGTGATAGGGGTGGCTTCAATGACAGGGGAGGTGGTTTTGGTGGTGGCCGAGGTGGTAAAGGAGGAAGCAATGATTTGCTGAACCTGCGAAAACCTAGATGGGACATGAACCAACTTCCAAAATTTGAAAAAAACTTCTATCAAGAGCATCCAGCAGTTCAAGCCAGATCTCTAGAAGAAGAGGAGGCTTTCAGAAAACAACATGATTTGACTGTAGCTGGTCGTAATGTGCCAAAATCTACACAACGCTTTGAAGAAGCATCTTATCAAGGTGAGTTTGCTGGTACAACATACATGTAAACTGCAGACTGTTGGGCAAAGAGAAGTGCAATTTGTAATTCTAAAAAGTGAATAAAAAAAATATTTTAACACAATGTTTTTAAAGCCGTTTCTCTTTTAACTTTGTAACCTTTAGTTATGGGTCTTGAATCCTTTGAAAACAAAACTTTATTTATCCTTGTGTCCAGGCTAGTGAGCATGAATCTGAAACAATATTGCACCAACTCTATTGTGTAATTCAATTTTTGTTGAAGTTTTGGTGTAAACATTGTGGCATCAAACTTATAAAAATTGACATGAAATGCCTAACATCATTTGAAATGCTTTGTAGATTTCATCAACGATGTATTCAAGAGAGAAGGGTTTGCAGCTCCAACTCCAATTCAGGCACAAGTAAGCTGTTATACATATCTAAAGTATAATTGAATGATTGTCTTGACACCTCCAAATAAATCAGTAGCATGTACTGTATTTTACATGAGTCGACTCTGAAATACTAGGGAACCCTTTTTTTGTGGCCTCATGCTTAATATGGTCACTGCATTTTTGTCAGTGATCCATGCATTTTCTATTAAAGTTACACATTAAACATAACCACCATGTTAATAAAACCACTTTGATGGCTTAGGTGGCTACATTTATGAGCTTCCATTCTGATTTGTAATGGTTTGTTGAGATTGTGTAGTTTTTAGCAGTTTTGTTATAATTTTGTTACTGTAAAAAGTAATTTTCCCTAAATGTGAATTGATGTATATTCTTGATTTAGGGCTGGCCTGTGGCTTTAACTGGGAGAGATCTTGTAGGTATCGCTCAAACTGGATCAGGAAAAACACTTTCAGTAAGTTTGAAACCAGAAACTGTTGAGGGATTAAACAGATATTAGAAACCATACAATGCTCTTGAATATTTAAATAGCATACCTTTTTGATAAGATATTTAGCTTTGTTCTGAATTCCTTCTTGTGCAATAAATAAAATTTGTGATAAAAAGCACTTGTTCCTAAAATTTGTTTTGAAAAAAATTTCAAAACTGTATTATACACTGATTTTAAATCAAAACAATGAGCTGGGTCCTACACAATTCAGCTTTGAGCTGCAATTTAGGGCAGTGAGAACCCACTGATGTATTTAGGTATATAAACATCTATTTTGGTAATGTATCCAGGCTGAACTATCTCATGCTAGTCCTGCTATTTACACAATATATCATTGCTGTATTGTTGGCTTTTTGTGCAGCAGTTTGTGAATTTGTAATGAATTGTGAAATGACACTAAATAGCTAAGAATTGTTTCACACTGATGTGGAATGCACTCTATGTTGTTACATCTTGTAGTTTTATACAATTTAAAAGTTTGCCAAACATCGTTTTGATTGATTGATTATAACAAAGTGTTTCTTTTTTATTGTAGTTCATATTACCTGCTATTGTCCATATATACAATCAACCATTACTACAACCAGGAGATGGACCTATTGTAAGTACTGACTATTGGATAGAAACTTGGGGCAGGACAAACCATAAAAAATGCTAACACATTGTAGCCATGTAGTGATTATTTGTCAATATAACCCAACCAGAACATTACTATTTCTGTCTGGGAATTGTGTTCTGGTTAACAAACATTTGTGACAGTTACTGAAAAGCTGCTATTTGTGAATATTTAGTTTGTTTTCTTTCATGCTTTTCCTGCATTTGGCCAATTTGAGAGATGCTGATGATGAGTTTCACTTGTCTAAATTTGTTTATCAAGCAATGTAGACAATTTTGAATTCCTCGTTACTGAAGCTAAAATTATTAAAAGCAAATTGCTCCTTGTCATTCTAAAAGTGTTCTAATGTGTTTGTTGCAATTCATTTTACCAGGCGTTGGTGTTGTGTCCAACAAGAGAGCTTGCCCAACAAGTTCAGGTATGCATGTGTTTTCAAGGTGAATTCCTACTGTTTTTGAATAGCCATGGCTTCCTTTAGTTTTGACAAACTTCCCAATATTTGATTGTTATGGATCTTTCACAGATTATTCGTCTTAGATTGTTGTTTCTATTAAATATATATTTTTTATTTTTTAGAATTGAGGGAATGTTTATTTTCTGATACTTTTATTATTTGATGGTAGGGTGTTTCCAATCAGTTTGGCAAAGTCTGTCGTGTCCGCAGCTCATGTGTCTATGGAGGTGCACCAAAGGGACCCCAGATAAGAGATTTAGAAAGAGGTAAATAATTGGTTTTGAGTTATTCTTATGGCTTGTGTGTGTGTTTATATTATTTTTGTTTATATTACTTTTTCTGTGCATCTGTTATTTATTTGCCTGCATATTATATTGTTGTTATTTGTTTTATTACTTACCTGCTCTGTTTATTTATATTAATTTTATTTGTCTATTAGGTATTGAGATCTGCATTGCTACTCCTGGTCGTCTCATTGATATGTTGAAGGCAAACAAGACCAATTTACGCCGCTGTACATACCTTGTACTGGATGAAGCTGATCGCATGTTGGATATGGGTTTTGAACCTCAGATCAGGACAATCATTGAACAGATTAGACCGGATAGACAGACATTGATGTGGAGTGCTACATGGCCAAAAGAAGTAGAATCACTAGCTACTGACTTCTTAACTGACTATGTCAAGATTATTGTTGGAAGCTCTAGCTTATCGGCTAATCACAAGATCCTCCAGATTGTAGATGTGTGTGATGAAAAGGAGAAAGACCACAAGTAAGTCATTTTTTGTGTGTGTGTGTGTTTTGTTTTGTGTTTTTTTGCTTTCTATGTTTGGGTGCTGTTTTTTTGGCCGTTTTAGATTAAATTAGTTAAATGTTTATTTGTTAGTTTTATTGATTTGTCTGCTTGTTTAATAAATAGATATTTGTTGTTTGTTTGTTTGTTTTTCGGTTTTTCATGGCAATATCTGTCAGTTTGTTTCTGTCAAGCTTATGATGAGAAAAATCAATGATTTCTGGATTGATAAATTGATGACAATTTTGAATTCCTCGTTACTGAAGTTTTTGACAGACAGACTTGCCCTGTGTTTAATTATCTGTGATACCAATATCTCTTAACAGCAAATTACCTTTTTGCAGACTTGTAAAGCTACTTGAACAAATCATGGGTGAAAAAGAAAACAAGGTAAGAATGTAAAATTATATGCCACAGGAAAAAATTGAATTCGCAAGTCACCAAAGTTTAAATTGCATGTGAAATTGGGAGTGTTCTAGCAAATGTCAAAAATCTACCTCCATTTGTTTAAACAATGAAAATGTTTGTGATATATTGTTTCTAGAACAAAATGATAACCAAGCATATTTTATTATTTTCTTTTAAAGACACTGATCTTCACAGAGACCAAAAAGAAAGCAGATGATCTGACAAGAAGATTAAGAAGAGATGGGTAAGCAATGAAACACCAACAACCAAACTTATAACTTTTTCAAGGGTTGTCTGGACATATCATATGTGAATAAACATAATAGACATTCGTAAGATGCTACAAAAATGGCTTGCCGCTACTGTGAATGACAACCTCAAACCTTACAAAATCTCAAAATTTGGTGTTGATCTAATGAAATTGGAGTGAAGGACAAGTGTTAAAATTGACAAAGAAGAATAAATATTATTGTTTTAAATCCGGAAGCTTTGTGCATTTCACATACATTACCTTCCAAATTTTTGACTTTTGGATGGCCTATGTCTCATAGACATCTTACTCTATCAACACCAAACTTTGTCATTGTATGAATGTTGATGTGATCATTCAAAATATTTAGTCTTTTGTTGATTGGCAAAATGCAAGAAACATTTGCACCAGGCCTCATGGTTTGAAATCAACAATGAAATGTTTGCATGTGGTTTTGATCTAGTGAAAGCATTCACAGAAAGACTACTTGCTCTGATGAAGGAGTACCATCCAAAGCGTCAAATTCCTATGCTTTATGGAAACCAATTCAGATAGAACACTTATATTCAGCTGTTTCTTCAAAATGACAGACACAGATCAAACAAGTGTAACACTAGAACTATATCTATCACTTGCTTCACAGAAACATACTGTTGGATAAACATACATGACAATAACAGAAAATTGTCTTAGACATCCCAGTAAATTTGAATGACAAAAAAAAATTGTCCAAGATGTTTATGTTATTTGTATTTTTTTTTTTTAGTTGGCCAGCTATGTGTATCCATGGTGACAAAGCACAGCAAGAAAGAGATTGGGTATTAAGTGGTAAGTACATATTGTTTGTTTGTTGCTAATCAATCTTGTGCTTGTAAAATTATGAATGTTACAAATTGTAACTTTAGGGCATTGAGAGGACATTGTGCTATTTCAGGACTGAATTGCATTCCATTTAAAAGGAAAATGAACTGGTGAAGGTCATTTTTCCCTCTACTGATGCAGTGTATTCAGTGGTTCGTTAATAATGTTTCTCATGTCATCAAAACAATATACACTTATTTAAAAAAGATATTGTTGGATACATGAGTGTAAATGAGTGTTGATCTTTTCTTTCAGAGTTCAGAAAAGGCCATGCACCAATACTGGTAGCAACAGATGTAGCTTCACGTGGACTAGGTTTGTATATTCATATTGACCCTTATAACTCCCAGCATACCTAGTGTGGACTGCTTGTGTTCTCATGAGAAGTGTAAATCTTGATTACATTTAGTGAATTTTAGTGTATTCAGGAATTGTCATGGTTAGACAAGTACATACTCACACATCAACAGACTTGTTGCAGGTTCTATTTATCCCTTCGTCTTACTATGTTTTCCTGTTGTCCAAAATTAAGTCTATTTAAGACATGTTAATGAACATATTTGATAGTGGCGTGGCATGATTCTGGACCTGCACAATTTCTCATTATTATAACCCTATTGTAATTGTGGATTGCTAACAGATTCACTATTATCTTTAGCAGTAGGGTTTTAGTCTGGAATAGGCTGGTATTTGACAATGGCCTTCTAGGGTTTGGATCCAGAGTGTACATGACATATTTCCTAACTTGCTATATCAGCTGATTGTGAGGGAGATCTAAGAGCCATCCAATAGTTCATTTAACATAAGTATCAGGCAAGTATAACAAACAAAACAGCCGACATTCTCAAAGATCAAAAATACAGTACAATGCTAAAAGCGTCCTTCACTGTCCACAATGTAAAATATCCTGTTGCAAGCAAGATTGTGCACCAGGTTTGCTAGCAACAACAAAAAAGTCGTCAACTTTTATAACAGTTGCATTATCTACTATCATAATTGTGTATGCTCAGAAAACCAGTTTATCAGGATTTGGTTTTGACTAGAATGTAGTTACTCGTGTTTTATTATGTTCATGTCGGGTTTTATTTGCCTAAATTCTATTCTCAAAAGTTCTGTTTTTCAATATACATTGAGAACACAAGATTTACATAGCTGCATCTACCTTAAGTTACTAGGCTAGTTTCATACTGTAGTCATAATCCTATTAGAAACCTAACGCTAACCTTCAATCACAATTTTCTATCGTCTTCCTCAAGCATCCAAGGCCAGTGTCAATCACTATAGTGATATCTAATGAAATAGCTCACTTTCGATATTCTGGTTGATCGGCCTTGCACAAAACAATTGAAGAAGAAGCTCCTGGGAAACGATCAATATTCGTAATGATATTCTTCTATTTCCCCAGGGTCTTGTCTTCAGTTGTTTTGTGCATGGCCACTCAACCAGAATATCGGAAGTGAGCTATTGCTTTCCACTCTTGAATATTCTTTCTTTTCTTTTGCCAACATAACTGTCAGTGTTGTTAATGTTGAATTGTATTTATTTTGATGTCATTCACAACTCATTAATTATAATGAATATAACAATTAGATCCTCAACATGGTCTGGTTTATTCTCATCATTCACAAGTTCATATTAGTGTAAAGGATGTTTGACTTGTGTCATCTTTCATCAACCATCCCACTAACTAAATGAACATAATCTAATCACTTTAACATCATTCATGATCTAAGGCCAAGCTCATATGTCGTGCTATCATTGCTCCAAACCTAATAGTTGAACTCTGTAAATGATTAAGAAAAAGTATTTATGAATCAGAATTTTTTAAATTTTGCTGATTCTGTTTTGTCTGCAAATTTCATCTATAAGGTTCAGCATGACTATAGCATGACTTGTCAACTTCATAATTGAGCACAAGATATCCTTGTGTAATGTTCAAGTACAGTCATTTCCAACTAGCATGGACACTTAACACTAAACATATTCTATTTGGTTTCCAAATGTTGAACATTGAGTTAATTGGGCATGATTTACAAAGTTTGTTGGACTCTCGAAAGAAAGCTGTCTGTCACTGTTCATTTGACTGCTCCTGTCGAAAAACTTCAATGTTTAAGCATCCTGGTAGAACATGTTCTAGTGCAAGGTATTCACTTTAGATGCAAATCACATTTTGACATTTCCATGGGAGTTGCTCTGTTGTGTTCATATATTTACACATAAAAGTCAAATATCTCCCAAGAGTGAGAGGCCTTGACAATCAATGTTTAGGTGTTTTGCACACTTTGTAGTAGCATGGCTGTGTGGACTTGCTTGATAAAGTGGCTCCATCCATACAGATCATTCAGTTTTTTTTTCAGTTTGATACTTCTTGTGAATGTCCATGTGCTGAATGGCACAGGATGGTGTCCAAGAAGAAATCTTCACAAATTCACGACCTGTGAATACAGAAATTGGCACATAGCATTTATATCTGGAAAAACAAGCATTGTATTGAAAAACACTTTGTTGAGGAAATCAATAAAATACTTTCAAACTAAAATTGGACTGTGTGTAGTGGTTGTACAGATTTGCAATGCTGTTCAGTATTATGCCAAGGTTCACATTAGTGCAAGCTTTGTGGAACCTTACTTGTTTCTGTACAACCACCTGAAATTAACAGTGCTTTGGCATTCCAACTTTTAATGGATTTTAGACTGAAAGAAATGATTTGGCATCTATTTACCTGTGTAGTCTGGTCCAAGTTTTATTTAATTCAATATGGATTATAAAAAAGTGTTTGATATCTGCAACTTGGAATACAAGTGATGATTTTCTCCAAATATGTTTGTGGGTTGGTTAAATTGTTTAACTGAATTTGCTAAAAACTAAATTGACAGTGTCTATCAAGTCATTTGAAATAGTTTTCTTTAAACTCTGACAATATGTCTGTTTGAAATACACATTCACAGCTAAAAAAATTGTTCGTGATTTTATCAGTGCTAGTTTATAAATTAATTATTATTTGTAATATGGTTGTTCCACACTGAATTTAATCTAACTTGGACCACATACAATTGGATTCAGTAATGGCCTGGTAGGTGCAGTTTTTTAAGACTTTGTTTTGCGATGTGTGAAACACTAGTAAGGCCCACAAAGCTTGAACCAATGTCATGGGTCTTTTGGATTAATTCCTTGTCTCCTTTGGCAAAGAATGATTTTATTTATGTTTTCACTGTTTGACATATTGGCAAATACTAATTATAATCAAACTATTTAACCAAGTTATTTAATGGCTTTGGCTCCCTCTTTCTCATCTGGAAAGCAATTCGAGTCATGGATTCTGAGATCCTACCAAGAGGAGATCATATCGAAACTGGCCTTTCAAGGATAAAGCTGCTCTTTGAGAGTTGCAGGGGTGGAGTAACCGTGAGTATTGGGGGGATGGATAGAACAGGGTTCACTCCTTGGGGTCAATGGGAGGATGATTGGTTTTACTTAACACTTCTTTCTACAGCTGGCAATTCCCGTTTTAACTCATTTTAACCCATCCCCACTATTAACAATGTGATCTATCAACTTATGTTGTTGTACAATGCACTATCAGACATCACAGACATCAAATTTGTGATCAACTTCGACTTCCCAAGCTCTACAGAAGACTATATACATCGTATTGGTAGAACTGCACGTTCGGACCGTACTGGCACTTCCTATACCTTCTTCACTGTGAACAACGCGAAACAAGCCAAAGATTTGGTTTCAGTCTTGGAGGAAGCCAATCAACATGTAAATCCAAAGCTCTATAACATGATTGAGCTGTCAAAAACATTTGGAAAACGTAAGTGTGGTAACCATTCTGATTGTACGCTTAAATTAGGACCGATTTTAGAATTTTCTGTAAATTTTGGTTGAGTTGTTCTCTAACAACCATGTTCTTTGGCATTGAAAATATAGATTGTTGTCATGTGATGTCATACGGAATCGTGCAATCAGTCATTCATGAACCATTTATAAAAGTAATATGCTTTGGACAAAGACATTCAAAGAGGGTTGAGGTGACTTTAAAATAGTGTTATCCTCTGAAGCACCATCTTGACAGCAAAAGATAATCATTTGAACAAAGGGACATCACCAATCAAACTGTTCCATGTAACATCTGTGATACTGCTGCTTCTGCTTTTTCATCTAGGTTTATTTTTTTGTTGTGCTAACTCTGTGGAAACACAATAATTTAACAGACTAAATAACAAAGTAAATGCACAAGCTCCAACCAAAGTTAGCTTTATAATGACAAAGTGTAACAAAGTACTGACCCCTAATTATCTCTTTTTTAATGGCCATTCACATGTTTTTGACAACCAGTATGGCACACATATCATGTGATTGTTTGATGCAAAAGGCCTATTTGACAGTCATCTTGTTGGTGCTTCGTTACAAATGACTATTTCTTTGTGATATTTCTTACATTGTGTTGTTTTATAACAGGAAGAGATCGTTACCGTTCCAAGGACATGCCATACTCCAGACCAAACTTCCATGACAGATCCGGTAGTGGTGGTAGAGGTGGTGCTAGTGGTGGCAGAGGTGGTGGACGCAGTTCAGGGCATGACAGATCAGGAGGAATGATGAATGGTGGATACAACACTAGAAACTCGTCCAGCCATAACAGCACCGATAGATATAAAAGCAATCAATCGTCAAGGCAACAACCCCCTCCCCCACCATCAAATCCACCTCCATCAAATCAGAATTGGAATCAAAATGCCAACTACAATCAGATGTCTACATATCAAAATACATACAGTGCCCCTCCCCCACCCCCTCCCCCACAGCAGGGACAGTATACACAGCCCCCTCCCCCACTTCCAGCACAAAACATACTGACGCAACAACCACAATATGCTCAAGGATACCAACAGGCATATGCTAGCTATCAAGCTGCCCCACAAGCGAACACACAACAATCTTATGTGTATAATACAACAACCCAGCAGTAAAATAACTAATACTGGACTGATGATTTTTTTTAGAATACTCTTGTGTTTAGATTAGTTTGCTAGAAGTAATTGACATTCAGCTTGAATACAGTTCTTCATTTGTTTTTAATGATATTTATGAGAATTCTAGTGACTACTCTTTCTGTTATTTTAACCTGTAAATGAATTTTTCATTAATCAACCTATAAAGAGACAGTACAATGTAGTGTAATTTGTATATTCACTATTGCCGACACTTGCTATAATAGCTATATTGCTGTGGCGGAAAGGATTTGGCACGTAACGGATTGTGTTTGTCCCAAAGATTCATTGATCATCCTCGCATCCGTTTCTGGGGAGACTAACTGCTAGAGTGCAAACACTGAAAGTGTGCAACCTAAATACCACTAAATAGTGCTGTTTTATGCTAATTTTCGTGTGTTTTGTTTAAGTAGTAAATAGTGATAACTATTGCACACATTTCGTGTCTGTACTCTATTCAGGCTATTCATTTTTTTTATCTGTCATTTTTCACCAAATTGGTGTACTTTCTTTCTTGGCCAAACCACAATAGTTTGTATATCAATCAACTGACAGTACCTCACCACTGGAAATAGTGGGAAATTTAGGCTATCCCCAGTCGTCATAAACAAAGAAGTTTACATCCAATTGTACCGTCTGTCTGCGTTTACTGATTGACTGATGCATTATAACACAGGCTTGTCAAAATGATTGGTAGCAACTGCTTTATTTAAAAGGCTGCACTTGCGCGCAAAGAAAAGTGCGCTATCTCAAAATTACCTTTTGCACTGTAAAATATTCATTTTGTAAATCGTGCTACTCAACTCTGAAGAGTAAAAGTAGATTGTAAGTAAGGAAACGCTCGCTGTGACGAACTATTTTGTGACTTCAGTTCTAAAGTGAAGTGCAAACACTAAATGTGTGCAACAGTTGTCACTATTAGTAGTAAATAGCACTAATTAAACAAAAGAAAACAATAGAATTAACATAAAATAGCACTATTTAGTGGTATTTATGTTGCACACTTTTAGTGCGTGCACTCTAGCTGCCTCTTCAATATTATTTCATGTGTAAAATAAAGTCTTACTTTCACCTACGTTTACTGTTGTCGACATTTATCGGGAATAATATTTTCCATCGCGGACTACATAATTTTACCCCCTCTCTGAAAAACTAAATTAACCATTCCTAAATAGCCGCCGGGTTTCATGGTCTATTGTTAGCATGCGAAGGGGATCATTTGGGGAGGGGATTGGTGTTTCCTCGCCCCAAATCTCACCCCAAGGGAACCGCTACGCAGGCTAGTCTTGAACGGGCGGTCACGGGTTCGATCCCTGTGTCCGGACCAACACTTGGGGGGTCTTGAAGTATTGAGAAAATGCTATGTGATAATTTACAATCGTGAGTTATTTCAACAGTTGAATTATGGAATAAATGATCGGGGATGCTTGTCGGAAATGTTATAGAAATACACAAAATACCGGACGCTTTTCAAAAGGGTGTGTCTTCACAATCTTTTCATCTCTAAATTAAAGATACCAAAACCATGAGTTTCGGTGGATTTGAACCCCCTAAAAGATACCAAAAAGTATGAATTTGGCAAAATCGCCGATTTTTACCCCTAAAAGATACGACGAGCATGCATTCCCGACTGTCACACCACCAATGAAGAACATTATACTTTTCCTCCAACATAAAAAAAACTGTCTTCCCTCGTACGATGTTATTAGTGAATACTTACAAGATATTTCCAACGTTGACGACTGGACATCTTCGTCAGCAGCAAATATGACTTTATAGCTGTAAATTCGGTCTCTTCAACATTCCCAGGTTCAACGTCTGAACTGCGTTTACTGCCTTTGACTCCCACTAAACATAGAAGAGACGACAGTTCAAACCCTGCAACTTTTTAGACCTGGCATAACATATAGAAGCTCACAGCACTTCAAATATAACACAAGCTTTACGGACTTCACACCACACAGCCTTGTAGAGCAAAAGTGGAAAGACAGTACAAGAAATGTGATCTGTTTTATTGTTACAAGGGCAGATTCATTTTCAGGAGGGGGTGAACTATCTGGTATTATAAAATACTGACGTTATTTGGGAAAAATATTTGAAAAAGCAAGGACTTCAACTCCTTTGCACCCCTCCCCTATATTCGCAACTTACTGTGTTACCGACGATTTTGGTCTATGCCGTCGAAAGATTATTAATTGCTTTATTTGTAATGGAGTATTCCTTTTCATTCTATATAATTTTTTAGTATATAATTCATTCTAAATCACCAAAATTGGTCGAGAACACCGGAAAATTGATTGATTGATTGATTGATTGATTGATCGATCGATTGATCGATTGATTGATTGATTGATTGATTGATTGATTGATTGATTGATTGATTGATTGATTGATTGATTGATTTTTGTTGTTCATTCATCATTTCTGGTTTGTTTTGATCTCTTATCCATATAATACCCTACCTTCCATGTTTTATTCAGTTCAAAAATAATTGACAATAACAATTAACTAAAATTTAATAGCACTGCTTGCTATTGAGATGACAGAGGAAGTCTGCCCGTTTCGTGGATAAAACATTTGAGGAAAAATATAGTCTATTAAAATTTCCACAGTAATAATTAAATGAAAAAGTATGTTTTTTTTGCAGGTTTTGTTGTTGGATAAAGTAACATTTGTATAGTTTGAGCAGTTGACAATACCTGGATTGCATCACAATGTTCCAAGATGGGATCCTTGAGGGATTTAACAGCACTCTTCCCTTTAGCTGGTTTGGCCTCGATGAGAAAGACTGAAAATTCTACATGGTCAAGCTCCATCATATCGGCTGATCTTGTACTTCTAAAAAAGCCTACACGTTACACCCTACGTAATAACAACCAACTTCTTCAAGTTCCAAGAACTAAACGCAAAACTTTTGGTGACAGAGCTTTTGTCTCTGCTGCTCCCACCATCTGGAATGCACTCCCTGAATCTGTGCGACTGTGCAACTCTATAAACTGGTTTAAAACATCATTGAAGACCCATCTATTCAAGACTGCATTTAACCTATAACGTTTTTGAACTATTAACTTGAACAATTCTATCAGTTATAGTTTATATCAGTTAGTTTAAGCGCTTTGGATAATTAGTGGAGTTAACGCTATATAAATAGATATTATTATTATTATTATTATTATAGTTATTGACAATTATTTAATCTCATATTTTCTTTATTTTATTTTTTTACATTTATATATATCAAATCATATATGTTCGTTACTTTTTTTTAAAAAAATACAGAAATATCCAATCTGATACTTTCATTATATATTTTTATTCATATAACTTTACACCTACTTATTTTGACATTTTGCATTTTTATATATTTGTATATATTTTATTCATTGTAAAGCACAGCAGAATATTTTTTATATGATGCGCTATATAAGTTAATAAATTATTTATTATTATTATTTATTACAATGCTTGTTACAAATCCTCAATTCTCTAAAAAAATTATGTATCATCCATGGTTGATATAAAGAAGGGCTGCATGCTAGCTTATAGACACTTATAATGCTGTCAAATTTTGTTATTACCAGGCTCCACAAATTCTGGTATTTATTATGACAACTCCTAACACAGAATTTTGAGAAATGTGTTCACACACTGGTTTTCCGGAACAAGATTGCAAGTACAGGACTTTAGAAATTTTAAGTTTTGCAGCAATTATTTACAAACACAAATCAGATAAAGTTGCATAGGGTGCAAATGTGAATTCATGTCATTGTGTTTTGTGTTAAGAACAACCATTTGCTTTGAAAAATGGTTGTAAGTCATTATTTTGAATATATTTTCAATGAAAAAAAAAAACAGGGTGCTGAAAGTCAAGGTTTTGAATGCTTAATTGAGAATCATTCATCAGGTTTATTTTGAATGTCGCTGAAAAATCCAATATTATTGCAATAAAAAGGAATTATTTTTTTTAGAATCACACCACTCATTGGTCTAATATTAAATGTTTTTTTTATACAAATGATTTTCATTCAGTGTTGGGCTAAATGCAATTAACTCCTGTCATATTAAAAGTCAATTTGTCAAAAAAAAAATTGCTTCTTGAAGGGTTTTAGAAAAACGGTTAACTAAACTTACAAAAATAAAGACGAAAAGCGATAAGATGCAAATAAACAAACGTACTCACCTAATACAAGGCGAACGGAAACTCGTGAAGTATACGCTTTCAGACACAAAAAAGGATTGATGAGAAGAACTAAAGCCTTACTGTGAATAAAATACATACTAAATAAAACTTTGGATTGTGTTCTCTTAAACCTCTTATTTAGGAGCAGGTCTGTGACTGATTTTAAGGAAAAATCACAGCATTTTTAAGACTACTTCGCTCGTCCCGCACGACGAAATCTTATCCCGAGGATGTCCCGCAAAAGTAAAACTACGAAAAAATCTATAAGAAAAATTTAAATTGGTCCTTAATTACACCTGATCAGCAAAAGACTATAAGAAAAAAGTCACACTCACAGTTAATTAACACCCTCTTTGACCTCTTTTGTGTCACTTTTTAAAAACATTTTGAAAGATTACGATAGCGCCAACCCGCTAACTTTGTTTGAGCTTTCAGACGTGATGCGTGACGTCACAGTGGTGATGGTCATCGTATTGGATATCTTATATGAAAACAATAGAAGTCACCCCCCCCCCCCCCCTCCCAGGTGATGCTATTTGTCGAACGGGATTTGTAGTATACGACTAGTCGTTTACTTCTAAAACTAGTCGCTAGCGCTCTAAAATGTGTCCTACGCACAGCTAGTTTTAAAAGGTTTTTCACCTCACGACCAGTTGTATACTACAAATTAAATTGCACACTTGCATAAATTAGCATTTAGAGGTTTTTAGACTCAGAATTCATGGATATTCAAAAACACCCTGGGGATACGAGTGAAGGACCAGCGCGCGGCAGCAGTCAGCAGAGACTGAGTATAAGCACGTAACAAATCTTGAGCCCTGGGGGGATAAATGATCGGGATTCTCGTCGGAAATTTTCAAAAACACCCCTAAAAGATATCCAGACGTTTTTCAAAAGGGCTTTGCAAAATTGTCCTCTGTAAAAGATACCAGAAACATGAGTTTCAGTGGTATTCGACCCGACTAAAAGATACCAAAAAGTGTGGAATTTGGCAAATCTCATAGTTTTACCCTAAAAGAGACCAACGTTGATTTTTACCCCTAAAATATACGACGAGGATCCCCGATCGTTTACCACCGGAGTCCCCTCCCCCCCTTGCTTACAATCGCGCAAATTTGCTTAAAATTGCTACAAAGCGCTCAAAATTGCTTAAAAACGCTCAAAATTGCTTAAAATCGCTCAAAATTGCTTGCAATCGCTCAAAATTGCTTAAAATCGTTCAAAATTGTCTACAATCGCAAAGAAAAATTGCCTGAAATAGATAGCATTTGAATTGCAACAGATTAATAGTCAGACAGAGTGAGATGTTTGAAAATTGGTATATAGAGTACAATTAAACATCAACGATCTGAAAATTAATTTTGATATAATGCAAATAAGTATAAAATCAAACCATAAATTTGTTCTTGGAGTCTGAAACCCTCTAAGAAACATTAAAACTACTATATCTCCGATTTTGAACCTAAGAAGTGACGTAAAAACAATACTCGCTCGGACATGTATTGTTTGTTCGTTCGTTCGTTCGTTCGTTCGTACGTTCGTACGTTCGTTCGTTCGTTCGTTCGTTCGTTCGTTCGTTCGTTCGTTCGTTCGTTCGTACGTTCGTTCGTTCGTTCGTTCGTTCGTTCGTACGTTCGTTCGTTCGTTCGTTCGTTCGTTCGTTCGTTCGTTTGTTCGTTCGTTCGTTCGTTCGTTCGTTCGTTCGTTCGTTCGTTCGTTCGTTTGTTTGTTTGTTTGTTTGTTTTCAACCTATGCTTGCGCTCGCGTTGGCGAAAGGTTCCTAATCTTTTTTCCTTGAGTTAGCGTCTGCGCTTGTGTCGCTAGTGAAAACAAGTATTTGGGACTGACCAAGCAGAGGAGATTCAATTATAGAATTCTAAGTGAAGGCAACAATTTAAAAGAGAGACAATTGCAGTCAAGCACTATGACGTCATGGCTTGTTTACATGAACAAAAATGCATCTAGTTCTGGCAAAATATTTTTCTTCTAATACGTTTGGCATTGTACTTATACTTATAATTTGTTCCAATATTATAAGTGAACTTTTACGCTATTTTTCATTGATTTTAAGATGTCGAATCCCCTCTTTTGCCCATGATTCTTTGCAATAAAACAATAGATTTGTTTACATGTGACGTCATAGTGCTTGTGGCTAATTATCCCCTTCAGTACAGAGACGGCGGTTTTTCAATTTGGGGGGTGGGGTCTAAGCTCAATTTCCTATCCACCCTCCCCACCCCTATCATTTATCTAAAAAAATCAAAAATATATTTTCAATCAATTTCAAAAATTTGTGTATTAAAGAAACGTGGAATGATATTTCATTTCTCGCCGGGCTTTCGGAGTGACACATCTTTCCGGCGTTTTATCGATTGCTACGTACTAGCTTCGGTTTTCCTCTGTTACGTGCTTTTTGACCTACTTGGAGCGTAGTACGGCTGGAGATTAAAGTTTCCACTATAACAGGTAAGCTGTCGATTTGTATGTTATTATTTTATAGTATTTCCCATTAAAAAAAACCAGCGTCAACCCCTAGTGCCTTCTTAGGGTATTTGTTTCTCAAGTATTTTTTCAGATTATGTAAGAATTTTAGGGAACTTATTGCGAAGAAAACTCCTACCAACGTTTCTCTCCAACCTTAGTAATTTGGTTGTATTCTGTACTATTTATGATGCACACTAATTATAATATTTGTATTTTGTTCTTTATCAAAAAGAACAAACCCAATAAAAAGTTTTCTTTCATAATCCAATTACGTAAATTCTTTCAGTTATTTGTTAAATTATGCTCAATCTAATAGAATTTTGCCTTGATCACTTTTAATATCACAGCACCCGCCACTTGCAATCATAGGCTGTATATTTAAAAGATACCATACAAGCGAATATTGAATAAAGACTATGTTTTAAAATTAAAGTTTGCCACATTCAATTCTGCACATGAATGCAATGTTCTATTGTTATAATTAGAAATTTAATATGAAACTATGCACTGAAACACTACAGCATAGGTAGTCTAAGGCTGCGTTTGGGTATTTTATTTTATTTTATGTATTTAGTTATTGTTGTTATTATTATTATCCATTATTATTTTTTGTATTGGATCGATTTTGGAATTGCATTTTGATAAAAAATGTCAGTTCTTCGTCTTTCTGCTTTTGAGTTCGATAAAGAACCAACCAGCGTGACGAGCGGACACGTTTTGTTGCTCTCTCTAAAAACTCCAAATATGACTAGAGGATATAGTACTCAAATCAAAAAAACTAAGAGAAGAAAACGACAGCCTAAAATCCAAACTGTATGAACTTCATGATGAATTAAATGAAGAAAATAAGAAACTAGAAACACATGCTAGTTATAACGACGAACTTCAAGACTCTGTCAATGTTTTGAGTGTAGACTACGATGACTTAAAAGCGAAGAGATCTGCCTTTGAGAATGGTGTCAAAAAGATTGACGAAAAGCTTGCCGAATTCACCCAAAAAATATACGAGATAGATGAAGCAATCTAATCTATAATGGCGTATAGCTATCAGTATAACTTGAAGATTCTGGGGATACCACAAGCCAATGTCAAAGTAACTGCAGAAGAAACCAGTGTAGCGATATGTCTTAAGCTCTTTAAAGAACTCGGTACTAAAGTGATCGAACAAAATACATCGACATTGCTCATCGACTGCAAAATAGAGATACATCAAAGCCTGCAGTGATTGTTTGTAAATTTACACGCCGCATCGCCAAAGAAGCTGTTAGGTCTAATGAAAATCTATCAACGACATTAATCTTCAAAATGTTGTACCAAACATGGAGCCCATCGACAAAACTACATTTGACGCCAAAGAAGCAAGAGTTGCTGAAACAGGCTAAGTCAGTGCAAGAGAAAAACGGATTCGCCTTCTGCTGGGTAAAACACAACACTCTCCTAATGAGAAAAACTGTTCAAAGCCGTATTGTCAAGATAAACAATCTGGCAGACCTTGACAAAGTTAAATCCTTCAGCGCTGAAAATTCTTGGCTGTTGCCCGCCTCTCCCGATCCACTAGCATTTGGTGGAAGAGGACGAGGTGGTAGAGGCAAAGGTTAATAATATGTTAATAATATTTTTTTATAATATTATAATAATTTCTGTCCACGGTCAGTTTAACAATCTACTAGATAATGTCAATTTACCAACGAAACGATATCTAGAAAAACTGCTGCACAGTTTATATGACTTTGGATATTTTTTCGCTGAAGACTCTAATATAAACCCTGACTTTCACTGCAACAATCGAATAAGCGCTAATTATTATTCACCCTCTAGCTTTAATGCTCTTAAAAAATCATCGGAAAAATTATTTTCGAATTTACATAATAACGTCAGAAGTTTGCCATTACACTTGGATGATTTACAGGCGCATTTGATTGATGAATTAAATTTTGAGTTAGATATTATAGGAATAAGTGAAAATAAATGTATTTATCATTGTTTACGGATCTAGCGTATAGGCATAATGGAACGCTAAGTATACTCTGGAGAGTATACGGTTCAGTGAAGGGACGCGTATATAAAAGGGTGCAAGTTGTGCAATAATCCATTCGCGTCCAACGACCGTTTCTTCCGTCGTGCTGATATACACATAAATAAATAAATAAATAAATAAATAAATAAATAAATAAATAAATAAATAAATAAATAAATAAATAAATAAATAAATAAATAAATAAATAAATAAATAAATAAATAAATAAATAAATAAATAAATAAGTAAATAAGTAAATAAGTAAATAAATAAATAAATAAATAAATAAATAAATAAATGGATGAATTCATCAAGTCTAAACTCATTCCAGATACAAGCAAGGGTTCATCCCCAATCACGATAACATAATTATTATGTAAACGCTGTAACGTGCAATTTTATCGAATGATTATAGCCTATCATTGTACTCAAAACATGACACAGAGTTCAATAAAGCACGCACGCGCTGTCGTGTGGACACTCCCCTGAAGTCTTGTAGTATTTAATGGTAAATGTTTTATATTCGCTGGAGCGGGGGAGCGAATTAGAATATAAATTAAGCACTTCATCAAAACAAACAACCATAAATTTGAATATTCCGGGATACAAGTTTTTTTTTTCAAAAAAAATATCTATTTAAGCATTTTAAGCGATGTGGGTTGAGATTCATTTTCAAAATAAGAAAAACATAATATGTGTTATTATTTATCGGCAACACAGCTTTCCAAATTCTTTTCTTGCTTACTTTGATGTGGCCTCGGAAAGGTATTCTGACGGGAAACCTGTGTATATCCTTGGAGATTTCAATCTAGACCTCCTCAAATCTGAATAATGCAACTACAGTCATAATTTTTTGCTTTCTTTGCAGAGGTGTTATTTTATACCGACTATAATACATACAAATTCCGCAACCTTAATTGACAATATTTTTTACAAATTGTCCAGAGCAACATGTAGTAAGTGGGAAAATTATATCCGACATTAGTGATTATTACACACAATTTTGTATATTAACAACTCCTTCTACAAAAATAGACATTATGCAAATCACATACATGTCTATTTTCTATTTTTGACTTGTTCTCTTCAGTTGAATTTAGGAAAAAGCAAATTGTGCCACTGATTTCATAATCCGTGGTCACACTTGATCAGTCAGTTCCAATAAAAATGAAAATAGTACTCTACTCTATTTCTCGATTCCGTTTTAGATATGAAAACAAGCATTGCGTGGTGCTTTCGCATTCCATTGTTCAACAAATAAAATTAGCATTTAGTACGCGGTACAGGTTTGCCGAGCCACTTGTGGAGAAAGACATCGATGAGTAAGAAAAAGTGTACCAAAGGCAACTACATATAAAGATACTTGGGCTGTGAATTTTTTCGAGCAGTGGCGACATGAGAGAAACGCGAGTAACGTGTTTTCCAACAGGTGAAAAAGATTCTAAACTGGTTCCCACGGAAAGCCTGGAAAAAAATGACGCTTGAGGATCTCAATGCAACTCTTTATTATACAGGAGACAAGAAAGGCGAATGGTGAGAAATATCTACCCAAAACGCTCCATGAAATAATAGCTGCTATTTAACACTACTTGAAATTTAGAGGAAAAGAACTCAAACTTTTCAACAACTCCATGTTGCTCCATTAATGGGTAGCTTAAATGCAGCAATGAAGGAAGCATCGACAGGGGGGCTTAGGAATGCTCCAAAAAAAAAAAAAAAAAAGCTGACGTTATATCACTTGAAGAAGAGGAACTACTCTGGAGCAAATCTATTCTGGGCGAACAAACTCCACAACAGCTACTTTAGCTTGATACCGTTCTTTATTTACTTGGCATTCACTTTGCACTAAGAGGTGGGAAGGAACTTAGACGTCTTAGACGAATGACATCGCAAATAACCATAGGGATAGACTACGGTACTGGATGGAAATATCTTGAATATCGGAAAGATGTGTATAAAAACGAATGGAGGAGGTTTGAGAGATCGAAAGATAGCGGCAAAAGTAACGAGGGCTTATGAAAACGTAAACAATTCTGGCATGTGTGTGGTTCGTTTGTACGAAAAGTACCTGAGTTTGTGGTAAGTCTTTCAAATGTTTGTTTTATATGATTTACACTAATATTTCATGGATGTACGGCGATAGCACTCAAAGTTAAACTCATCATATGCATCTCTCATTGTTGCTTGAAGCCCAGAATGGAAGACTCACGATGTCGATGCATTATACCTGACACCACTAAAGTGCCCTAAAAAGGATTGCTGGTATAGTTCTGTCCCAGTTGGCCATAATAAGTTGACGTCTACAGTAAAGAGACTATGCAAAGCAACTGGATTTTCTGGATATCAGCAGCTAATTTGTAAAAAACGGGTCAGTAGAATTGCATTTAGTCAGTACTATGCTTGTATTATCTAAATTCATGCATAGAGTGCTTACAATATGTCCATGAAATAAAATCTAAATAGTTACTACCTATTAGTTGGCATTTAGTGACTATTTTAGACAAGTAAGCTGTACAGAGGTATTGTTTCCTTTGTATTTGCCTTTTCTTTGACTGTTCTGGTTGAATGATAGCATCTAAATAGTCACTAAATAGTGACTATTAGCTAGTAACTAATTAGATTTTATTTCATGGACATAGTGGAGGCACTCTATCATTTAAATTATTAAAATTCATGTTTTTTAGGTCACAGAAGCAATGCAGCACGATCCTACAAGCGTACGTCTTGTGAACAACAGATTGCCGTTTCAAATGTTCTCCATGGTGAAAAGTCGTGCAAAAAGTTGAAGAAAGAAGATAGCCCAGAAGAGCTGCAGAAAGTTCGCAATGAGTTGACGGTTGAACGCGAAACAGGAAGAGCAGATCTAGAAAAATGAGAAGATCTCAAAGGAAAAATTAACATTAACTTGAATTTCTGTGAAATAATTGAATACTTGATAAAATAACAATAAAGAAGCAGTCGTTGATGAAGATTCATCTTCTCATATGTTATAATGATTGAATTCGAGGAATAAACTTCAAAACTAACTTAAGTTCATTCCTAGGGTTTAATAAAGAAGCAATTAAAAACCGAGGACAACAAATTAAAAACCTGAACATGCTATATCGGGGAATCAACCCGGTATTTTTCCACTCGTGTTAAGGAGCATCTACAATCTGACAAGGGGTCACATATTTACAAACATCTTCAGAGCTCGGAACAATGCCGGAATGCATGCTCTGCTGACTCCTTTCAGATTCTAGATCGAGCTTCAAATAACATCCAATTAAGAGTAAAAGAAGCACTCCACATTCTGTGGGAAAAGCCCGCGTTAAATGCACAAGTTAAGCACGTGAGCATTAAGCTTTCAGTATAGCTTTGTTGTTGTATTTCATAATATTTTATTTGTTACACATCATTAACTATTTTGTTCTATTCACATTAATATAGTCAACTATTGCTTAACGTACTTGTAATTTACTGAAGATGGCAGAAGTCACTGCCGAAACATGTTTAAATTAAAAAGAGTCGTGTGCTTAGTCAAATTTATAGAAGAAATCGGAAAATACATTGAGTTATATCATTGGAAACTAGCACATTATTAAATGCATTTTGACATGTAATATTAATGCGAAAAACAAAGTAAATTATCACGAACATGTGTTTTATCCATAAAATGTTTCATGCATGAAAATGAGCTGTACTTTTAATACCTATTTTTGTCCTTTAGCGATCAAAGTGTTTTATGTGCGAGTCAGCAACATCGATAAATGTGCGAAAAGGACCAAACCATGACATAGATTTTCAATTTAATTTACTTGAAAATGTATACACAAACACACTTACTAATGTCTATAAATCTATTGCTAGCGGTATAACTTTGATTTACCTTGTTTACACCATGTTTACACGCAAAAATTTGGGAAAAATTAAAAGATTTCTTCGAAGCAAGCATCGACCAATTAACTAAGCTAGATTTGTTGGATTAACGGGATTGACGACAAAAACGCCAAAACAAGTTCAAAGTTGTCTAAAACTGCCTTAATAATCCTGCCCTGTAAAAAAGGACGCTTTTCCCTACAATAATTGAGTTTTTTGGTTATCGACAACGAGTAATAAGAGGTAAAAAACAGAGTTTGTTTTGCCAATTCCTCTCAATGCCGCCTGGAGAATAATGACTAGTGCGCATGCGCGGCGTTTTTCAGACTAAAAGGCTGATGGGGCCACGTTTGTTTACCCACATTGAAGGCCAAAAAAATATTTAGAGGGATAAAAGGAGAGTAGGTGGTTGTGTACTTAAATCCGCAAAATGTGACGCGAGTATGCTTTTGCAGGGTGGGGATAGTAATAGTGACATCACATGGCTTGGAAAGGCATTTGGACAATTCTGAAAATGCAAAAACTTCGACTTGGTAAAAAACCCTGCATTTTAAGACTCGTGCCGGCGTAGTCTGGGTACGAGTAATTATACAACTGAAACGTTTTCTCTCATGTAGATAAAATGCATTTATACATTTTTGCATTCCACTCTATTTAGATTGATGATAAATAGCTGATTCCTGTATCACTTGTGATGCAAACATTTCATGTTTTTAGAATACTTATAATATATGTTACATGTTGTCATTTCATATTTTTCATTCTATCCAGTCTTTGACAAGCTAGAGGTCACAAACTACAAATTAACGATGACTGAGCAAACATGCGTAAGTAGTCAGGAGTAACACATTTAGTGTGTTCGTTTTATATTCTTAGCAATTGTTTGATGAGGTTTTGATTATATCTATGATCATTATCAATGTCGAGCTGAGTGTTGTTGACAAAAGCCATAGGGTGAGACCATTGGCACGTTAACACTCGCCGAATCATTATCAATGTCGACGTGAGTGTTATTGACAGAAGCCATAAGATGAGACCATTTGCAGGTTAACACTCGCCAATAATCTGTATATCGCCAAAATCCTAAGTTCAATGTCATCAAGTATGTATCAACAAGTTCAGGGCCGTAACCAGACCTTTTACAAGGGGGGTGCACATAAAAAAAATCCTGGATCACTGATGGTTTTCTAATAGCCTTTTTTATTAGTAGCTGTCATATTTTTCAAAAGTCGGCGTGCTTTTCAAAAACCCACGAAAACCCGTATCTCAATTTACAATAATAATAATAATAATAATAATAATAATAATAATAATAATAATAATAATAATAATAATAATAATAATAATAATAATAATAATAATAATAATAAGAGCTTGCATAGACAAGATGGACCAGGAAAGTACTTGGTTATGGCTGAATAAAGGTGACATCAAAATTGAGACAGAAGGAATGATAATTGCTGCACAAGATCAAGCTTTACCAACTAATTATCTGAAAAATAAATACAAGACAAGCGAGTCACCATTATGTCGACTATGTAAGGAGAAAGTTGAAACTGTTGACCACATTGTAGCAGGATGTAAAGTACTGGCAGGTAAAGAATACATGGAAAGACATAATAAGGTCGCAGCAGCAATTCATTGGAGCCTGTGTAAAAAACATGAAATACCACGCGACGCAGAAAACTGGTGGGACCATCAACCAGAGAAAGTGATGAAAAATGAGCACATTAAAATACTATGGGATTTCAACATTTATATAGACCAGAAGATTGAAGCAAGACGTCCTGATATAGTAGTGATTGACTTGAAAGAAAAGATTGTTAAAATGATTGACATTGCTGTACCGAAGGATTGTAGAATTGATGACAAGGAAGCAGAGAAAATAGACAAGTATCAGAAGTTACGAATCAAACTTGAAAGACTTTGGGAAATGAAGACGATGGTTATACCAATAGTAATAGGATCGTTAGGAACAATATCTAAACAACTAAAACATCACATAGAAAGACTTGAATTAACAACATCAGTCTAATAGAAATACAAAAATCTGTAATTTTAGGAACGGCAAACATTTTAAGAAAGGTACTTCAACTCTCAGGTGCAGGATGAATAATCGAGTTGAAAATGTAAACCAGCAAACATATATGTAAATGTAATGTGTTATTTATGCTGAGAAATGAATAAATAATAATAATAATAATAATAATAATAATAATAATAATAATAATAATAATAAAAAATTAAGGAAAAATGTGAAGAAAAACAAGCGAAGTACATAGAGTTGCGCGCTGGCATTAAAAAATTATATCAAAGCACAAGCGTAAATCAAATAAATATTGTTTTTGATTTTCTTGGAGGATATCACGAACAGTTGAGAAAAGACTTACGATCAATTACGAACACTGACAAGGAAATGAACCATCTCATTGAACGTTGCCAGAAATGGATTCTAAGCCAGAATTTTAACATAATAAAGAAGTTCTATGAACATGTTTAAACTAGACTAGGGATGTAACAAATATGCAATTAACTAGCCCAGATTTAATGTCCGCTGGTTAATGTAATTGCCACATACACAAAAGTAAGTAAAATCTGCCATAATAATAATAATAATAATAGTAATAATAATAATAATAATAATAATAATTAAAGTTAAAGAGAGAAATTGGTCAGAAAGAACCGTCAATACGTTTTGTAAAAACATTCCGAAGAACAACGACGTTAAAGAACTAGGCAGCATCGCATCAAATTTAATTACTTCAGACCCTAAAGAAGATCCAAGGGACTACCTCTGGCAATGTAATTGCGCCATGTACTCAGTTGCAGCGGCTTGGAAAGAAAGCACGGAAAAACAAAGTCAACAAAACAAAGGCAAAAAATCACAGGAATACCAACCGAAATGGTTACGGCAAATTGAAAACAAAATCAAGGATTTAAGAAAGGAAATCTCACAATTAACAGAGGAAATAAGAAGAATAAGGAAGAATGGGAAACTGACAACTAAAATGCGAAAGAACAGGAAATGGATGAGACACCAAATGAAAGCAAACATCACAATAGAAAAACTAACTCAACTGAAAGAACGTAAACTGAATCTACTCCGACTGAAAAAACAACAAAAAGACAAAAAACAAAGAGCATCGGAAAGGCACAAAGCAAACAAACAGTTTGATGAACATGAATCACAATTCTATGATCACTGCAGAAACATCATCAGATCAGAACCTGACAACACTCGACCACTATACCAGAAACCACGCCACAAAACGAGTCAACAACACAACAACTTAACAACACAAGACTTCGAACAGTACTGGAGACCTATATGGGAAAAAACCGCAAATGAAAACCTAGAATCGAAGTGGATTAAAGAGATCAGATCCGTACTACAATCACATGCACCAGTACAATCCACCGACCCTGTAGTGATAACAGCAGAACTCTACTACAAGAGCATCAAGAAAAAGAAAAACTGGTCGTCTCCAGGAAATGATAAGATTACCAACTTCTGGATCAAGAAGCTTACTACACTACACCCAAACATTGCTACAGCATTGACAGAGATTCTAAACAAGGAACTCACACTACCATCATGGCTTCAAGAAGGAAAATGTATCATGATTCCTAAGAAAGAAGAACCAACTGCTAAAGACCACCGACCAATCACATGCCTAAACACTCTGTATAAAGCAACAACATCGGTGATTGATGAATTACTAAAAGAACACGAAATAAAACATCAACTTATGCAAATTGATCAAAAAGGCTGCAAGCAGGGATCTATGGGATGCATTGATAACCTTCTCATCGATAAAGCAATACTAGAAGACGCACAATTTAACAGGAAAAACATCACCTGTGTATGGGTAGATGTAAAAAAGGCCTTTGATTCTGTGTCACACAAATGGCTTGATCTGTGTCTAGAACATCATGGACTACCAACAAAGCTAACATCCCTTATCAAGAACATTATCAAGCAATGGGAGATTACTCTAGAGGTTACAACTAAAGATGTGAAAGAAAAAATTGGCCCGATTTCTCTACATCGCGGAATACTACAAGGGGATTCATTTTGCGTTAGCCTGTTTACCATGTGTCTAAACCCAATCTCATGGTCACTGAGAAACAACCAAGGCTACACTCTGACAAAACTACCACAACACAAACTAACACATCTTCTGTACGTAGACGACTTAAAGACGTACCACAAGACGCCAACTAAAGCTATGATCGAAACAAGACGAATGGAAAGCATGTTCAGAGACATTGGACTGGAATGGGGACTAGACAAATGCGCAACCGTCACAGTAAATAGAGGAAAATTAGTACCATCCGAAAACCTCACTCTTAATGAGAACGATTCCATCAATGTATTACAAGATAAAGATCACTACAAGTTCCTAGGAAAGCTCGAGAACTTTGCGCAATTAGATGACGAAGTATTTAATCAAGTCAGTAAAGAATATTTAAAGAGACTGAGTGTTATTTGGTCCTCAAATATATCTATACCTAGAAAAATTAAAGCAACCAACACATTTGCTGTACCAGTTATTCAATACCACATGTGGACAGTTGAATGGAGATTAAATGACCTGAGACAGCTAGACCGAGAAACCAGGAAGATAATTCAAGAGCATGGCGGGATGCACAACAGCGAGTCAACAAAGCTAGTATACTTACCAATCTATCAGCGAGGTCAAGGTCTAAAAGAGATTGAAACAACTTACAAGATCACCAAAGTTAAGGTATCCAATTACCTTATGAGAAATGAAGATCCACGACTTCAACTAGTACAAAGATTTGAAGAGATGAAGATTGCTAAAGGATTTAGGTCAGTATTTAAAGATGCAACAAAATACGCAAAAGACCTTGGAGTCACCATAGAATTTGAAGAAACTAAAACAGTTCTAACAAATGAAGAGCAAAAAACCATCGAAGTCCAACAGGCAAGTCCAAAGCACATCTCAGAATTCCTTATTCAAGCAAAAAACAGCATCTATATGAAGGAGATCACAGAACAAAAATGGCTTGGCGCATTCACAACAACACAACACGAAGACAAAGAAATGGCTTATGACGTATGCAATTTACTACAAAAATGGAGAAACGTACCTGACATCGTATACAGTGTAAATACCAACATACGACAGCAACTCCTTCCAACTAAAACATATCAAAAGGCTAAGTTGCAGCAACACATAACAGACCTGAGTTGCAGAATGTGCTCTCAAAAGCAAGAGACTGTCACTCATATAATGAGTGCATGCTCACATATAGCTCAGTCTCTTTACACTTCACGACACGACAAAATGCTGAGACCTTACTACCACTACCTACTCTCAGCCTATGGTTTCAAGGAAGAAAGTGATCACAAGAGACCTTGGTACCAACAAAGACCACCCATACCGGTCATAGAGAACACACTAGCCAAAATAAATTGGAACATTGAATTTTATATGGAGAAAAAGCCGGAGAACAACGCTAACAAGGTTGATATTGCAGTAATGGATAAGGAGAAGAAGACATGGCTACTAATCGAGGGAACTGTTTGTGGTATAGGATTAATTGCAGATAGACGGAAGTATAAGCAGGATAAATACAGGGAACTTAGGGCGGGTATAAAACACCAGTACCCAGACTACAAAGTCAACCAAGTTAATGTAGTTTTTGACTTTCTAGCAGAATACCATCAAAGCCTGAAGAATGATCTTAACGAATATTTAACAGAAAATAACGAAGATGAGACCAAGTACTTGATAATGAAAAGCCAAAAATGGATTCTGTCACAAAACGTTGAAATAGTTAAGAACTTTTATACTTATAGGAAATAGACACATTGAAAGGAACATTGAAAGGAATAAGCAAGCTAAATGGACATTCATAATTGAAAATACTATATAGTATAGCTTAGGATAGGTCCCGCTGTACTATTTATCATGTGAAACCAAATTCAATAAAAGTGTCAATAATGAAAACTTTATTTTGTTAATAATAATAATAATAATAATAATAATAATAATAATAATAATAAGAGTTTAATCAATAGATTCCAAAATACATTGGCTCTTCTTCTACTGAGAGCTAATCTAAAATTACAATAATTAAAATTACATTAATTATATTATAAATACATATAAGGACGTGTATATATAAAACGTTACATTAAAAGTTGTATCTACATTACGTTTTAAAATTGTACTTTATCGACTTTTTAAAAATGATTTGACACAAGAGCAAAAATGTTTAAAGTTCGTAGTGTTTCTTATATTTGTTGGTAAAGTGTTAAATAGTTTTGATGAAATATCCTGAAAAGTTGCATTATTGCTCGGTCTGACCAATCTCGTTTCAGTATTAGAGCGTAGGTTTCGAGTTGGTTTGTAAGTCTTTAATGAGCAATATTCAGGCCAGTTATGAGAGTCATAATGAATGGCTTTATATGTGGCTTTAAGAAGATTAAAGTCTCTTCGTTCGCACATTGTTAACCAGCCAAGTTTAGTGATCACGCTTTTGAGTAACATATTTCCCTGTGACAAAGCAAGCTGCGGAGTATTGTATTTTTTGAAGCCTGTCCAGCAGGTAAGCAGGAAGTGGATTATAGATAAGATCAGCACAGTCCATTTTGGAGAGCAAAAGTTGTTCGGCATGTTGTTTTCGTAAGTGATATGGCGTAAAGTTCTTTATTTTCTTAAGTACCGACAAATTAAAGTGCTATAACATGCAGTTGTAAGTTGCTTTATGTGTTCGTTCCAGGATAAGTGTTCATTTATATGTAGTCCTAGTAGTTTGGTAGTTTGCAAACGCTCAAGCGGCTTGTCATCAATTGAGAGATCGATCTCGTGAGAGGAGATCGAGTGACGAGTGGACAGTTGATGTGTTGAAAACAACATGCATTTCGTCTTTGTTGCGTTGAGGGCGAGATTGGAAGCATTTGACCAGGTGACTAAATTCTTTAAGACTGTATTCATTTCCTTTGCAGTATGAGTAATGTCCGCGTACTTGCAGTGTTTATAGATCGTCGTATCGTCAGCATATTGATAACATGTAGCCCGATCACCAATGGATTCTTAAATGTCTGCAACATATAAATTGAAGATCGTCGGACCCAGTATTGATACTTGTGGGATTCCAAATAAGATTGATGATTCTGTTGAGCTTTTATCGTCAATTTGTATGCGTTGCCTTCGGTTGGAGAGATAACTGAGTGTCCATTTGAGAAAGTCTTTCGAAAAATTAAGATTATGCATTTTAGTGAAAACGGATTTGAAGGAAGCTTTGGAGTTTGGCCATGACCATAAGAGTTACTTCCCGTCTCTTCATTGCTTTCAGTATATCATCTTTTCTTCCAAGAAGTGTTGTTACAGTAGAATGACCTCGACGAAAGCCAGTGATCTTATTGTTCAGTACATTGCTATTTTCAGTAAAATCAACCAATTGACTGGCGACGATCTTCTCAAACACTTTAGAAAGAGCAGGTAAGATAGATATTGGGCGAAACTGGTCATTAGATGTTGGGTTCTCAACTTTTGGAATAGGCGATACTGATAAGATTTGTTAGAGGCACAGCAATGTACTCATTGACCACTTTTATATACTTGATCGGTATGTGGTCAATGCTAGTTGAGCTGTCGGGGCGGAGTGTCTTGATGGTACGTTCAACTTCTTCGGTGGTTGCTTCTCTTAATTTGAAGCCGAGATTTGCGTCACTTCTTTCAGGTAAGTTATCGATCATGTCAATGAGATGTTCCACAGCATTTGGATCACAGCCCGTGGTCCTTACAGCAGTTGAGGTAAAATGATTGTTCAGACTTTCCAAGTCAAGGTGAAGTGGTTCAGGGTTGGCCTTTAGTATTCTGTGAATAACTTTCCAAATGTCGCGTGGAATTTTTGCAGACAATGCATTTTCCATAAACGTTTTACGCGCAAAACGTATTGCAGATTTTAACTTGTTTTTTATAGATCGATATGAATTCCAAGCTTCGGGTGAAGTTGTAGTACTAACGTCTTCTCGTAATGTATCCCGTTGGAGCTTTAAGGTTTCAATTGCCGGTGATTTCATCCATGGTGCTGGAGGACGGGTGACACGAGTTCTTCTCAACGGGCAATGGCGGTCTAGACACTCGGTTGTTAGTTTGTTTATAGTTTCGAGTTGCTCGTCTGGATTGTCAAAAGCATCAGCCACGGAGAAAGGGATTGTTGCAAAGTCTTTGATAAAACTGTCACTATCAAAGGATTTTATGTCTCTTATGTTATGTATCGTGGTTGAAACCGAGTAACTTTAACATTAATACAAGCAAAGACCCCGTCATGGTCGCTTACTATCGAATATGGAACAATACCGGATGCCCCAATTCTAGATGGACTGCTAGTAACTATGTGGTCAATTAGGGTCTTTAAGCATCGTGTTATTCTTCTAGGTTCAGTAATGATTTGATGAAGATTAAACATTTCTAACAAGGAGCTGTATTCTGATGTGATGGGATTATCAGGAGCTAGCATATCAATGTTCATATCACCAGTCAGTAGAAGTAAGCCATTCCAGGTTGTAGTTTCTCGATATTCTCTCGTCTATTAAACTGCATTGAGTCACGGATATAATCTCTAACGCCACCGCCACGAATATTATCACGGTTGCGAAAAATGGATGAGTATCCAGGGATGGTAACCTAGTCCAATAGCAGTTGATTATATTTTTACCAGGTCTCGCTGAGAGTGATCACTTCGAAGGAATATTGAGAGATCGTTAGCAGGAATTCATTAAAGGTGCTGGCCATACTCTGGGTATTTAAATGCATGACTTTTAGGTGTTTTGGATATTGATCTAATGTTGATGAAATGTAAAGAGTCGTTTTGCGGTCCGTCTATCTCATTTAAGTCTTCGTAGATTTCTTCAGTAGAAAATCTGCAGAAGGGGAGATGCGTCATTAGACAACCATTAAATGACCAGTCGTCGTTGCTGATGTTGTTTCTCACGTTTATACACTTTGCGTGAAATGCAGCAAAGCAAATATTGCAGATTAAATCTTTTTGATTCCGACAATTTTTTTTTTCACAACATTCACATTTTGGCTTACTAGAAGATGGACAATTTCTGTTCGTTTTCTTGATGGTATTGATTTTATTATTTTCAGGGCCAGGATAAAAACCAAATTGCCAATGTCGAGAATTACATGGAATGTAGCCACAGAATTTGCATAATAAATGCAAGGTCTTCGTTGACGTTTTATCCTTGTTTTGCTAGAGGCTGAATGGTATTGTAAAGAAAAAATTTCTTTGGAAGTCCATAACAAAGGGGACAACACATCCCTGTTGACGCTCTAGTGATTCGAATGTACAATTGGACTTCGAATTATAGAAACATTCGATATCCAAAACGAAGATTCCAAGATAGCTTCTTCATTATTCCATTTACAAATTCCAAAAGAGCTCCAAGCGTTGCTGGATTTGTTTAAATATTCCTCAGTACCATACTCACAGAAGAGCAAGAACGACATTAAGCAAGACCGATAAACGTGGCTGGTCACGAAATTAAACGCACAATTTATTGCTCTTAATGCGCTTTACAGTTGTTTTAAATGACTTTATTATTTGTATTTTTGGTGATTATTCTAGTTTTGTGCTCTTGATTCCAAATCTAAGAAAGAAAATATTGTAATACAAAAATGGAGATGGACTAAAGCGGACCTTTTTACTTTTCTCTGGGGGGTGCACGTGCACCCTGTGCACCCCCCTTGGTTACGGCCCTGAACACAATATTAAAAGATAAATGTATTTGAAGTCTTTTAAATTACTTTCTTGTTATATTGATGGAGGAAGATTGTTCCACAATTTAGGACCACATACTGTGAATGCCCTATTGCCATAGCCTTTGGTGCGTGATTTAGGGACAACCAATAGATTTTTAGAGTTTGATCCTAATGTTCTTGTTGGTACATACTTGATGACAAGTTCCTTCCCTATATTTCTTTGTTCTTTCTATCGATCGGCATCCAAAACATCGTTGAAAATAGTAGATTCCCTCTTATCGTCTCACAAATAACACATCTTTGAACTGGTTCAGGCTTTAATGTATCTTCACCAGTTACAGATCATTGACGTCGACATGACAATCGCAAAACAATAAAACTGTCCAGAAGGAAACAGGATTATTTATCTTATTCAAAATAACCTTTTCAAATATTATTTCCAGGCCCCACACAGTCATGTGCCATATGGTAAAGACGGGACTGGATCCTACTCTGACAACCACACACCTAGCTATCAAATCAATGATGCCAATATTCCTCTGATAATTAATACAGTACAATCAATTAACATCAAACCAAATTCAGTCTTCACCGCAGTGGATTATGGGGCAGCTGATGGAGGTGTATCTATGCACCTTTGGTATTCCTGTGTTAAGGCAGTGAGAGAGAAGCATGGAAATGAGTTGCCCATCACTATTATCTACGAGGACCAGCCAGTGAATGATTTTAAGTCTTTGTTCATGAGAACACAAGGTATTTAACAATCAATCAATCAACTAGTCAAGAATGTTTATTCTGCTTTTTAGTTATTTGACAATTAAATTGTGGTCACTTTGTCTTAGGTCTCATCCCCAGTACTTTTCGTTGTTATCTGCATGATTTTCCCAATGTGTATGTACTGGCCAGCGGTACTTCTTTCTATCAGCAATGTCTACCAAACAACTCGGTTCATCTTGGTTTCTCATCTACGGCCATGCATTGGTTGAGCAAGAAACCATGTGATCTTCAGGAGACAACAATTGCTCACTTGAGCTGTGATCAGGAAGAAATAGAGAAATTCAGGGAACAAGCTGCGAAGGACTGGGAACAAATATTGTTGCTGCGGTCAGCTGAGCTAGCACCCGGTAGGTTTTGGATTATTTATTGTACCGACATTGATGATTTGTCTCAGCTTTAAATATCGTGTACTTTTTTATCTTTCATTTCTTCCTTTCCTCTTTTGTGATACATAAGGCTTGTTGCTAGTATATAGTATGCAGTATAAACTGCGTAGCCACTGTTCCATCGTGTGGAGTGAGTGACTGTTAACCATTATTCTATAAAGATTATAAACCAATTTTAAACCTTTTTTATCAGTATGTCTATACACAATTTATTGTTAAATATTGTAAGTAAATAAGACTTTATTATTGCTCCAGGCTATTATTATGAAGTTGTAACCATATTGAGCACCTTAAATGCGGATTAAGAGCATTACATTATCTCTTCCCTCGGCTCCATATTTTGCGCCAGACATTGCTCAATTAATTAATAATAATGAAAACGTTATTTTGTTTTTCCATTTATAATTGTAAATCTCACTTGTTAAAGGTAATTTACAATTTGCTACTTTAATCGCTTACAAATACACAATAAAAACACAACACTAATAAACATCATTATTTACAACAACAACAACACCAACAACAACAACAACAACAACGATAATACCAATTTACTACGGCAGCAAAAAATGTAATATCGATATAATAGGTTGATCGAATAGCTATATTCATCATTTTCCTTATTACATATTTTTGTTGTTTACTATTATAATCTAAACTTTCTAGAAAATCAACAAATGTAGAATAATCATAATCAGAAAATACTCCAAGGGAGCTAATTAAAAGATTAATAAATTTAACTTGTTGGTAATCATTCATTACTATATTTTTTTCCTTTTTCGTTCAGCATTGTTTTTAAGGTTCAAATCCAACTGTAAGTGTTCAGAATTAAACCACTACATACGATTTCAGAATTAAATCAGGACGATAACTTTCTCAAGTTATAATTGAGGGGCTGTTGTAATAATCAAGGTCGACGTATAGTGCAATGTTGACCAATGTTGTCAAGAGGCTTTAACTCATGCGATGGGGTTTAGGACGGAATTGTGGCGCCATGTAAAGCGATCAAGGTAGTGTTGACATCCACTGACAACGCGGAGAAGAAATTCAGAAGAAAGACAAAATGAACAATCGGCGAAAGGAGAGAAACCCAATTATGTAGCGAACGGTAAAGTTGTAGATATTCTTGGGAAGGTTAGATTGCATAGATGACCATAAGCCATTTAATTTTGATAGGGAATATTTGGTGACATTAATGAAGAAGAAACCTTGAGTCATTATCTAATTTATTTTCTTGTTCTGAATGGAAAGTCTTAATCACTTCTTTTGTTGATTTGAAGATGTCGTATTGGATGATGGTGTGTTGACAAGAGGATTTCCAAAGATGTTGAATGTCAACATTTTTTGAGGATTGTAGGGTAGTGTCAGAGGACGTAACGACTGTAGAGGACTAGTAGTTTATTTTTAGGATGTAGTGGTTTATTGTCCTTGTCTGTCATTAGGCTATTAACCAGAATATTTAGTTCAGTCTTGTGGTTTTCATTTGACATTTGGAAATCAAAATAACGGCCAAGGTACTTGAAACATTCGCCAATTTTTACACGCGGGACAAGATCATTGTTGATGATTAATTTGGATAGATATTGAACTGATTTAGAGATGATTTGTTTTAATGCCAAAGGTGCAACATTTTGCCACTCTACTTAACATATCTGGCCATTTACACCAAAGAACAAACAAAGATATTGAAGGTGTTGATCAGAAAGAGACATGGAGATGGCTACAGTTTGGTGACCTAAAGAAAGAAACGGAGGGTATGTTGATGGCAGCACAAGACCAAGTCTTGCCTGTGAATGTAGTCAAAGTAAACATCCAAGGACATGGTCAATATGCAGATTGTGCAAAACCAACACAGAAACTGTGAGTCATATTGTAAGTGGACGTTCAAAACTAGCACAAACAGATTACAAGAAAAGGTACGATCGATTGGCTTCAACAGTACATTGGCACTTATGTAAAAAGCATAATCTTCCAACACAGTGCCAAATGGTATGACCATCAAGCAGAAATGGTTGTTGAGAATGACAAGGCAAAGATAAAAATATACTATGGGACTACACAATCAGACTTGACTGATACATCAAACACATTGATGAAATTTTATTTAAATGAATGTTGTTTTTTCTTACAGTATAATAATTATGAATGTCAGTGTTCTTCGTGAAAATGTTAAAACCAATTAAGTATTTGTAGACTTAAACACACTTGTGAAAAGACCATCTATCAGTTAGTGGTATCCATCCGAGTTCTTTTAGAGTTGTGATGATGGTGTTTCACTGTAAAGCACACATGTCCAATGAGTTCGACGATCTCCCGAGCCAAGTCCGAGTCCGAGTCAAATCCGAGTCACATGCCCGAGTCAAAAAAAAAACATGATAAACGAACCGTAATTTCTTTGAGTAAAGTTGAAGACACATCTGAGAAGAGTAGAGTAAGGTGGTTTGTTGAACTGGCGAGATAAACAGCGATTAGTTTCACTCAGGACTCCGATTATAAAAACCCCGGTTAAAAACATACTGCACATATTCTGACTTTGTAGTGACAGTTTTCAATTTGTTCTTGGACTTTTGCTAGATGAAGTTCATGCGTTCGGCTTATTGAACATGTCCGTATATAGTCAAATTGATTTTAGAATTGTGCTGAATCTTTCTCGCCGAAACGTTACGAACCACAAACAAGTATTGATTTTTACTTTCGTTCATCGATATTCATATGTAAACTCGCTCGTGGCGATATTTGGATGCGTTATTTTTCCTCGATAGATCTCAAACTCGGATAAACTTGGATAATTAATTGCTCTTTCATATCGCTAAGTTATTTTATCGAAAGGTTTTTAATAAAGGTGTGATTTTGGTCATTTGATGCGGCCTTGGAAAGAGATTACAAGGGACACTGTACTTGGGGCACGAAACATCGGCCACAAAAGACGGCAAACACAGCTAAAATCGCTCTTAGATCGACAAATAGTACACATATTCGAGTACTGCAACGAACAAAGATTGTTTTGTGTCGATGTTATTGATAAAAAGTGGTCAAAATAATCAATTTGAAGAGGCTAGTAAACAAGCAATTACTCGACGCAAATGATCAACTCAGCAGTAACCACAGGAAGCCCAATCGAAGTAACACGAAAGCTTGGAAAAAAGATGAAAATAAATAAATAAATAAATAAATGAATAAAACTAAAACGGTAAAACAGAAGTCCGCTGACCAAAGATATTGACTCGGGCATTTGACTCGGACTCGGACTTGACTCGGACTCGGACTTGACTCGGAAAAAAGAATCACTCCATGTCGATTCGTAAACCTTTCTGTTGATTCGTAAAACTCATTTAAATGCATAAGATATTAATATATGCATAGTTTATGCATAGATTGATATATCATGAACATATCGGTATTCCTTTGCTAATTGTTTTTGGTAGATTACGATTCGTAAAGTGCTTTTACGAATCGTGTCGATTCGTGAAATTTCTACTCATTAACTAAAAATCCAAAAATTTATCATACCAAAACTAAACATAATTCTTTGCTTGCCATTTCAGGGTCTTAGTCGAACTAAAACTAAAACATTATTATTAGTTTTCTTTGTTTTTAGAGCCTCGAAAATTGATCAGTAAAAAACAGAAAACCACAGGAACCCCGATCGAGAGGGGTGTTTGGCTTGTTGGTTCATGCTGAATTTTGTAAGTCTGTAAAAAACCCACAGGAATCCCGATTCACGGATCGACACCAGTAGATACGTTTTCACAATTCGTACGAATCGTATCGATTCGTACGGATCAAGAGGGGTGTTTGGCTTGGTGGTTCATGCTAAATTTTCTAAGTCTGTAGATAAACACAGGAATCCCGATTCTGCAATACTATCGATATTCCTATAGCATTTACATATTCAGTACAGTTAACATTTGTTGCAAGCGGAGCACCATAATTAAGAAAATATGGTAAACCATAGAGTACATTTGAAATCGACCACAGGAAGCCCGGAATTCGAAAATATGTACAACGGCGTCCGTCCGTGTACTGCCGCGCAAGGTCGCTGTCCAGTTTTAGTGGGCACAAAACAATCAATTTTCTGGAAGAGTTTATTTGACGGCAAGTTTGTCAGATGGTAGTAAAAAAGGCCGTATTCTTCGTGGATTCTTCGTGGCGTTTTTCAATCATTTCTGATGAACTAATCTACGGCGACAAAACGTTCATGAAGACAAAACAAATGCGCTGCATTTGCAGCAATTCAAAACAGGTGAAAAGCAAGACGAAGACGACTCATGAAGATAACTCCACTCTGTTCATGTATCAATTTTTTACAAGCAATTTATAACACGGAGAGCTTTAGGATCAATACGGATTTATCAACTATTCACAACAACAAAAATTTTCATACAAGATGTTTGTCAACAAAGTAGGACTGCCAGTTCAGGGAAGGAATGAAAGTGCAAATTTTAGCACAATGTGTGATCGACCAACACGAGCTTGCCATCGCCGTTCAGTTGAACTGTATGAACCTTTTAGAGGCGGTGAAAATGTTTTAAAATTCTAAAAACATGAACAAGCTTATTGCAATCAGAACTGAGGACGAAAAGTTCAGTGGAAAAGTGACAGTACAGGACAAGACACGTGGCGCTGGTATGTTTACCTTTTTTGACGATCTTTAATGAATTTTTTTTTATACCATCCACATGAAAGCAGTTTGCAATAATTATATTACTTCTTTTTCTCAATCGTTAAGATCTTTATGTGTGTGTTTTTAATTTAATTCTTGTAATTTTTTTATTTGTTATTGAATTGCAAAAACGCTTGTATGCATGAATTTGTCATTGTACAAAAAAAAATTTCAAAAGTTCATACTAGCTATTTTTTAACGAGTTACGCAGTATTCACATTTGATAATTAAAAATGCACAACCGTTTTAGATAGCTAGATTACCAATAAGTATTTCATTACACATTTCACCAGAAAAGTGAAATTTTTGTCGATTTTTATAACATTTTTTCAAACGTAAAAGAGCGTAAAGCGAGAAGCGCGCGCCGGGGATTTGTTTACAACTCAAAGAAGCCATATTAGTGCTTTTCTAACTTCTCACTGGACAATCAATTTTAATTGACAAGTGCTATTTTTACCATGTATAACAACATAACCTTATGGAAAAGGAAGCCAAAAATACGGTCGGATATTTTTCGCATTTTTGTGCATATTTCTTGGGTATAATAAAATGTTGTCGCAGCCATAAAGATTTGAATATTTCAATTGATTATATGATTATTTGATCATGAAAAGCAAACATAGCAAAAAAAAAAAAAGTGGAGAGAAAATTATCCGTCACTTCTCACTTTTTTTGCTATTTTCTTTTCATGATTATTTGAATTGATATATTAATTAATTTATTTATTTATTTATTTGTTTACTTTTTATCTATAGTCATTTTTGGTTGATTGATCAACAATGTGATAATTGGTAGTGAATGAACAAATTAATGAATTAATTAATGATTGAATGAATAATTCATTTCATTGAATTGGAGCTCCGCTATTAGGTTTACCTAATTTTTATATTAATTTATTAATCCAATTAGCATATACATGAATACAAATGAGTTTTACCAATCGACTTAGAAATTCACGAATCGACACGAATCGTATTGATTCGTGTGTATTGGACAACCATCCTATAAAGACCATTCTCGGTGATACACTTACTATGTACTAGCTACTAATTAACTTGCTTGTACACCCGGATCACACACTATAAATGTTAGAGACTGTAAAGCGCATTGAGACATTAGGTGAAATGCATGCACTATATAAGAACTACATGACATTAATCAGTGTTTTTTGATTGCATGGTTTAGGTGGTTGTCTGGTAATTTGTACACTAGCCACTGACAAATTGGGTCAATTTACACCTGGCACATCACAATACGCCAAAGCTGGAATGGGTAATTTGCTGTCATCTATGTGGAGAGCAATGCAAGAGGAAGGCGTTCTATCAAAGGTAACAAAATGCACCAGTTCTTAATTGATAGCGGAGCTCCATAATCTGTGAAAATTTGCCCTCATGTTATAAGAGTCCTGCATTGTCATCTTCTACAAGTTCTTGCAAATAATCCGAAGCACCTTTCATACGATTCACGTTTAAAGGAGAGAGTGGTCTTTGCATAGTCAATTTTTATTATTATTATTATTATTTTTACCAAAGTACACTTGTATTATCAGTGCTGCGTCCATAGATCGTATACTTATTGAGTGGCAGATTTAGTAGAAGTAGTATATTTAGGTATGAAATTAGCCGGATTGCCAGGATCAATTTTCAGGAGCAAGACATTACGTGACAAGGACACTGGAAGTCACAAAGAATCACGCAATACCAAAGGAAGCCCACAAGACATATAAGCGTGCATGCGCCAATGAAACACCGGAAGTCATCTTGACGTTCGCGCAATCGCAAAGCCGAGTCCGGAAGTCAGTGAGAATACATTGTACTTATGTAATGAAGCATAATGTGAATAATCGAATGAATGGCGGAACATTTGAAATGACTCAGCAGTTTTATTGTTAGGCGTGTTCGGGCAACTTTTATTGTATACAGGATTAAAATATAAGTTACGAGACACAGTGTTACTTAGCTTTAAGAATGTATTTCAAAATGTTACATTGTTGTGTTTTATATCACTAGTACGACCGTCGAGGATATATAGTAAATGCCTGATATGCTTCCTGGCTTTCCTTAGGAATTTCTTGTTTTACGAATAGATTGTTTAGCAGGAATTTAATTTCAGTTTCGAAATAATCAATTAACAAGATATAGATTAGAACTTAAAATCAAAGATAGAAACAGAGCATTTGTTTTCTGAATATATTGATTGCAATGACATTACACTCCTTTCAAAGAAACAGTCTCATCCCGTGATTCCTTTATTGATTTAATCAGGGGTTTACGCAATATTTTACTTTTCCAGGAAGAATTTGTCTCGACAAACTTCAACATGTTTTTTCTAACAAAAGAGGAGTTTATGAAGCCGTTTGAACGGGCAGACTCTCCCGTTAGGAAGGCTGGTCTAGAATTGGTATCAATAGACATACGGTTGATACCAAACCATTTCAGGGAAACATGGCTGAAAGAAAACGGGAATCCTAAAGAACATGCCAAGAGATTAATGGCAGCAGTTAGAGAATGGAGCAACTGTACATTTATGAATGGTGAGGAACAAAATTGATATTTGACATCTCCCTGTTTCTCTATAACAGTATGCCCTTCTAATAAAAGTCTTCAGCGGTATCCTACTTTTTATTGTGCTGATTTAGATGTTCGAATTCATCAGTGAAAACAAAGTTTTTTATGTATTGTCAAGTTCGCCTTCGTTATTGTGTAGTGAACATTGGAGCCATGATAAAGTAAGTTCTTTATCTTGACTTCAAGCCCTCTCTCATTATATACTTTTGTTTGTGCGAAATGTCATCCTGCTTGTTGCTTGCATTCAAGGTTTCTTATTAGTGTGAATTGATTTTTATTTCGAACACATTTCTATTTATCCCAGTTCCAATGATTAGCAAAGGGGGAGGGGGGCATAAGAAAGTAAGTGTGACCGTAATACAGTTTTAGTAATGCAATTCTATTCCTATTCCACAGGTCTGTCGGAGACTCATTCAGCTGAAGAAAAAGAACAAATCGTGGATGAGCTTTATCGTAGATGTGAGGAAGAAATCAGTAAAAACCCGGAAGATCATGGCTCTGATATGATACATTCTTATATGGTTATCCGTAAAAAAGATTGAGGAAATGGGAATTTTATACTTTCCTTTAAACTAAGAAGTAGTAGTTTTAATCCATAAGTTGTTAACCTTTGATTCTTTGCGTTTTTCTTTAAAATTGAGAGTTTCATCAGTTTGTAAAAAGTATAAAATAGTTGTTTTTGGCTGCTGGTCAGTTCCCAAGAGATATAGTGAAGACAAGAAACATAGTGAAGTCAAGACAAGCAACAAAGCCTCTCACCGCTGTGGTCAATACTCGATCCACGGCTCGGGCGCTGGATTATATGTGAGAAGAGTTTGTTGTAAGAATTGTTTCCCACTCCTATGCCACGAGGGTTTTTCTCCAGGTTCTCTGGTTTTCCTCCCTCATTTAATCAACTGTGTGGAAAGATGTGTTTAAGATAAGAATGTAGGGGTAGTGAGTGCAAGAAAGTCTCTCCAATTAGTAGAAATGTTAAATTACTCAGAGGCCAAATAAAAGTTTAAAAAAAATTGAACTTGCGAAACTTAAAGTTTTTGTTTTTTAATGCAATAAACACACCATAGTGTAGCGGCTGTAGCTGTACTTACAGTTTCTGTTTGTTTGACGAACTTAGCTCGCCATAGTGCACAAATAAATAATGTCACTTATGATGGAGACAATAAATATCTTTGTTCTTGTTGCATGTCCATGTTGATATTTGTTGTGTATATTTTATGTATCAAATCGTTTTAAGAAATTTTGAGAAATTATAATTTATCAAACACTAATTATAGAAGGAGAAGAGGTTTCTAAAAACAGGAGTAATAGCGGAGTATGAAACACTTCATGATGTTACTAATAACTGGTATGTTCAAAATTGACTGACAATTGGTTAAATATTTCTTGAATTATAATAGTTTTCAACATGGTCTCTTTACAGATGACGCGTAGGTCATATGATTAATTTAGTATGTGTACAAAGCCCTAAATGGCTTGGATTTTTACTTTGACTTCATTTCGATTTCATCCAACTTATCATGCACTTCAAAACCCATTCCGAAATAGTCCCTACGCAGTATATACGGCAGTAGCAACAAAAACCTTGTGGTGAAGGTAAATGTATCACGAACAAGGACAGGAAGAAATGAAGGAAAAAAGGCACAAAGAATTCGATATTTTAAGCTGATACAAAATCATTTGTGTCGACGATAAACAATCCCAAACCCACCCCATACCAGCGTATGGCAATCATTGACTGTGGAATGAGAGAAACCATAGATGGAGCATATCAAACAGGGGTCCAGAGTCTTTTTTTGTTACCCGTTATTGGCCATTTCAATTACTCGTGATGCAATAATTTTGAAAATAATTCCTCGTGACTCTTGATAGAAAACCATCGCGTGATTCGTTAACAACAAATACAATTATCCGCTATCATGAATTTGTGCTTATTATTTTCTTTATTGGAAAACTTGACTGTTAAAAATTAATTCCGGGTGAAATCAAATATCATTTCTTTGCTCGGACCTCTGGCGGTTATTGTTACCATTTACCGTGTTTTTTTGTAATGCTTTCGACAGAGGAGCACCATAATTAAGAACATATTATATTAACCCATCGAGCTCATTTTAAGGTAATTCCACAGGAATAGATTCTACCTGTAAAAATCGCTGTTTTTCTGATATTTTACAGTTTTTGAGATGATAATCATCTTAAAAGAAAAATAAGTTGGGGTCACCGATTTCGTTTTCGAGATAATTGCCTCCAAACACAAGGTGTTTTGCCTATTACGCGCGCAAATTCGCACAATTTTTTTAAAATCATTTACAGGTTTGTCTACCCTGCGAGCAGAGTCTTCTTTAACCTTCCCCACGAGAGCGAGAAAGGAAAGTAGACTCTGCCGAAACCCTGTTGCTTTTAATTTGAGCATGCGCGGCGGTTGCTTAGAAACGAATGACTTTCAACGCCTACTCGCTGAAATAATATTTCCGGATCCGGTTATTTTCTCGCGGTTTACGCTTACCGTCACTGATTAGGTGACAAAACTATCAAGTAAGCTTGGTTGTTTATGCAAAATGTAATGTCGCGTACGCCATCAAAATCCTCGTTTATAGTTTATAATTCAGATTCCCCTAAAATTCCACTGAAGAAATACCCAAAATTGAGCCAGTAGAAGCAACGACAAAAATAAAACGTGCCTCTGTTACGTGATGAGAATAATTCGCCGAGCGACGAATTCATCAAACGATGTTCGAGTCCAGATTCTAGTAAAAGTAAAAAAACATGCCTGAGAGCAAATTTATTTGAGGGAACGCGTACTAGTTATGACGCTGAACTTTCTGGCTGTATAGATGTGACGCCTTTGTAGCGACAAGAGCAAGAATTCGAACGGTTTAATCAACTGAATTGGCTGCGCATATAAAAACCAGTTTATCCGGAAGCAAAACTTGTTCTGAGTAGCCCAGATTCTTGGGCTATCGGCACTTCAAAGAAACGACAGGGTTTCGGCAGAGTCTACTTTCCTTTCTCGCTCTCGTGGGGAAGGTTAAAGAAGACTCTGCTCGCAGGGTAAGGTTTGTCTAATTCTAGAAAGTATGTTTACTTTTCCTAATAATAAAAAACTTAGTAGCACTACTTGGAATAGTCTTTAATCTTATCCACAAGACATTATCTTAGTTTGTGTGGCATGTAAGCGAAGTGTTCCTCCTAAAACATTCCATTTTAGCTCTTCTAGAGGTCGTTTCTAACTCCTAAAACTGTGAAATATTCAAAATCCTACCTGTAAATTTTTTTGATTGCTAGATATGTTGTAGAATTTATTGTTACAATTATATTTTTGAAATAAAAACTGGGGGTCACCGAATTCGTTACGGAGTTATTTTCGTTCAAATACGCAATTTTAGGCTTTTCACTTTGGGTTACCTGTGTAAATATACCACAGGAAGCCATTATGGTAAATCATCGAGCACGAAAAAGGCAGCCGTTCAGCGAAAGGAATTCAGGGAGAAAACGATTCAATTTTTACTTTCCTCCAAACAGAGTGGTTGGAACATCTTTTGCACCATCTGGTATCATTCCTAAGCTGATAAGTAATGGCTTTTTTGGTTATATTTTCTCATTGCAATAGCGCGCGCGGAAAATTACCGGCGCCATTTTAAATTTCATAGTTTGACAGTTAGCGTGCGCAGAAGACGTGCGCAGTGCAAAACTGTGGAATTACCTTAAATCGACCACAGGAAACCGGGATTTTGACGTACAACGTACATCCGTGTACATTTACATAAATTTCCTGACCTTTAGTGGGCGCCAAAACAATCAATTTTTTCGCAGTTTACTGAAATTTTTCTACAAAATATATTTCTACCCTGGACAAAGAGTTTAAAAATGATAAAGCTAAGCTGACAGCTTGAAGAGGTATGACTGAGAAAGAGAAACAAAGACCGCAGCGCGAAACAGAAAAATATCTATGAAAGCTAATGGTCCGTCCCTTGTCGAATAATCTACTTTTAAAAGTAAAATCCACGACACAGTTCATTTGCAGCAATTCATTGCATTTGCAGCAATTCAAAAGAGGTGAAAGGCGGCAACACGAACACGACTCACGAAGATAATTTCACTCTGTTCGATCATGAATTTTTACGGGCAATTCATAACACGGAGAGCTCTAGGATCAATGCAGATTTCATCAACTATTCACAAGAAAAAACCTTTTCATACAAGATGTTTGTCAACAAAGTAGTACTGCCAGTTCAGGGAGTGGATAGAAATGCAAATTTAGCACAAAGCTTATGTCACTGAGTGAAGAGGCATTAAAGGCAACCAGAACTGCAATTTTGCTACTATAGATTGTAATGTCTTTTAGTCCTGTTGATACTTGACATTCATCTCCAGAATTTACTTCAAGATCTGTATCTTGGTCACTAGTTTCTGTAACTTGAATATAAGATTATACATTAGTTTATCACCACAAGGTGTAATGTTTTACTGATATTTTTATCATTTTTACACTCATCTTACCTGTGCTAGTACTGGTACTATATGGGGATGAGTAGGTTCTAGCTCTTTTGGCTCTCTTGTGTTCTTTCTTGTAAAAAAAGAAAGAAAAAGTTAAAACTTTTCAATCTGTAATGACAGTAGAATATTAATAAACTGCAACCTGCTTTTCTTGAGGGTCCACAATAGGGGTCTGTAGATCCCGCCATCCCGCTCACCTTTTTCCTTCAATCCTGCCTTTCCGCATCTCATTTTTTTTAAATAGCAAAATTTCTGTCCCGCCAGCAATAAAAATCCCGTATCCCACTTGTTTTTCAGCTTGTATCCCGTATCCCGCCTTCAAAAATGGCCAAACCCCGCATCCCGCCAAACCTATTGTGGACCCTCTTTCTTTACAGGTGCCATCACCCTAAAACTGATGTTTAATATATTTGGATTGAAGAACAGATTAAAAATATACATGTAGAAACATCATGGAAATAGATTAAAAAATGGTATTAAATAATTGATATCCATGTCTCACTTCAAAATCGTAGCCATCAGATAATCTTCGTTTTTTTTCCTGTCGCCATTGAATTATGTGCTGCCTTATTGCTTCTAGATATAAATATTCAAAACTTTAATTAATACACAAAAAGTTAATTGAATTTCTTCATCATTACCATCTATCAATTTACTTTGATCATTTTCATGTCATAAAGAACAGTAAATATTACTACTATAGCAAACTTGTTTCTTTTATGGTCTAAGGAAAATTACTTACCAACACCAAATCCTATTTCTTCAATAGAGCAGTTAGTTGTTAACTCCTTCACCAACTCTTCAAGTTTTAATAGGTTTCTTTCATTGCCTTTGAATATGACTTTCTGATTCTCTGGCCAGGCTTTCTTGCATGCTTTCACAATGACTGATCTACTTGAAAAAATAATGAAAAATAGATATATTAACACATCTATAGAAAATGTGAGTCTTTTATTAAAATAAAGCTGAAACTAACACAAAGATACACATTCAAGCCTTAACACATTCTGTATATGTGGTATTATGTTGTTACTCAATGTTAGGTATGCCTTCTGCTGAAGTTAAAATAGTTTGTATAAATACTGTTATATTTTTTTAAGTGTAAAATACTTACTTAGTATTATACTGAGTTCGTTGTACAGGTGTCCAGTTACGTTTATCTGACTTAGCAATTCTTTTCTTCCACATTGATTGGGGCACATTTTTAGACTCTAAGATTATAAAATTATAAAGTAAGTTTATCTACAATCCTGTTCAAAGTGCTCTACTATAAAAAATTACATTAAATAAACATCAACATGTTAAATAATTTAAAGTTTAGGAATACTAGCCTCTAAGTTTCATAATGCACCTATCAGCGGCTTCCACCTTGGGTTGACCCCCCGGGCTTTGTTTGTTTGTTTGTTTGTTTGTGTGTTTGTTTGTTTGTTTGTTTATTTATTTGTTTGTTTGTTTGTTTGTTTGTTTGTTTGTTTGTTTGTTTGTTTGTTTGTTTGTTTGTTTGTTTGTTTGTTTGTTTGTTTGTTTGTTTGTTTGTTTGTTTGTTTGTTTGTTTGTTTGTTTGTTTGTTTGTTTGTTTGTTTGTTTGTTTGTTTGTTTGTTTGTTTGTTTGTTTGTTTGTTTGTTTGTTTGTTTGTTTGTTTGTTTGTTTGTTTGTTTGTTTGTTTGTTTGTTTGTTTGTTTGTTTGTTTGTTTGTTTGTTTGTTTGTTTGTTTGTTTGTTTGTTTGTTTGTTTGTTTGTTTGTTTGTTTGTTTGTTTGTTTGTTTGTTTGTTTGTTTGTTTGTTTGTTTGTTTGTTTGTTTGTTTGTTTGTTTGTTTGTTTGTTTGTTTGTTTGTTTGTTTGTTTGTTTGTTTGTTTGTTTGTTTGTTTGTTTGTTTGTTTGTTTGTTTGTTTGTTTGTTTGTTTGTTTGTTTGTTTGTTTGTTTGTTTGTTTGTTTGTTTGTTTGTTTGTTTGTTTGTTTGTTTGTTTGTTTGTTTTCAACCTATGCTTGCGCTTGTGTTGACGAAAGGTTCCTAATCAACAATTTAAAAGAGAGACAATTATCCACTTAATTACAGGGACGGCGGAACAGTGTCCAACAGGGTCTAAGCTCAATTTCCTATCCACCCTCCCCACCCCTATCATTTATCTAAAAAAAATATATTTTCCATCAATTTCAAAAATTTGTGTATTAAAGAGACGTAGAATGACATTTCATTTCTCGCCGGGCTTTCGGAGTGACACATCTTTCCGGCGTTTTATCGATTGCTACGTACTAGCTTCGATTTTCCTCTGTTATGTGCTTTTTGACCTACTTGGAGCGTAGTACGGCTGGAAATTAAAGTTTCCACTATTAGAACAGGTAAGCTGTCGATTTGTATGTTATTATTTTATAGAATTTCCCATCACAAAACCAGCGTCAACTCTCAGTGCCTTCCTGGGGTATTTGTTTCTAAAGTATTTTTTCAGATTATGTAAGAATTTTAGGTGACTTACTGCGAAGAAAACTCCTACCAACGCTTCTCTCCAACCTTAGTAATTTGGTTGTATTCTGTACTATTTATGATGCTCACTATTTTAATATTTGTATTTTGTTCAGTATCAAAAATGAACAAACACAATAATAAGTTTTCTTTCATAATCCAATTAAGTACATTTATCTTATGATGTGGAATATGGCTGGATATTTTTACGAGTCACGCTGTATTTTGACGAGCCTTCAGGCGAGTCAAAATGCAAGTTGACGAGTCAAACTGTCTAATAAGTTATTTATTAGCCAACTATCTCGCAAAAATTGAAAATTGAGCATCTTTGATAGAGAATTCGAAAAGAAAGGCCGTCTTGTACATGCTTTTTGTACTTTCATTTGGACTGATTTAACTCCTATAAACAAAGTTGTTATTGTAACCGGTCTTTCATCAATCTTGTACAACATGCATGTACTGAGCCTTTTTAGTACAGTACAAAATTAAAGATTGGAAAACAAACTAAAATAACATCCCGAAAAAATAATGCACCAAAGAATCAAAGATGAAATAATATCTTTAATAATATTATTTTGTTTTCCAAAGACACGTTTACATTCGTCGCGAACGACTTTGCAGACTGAACCTTCACTCGAATGCAACTTATAAAAGCTGATTAAAATTTTTTTTGTACATTTTGACGATTCAGACTGGCTTTCTACTGTTGCTGATTAAGTTGCATTGTTCCTAACGTTTTCATGTTGTTGTTTTTTCTAGGTGAGAGCAGTGTTTTTAGTTCTTGTTTTTTTTTCCTTTGAATATGGATTGTTGTTCGGTTGCGTGACAGCAGCGTCGTTTCATGATCAATCGACAAAGTTCCTTCAATGAAAGCTTAACTCAAAGATTCCATATCTTTAGCAAATGAGTACCTTAAAGCTCCTGACATCTTTGAGTTTTCCGTTTTTGTGGTTATTTCCATAGAAAGTAGCAGATATTTCGGACGTTTGCACTCCGAATAAAGTGAGTTGTCTCAGCGAAATCCAAAAGCTGTTTTTTCTTAATTTGAATTTTAGACGGCTGAATTATTCACAAAAACGTTTTCTCTACCACAGGCTCGTAACATGGTATATGGGATCAGGGATCAATCCCCTAAAATGTGCTTGGGATCGGGATCAAAAGCATGGGCTCGGGGATCGAAGTGTTGGGATTGAGGATCAGGTATAAAATTCGTGGATACTGGGATCATTTACGTTTTGTCACTGCTGTCACTGGCTGAAATATAAATAAAGGTGTCAAATAAAAGTCTATCGTTGCTCCGAGTCAATTTTACTCGCTGTTACTGGTGTGTGCATTCAAGCATAGAATGATAGGCATCATATTCCAGATGCATGCTAGCCGCAAGTGCTCAGTTGTAAATTAAGCCGTCCTGTAGAATGACGTAATTCATGTGTATCGATGTTTTTACCGGCATACTGGCATAACTGAGATAAATACTTTTTATACTGGGAAAGAATAAGAAAAAAAACACGATCATAGAAGGTTAGGGAATCAAAATCTATACAACTGGATTGTCTGACCAAATTCGAGTTGGTTGACCTTTAAATATCTGAGCACCTTTTAGGACTGTCTTTCATAGCCCCACCGATCAAGTCCATCGAGAAGAGCTAGAAAGGCCAATGGGACTTTACGATCACGATAATGCTAAATGAAACAGTTAACATTTGAAGGATATGTAGTGATGCAAATCAATAAGTTGGTATTTGTTGATTACACGGACTTCCGAAGGAAGAACGTGTCTAAATTTCGCTTCCACTTTTCGTCGTCGTGATTCTTGGTCCTCAAAAATTCTCAGCCAATCAGGAGCCACAAGCGTCACACAGGAAGCCCGCCGGTAGAATTTACTTCACGAGGGTATCTCTTGACGGACAATCATGGGGAAAAAGTGTTAAAAAACGGTGATCTCACTTGCAAATTCACACGCCATTCGTGGAAGGTCCACACTAAAAGATGTCCAGCGTGTTTTTTTGGAACGGGTCGGTCCACGAATCTCTAGCAAAGGATAGCTTTCATATCGGTTGAAAGCGAAGATTGCACTAGCTCTCACTGACAAGAATCTGTCTCGATCTCACAGTTCTCATCAAATAATCAGTGACAAAACTGTTAAAACTGACACAAAAATCTGACCCTATGAATACTGATACGGATATGCCCTCCGAACAAAGCAGTATGAACAAGCAAGGACCGACAACATCAATCGATAAAGAACAGCCGCCGCCCTGTTGGTTACTAAGTCTCGAAAAATGCAAGAAAAGTTTAGAACATGAATATCTCCAAATAGTTCTTCTATGGACTATGCCGATACTATGATTTTTTAACGATATTTACGGAAAGCCATTTTGCAAATTTAAAAAAAAAAAAAATGTTTTTGGTACTGTGAATCAACTCGTATCTTCGTTTTGTTGTGGAATTAAGCTGTGAAAATGTTTTCAAACAGTCTTGACGAATGCCATATATATTGGAAAAGACCATTCATTTGTGTAATATTAAGCAATTATAGTGTTATTATGGCAATTGATGTACAAAAATGTAGATCACGCTATGCTAAGTATTTGTATTATTATTGTACTCGTGCTCCTGCTTCCTAATTCAGTGTTAACGATCAACATATTGTTTCAGGAGACAATGAATAAAGCCCAATTGGTAAATTGTTATTAAATGTTAATAAAATAGCAAAATATCAAAGCGAAGGATACTATTATTTCCGCCTTCATATGCCGGCAGATAATTTTCATTCGGCACCATTTTGAAGAGGAGTCAACCCGGAATCCGCTGACCAAAAAGACATTATCTTGCATCTTGCATGTTGCATCTTGCAACGTGCATCTTGCATCTTGCATTGTGCATCTTGCATCGTGTAACTTGCATCAGACATCTTGCACATGACATCGTGCATCTTGCATGTCCCCTGTGGGCCACCGTAGTGTAGCGCTCCTAGAGCGTCTAGTTTTAATGAAATTCCAGTGAATTGCTCAATATTTCATTTTGGTGTTGCACTGGAGTGCAAAATGCCCAGGAAAATGCTCAAATTTCACTAACCGTGAGAATCTTCACAAATGATGTTAAAGATCGTTTATCTTTGAGATATATTATGGAGTTATGCAAAACATCCTTCTATTTACCGTGCCGGCGGCGAAGCCGCGCACGGTCTAGGTTTCGGTCTTGGGGGTATGTGTGTGTGTGTGTATATTGCAGATTTTTTGCCTTTCGCACGTGGTCCACAGGAAGCCCATGTCCTTTCGGCACTTAGGTCACGTGGTGAACAGGAAGCCCAAGGAGAGCATGCGGTTCATAAATCATAATAAAATCTTTTAAATTAACATACATGTCTTTGTTTTTTGTGCACTATAAAGTCGTTTTATAATACCCTGAGAGTAATCAACACTAATTTCATTCTGTTTTATAAATATAACTTTTAGTTTTTTCTCTGCAGCCTCATTTACCACAGGTCCCCAAAGTTGTAAAAAAATAAAAATACAAATTAATAAAATATTTTTAGCCCATCTTGTTTATTAAAACTTACTTTATTTCTGTAAAATTTTTAAACTAAAAACAGTCTAAGCTGTTTTAAATGATTTCTTAATTTTTTGTTTCTACCTATATAAACTATTAAGACTATTCAATTTATATAAGGAGAAACCAAAATTCATTTTAGAATTTTACAGCTTTGGGGACCTGTGCATCTACATGATGCATAATTGCATGAGCGAAGACACTAATACCGGTACGGTTCAGCCACCCAGTGGCTCTAGTTCAATTTATAACTTTGAGAAAGTTGAGTGATATTTTTGTTGTGAAGATCAAGGCTGTCATTGTGATATTTTATCAGGGGGGGTTGGTTGAGTGAGAATGAGGGAGGCCATCGAAAAATAATTGACACTTTTTGGGATGCCTAAAAAAGCGTCAATTCCTTCATAAAATACTGTAAATCACTTAATTTGAGCATTTTGCATTTTTTCCGTCTTCGGCAGAAAAATGACACAATACAGTATACAACTTTTTTTCGCTCCAAATGCTACAAATTACTTTATTGAGCAGTACTAGATTTGAAAAGATTGTATCGGACATACTTGCCAGCTCCGAACCCCAAAATTAAACTTATTCATCATCCAAAATGCTGAAAAATTGTACTTTTAAGGTTCTAAACTTAGAACATTTTTCTCGGGGGAGCATGCCCCCAAACCCTCCTAAAGAAATGTCGCCTCTTGGTGATTACCAATTGTATATCTGTGGACCCCAAAACTGGACTTATTTATCATCCAAAATACTACAAATTGCACTTTTAAGGTTCTAAATTTAAAAACATTTCTTCGGGGACCACGCCCCCAAACCCCCATAAAGAAAAGTAATCTCTGGGTAATTGATAATTTTTTATCCATCAAGCCAGGAGAAAAATAAGCAAAAAGACAAAAATGAGTAAAAACCAACTATGTAGTTCAAATACGAAAAAAAAATTCATCACTACTATATTAAAGTACTAAAAAAGTACTATTATGTACTGCCAGATTTTAGAGCTATGCATCAATTAAAACATAGAAAATAAGGGGGAAATGTCAGTGGGATCAATAATTATAGTTCGGATCAGGGATCAAAATTTTCTTTATAATTGTGCTCAGGGATCAAAATTATCTAAAAAATATCGGGATCATTTAGAAGAAAATATACCATGTTACGAGCATGCTACCATCATAGTCCTTATTTTGCTTTGTTTGCAATTCGATAGGTTATTTAATTGGCTTAATTTTTTCATTTAAACACGTAAACCTGCATTGTGGAGCAGTTCTTTTCGCTCTGGACTAGCAAAGGCGCCAGAAAGTTTGTTGACAGTGCAGCTTTGAACGTTCGCGCTCACTATTGAGTGAAGAGCTCGAGTTTAATACGGATTTCATTCGATGATATACGTTTTCCCTCATTTTTTAGTTTAATCAATTTATAGGTGTTTCCTTAGTTTCCTCAGTTTCCTTAGTTTCCTCAGTTTCCTCAGCCGCTTCCATTCTTGGATCGTAGTTGTTTGTAGATTTCAACGGTTGCCTAGCAACAAGTTTATATATAAGTCGACCGCATGTCGAAACGTGCCAGACAGCGCACGCTTTTTGAACCAACAACAACAACACTGAACATCAATTTCAACAATTTCTACAACTGAAACCATCGAAATCTTCTACGAAAATAACAACAATAGCTAGCAAAAACCTGTCATATGAATCTGATTAAAAGTTGTGTTTAAAACAGTGCTGTCTCAGTCATCGATCGAAACATTAAAGTTCAAAAAGCGCTGAACATCTACGATCGGTGACAAATTTCTACAAATCATGGATCTACGAAGTGGAAAAGTCTATCAACATCAAATGAAGATTAAAAGATCAAGATTAAGGACAACGATTACGACAATCATACAAGAACTTCAAGAAATTATGGACGAAGAGGATGATCACTTCGACGAAGTAAACACAAAATACCACGAGCTGAACATCATTATGAACTCATTCATGGAAACACATTCAATCTACCAAAGGAATCTGAAAGATAAGTACGATATAGAAGAATCTGAAGATTACTACAAGAGTGTTGAAGCAGCTGTCTTTCAATTTCGTGAACGTTTTAATCGTTGGATCGATAAACAAATGCGTGTGATTGAAACTACCATCGCAGAACAACAAGAACGAATGTCTGAGTTATCTCATAGTATTACTCCTCAAGACTCGATTGGCAACGCAGGTTCTCGACACAAAAAAGACAAGAAGAGCTCAGTAAAGAGTTCAGAAAGTTCTACCTCAAAGGATAAGCTGAGAGCAACGACAAAAAGGGCTAAGTTAATCGCCGAAACGAGCACAATCCACTCACGACAGGCCTTGGAAATGAAAGAGCACCTAATTGACCAAGAGATTGTAAAAATAGATTTAGAACGTCGAAGAGCGAAACTAGAGGTGCAACAGGCGAAACAGCGACTGCAGTTGGAGAGTTGCGTAGTTTGAAGGTTAAAGATAATATTTATTGTCAATTTAATAGTGAATTTTCTGCTTGTGCTAAAACGCTTTTCGAGGAAAACGCTTGTCGCGACAATGGAATGATCGGAATGTTAAAGCCAGACAATGGAATGATCGGAATGGAAGTACCACACAGGATGCCCGAACATGCTAAACAACTTACTTCTACACCAAATGAAAATGAAAAAGTGAACACTGAACTTCCCTGTAATATTACGAAAGATGATAAAAAGGTTGAAAATGACTCTGCATGTCCCTCGCAACTAGAACAAAGTACACAGCTGATGAATCTATTTCTTCGCCAGCAAAAGGAACAATCCATGGCTCTTTCCCTACCAAGAATAGAAATGTCTACATTTGCGGGCGACCCCACCGAGTACAATGAATTTATCACGGCATTCAAGAACATTGTGGAATCAAAGACTTCAAGTTCTAGCTCAAAACTGTATTATCTAGTTCAGTTCACAAGTAATGATGTACAAGAGTTAATGAGAAGCTGTCTTACGATGAAACCCGACGAAGGTTATGCTAAAGCCCGCGAGTTATTAAAGAATAAATACGGTCAAGCTCACAAGATAACTGCCGCATATATCGATCGAATAAAGGCGTTTCCACCAATCAAAGCTGAAGATAATCAATCCCTGCAGCGGTACGCTATCTTGTTGGAAGGCTGTAAAAACGTTCTAAAGAGCTCAATCTCCGCTCACAATCCAGATTTGCTTAAAACCATCACGGAAAAGTTGCCCTTCAGCCTAAGATTAAAATGGCGTGAAATTGCCGATACCATTACTGAAGAACAGAAAGGAGAAATTACCATTGATGACGTCACCAGCTTTGTCGATAAGAGAGCGAGAGCAGCTAATCATCCAATTTTTGGAAATCTTTCTACTCAAGGACAAGAACCAAGAAATCGAACGAGGGTCAACGAAAGAGTTAAGCCGAAACCATCGTATACGTCATTCAAGTCTTCATTCGCTGTACAAGCTAAATCAAGCGAGTCGAAACCTGTTGAAGAAAGCTATAAATCAGTCACGTGTCCTATGTGCCAGAATAAGCATTGTCTATCTCGTTGTGATGAATTCAAGGGAAAGACTGTAGATGAACGCTTGAAGTTTGTGAGAACAAAGTGACTGTGTGACAATTGTTTACAAGTAGGTCACATGGCATCATCCTGCCCTAAAGGCAATTTCTGCAAAGTCGACGCTTGTAATGTTACACGTAAACATTCAACATTTCTACATCCTAAGAACACTAACACTAGCAAGGCTGAAACTGAAAGCAAGAACTTTTCTACTTCCAACATCACAGGAGCAAAGAGTCAACCTAATTGTATCAATTCTCAAGCGGTATGCAGCAGCACTGGGGCCGGTATTTCCATGACTGGCTTATCTATAGTTCCTGTAAAGGTAAAATCTAAAGAAAACGATCAATGTGTTGAAACATACGCGTTCCTTGATTCTGGTTCGAATACAACGTTCTGTACAGACAAGTTGATGAGTCGTCTTGGAATACGTGGTAAACCAATGGAGCTATCTCTATGAACTGTGACAATATCATGAAGAAATGCCAGCTAGTCAGCCTCGATGTCTATGATCTTGATGAAAGAAACTCTATTGAATTACCGACAGTATTTTCATGTCCTAAGCTTCCAGTGTCAATTGAGGACATTCCTCAGCAAGGTGATTTCGACAGATGGCCATACTTAAATGGCATACAGCTGCCAAAGGTTGACGCAGAAATAGACCTTCTGATCGGTAACGACGTGGCGAAGGCCTTAGAACCCAAAGAAGTAAGACAGAGTCAAAATGGAGGTTCTTATGCTATAAGGGCAATGTTCGGATGGACGATCAATGGTCCTCTTGGCCGTGAACAAAGTCACGCACGTACCACAAACCGAATACACACTGATGTTCAACTCAACGAACAGTTCCAACGATTCTGTGATATCGAGTTTAACGACTTGAATCACCATGATGATACACTAGCTATGTCTCTAGAAGATGAGAAAGCTCTCAAAATGATGAGCAAATCCGCTTCACTAAGGAACGGCCACTACGAGATCTGCATACCATGGCGTACATTCCCTCCTGATCTACAAAACAACAGGATTGCAGCTGAACGGCGTTTGGATTCACTGAAAACGCGTCTTCTAAAGAACCCCCAGCTTCATGAGAAGTACTCTGCCTTCATGACGGATCTTGAACAAAAAGGATATTCTCAGAAGGTACCTGATGAAAAGAAAGGCAACGATTCTCCAGCCTGGTACCTACCTCATCACTCTGTAACTCACCCACAAAAACCAGAAAAGGTACGCTGTGTCTTCGACTGTGCAGCTAAGTACGCTGGAACTAGCCTAAACGACCAACTGTTGCAAGGACCAGACATGACGAACAATCTCGTAGGCATATTGACCAGATTCAGTCAAGAAACAGTCGCAGTGATGGCCGATATTGAAGCCATGTTTTACCGGGTGTGTGTACGATCTGAGGATAGTGATTATCTACGCTATTTGTGGTGGCCCAAGGGTGACCTTCAACAAGAGCCACAAGAATATCAGATGATGGTTCATTTATTCGGGGCAGTATCATCTCCTAGCTGTGCTAGCTATGGCCTTCGCAAAATAGCTGACGATAACAGAGAAGACTTCACAGAAGAAACTATAGAGACGGTGAAATTTCTACGTCGACGACTGTCTTAAGAGAGTGTCTCCATAATTTCCTCTAGGTAAAAATAGGTCTTTATAATAAGGCTATCTCATACTCTAGCATTTTGAAGTTTTATATCTGGTAATAACAAATGTGCATTTAGTTTGTCTCAAATTTCATTTAAATATTTTGTTAGCGGCCGTTACAAATTTGACCAACAAAGTGCTATTTTGACATCGGACAGACCGAAAAATAACCCTTTTTGTCGCCGCGATTTACATGTGAAAACCGTGTTCAAATTATATAAACCCTACATCAAATTAAAGGTCTATCCTTCTAGTGTCTATGGTTGTATCATTTAATAACTAAATGTTTTGCATTTTTACAACAAAAGCGTGGGTTTTGACCCCACTTGGCAGGTTATTGAACTACTTGCGAACCATGGTCACTTTCATGGCCTCTAACAAAATCGTGGCACCTAATCAAAACTTCTCCAATAGTTTTCTATAACCTACTAGCACTAGTTAATACAAATCAACAATAAAATCTTTCTGCTCTCACGATTTCAGAATTTGACAAGCATGTAAACATAACGAATTTCGGTAAAGTGCTGAAATTGAGCATGTAATAAGGTTCGAAATTATACCATTATTAACGACTAAAATTACCTTATTTTAAATCCAATGAAGCGTTATTATACACAGAATACAACGTGCTGTTTATCCTCTGTAGCAATGAACATTACAGTCTTCAACGATATCCATACAAAAGTGCTATATCGTGTGAATTTCCAGCAAGTTCAAGTCCAGATCGTATCAAGTGAGCATGGTTGCAATTCATCAAATTCGAAGTCTATACGGCCTCCAAGTCTATCATTTTTCCTTTAATGTAGACAGCTTGTGATTTTTACTCGACATTGAGCAACTTTTATGGCAAAAAATGTCAGAAATTTCGACCGAAAATCTCCATGATTCAATCCGTTTGTAAACAAATGCATCACTAGCTTCCAGTCCACTGTCATTGTTTCACCAAGGGAGGGAGGGTGGGGAGATATTGTAAGGTTGATCAGCGGTACCGTTCGTCATCTCTTTGAAACAAATAAAATTCCAAATATAAAATAATTTCTTTCACAAAATGCCAAAAAAGTATTCAAGGTTTAAAATTTTTAAATGATCTTGCTTTTGATGTCTTTTTCGAATTTGCAAAAATGAAAGTTATACAAGTTTCTAAAATTTAAATATATACTTTTATTGAATTCATGAATTTTCGTCGTTATTGATAAACTGTTACGAGAGAAATATCGATTGATAGTCCTTCGATTTGATTTTTTGTTAATGTTGTTATTTTTTATGGACATTTTTTTAAATGAAACGAATTATTTATCTTAAAGTCCACGTTGCGGCGACAATTAGGGCTACATCTTATTTTTGTTATTTGTTGTTTACAAATTTATAGCAACTGAAGAAATTGTGTCCTTGATGTTGTCCAAAAGGTCATGACACATCGGCTACCTCACTACTAGCATTTGTATTTCGCGATAGTGCAGCCATTGCGTCAATGTATGTTGATAGCAACGATCTTGTTTCCGGACGTTCATCTATTTCTTCGGAACTGTTTTGAGTGACCCATTGACTGGGTGTCCATTCTGTTTTACTGGACAGCTGGGGGTATTCTGAGGAAAATGCAGCCAAACGCCTAGCAAGTCTAAATGCACAAAGCCATTAAGAAATAATGACACCTGACACTTCTCACAATGTAAGGGAACATAAAAGGAAGTTGAAGGCACGGCGAAACCAAGGGATACACTGCCCCACCCACCCTCCCCCCTACTCCTCATAAAATGCGCGCGACTAAAATATGTATAGCTCCATTTGTTGCTATAATCAATGTAGAAATTAGAGCTTTTTTAGGACCACCATCCCCACGTCATCGCCCTGCTATGAGCTTATAAATTCGGGTGGGATGGAGGTGGGGTGGAGGTGGGGTGGGGTCTTTTCAATCAAGTAGTTTGGTCAACCAATTTAAAGTATCACGAAATTCTCCGCATGGACAAGAGGAAAAGTGTCATTTATACATTTTTCGCTGATTTAGTAGTCAGTTGTAAGTAGCAAGATTCAGTCTATCGAATTCTTGTCCACCTAGGGACCGTCTAGCTTTAAAGTTTTCCTTCCCTAAAAGATACCAAAAGCACGTGTTTCAGTGACTTCCAACCTCTAAAAAATATCAAAAAGTAAGAATTTGGCAAATGTCATATTTTTAAACCCTAAAAGATACCAAATCGTCGATTTTTACCCCTAGAAGATACGACGAGCATCCCCGATCGTTTAACCTCGGAGCCCCCCCCCCCCCCCCCTCCCCCCACCTGGTTTAAAGCGCTAAATGCGTCAGTGTGGGAATTTGTATACATTATGTTATCAGTCTTTCCTCTTCAGGGTCCATTTATTGATTTCTTCTTTATTACAGCTTCGGTTATTCGCAACTATTATATCTAATTTTAGTAATGTTTTAGTGGTTCTAGATGATGATTCATAAAAAAATATACATGCGGAACTCTTGACGTGCATATGTTATTATACCGTGGTCATCAGAGTTCTGTGAGCATCAAAATAAATAAACATGCACTTATAATTCGTTATGTTTTCCTTGACATATAATGAACAAAATCAGTCATTTCATATTTGAATTGTTTCAAAGAACGGTATAGGCCTCTAACACAGGCATTCTGATCGACGTTACAATATCTCCCCACCCTCCCTCCCTTGGTGAAACAATGACAGTGGACTGGAAGCTAGTGATGCATTTGTTTACAAACGGATTGAATCATGGAGATTTTCGGTCGAAATTTCTGACATTTTTTGCCATAAAAGTTGCTCAATGTCGAGTAAAAATCACAAGCTGTCTACATTAAAGGAAAAATGATAGACTTGGAGGCCGTATGGACTTCGAATTTGATGAATTGCAACCATGCTCACTTGATACGATCTGGACTTGAACTTGCTGGAAATTCACACGATATAGCACTATTGTATGGATATCGTTGAAGACTGTAATGTTCATTGCTACAGAGGATAAACAGCACGTTGTGTTCTGTGTATAATAACGCTTCATTGGATTCAAAATAAGGTAATTTTAGTCGTTAATAATGGTATAATTTCGAACCTTATTACATGCTCAATTTCAGCACTTTACTGAAATTCGTTATGTTTACATGCTTGTCAAATTCTGAAATCGTGAGAGCAGAAAGATTTTATTGTTGATTTGTATTAACTAGTGCTAGTAGGTTATAGAAAACTATTGGAGAAGTTTTGATTAGGTGCCACGATTTTGTTAGAGGCCATGAAAGTGACCATGGTTCGCAAGTAGTTCAATAACCTGCCAAGTGGGGTCAAAACCCACGCTTTTGTTGTAAAAATGCAAAACATTTAGTTATTAAATGATACAACCATAGACACTAGAAGGATAGACCTTTAATTTGATGTAGGGTTTATATAATTTGAACACGGTTTTCACATGTAAATCGCGGCGACAAAAAGGGTTATTTTTCGGTCTGTCCGATGTCAAAATAGCACTTTGTTGGTCAAATTTGTAACGGCCGCTAACAAAATATTTAAATGAAATTTGAGACAAACTAAATGCACATTTGTTATTACCAGATATAAAACTTCAAAATGCTAGAGTATGAGATAGCCTTATTATAAAGACCTATTTTTACCTAGAGGAAATTATGGAGACACTCTCTTGAATCCACTACTAGTGAGCAACAAGCAATTCAGCTAGTTGATGAACTCCGGAGCCTCCTTGCAAAGGGGGGCTTTAGGTCAACGAAATGGCTATCAAACTCGAAGGAAGTCCTCAAGTCAGTCCTAGAGTCTGAAAGAGCTGGAAGTGTAAAGGTTCTCGATCTCGACCATCTACCAATTGAAAGAGCGCTCGGCGTGCACAGGGATGTTCAATCTGATACACTAGGATTCAAGATAACTGTAAAAGACAGACCAGGGACCAGACGTGGATTACTTTCCACCGTAAGTTCAGTTGTACTTCAAGCAAAGGCTATTCTTCAGGATCTATGCAGAAAGAAGTTAGACTGTGATGACGTGATCCCTCAAGAAGATCTAAACCGATGGCAATCTTGGCTGAAAGAGTTACAATGTCTTGATCGTTTAACAGTCGACCGTTGCTTGAAACCTAAAGATTTCGGTGAGGTTGTGTGTCGACAGCTGCACAACTTTGCTGATGCATCACTTCAAGGTTACGGTGCGGTCTCCTATCTGAGATCTGTGAACTGTAATGGTGACATCCATTGTGCGTTTGTTCAAGCGAAATCACGTCTCTCTCCCATGAAGACTGTTTCGATTCCAAGACTCGAACTATCTGCAGCAGCTACAGCAACAAAGCTGAATAACATGATCCTTCGCGAGTTGGATCTACCAATAGATGATGTGTTCTTTTGGACTGATAGTACTTGTACTTTAGGGTACATTGCAAACCAAGATAAGAGATTTAAAGTTTTTGTGGCTAATAAACTCGCTGCTATTCATGAAAGTACACAAGTAAATCAGTGGAACTACGTTAACACAAAGTTGAATCCAGCGCATCGCGCGGCTTGTCCGCTCAAGAACTGATTGACAACAAACGATGGCTACAGGGACCAGATTTCTTGTGGTCAACTAAAGACGACTGGCCGCAACCACCCGAATCAAATATTTCAATATCAGAAGGAGATCCAGAAGTCAAAGACGAAAGCAAATCAGCATCGTTCTTCACGATCACAGAAACAGACCCAATCGATAGAATGATTCACTACTTCTCATCGTGGCACAGACTAAAGAAGCACTTTGCATTGATCCTACGTTATCGTGATAACTTTTTGCGTGTTAGTCGTTTACGCAAAGAACATGGAGATTTCAAACTCGTCAAAGGGACATTTCCTCCCATTACAATTGAAGAAATGCAAAGAGCAGAAGCAGAAATTCTAAAGCACGTTCAGAAACACAGCTTTCCTCAAGAAATGAAACTCATCAAAGAATCGACATCTACCAACGATGATCTCTCAACCAAAGCGCAATCTACTTACAGTCTGAAGAAATCTAGTCAAATTGCTGACCTAGACCCTATTAAGGTGTCTGGACTGTTACGCGTAGGCGGTCGTCTACGACGTTCATCTATTGAAAACGAATCTAAACATCCTGTGATCTTACCAAAGTGTCATCATGTCGTTGATTTAATTGTTACAGAAGCACACGTTCAGTCAGGACACTCTGGGCAAGAACATGTTCTTTCTTTGATCAGAAGTGCGTTTTGGATAATAAAGGCACGAACCACAGTAAGAAAAATAACTAGTCGTTGTATTGCGTGCAAGAGAAGACAAGCCAAACCGTCCAATCAAAAGAAGCCAGATTTACCATCAGAGAGAGTCACCCCAGATAAACCACCCTTCAGTTTTGTGGGTGTGGACTGTTTCGGACCTTTCTTAGTGAAAAGAGGAAGATGTCAAGTTAAGCGGTATGGCGTCTTGTTTACTTGCCTTGCCTTACGAGCTATTCATATAGAAGTTCTGCATAGTATGGACACCGACTCATTTATAAACTCACTAAGACGCTTCATAGCAAGGCGAGGAAGACCCGAAGTCATAAGATCAGACAACGGTACCAATTTTGTCGCCGGAAATAAAGAACTGAGTCAAGCCATTGACAAATGGAACAGTCAGAAGATTCATGAATTTCTGCTACAACGTCAAGTGAAATGGGTATTCAACCCACCTGCTGCATCTCACCAGGGCGGATGCTGGGAGAGGTGTATACGAACAGTGCGAAAGATATTGCATGCTATCACAACAGAGCAAGTGCTGGATGATGAAGGTCTAACAACTTTATTCTGCGAAGTGGAGTAACAGTAGACCAATTACAAAGGTATCGGATGATCCGAACGATCTGGAACCTCTATCTCCAAACCAACTCTTGTTGATGAGAACAGAACCAAGCCTACCTCCTGGTATCTTCAACGATGATGACATCTATGCAAAGCAAAAATGGAAGCAGGTTCAATATCTTGCTGATGTCTTCTGGCGTCGTTGGGTCAAAGAATACTTACCCATGCTTCAACAACGTCAAAAATGGCATAAACCTTCAAGAAACTATGCAGTTAACGATATTGTCTTGGTGATTGACGATAAACTACCCCGATGTTCATGGCCGTTAGGTCGTGTTACTGAAGTCTACAAGAGCTCATGCGATGAATGTGTCAGAAGTGTCACAGTAAAGACAAAGACATCTGTACTTGATCGACCAGTTACCAAGTTAATTCTACTAGAAGCAGTAGAAGTCTATGAAGTTGACAAGAAGAAAGAATGAGCAAACACTAACAATAGTGAACTTTTAAAGAAACTGTTTCTATTTCATGTTAATTGTTAATTTAGCGTTAAAATCTACATAATTATTAGTCTATGTTTGTAAAATGTTCCATTTTAGGGGCCGGAATGTAGATTTCAACGGTTGCCTAGCAACAAGTTTATATATAAGTCGACCGCATGTAGAAACGTGCCAGACAGCGCACGCTTTTTGAACCAACAACAACAACACTGAACATCAATTTCAACAATTTCTACAGCTGAAACCATCGAAATCTTCTACGAAAACAACAACAATAGTTAGCAAAAACCTGTCATATGAATCTGATTAAAAGTTGTGTTTAAAACAGTGCTGTCTCAGTCATCGATCGAAATCTAAACCTACATTGTTTGCTTCAATTAGCTTTACACTTCTACTATAAAGCCAAGGACATTTTACAGCTCTCCCACTAAAGGATTGAAATTTTGTGGTATCAAGGTAACATTTTTTTTCTTTTCCTTGTACGAGCTACAGTGTAGTTCTGTCAATAAACTTGTGAGCTTGCAAAGCAGTTTCTGTTCTCTGTGTTTACATGTCCACTTTGACTCTGGTGTCGATTTTAATTTCGACATTTCCGTTGCTATCTTATTGACAGAAAAATCGAAACCGTTTTGTGTATAAAACGTTCAAATTTAATTTGCGGCTTGCAGAAATTTTACTGATCTTTTTAGCTTCAGATGCTATAGATGAAAACCTGTCAAACTGGAATAGACAGCGAAAAATATCGCTGTATATTTTTACTCGATCCAGTCTTACTCACGCGTTATTTTTTACAAGTTGGATAATAAACTCCTTTATTTGTGAAATTATGCTCAATTAAATAGAATTTTGCTTTGATCACTTTTAATATATGGCACCCGCGACTTAATGCAATCATAGGCTGTATATTTAATAGATACCACATTATTATTTTATTTATTTATTTTTTTGTATTGAATCGATTTGGAATTGCATTTTGATGTAAAATGTGTACTTAGCCTTTCTTCTTTTGAGTTGGAAAAGGAGTTGTTATGTTGTTGATTTAATCATTCCGCATTAAAGATGACAATGTTCTAGGTTAGAGCAAACGCAATAAAACTATTAAATAAAAACAAACTAAACACTAGAGTGCAAACACTAAATGTGTGCAACAGTTGTCACTACTTAGTGGTAAGTAGCACTAATACAACAAAAGAAAACAATAGAACTAGCATAAAATACCACTAAATAGTGCTATTTTATGCTAGTTCTATTGTTTTCTTTTGTTTAATTAGTGCTATTTACTACTAAATAGTGACAACTGTTGTACACTTTTAGTGCGTGCACTCTCTAACAAATTAACAGTAGCTGTTTAATCACTATTTGTCACTATCACTCGACCAGAACATTACCATTTCTCTTGTCTGAGTACTGTGTTCCGGTTGAGTGATAGTTTGTTTGTATTTAGTTTGTTTTTACTTCATGATTTTCCTGCTTTTGCGGCTAGCGACTTCGACTTTATTAGACCCTATTACTAGATCCTTTTTACAGGACTTAATACTCGTGCACAGGAAAAAAAATTGCATACCAATCTTGGTCAATTGGAAAATCATTGGTTAAATATTGTTAAATTACACCAAAATACCAATATTGGGAAAATCAGAAACTATATTGGTGAATTATTGGTATTATTAATATTTCACCAATAATGGAAGTTCAAAAATTATTGGTGAATTATTGGTAATTTTAATATTTCACCAATATTGGAAGTTCAAAAATTATTGGTGAATTATTGGTAATTTTAATATTTCACCAATATTGGAAGTACAAAAATTATTGGTGAATTATTGGTAATTTTAATATTTCACCAATATTGGAAGTTCAAAAATTATTGGTGAATTATTGGTAATTTTAATATTTCACCAATAATGGAAGTTCAAAAATTATTGGTGAATTATTGGTAATTTTAATATTTCACCAATATTGGAAGTTCAAAAATTATTGGTGAATTATTGGTAATTTTAATATTTCACCAAAATTGGAAGTTCAAAAATTATTGGTGAAATATTGGTAATTTTAATATTTCACCAATATTGGAAAATCAGAAACTATATTGATGAATTATTGGTAATTTTTTATTTTTTATTTTTTCATATTTTTTATTCTATCCAGTCTTTGACAAGCTAGAGGTGACTAATTACAATTCAACGATGAACGAGAAAACATGCGTAAGTAGACAGGAGTAACACATTTAGTGTGTTCGATTCATATTCTTAGCGGCAATTGGTGGATGAGGTTTTGATGATATCTATGATTATTATCAATGTCGAGGTGAGTGTTATTGAAAGAAGCCATAAGATGAGACCATTTGAAGGTTAACACTCGCCGATAATTTGTATAGCGCCAAAGTCCTGAGTTCATTGTCATAAAGGATATACCAACAAGAACACAATGAAAAAAATAAATGTGTCTTTAAGTTCTTTTTGAAGTCTTTTAAATTACTTTCTTGTTATATTGATGGAGGAAAATTGCTCCACAATTTAGGACCACATAATGTGAACGCCCTATCGCCATAGCCTTTGGTGCGTGATTTAGGAACAACCAATAGACTTTTAGAGTTTGATCCTAATGTTCTTGTTGGTACATACTTGATGACAAGTTCCTTCCCTATATTTCTTTGTTCTTTCTATCGATCGGCATCCAAAACATCGTTGAAAATAGTAGATTCCCTCTTATCGTCTCACAAATAACACATCTTTTGAAGTGGTTCAGGCTTTAATGTATCTTCACCAGTTACAGATCATTGACATAGACATGACAATCGGAAAACAATAGAACTGTCAAGAAGGAAACAGGATTATATAACTTATTCAAAATAACCTTTTGAAATATTCTTTCCAGGCCCCACGCAGCCATGTGCCAAAAAGTATGGTAAAGACGGGATTGGATCCTACTCTGACAACAACACACCTACCTATCAAGTCAGTGATGCCAATATTCCTCTGATTATTAATGCAGTACAATACATCAGACCAGATTCAGTATTCACGGCTGTGGATTATGGGGGAGCTGATGGAGGTGTATCTATGCACCTTTGGTATTCCTGTGTTAAGGAAGTGAGAGAGAAGCATGGAAATGAGCTGCCCATCACTATTATCTACGAGGACCAGCCAGTGAATGATTTTAAGTCTTTGTTCATGAGAACACAAGGTACTTAACAAACGATCAATCGGTTAGTCAAAAAGGGTTATTCTGCTTTTCAGTTATTTGACAATTAAATTGTGGTCACTTTGTCTTAGGTCTCATCCCCAGTACTTTTCGTTGTTATCTGCATGATTTTCCCAATGTGTATGTACTGGCCAGCGGTACTTCGTTCTACCAGCAATGTCTACCAAACAACTCGGTTCATCTTGGTTTCTCATCTACGGCCATGCATTGGTTGAGCAAGAAACCATGTGATCTTGAGGAGACAACAATTGCTCACTTGAGCTGTGATCAGGAAGAAATAGAGAAATTCAGGGAACAAGCTGCGAAGGACTGGGAACAAATATTGTTGCTGCGGTCAGCTGAGCTAGCACCCGGTAGGTATTGGATTGTTTATTGTACCAACATTGATGATTTGTCTCAGCTTAAAATATCGTGTACTTTTTTGTCTTTCATTTCTCCCTTTCCTTTTTTGTGATACATTTACCCTCAGCAAAAAGTTTGTTGCTAGTACATAGTATGCAACTTTATTTGACACAAAATTCAAAAAGTATACACTTATTTACAGTGAAGATGTGTATAATTATATATATACAATTATTTATAATTATATATAAGCATCGTATAATATTATATTAAAAAAATAGTACATTATGTAAGGGCTAAGTTTTTGATCTCCAATAGTTGGAGATAAAAGATTTAACAGATTTTGATGTTTTTACTTCAGCAGGTAGTAGATTGTTATACAAAGTTGCTGAATGAAATTTAAATGATCGTATTACTGCATTTGATGAAACCTTATTTAAATCAACGTTGTTTTTTTTTTTCTTGTAGTATTATAATTATGAATGTCAGTGTTCTTTGTGAAAATGTTCTGCAGCGTCTTAGGGCAAAAACCATTTAAGCATTTGTAGACTTGTACACACTTCTGAAAAGAAAACGATCAGTTAGTGGATCCATCCGAGTTCTTTTAAGACTTGTTATGATGGTGTTTCACTGATTTTGCGCCTCAGGATAATACGAGCACCACGTCTTTGCAGTTTTAATAGTCTTTCCAAGTGTGTTCTGTCTGCATTGGACCAGATTGTGTCACAGTACTCATAGATTGGCTGTACAATTGCTTGAAGAATTTGTTTACACGCGTCAACATTTATGTATTTACGAATTCTACTCAAAAGACCAAGTCTACTAGATACTTTCGATGAAATTGTCTCTATATGATTGTGCCAATTCATGTTGGAATCAAAAGTCACCCCCAGATATTTGACTGTATCTTTATTCTTCAACGTTTCTACAGATATTTTCAGAATAGGTTTTTCAGCTTTAGCTATCCGCTGATAAGTACCAAACAGCTAAGGAGTTTAGATAACTTTGTAAAACACTCTTGAAGGTTTTGCTGTTTGAGTCTGCAAAGAATAGTGCCGTGTCATCAGCGTAAAGAATAGTCTTGCTCTTAGAGACATGTTTTTCTAGGTCATTTATACACGCTATGAACAATTACGGACCCAGTACTAATCCTTGTGGTACTCCATGTGTGATGTTCATAGGGTCCGACATCCATCCATTGACTTTCACTTTTTGAGACTTATTTTTAAGATAATCAGTGAGCCATTGAAGTTCGCGATCTCGGATGCCAACAGAAGCCAGTTTTGTTAATAGTGTAGAGTGGTTTATGAGGTCAAAAGACTTGCGAAGGTCTAGGAAAACAGCACCAGTAAGGTAACCATTATCCATATTGGTGAGGATGTAATCCGATACTTCAAGAAAACATGATGTTGTAATATGACCAGGTCTAAATCCTGATTGGTTAGTTCAAATATCTTCATAACTACAGGTATGACAGATATGGGCCTGTAATTGTTGGGGTCATTAACAAGTCCGTCTTTGTATACTGTGGCGGTTTTCCAACACTTCTGTATTAATGCTGTTTTTAGAGAGGTTAAATATATACGTCAAGTGAGAGGCTAGAATCTCAGCATCGATCTTGAGGATGCGTGTGGGACAGTTTGCCAGTCCTAATAAACTATTTCTTGGAACTTGAAATCAATATTAGATTCGTCGCTGGTAGGGTCTTTTTAGAGTGGAGCTGTAATGTTAAATCAGTCCGCAATGTTAGTAAAGAACTTGTTTAGTGCATTAGCAATGATTATATTTTCATGATGAGTACAACCGTCCATTGTGCACCTTCCACTGTTAAGACCTAACGGCTACTTCACGGCTCAAAACTTATCTTCTGCATATGCTCAATGTACACTTAGCGTTGCTTGTGTCGTCTGTTTTTGGGAGTAAGTATAGTACGTAACTACCTGTGTCAGCCAAGATGGAGAGTCTTTAGGTTTGCGTACGATAGATGTGAATGGCAAGCAACACTGTACCTTAATTTTATAGATTTTGAAAAGGCTTTTGACTCTATACATAGTGAGAGTATGTGGATAATTATGGACAAATACGGAATTCCTCAGAAAATTATCAGAATGGTCAAAATATTTTATGAGAATTGCGAGTGTGCAGTAGAAGATCAAGGAGAAATATGTAATTGGTTCAACATAAAGACAGGAGTTAAACAAGGATGCAACATGTCAGGCTTCTTATTTTTGATTATCATGGACTGGATTATGAAAAGATCAGTTGGCCAAGGTGAGAACGGTATAAGGTGGAAATTCAATTCAAAATTGGACGACCTTGACTTTGCAGACGACATAGTGCTTCTGTCCTCTACTAGACAACATATGCAATGTAAAACAACAAAAGTAGACTTAGAAGCTAAAAGAGTGGGTCTCAAGATAAGTATGGACAAAACCAAGATAATGAAGATCAATTCAAAGAGCAACGTGGGAATCAAGATAAATGGAAGCATTGTTGAAGAAACTGAAGAGTTTACATATCTTGGAGCCAAGTTGTGCAAGGAAGGCGGAGGAATGAGAGATTTAAGAAACAGAATTTCTAAGGCAAGGGGTGCATTTATTAAGTTGAAGAAAATTTGGAGCTCAAAAAGTATCACAAGAAGAACAAAAATCAAGCTTTATAAGACCTTGGTAGTACCGGTTTTGCTCTATGGTTGTGAGACATGGAAAATGAACAAGGGTGATGATAAAGAAATTGATGTGTTCCAAAATAAATGTTTGAGGAAAATACTTAAGGTGCAATGGAAGGATCATGTTAGCACGGAAGAGTTACTGAAAAGGGCTGAGATGGAGCCATTAAGTCAAGAGGTAATGAGACGTAGATGGAAAATGATAGGGCACATTCTCAGAAAAGACAAGAACTGTGATGAAGGGATTGCCTTGACATGGGCCCCAGAGGGTAGAAGACGCAGAGGAAGACCAAAAACAACATGGCGTAGGACTGTTGAGAGGGAAAGAATGGAAGGTGGATGGAAATCCTGGGAGGAAGCAAGGACTGTTGCAGCGAACCGAGAGAGGTGGAAATGCTTTACGGAGGCCTTATGTATCTCAAGATACGAAACAGAAAAGTAGTAGTACGATAGCTGTGAAACTATATCCGCAATATCTCTATGTAATGATTCCAATTTCCTTAACCAGAAATTAGGTATTTTATTGACGCCAGGGGAATTCCAATTACTTGATCTTTCAATAGCTGGTGCAACTTCACATTCACTGATAATTTTCGATTCTTGTTCCTGCAAATTATCAATGTTGGTTTCGTGGTCTCGTCCCCATTCAACATCATCATTATGTTAATTGCTTTTGTATATCCACAGTTCATCTTTTCATGATTAGTTCTGACTAACAACGCCGTTGCGGTTGCAATTCTAGTTTAAAGCCTGGTTTCCATATAATCGCAAACGATCGAGAACGGTTGGAAACGATCGAAAGAAATTTTAGATTTAGAAGTTTTTCGATCCTACAACCGTTTGTGAACCATTTCGATCGCGATCGTATATGGATCGAAAACGGTCGTAGGATCAAAAAACGTTGGTTTCCCTATAATGGAATTTTTTTTAGATCGCGTTGGACCATTATCGATCCTTCTCGATTTAAATATGGAAACCAGGCTTTGCTTGTTCTAACTTCACGGTTAGTTTTCTTTTAGTTTGGTTTCAGTTCATTATAGTAAATTTTACGGAGCACACGGTTTTTGTAAAGCTTCGGGTTTTCGTATGGAATAAAGTTTGTAAAAGTATCGTGGCCTTTCTGTCGTTTGGAAAACATCCTGAGTGTTGGTTCGGACACAGGGATTGAACCAAAGACCTCCTAAACAATAGAAAGGCGCTCAACTCTAATAAAAGCACCATCATAATATTAACTAGCAACGGAGGGACTTAAAAGAACGACTTGAGGACGCAGGTCAAGACTATTCTCGGTGATACACTTACTATGTACTAACTACTATTTAACTTGTTTGTACAACCGGATCACACACTATAAATGTTAGAGACTGTAAAGCCCATTGAGACATTAGGTGAAATGCATGCACTATATAAGAACTACATGACATTAATCAGTGTTTTTTGATTGCATGGTTTAGGTGGTTGTCTGGTAATTTGTACACTAGTCACTGACAAATTGGGTCAATTTACAACTGGTACATCACAATACGTCAAAGCTGGAATGGGTAATTTGCTGTCATCTATGTGGAGAGCAATGAAAGAGGAAGGCGTTCTATCAAAGGTAATAAAATATACAAGTGCTTAATTGATAGCGGAGCTCCATAATTTGTGAAAATTTGCCCTCATGTTCTAAGAGTCCCGCATTGTCATCTTATACAACCTCTTGCAAATAATCCGAAACACCTTTCATACGATTCACGTTTTAGTGAGAGTGGTTTTCCAAAAGTCAAAAATCTTTTTTATTTTTTTTTATTTTTTTTTTTTACCAACGTGAGTTGTATTTTCGGTGCTGCGTCCATAGATCGTATACTTTTTGGCAGTTGGCTAGTGGCAGTTTTAGTAGAACTTGTTAAAACATTTTGTAGACGAAACTAGACGCTCTATGAGCGGTTACCCGTGCCCGAATAGCCTTCTGTCGTTGTTGTTGTTGGACAAACATTTATACTCGACGCTGGTTCGCTATTGAAGCCGCGAGGTCAACTGATCGCTGCTACTTTGAGCCTCCTGTGGAATTTTTACAATCGAATTTCAGCGATTAAAATGTGTTCCGAATTCGTTAATTGCGACCCTTTTTTCTTTAGATTATATGAACATTTTCACCAATAATGCCTTGTATTGTTCTTAATTAGAGGAGGTTGAATCCATACTGTGCATATCCGTCGCCATTGAGACCATGGTATAATGTGACATGACTGAGAAAGCTTGATCATACGGCGCATGCTAGGGCACTTTGGTGACGAAGTCAAAAACTACGAAGAAAGCTAAAACCTAACCTCGCGGTTTCTTTGAAACCCCGAGTAATAAACCAGACTATCGACGGTCACACAATCAAATGCACTCTCACTATATTCTATGCAGCTTATATCATCAATCAAGAGTTATTTAACATTCACTACATAGAAGGGTGTAAAATTATCAATAAACATTATCGCAAGAGTGTTACATTAAATTAACCAATAAAACGTACTTACCAACGTACGTACAACCAACATAATTTTCCAGCTGACATTTGTTACTCTTTTCCAAACATAATAAGACCACCAAATCATCGGTCACCTTTACCCCACCATATTATGCATACAACCTGCCACTTGGGATATGAATAATTTACGAATTGCGCTGCGCCCATTTAAAACTATTTTAAATCACTAATTTTTAACGGACATATTTTTCAGTTGATACTTTTACTTACAGTTTGACGGGACATTTTACTCCCGGTGGTGATTACTACTTTTACTTACTACTTTTGCTTACAACTCATGTTTGACTATGTTTGTTTGTTTGTTGTTGTTGTTGTTTTTTGTTTGTTTTTTTGTTTTTGTTTTTTTATGTTTGTTTAAATGACTTTTTGGATTCATTTAGTCATTTATATATTTTTTAATTTATAGTCATTTTTGATTACTTGATTGATTAACATTTTTAATGATTTATAGTGAATGAGTGATTGAATGCATGAATGAATAAATGAATGAATGAATGAATGAATGAATGAATGAATGAATGAATGAATGAATGAATGAATGAATAAATGAATGGATGGATGAATGGATGAATGGATGAATGGATGAATGGATGAATGGATGAATGGATGAATGGATGAATGGATGAATGGATGAATTGATGAATGGATGAATGAATGAATGAATGAATGAATGAATGGATGAATGGATGAATGAATGAATGAATGAATGAATGAATGAATGAATGAATGAATGAATGAATGAATGAATGAATGAATGAATTGTCTATTTATGCCTCTTTAAATCTGAGCTCAGCTATTGGATTTACCTAATTTTTATATTGCTTCAATTTCGAAATAATCTATCATAAACAAGATAGATTAGAGCTTGAAATCAAAGATAGAAACAGAGCATTTGTTTCCGGAAAATATTGATTGCAATGACGTTACACTCCATTCAAAGAAACAGTCTCCTCCCGTGATTGCTTTATTCATTTAATCAGGGGTTTACGCAATATTTTGTTTTGCCAGGGAGAATTTGTCTCGACAAACTTCAACATGTTTTTCCTAACAAAAGAGGAGTTTATGAAACCGTTTGAACGGGCAGACTCTCCCGTTAGGAAGGGTGGTCTGGAATTGGTATCAATAGACATACGGTTGATACCAAACCATTTCAGGGAAACATGGTTGAAAGAAAAAGGGGATCCTAAAGACCATGCCAAACGAATAGTGGCAGCAGCTAGAGAATGGAGCAACAGCACATTTATGAATGGTGAGGAACAAAACTGATATTTGACATCTCTCTGTATCTTTAACAGTATGCCCTTCTAATTAAACTCTTCAGCGGTATTCTACTGCTCATTGTGTTTATTTACATGTTCGAATCCATCTGTGAAAACAAAGTTTTTTATGTATTGTCAAGTTCGCCTTCGTTATTGTGTAGTGAACATTGGAGCCATGATAAATCTTGTAAGTTCTTTATCTTGACTTTGTTCTTCGCGATCTCCGGCTTTTCAAGCCCTCTATCAGTATATACTTTTGTTTGTGTGAAATGTCATCCTTCTTGTTGATTGCATTCAAGGTTTCTTATTAGAGTGAATTAATTTTTATTTCGAACACATTTCTATTCATACTAGTTCCAATGATTAGCAAAGGGGGAGGGGGCATAAGTAAGTAAGTGTGACCGTAATACAGTGATGCAATTGTATTCTTATTCCACAGGTCTGTCAGAGACTCGTTCAACTGAAGAAAAAGAACAAATCGTGGATGAGCTGTATCGTAGATGTGAAGAAGAGATTAGTAAAAACCCCGAAGATCATGGCTGGGATATGATACATTCTTATATGGTTATCCGTAAAAAAGATTAAGGAAATGGGAATTTTATACTTTTCTTTAAACTAAGAAGTAGTAGTTTTAATCCATAAGTTGTTAACGTTTGACTCTTTGCGTTTTTCTTTCAAATTGAGAGTATAAAATAGTTGTTTTTGATTGCTGGTCAGTTCCCAACCGATATAGTGAAGACAAGAATCCCCGGCTCGGGCGCTGGATTATATGTAAGTAGAGTTTGTTATAAGAATTGTTTCCCAATCCTATGCCACAAGGGTTTTTCTCCAGGTTCTCTGGTTCTCTGCCCTCATTTAATCAATTGTGTGCAAAGATGTGTTTAAAATAGTAAATGTAAGGGTAGTGAGTGCGAGAGAAAGTCTCTCCAATTAGTAGAAATGCTAAATTACTTAGAGGCTATATAATAGTTTAAAAAAATTGAACCTACGAAACTTAAAGTTTCTGTTCTGCACTCAGCACACCATAGTGTAGCGGTTGTAGCTGTACTTACAGTTTCTGTCCTTTGATGCAATAAACACACCATAGTGTAGCGGTTGTAGATGTACTTACATTTTCTGTTCTTTGGTGCAATAAACATACCATAGTGTAGCGATTGTAGCTGTACTTACAGTTTCTGTTCTTTGATGTAATAAACACACCATAATTCCCCTTTCCGGAATTCAAAAAGGGACTAGGGTCGAGTTAAAATGTTACTTTATTTAAGATATCAAACCCCAAACACTGAAGAAAGAGCGTACCATTATTAGTATTATCACCAAGTTTCAGCGTGTATGAATGAATATATACTGACTGGCAATTTTTTAAACGTCGCCAAAATAACAAAGAATGTATGGGGTTTGAAGACAGCGTCCCCCAATTGTTCCCCAAAACCATACATTCTTTCTAAATTTGAAGATTTCTTCTGAAACCTAAAAATCAGTCAGTATTTATTTAAACTTTCTGAAACTTGGTAAACTTGGTAATTTTAGTGCGATCTTTCATGTGGTGAGATTTGTTTTTTGATTAGATAAATATTTCTAAATTCGTCTCCAGTCCCTATTTGAATTCCGGAAAGGCGAATAGTGTAGCGGTTGTAGCTGTACTTACAGTTTTTGTTCTTTGAATAAACACACCATAGTGTAGCGGTTGTAGCTGTACTTACAGTTTCTGTTTGTTTCACGAACTTAGCTCGCCATAGTACACAAATAAATAATGTCACTTATGATGGAGACAATCAATTTCTTTGTTCTTGTTGCATGTCCATGTTGATATTTGTTGTGTATATTTTATGTATCAAATCGTTTTAAGAAATTTTGAGAAATTATAATTTATCAAACACTAATTATAGAAGGAGAAGAGGTTTCTAAAAACAGGAGTAATAGCGGAGTATGGTACACTTTATGTTACTAATAACTGCTAATTTAGTGAGAATTGAGCTTTTTTCAATTTTTAATTTCAGCAAATTATGTATGTTCAAAATTGACTGACATTGGTTCAATACTTCTTGAATTATAATAGTTTTAATTGCAACATGGTCACTTTACAGATGGCACGTAGGTCATATGATACAAAGCCCTAAACGGCTTGGATTTTTACTTTGACTTCATTTCGATTTCATCCAACTTATCATGCACTTCAAAACCCATTCCGAAATAGTCCCTACGCAGTATATACGGCAGTAGCAACAAAAACCTTGTGGTGAGGGTAAATGTATCACGAACAAGGACAGAAAGAAATGAAGGAAAAAAGGCACAAAGAATTCGATATTTTAAGCTGAAACAAAATCATTTGTGTCGACGATAAACAATCCCAAACCCACCCCATACCAGCGTATGGCAATCATTGACTGTGGAATGAGAGAAACCATAGATGGAGCATATCAAACAGGGGTCCAGGGTCTTTTTTTGTTACCCGTTATTGGCCATTTCAATTACTCGTGATGCGATAATTTTGAAAATAATTGCTCGTGACTCGTGATAGAAAACCATCGCGTGATTCGTTAACAACAAATACAATTATCAGATATCATGAATTTGTGCTAATTATTTTCTTTATTGGAAAACTTGACTGTTAAAACATAATTCCGGGTGAAATCAAATATCATTTCTTTGCTCGGACCTCTGGCGGTTATTGTTACCGTTTACCGTGTTTTTTTGTAATGCTTTCGACAGAGGAGCACCATAATTAAGAAAATATGGTAACCCATCGAGCTCATTTTAAATCGACCACAGGAAACCCGGATTTTGACGTACAACGTACATCCGTGTACATTTACATAAATTTGCTGACCAGTTTTAGTGGGCGCCAAAACAATCATTTTTTTCGCAGTTGACTGAACTTTTTCTACAAAATTTATTTCTACCCTGGATAAAGAGCATGAAAATGGTAAAGCTAAGCTGACGGCTTGAAGAGGTTTGACTTCGAAAGAGAAACAAAGACCGCGGCGTGTAAAAAAAATAACTCCGATTCAACGATGAAAAGCTTCAAAATATTTTCACTGACAAAATGGCTGAAAGTCGCTCGTGGCACTGTCTTTAAATACTCAAATTTTCCGTCATGCAGAGTTGTTAAAATTGTTTTTTGATACTTCATTCAATAGTCATACAAAGCTGGAGATTTTACAAGTTGTATTTTCTGGAAGAGTTTATTTGACAACTTTGTCAGATGGTAAAAACCTGCCGTATTCTTCGTGGCGTTTTTCAATCATTACTAATTAGGGACAGACCATTAGATATTTAAAGGGGGGTTGGGCAAATACCAAAAAAATATCGAGCAAAGCCTTAAACAGAGAAAAAAAATATCGTGAACGGCAGATGTGACAATGTGAAAATATCCTACAAAATCATCACATGGGAAAAAATATCCTGCAAAAAAAATGTCCCCCCTCCCCATCAGATATCTAATGGTCCGTCCCTTGTCGACTAATCTGCTTTTAAAAGTAAATTCCACGACAACAAAAAGTTCATAAAAACAAAAACAAAACATATGCGCTGCATTTGCAGCAATTCAAAAGAGGTGAAAAGCGGCAAGACGAACACGACTCACGAAGATAATTTCACTCTGTTCGATCATGGATTTTTACGGGCAATTCATAACACGGAGAGCTCTAGGATCAACGCAGATTTTATCAACTATTCACAACAAAAAACCGTTTCATACAAGAACTTTGAACTGTGTGAACTTTTTTGAGGCGATAAAAATGTGGCGCCGGTATGTTTACATTTTTTGCCGAACTTACTTTAATTAATTTCTTTTTTACCATCCACATATAAGCTGTTTGCAATAATTCCTGCAAGCCATTTACTTCTTTTTGCAAGATATTTCTTCATCGCTGAGATCTTTATGTGTTTTGTTGTTGTTGTTTTTAATTTGATTCAGTTGTAATTCTTTGATTTGTCATTGAATTGCAATAAAACGTTTGTATCCGTCATTGTACTCATCCGCAAGTCAGCTATTTTTTTTAACGAGTTACGCAGTATTTACATTTGATAATTAAAAATGCACAGCCGTATTAGATAGCTAGATTACCATTAGGTTATTCATTACACATTTCACCAGAAATGTGAAGTTTTTGTCGATTTTTATAACATTTTTTTTTTCAAAACTAAAAGAGCGTAAAGCGAGAAGCGCGCGGGAATTTGTTTATAACTAAAAGAAGCCATGTTAGTGCTTTTCCAACTTCTCATTGGATAATCAATTTTTATTGACAAGTGCGATTTTTACCATGCAGGCAGTTGACATTCGCATTTTTGTACATATTTCTTGTGTATCATAAAATGTTGTCGCATGCATAAGGACTTGAATATCTCAATTGATTAACATAAACATTCAAATAACATAGCAAAAAAAAAAAAAAGAGAGAGAGAAAAGTATTTGTATTTCATGATTATTTGAATGAATTTATTCATTCATTAACTCATTCATTTGTTTGCTTTTTTATCTATAGTCATTTTTGATTGATTGATTGATTGATTGATCAACAATTTTGATAACTGGTAGTGAATGAATGAATGAATGAATGATTGAATGAATAACTCATTTCATTAAATCGGAGCTCCGCTTTTAGGTTTATCTAATTTTTATATTACGTTATATATGCATTTACGGTAACAGAAATCAGTATCGGAAAACATTAGTTTTGTGATCCGAGAAAAATTTTTTTGGTCTTTGTGCTTTGTTATTTGGGGATATGATTCGTCGTGATTCGTGCCATGTACCCCACCCACTCCCCCCAACTACCCCTCTCCCTCCCCCTGGACGCCGCTGATCAAACGTTTTCTTTCATTCTGTGGGTTTCTGTGCATTATTCTGGTTTTCTGCTGGGTTTCCTGTAAACGAAAATCGCATATCAAATTTTCCTTTAACTAGACGCATAACTGCGTGAACTCGGGCTTCTCTTTGTACTTTGTGACAGGATAGTTAGAAGAATAATTTATTGTTAGCTAAACTTTGAAACACGAAGATATTGAAAAGAAATCCCCTTAAACTTGTAGACACTGTTTTGGGGATGTACTATTAGTAAAGTGATGGCAATTTTTTTCTTCCCTGCTGAATTTTTTTCAATAATAAGAATACCTCATTTCATTAGGCTAGTGAGAATTTTTCATCCAGGCCCTGTCATTAAACTTGTCACCTTACATTCGTTTTTTTAATCTTTTTGCCTTGAGCCACGAGCTTTAGGATTCTCCTTGCTTTGAGTCGTGAGAAATGTTTAATAACAACCAAATACTCATATTGAATGCTAAAAAAAAAACACTACATAAATCACCTTATACTCATATTTAATTTGCGTGTTTTTATTCTTCCAAATACGACAATATTTAGCTAGTTTACAATCCCATTTCATAACTCACCGAATCACCGAACGTTATCGAAGAAAAAAATCTGCTGAGACTGCAATAATATGACCGCATCGACACAGGAAGCCTTCTCCTAAAAAAAATCGTTATGCTAAATACTAAATAATCACAGGGTAAGCCCAAAGTGAAAATCCATCGTTCAATGCTTGTTAGGAGCTGATGACGCGTCATGACCATATAAGGTTACTACCCTGGCTCCTTCATCTATATAAGGTAACTACCCTGGCTCCTTGAATAATTAATTAGCTCAATAAAATATTTCAAGCAAATTTTTGAATTTTACGCGCGAAGGACGATTTCATACGCTAAATGCTCGAAAAAAAACATGCTGCTTTTTAAATGTTAGGCCGGTTAGACTTAGCTGCAAACATAGAAAAGCTAATCTGAAGTCGTTTTTGTTTTCATTTATAGTTATAACGCCAAATCGAAATTTTATTTCGGTAAATTATGTTGAAATATTTTAATTGTACTAACAGCTACGTACGTTGACTGTTGTAACGGCTTTCGGTTAAGTTAGGCAACCGTTTTGTTTTTAGCTTAAGGACAAATCAAACATTTTTTACGCTGGCTAAGAATCCGAGGAGTTAGTAAAAATTAATGAATTTGAAATTAAATAAAAAGTAGAGATTTTAATCATTTACAATCGATTTACAATTTACAATATTTGGTTGAATGAGACGTTGGAACTCAGAACGAGGCACTTCAATGACGTATCAACTCATAACTCGATCTGTGCGATTTGAACTGATCACGTGGTGTCAAATCGAGGATTTTCATTGGTGGAGAGGAGGGTAACGCCCACTTTGGGCCTACCCTTTGGTTATTTAGTATCAGACTAACGATTTTCTTTCGGTAGGGCTTCCTGTGTCGATGCGGTCATTTTATTGCAGGCTCAGCAGATTTTTTCGTTCGATAACGTTCGGTGATAACGAGTTATGAAATGGGATTGTAAACCAGCTAAATATTGTCGTATTTGGAAGAATAAAAACACGCAAATTAAATGTGAGTATAAGGTGATTTATGTAGTGTTTTTTTTAGCATTCAATATGAGTATTTGGTTGTTATTAAACATTTCTCACGACTCGAAGCAAGGAGAATCCTAAAGCCCGTGCTTGAGCCGCATGAAAGGATACTTTGAACTGATTCAGACAATACTGTGTACCATTTTATCTGATATAAGGTCTGAAATGCCCTTTGTAATTAATGAATTACAGCAGTTATATCCAGTGCTATTGATTTTTTTTTCAACATCGGTGAATAGCTTTGATTGGCAATAATTGATAACAATTACAAGGTGAAATAGATCTCTTAGCTTTAAATTTGAAAATTAACTGTCTCTAAGTTTTGTTTGCTTCTCAGTACCTTTGAAAAACGAATATTTTTTAACATTCCACTGTTAAGATAACTAGACGCATAGATGCGTGAACTCGGGCTTCTCTGATCTATTTTTATACGCCAAAAATTAAATTCTGTATCTTCATTTTTGAAGATGTCTGCTTGTCAAACGCAATCAGCAAGCATTTCATTTGAGAGGAAAAACAGAGTTGTTGTCAACAGGTAAATAGCACAAGATAACAGCGCTAAATATTGACAAGTTCTTTATTCTAACCTTTAAAAACAATAACCACCAAAAAAACTTTTCTGTTACTACATATTCATTAATAAACAGATGTGAAAATAAAAATTTTGTTTCTTGGTATTTTTGAAAACATATTGTCAAGAAGAAAAAATAAACAGATTTAAAAAAAAATAATGTAGCATGAGCGGGAATCAAACCCACTACCGCCGGATCACGAACACTGGAGCATAACATTGATCTATATATCATTATATCTGAAGTTTGTAAGATCTTTCGCCACAAACTTGTGAATTGCTTGACAATTACTCAAATCCCAATTTAAACACTTAAAAACTGAAATATATACACTCTAAAAACAATTCTGTATACACTGAAAATCAAGAAATCTGCTCAAGATAATAATCGTACTGCAGGGCTGTAGTGGACCACGTACAATTCTTGAAGTATTGTTACACACTATAATTCATCCTAGCTGTTAAATTTTATTGCAACAATTGCAAATGGGTCTTCCTATTCATCTTTTGACAAATAACAGAGCGATCTATATTATATCTGTTCTTTTTTAATCCCATAATTGGGTCGTTCAATCACTTGATAGTATTCACTGCGATCGACAACTAAGTAGTTTATGTCTGTTTCGTTCGTAACAAATCACGTCTGTTAAACATTTTCTTCTGTTTTGTCTCACTGTCTTTGTAAGTTGTTTTTGTGGAAACTTGAGTATCAATAACGGTGTTAATATAAACTTTTCACAGTCATGTGCTTGTTCCGTAACTGACCAAGCAATTGTCTGCAATCAATCTTCTTGGTATCTAAAATAATAGTTGTTTCACTTACAATGATCATTTGTATGATTCCAGCTTTAAAACAGCAAATCCCACGGAGTTTTCGTAAATTCGACGAGTCTGCAGGTCGCAGACTAAGTAGCCTTCTTTTGTAGTTTAACTTACAAAGACTTGCGAGGTAGCTCAATTCGATCGAACGGACTTGTGAAAGACTCGCTCTGTTGTCCGCTCGGAAAGTTTGCTTGTCATAATACGCATTACAAAAACCTTGTCGAATCTACTTACAACAAATTATAATTTGTGTATTAGCTAAAAATGTCACAGCAATATAGCAAAGGAACAGCGAAAAATAAACTTCAGAATACTGTGTTGAATAGAAACCGTTGAATAGATCAAATGAACATTGACTGTGATGTCCCAGGCGTTCCTGATCGACATGAATGCATCCAATCACAAACCTGGAGCCGAACGAAATAAAAGTGCGGAAAATTTAAAAACAGGGGAGACAGAAAAACACAAAACCCGCTCAAATTATACCTCGGGCATTCCTTCGGAAGCCCGAGTAAAAAGAAAGTGTCGTTTGCGTCTATAACCATATGTGATAATCTTATTTGTTTTGATGGTGATTTTCCACTATCTACGGTCACAAACTTAAAGGAAACAAATTAAAATCTGGTGTTCTTTTTCTATGTTTATAGCTCTTTGCCTGGCAAAAATATTGACAGCCAAAGAAAAAGAAAAACAGTTTTTATTCTTTGACAGAAACTGGAATGAGTTATAAAATGAATAAAGAAAAATGCCTAGAAATATTATTTCAGCGGAGAAACGTATTCTCAGTTTCTTATTCTTTTTTACAAATAACTATATAACCATGAAACATATCGCAGCCTTGATCCTCTGGGTTTTTACTAATCTCTTCTTCACATCTACGATACAGCTCATCCACGATTTGCTCTTTTTCTTCAGTTGAACGAGTCTGTGACAGACCTGTGGATTAGCAATAGAATTATCTTACGACGACACTTAGAAGAGAGAAGATCAAACATGGAAATGATTCATCGAACCAATGCATATGCTCTTTTTTAATTCATGAATGGATCTAATAGGCTATATGGGTCTGTTTATATGAGGCGAGACAGCCCGGTTAAGTGGGCCAGCCCGCGCGAGATACTACTTTACGTTGTGTTTGTATGGAGGCGGGCTGGCCTGGTAAGCGAGCTAGCCCGGTTGACCAAGACGACTTTTTCAATAGTATATCCGAATGTTTCATCTCGGTAAATCGGGCTGACGTGTTTATGGTAAACTTGTTTTTTGACAATAAAATGACGATATTTTTCACAATATTTCGGAAACTACCACGGTGACTTATGTTTTTTTATTTGATAAGATTATTTGTTATAATATAACATCAAATATATCTAAAATTGAGCATAGGTCATCGGGCTAAATTTTGAGAAATTTCTAAAATACTTTCAGCTTAGGACTTTTTCGAATGAATTAGCAGCTCGTGCGCACGAATTTCGTCAATGTCTTCAAGATCAAATATTTTTTACACATCTGTTCATATTTTTAGTTCCCTTTCTCTACAGTTTTTGAGCTTTTTTCTTTACGTTCTCAAGTCACTAAAATGCAAGAACTTTGACGTCATACTGCACAAAACGGAGGTCGGTGACCCCCGTTTTTTATTGTATTTTCTGAAAGCGTATCTCAAAATTGTTTTTTAGAACGAGTAAAAGAACTTTCATCGGGCGGTTTTATTTCTACGGAATTACCTTAAAATTCACGATTTCCAAGAAAAAATTCCAGTCAAAACCCTGCAGTTTGTCAACTCAAACTTTTTTCGCTAAAGCCATCCAAATGCACTTGACGTGCGAAAATACTGAAAGCTGATTGGTCGAGAGAGAGAGAGAGATCACACATATGTGATATAAATGATACCTTTATGGCTCGGATAGCACATTTTTCTCTTTGATAGCAATCGGTATACCACTGTATTTTACATAATAACAACTAATATTGCATCATCATGGAACACAAAAACTTTACGACTAATATTTCTCCTCACCATTCATAAATGTACTGTTGCTCCATTCTCGAGTTGATGACACTACTCTCTTGGCATGGTCTTTGGGATTTCCTTTTTCTTTCAGCCACGTTTCCCTGTAATAGTTTGGTATCAACCGTATGTCTATTGATACCAATTCTAGACCAGCCTTTCTAGCGGGAGAGTCAGCCCGTTCAAATGGCTTCATAAGATCTTGTTTTGTTTGGAAAAATAAGTTGAAGTTTGTCGACACAAATTCCCCCTGAAATAGTAAAATATGGCGTAAATCCATGATCAATTAAGGTATTACGGAAGGAGATCGGGTGTTTCTTCAATGTGTCTAGCGTGGACACTTCTAAATAAGAAACCTAAATATTATGCAAGCTTAAAGAACAAATCTCCTGTTTTTATAATCTTATTAATCTAACTTGATATATCTTAGCAGTAGTATTTGGCCTTTTTGCCCGTAAGATCCGTAAACTTCTATGGACTATACTGACACCAATGGATCGCGTGACGTTACCTCCTCTGAATCGTGCAGTTTTGTAAAAATGAGGTCCAGAAATGAAAAGAGCATATATATAATGTTGAAAGTTTGACCTCTGAATACACAAAGAAAAAGAGAAATGGCAAAAAATCATTCCATGTAATGGCGCTACTTAAAGCCTTTGATATGTCCATTAATCATTTTACGACTTGAACCAACTCAATGTTTTGCTTTTCTTGATTAAAAACTGATATATGTTGATTACCTTCGAAAGAACGCCTTCCTCTTGCATTGCTCTCCACGTTGATGTCAGCAAATTAGCCATTTCAACTTTGGGGCATTGTGGTGTGTCAGTAAATTGACCAAGCTCGTCCGCAGCTAATGTACAAATTACCAAGTGACCACCTGAATCAATCAAGCTCACTCAACTTGTACAATTGCATGAGATAAACAGTCCAAAAATTGAAAATGGATCCTTATGTCGGGAGAACAAAGCAACACAAATGACAAAAAAAGTGAAGAAAGAAACAAAGAAAGAAATTACTACATTATTACCAGGAACAACTAAAAAAATTAAACACACGAAATATTCACCGCTAGTTACTAGTTACTAGCGGTGAGTCGAATGGTGAGATGAATAAAAGTTCATTCATAATCATCAATGTAATCAATGCACAGCAACCATTGGTAGATATGAGAATGAGCCTGCAGTGGAAAATCCTTTGTTATAACAATCATTCAAGTGCAGCAGCATTTCGTTCAATTAAATAGTAACCATACAAATGTCTGACGTATATGATGATTGAAAGAAAAGAGATTTTCATTACAGGCTCTATCATAATAGCTCCAATTCAAAACATACCAGGCGATAGCTCAGCAGCCCGATATATCAATATTTGTTCCCAGTCTTTCGCAGCTTGTTCCCTGAATTTCTCAACTTCTTCTTGATCACAGCTCAATTGAGCAACTGTTGTGTCCTTAAGATCACATGGTTTCTTGCTCAACCAATGCATTGCTTTACATGAGAAACCAAGGTGAACTGAGTTGTTTGGAAGACATTGCTGGTAGAACGAAGTGCCGCTGGCCAGTACGTACACATTGGGAAAATCATGCAGATAAGAACGAAAAGTACTGGGGATGAGACCTGAGACAAATTTGTCATTTTATTGAGTAAACAAGCAGAATTGACTGATTGATTGATTGATTGATTGATTGATTGATTGATTGATTGATTGATTGATTGATTGATTGATTGATTGATTGATTGATTGATTGATTGATTGATTGATTGATTGATTGATCATAACCAATTTAAATACCTTGTGTTCTCATGAACAAAGACTTAAAGTCATTGACTGGTTGATCCTCGTAGATAATAGTTATAGGCAACTCATTCCCATGCTTCTCTCTCACTGCTTTAACACAGGAATACCAAGTATGCATAGATACGCCACCATCAGCTGCCCCATAATCCACAGCCGTGAACACTGAATATGGTTTGATGTTAGTTGATTGTACTGCATTAATTATCAGAGGAATGTTAGCATCATTGATTTGATAGTTAGGTGTGTTGTTGTCAGAATAGGATCCAGTCCCATCTTTACCATATGGCAAATGACTGTTTGGGGTCTGGGGAGAATAAAAAAACCTTTGTAAATAAGATGGTCCCAGTCCATCACGGACCTCTGGCACCCAGGAAAATAACGTCATTCAAAAAAATATATACGGGTTGCCGAAACTTGATTAAATAGTCTATATTAGCAATATTGCATACAAGGATGAAAACTATGTCGTACGACTCAGTCAATCTTTTCAAACTTTTTGACTTTTGACTTTTTTTTTACTTTTTATATTTTGCGATCAGAACTACTCCCTCAATGAAAAATCCTAGTTTGCTTTACAAAGTGTGTTTTTGGTCTGTTGTTGACACATAAATTCCCTTACAAGGCATTTTTTCAGACACAAATTTTCAACTATATATCGCTCTTTCGGCCATTTTGCAAAATAGTCCAAGAAATGTGATTGGTTGCGTTGTCGTGTGGCTTGTGGCAAAGAACAGGGGCTTTGGTATAATCCTATACCGCAAACCATGTTTTTATATCTTTACTACAACAAAGAGAAAACGAGCTAAGAGAACCTATTCCCGGACTCCATCAGGAACCCCGCTAGTGCTATTTTTTTAAAACCAGGCTATTTTAGTCTGTTGCCAATCCAGCTAAAACTTTACTCTTAAGAGGAAGACAACTGGGAAAATGCTGCGTCAATAGTTTTATTGGGTTTTGAATATATTTTTTTTTTGTGCACAAGGTATTTTTGGCCATTTGTTTTTCAAAAATGCCAAAACATGGTCCCTTCAAAATTCATTATTTTGAAAACGGGTACGGGACAATACTCTTTTCTTTCCATTTTTCAATTCAGCGATAAAGCCTATGTAAAATATCTTTCTAAGAAAAATTCCTGAACACTTTTCGCTTAAGTAATCAGGACCCTTAACAAGCTCCAGCTTAGTGTGGATGCAAAGAGAGTCGCTGTGCAACGCACCATGAACTCATTTAATGCAAAAATGAGCAAGAGACTCATTGCGAGTAAAAGAGAAAAAATACCTAAGCTATAATGCAAAAGAAAACTGGAGGGCTATAAACGCTAATTTAAATATTTTAGAACAATATTATGAAGGAAAAGTGCGAAATGAGGAGCTTTTGAGTTGAGGATTGAATTGAGCTTATTTTCTTTTGAATTATTTTTCTTTGTTAACTCATGTTTCTTTCAGAATTACATGTACTCTGTGTATGATGACCAATTATAATTACCTTATTTACTTTGAAGAGCACAGGCACTCCTTTTTGAATGAAATTGAGCGATTCCCAAAACTGTGAATTGATCTTTCCGTCAATTATTAATTGGGTTACCTGTGGTATAGCTAGGAACGCCTTCTACTATTTATTCCAGTGAATCTTCTCGTCCGATAACAGCGAAGTCAAAGTGACAAAAGCGCATGTGAGCCAAGTCAAAGTGGGAAAAGCGCAAGTGAGCCAAGTCAAAGTGACAAAAGCCAAAGTGAACCAAGTCAAAGTGACAAAAGCGAAAGTGAACCAAGTCAAAGTAGCAAAACCAAAAGTGAACCAAGTCAAAATGACAAAAGCGCAAGTGAGCCAAGTCAAAGTGACAAAAGCGAAAGTGAACCAAGTCAAAGTAGCAAAAGCAAAAGTGAACCTAGTCAAAGTGACAAAAGCAAAAGTGAAACAAGTCAAAGCAGCAAAAGCGAAAGTGAGCCCAGTCAAAGTGGCAATAGCGACAGTGAACCAAGTCAATTTCACTTCGTCTTCACCACTTTTCGAGTTTCGATTACGTAAATACGACATTTTGACTTAGAGTGAACCCACATGGCCAACGTAATCATATGCCTAGAAACTACTGACTGCTGAAATTCTGTTGACAAAGTCTTTTGAATCGCTAATGGTTGGAAATAAATTTTGACAGGCACTGATTGCTTCATGATGAATGCGTTTTTTTTTTTTTTTTTTTTTTTTCATTTTTTTCATTTTTGGCATTTGTGCTTGTACTCGATCTTCTACTGATTTAAAATGCTATGTTAAATAAAACGTCTTTATTGTTTGAAATATAGCTTTTCCATTAATTGCCAAAGTTGGCAATTTACCGCGCTGCAGAACACATGCTATTTATATTTTTTTTTATTTGGGATCGATTATTGATTAAAAATAGACTAGTGATATTTCGGAGTACTTACATATTTTTTCTGAGACATCGCTGTAAAGACGTTCGTGATCTTTTATCCGAAGACTGCATAAAATGACAAATCTGAAATGTTTAGCACAATTATATTTCGCCAAGAAATAATATTTTTGGAAGTACTGTACACAAATGGTTGCATCATAATAACAGGATCGTGATACGGTATATTTCCTTATCGTGATTTATTCATGACAAAACGTTTGTTTTCTGATCCCAAATGGCTTATCTAGTGCTAGTCTCCATCGCAGCCGCTTTTAGTGTCGGGCTTCCTACACTTCACCAAAATCGGCTGCGAAGGAGACTAATCTAGTGGTCAAACATTTGATCACTGATTCGGAAAACAATGCATGATCACATGTTGAACTGCCACTATAAAATTTGTTTAATATTTTTTTAAGCATCCAAAAATCAAATGATTTCTAAATGATCTGATTACATTATCACGAATAGGGTGACAGATAAAGTGCTGAATATAAAAAAAAGATTAAGACTATGTTTTCACAAAGCCTGTTTTCACAAAGCCTACGAGACTACGTTTCATAAAATGTGGGGCTTTTTGAATGTTTCAAATGCGTTTTTGTGGAGAGATTGTGTGGGCTCATTATGGCTTTTGTCACCTATAAATTTCGAAGCTGTTCTTTTGCTAACTATTACTTATAAAAACTAGGGTACAAACACTAAACGTGTGCAATATAAATACCACTAAATAGTGCTATTTTATGCTAATTATAGACAAATTAAACAAGAGAAAACAGTATAATACTGTGTTAATTAGTGCTAAATAGTGACAACTATTGCATATATACAATTAGTGCACTCTATAGAGCAATGATAAGTAATCCGTGAAATATATATTAACAAAAAACAAAATTGTTATAGTGAAATTTTTTCATTAACCCGTGACACAACTAATGACAATTGATGTTATTTACTGTGACCAATATTTATTTATTTACTGATAACTGCAAAGGAAACAGAATGAAATTATTCAGAGTTCCTGACTTCATGAACTATATTAGTTTGGTAATTCTTTCAAGGGTTTTTGAGAACGGCTCTAATTGCCATAATTTAGGCCATTTCCTTTTATAACTCGTTTTAAGGCTTGGGTCAGGCTATCAATGTCCAAAAAATTAAATATTTTTTAAATATATTTCCATTATTTTAGTATCATATTAAAATGAATTTTGCACTAAAACACTATTGGGCAGCTTCAGTATTTTGGATTTAATGAAATTGAGATTATATGGTGGAGGCTGAGTACGTTACATTGTGACAATTAATATAGTGCAAACACTAAATGTTTGCAACAGTTGTCACTATTTAGTAGTAAACTGCACTAATTAAACAAATGAAAACAATAGAATTAGCATAAAATAGCACTATTTAGTGGTATTTATGTTGCACACTTTTAGTTCGTGCACTCTATTAGATAGCAACAATTATTTTACGGATTAGAGTGGCTCTCGTAGAGTCGTTACACTCAACCCGTCTAACACCAACAGGTGAGTATATCTCGTAGTATAGCTAATAATAAATCAGTGCTGGAGAGATTTGGAAATGCCACTTTTATACAGTAACCGTGACAAATTTAAAATTTTCTCATTGAACAATAGAATTTGCATAAAATTGTTTTGGATTCACGCAGACTATTAGTGTCAACAAAAAAGCCTATTCGGATAAATAAAGCTTTGTTTTCATATTTATCTGGGTTAAAGTTGACTCGCTAACTGTTCCAGTGCTATTTTATGCTTTTGTTTTTTTTTTTTTTTCGTTTCTTTAATTAGTGATATATAGTACTAAATAGTGACAACCGTTGCACACATTTAGTGTTTGCACTCTAGTCCCATCGCTCTATATATCAATCGGGAAAATTTCTACCTACCTTTTGTTTTACTTTTCTACTCCCAATATGAATGAAAATGTTGTAAACAAAGGTGTAGCTCTGTTCATTCACTACTTCAGAAGCTCGATTGAAATAACAGCTAATCAACAGAGCGTTTCCATGTAAAAAGCTATCCTATGCTGATGAGCTCTAAAAGCATTTAAGCATTAAAATTTCGTGAAAGCAAGTTTGCTTATTCTTTAATATGGTTAGCGGAAAGTTGCAAAATTCAACAAATCAAAACACGTTCAACCTCAACAAAATAATTTGCTTTTAAACATTTTCATTTAATGACAACACGCAATTCGCATCCAATTCAACAACTTCTAATCCGTTCAACCTTGAAATAACGTCAAAACCAATATTCATATTGCCTCAACTTCAATTGAGCGAAACCACTTTTAACTCTAACAAAAAAAATCGATTTCGGCTTCAAAACCCAAATCACTTTCAACTTTAACACCAAAATGGAAATTGTTAAAGTTGTTAATTCAATATTTCACCCGTAACAAATATCGCCAAAATTTCTCCCAAAACCACATCGGCATCAAATAACAAGTAATCAGCTCTCGAGAAATAGCATCTTGGGCCAGCTGAATGTTCCGCGTAAAATTAAAACGTATATTTTCCGGTTATTTTGCGAATTGCTCGTGCAACTCTGTGAAAGGAATTGTTGCCCTGAGTTTTGCAAGGGTTCGTTAGTGGTTGTGATTCCAGTGAAAATTATCAAGTTAACACATAAAAACGCAGAATTAAATTGCTCAAACTTGTGCTACCTCACTTTATACCGAAAAAAACTCCGACTAGAGCATCATGGGATTGTCCCATAGGATGTGCGGACAGGCTCCCACACTCTGCGCCTCTACAAAATGTCTTGTCTAACATTAAAAAAAATCACCAAAATTGTGAATCGCAATAAAATTCTGCTGAACTAAGATATTGAAAGTTTACCTACAAAAACAGCTGATAGATATTTCATGTGTGTTTATATAATAATTAGAATATCACATGTCCGCTTGGAGATTCGAATTTTATCTTCTCGTTTTCAAAATATTTTTTCAATACTCGAAGATAAAATCCATATCTCCGCGCGGCCATGTAATATTCTATATTTATCTTAGCAGTAATATTTAGCTTTCTTGACAAAATCTTTTTTGTATGGTGCTGAGCCGTCGCAAGTTGAGTCTTCCAAATCTGATTGTTTTGTTCTGCACATGGAAGGGGATTTTTGCTGCTAAACCATGGTAATCCTTAGCTAATCAGATTAGTGTTTGCTCTATGAAAAAAAAAAATGTCTAATTGAAAGAAACTTGCAAAATTTTCTTTGCACTTTCATGAAACATTGATACAAAGTGCCTTTTCTTTGAAAGCTTGTTCATTGACCTTTTTAAAAAATTAAAATTCAATTTATTGAAGTATAAGTAGTAAAGATAGAAAAAATATTGTTTGAACATGAAATGATCAAAAAATGACTATATCTTAAGTTGCCCGGCGTGGGTCTCGAATCCGCGTTCCTTCAATGTACCACCCCGGTATGCGTGGTAACGTGATCGTAAAACTGCTCTCGTTGACTTGGACACTCGCACGGTGACATTTGCAAAACTGTGCGCAAATTAAACGTCTGAGCGGAAAATTGTCTTGTTGGAAACTGCGCTAACCGAGTCCGCTAACAAATTTGATTTACGAAAGAAAGAGAAAAAGGCGACGACGAACAGTGGCATAACCTCTGCCGACTGAAACGAGATAAGCGACGTACCGTATAATTAAAGTATGAGGTTCAAATGCATGTGAATTGCAAAACTGAACATAAGCGTTTATATGAGACTTCAAGTTCTTTAAACTAGTCCGTGCGCGGTACGTTTTTGTGATGAGCTGACGTCAAAGTACGTAATATCGAGTGCTGGTAATTGTTGTCTTTGTGATCGACTTAATGATCAAGTTAATTTTAGATATATTCAGAGTACAGAAGAGTGCACGCAATAAAAGTGTGCAACAGTTATCACTATTTAGTAGTAAATAGCACTAATTAAACAAAAGAAAACACTAGAATTAGCATAAAATAGCACTATTTAGTGGTGGTATTCATGTTGCACACTTTTAGTGCGTGCACTCTAATGCGCCGTTAAATCGAGCAACTTGTCAATCATTTCCTGCTGCTGTGCTATTGAACAACCTCAACACATGTGCGTCACAGAATAAAATAATTCTACTCCCTAAAAAGACCAAAGTAATGCTGATTGGAAGCAAACAAAGACTCAAAGACTCTGATCCTCTTATCATCAGCATCAATAATCAGCCCATAATCAATCAAAATGCGAAAAACTCCTGGGAGTATACATTGACGCTAACTTAAACTGGGAAGACCACATAACTAAAACTATCAACAAATTCAACTCTAAATTGGAATTAATCAGACGTGCTAAGCCATTCCTCGCATTGAATTCACTAGAAACACTTTACAACTCGATTGCTCGACCAGCTATGGAGTATTGCTGCTCAGTATGGGGGAACTGTGATTCGACTTTTACTGGCCCAAAAGCGACGAGTACGACTCCTAGTCAATGCCTAGAGGATATCACCATCTTTGCCATTATTTAAGTATATAAGCTACTCAATGAATCGACACCTCTACTCTCCTTACTGGTAAAACTAACGCACAAATATAACACAAGATCTAAAGCCTCAAAATTAGTACTACACAAAGTAAATACCAACTTTGGTAAGTGAAGCTTCTCGTTCCTGGCACCCAGACTGTGAAACTCTCTGGACGACAGTATTACCAACTTGCAAAACATTAAGAAATTCACAAAAGCAATAAAAGACCTTGCAAATCGAAAGCTACACAGCAAAATTACATTTTATTATTATTATTATTATTATTATTAATCTCTATTATAAATCTGGGAAAATCCTGAATTAATGAAATTTTAATTTTTTCTTTTCTTTATCATTTCTTTTCATTTCATTGTAATCATTATTTTGTATATATAGATGAAGATCTTATCCTTAAGTAACCAAAATACATTGTAAACATTTTTTTTTTAATTGTATTCATTTTAGTCAATTCAAGTAGCCGATTGTAAATTACCTTAACAGTGAGATTTACAATTGTATGTGAAAAAGTAAATACATTTATTATTATGAGCAGTATACACTTTTGAATGCTAACTATTACAGCTGGATAGGGCGGGTATCCGTAGCCTATCAGCCTGACAGGAATTATGTTACAATGAATCAAATATAATGCACTTAGCTTAAAATGAAAAACTATACAGATATCTTTTTCCTTATTCCACATATTTCTCGTTTTTATAAAAATTATATCTCTTTATATATTAATTTAAAATGTCCATAATGTTCATTTGCAATGTATAAAACTAAGAAAGATTATAATGTTCAAATTATATAAGTGTTCATAAAATGCAGTTCTGGATGATTAGAATGTTTTTAAAATGTGACCAACTTAAATGTTCTTGCAATGTTCAATGTACCATTCAGTACAGCTTTCTGCATTCCCCCTAATACATTTTTGTATCTTACTCCAAAGATCTTCTTCATCTCAACTTCCAACTCTTTAGACCATCCTCCAAGAACGTCTATAATAATGTTCACTTGTGAGATCTTGTATCCTGGGTGTTGTCTCGTCAGCTCTAGCCTAAGTGCTCCGTATTTCTCGGTCTTTTCCTTGTCTTTCTTGTCTCTGTTCTTTATCCATGGGCAACTCATTTCTGCCATGAGTACTTCTTTGTTCTTGTGGTTGATGAACCGTGCGTCCACTCGGTTAGCTCTTACAAACGTGTGCTCAGCATAGACAGGTACGTCCCAATAGGCTTCAGCGTCTGTTGACTGGTAAAGTGGTTTGGGTTTAACATCTGAGAACCATGGAGGTGTACTATCAGCTAATTTGAGATCTGTTAACATCTCAAAGAAAAACACCTTCATAGCCGCGTTGTGCCTATCCAAGTACTTGGACTGTGCTAAAGATGGACATCCAGCCAGAACATGTGCCAGGCATTCCGAGCTCTCTCCGCACATTCTACAGTCGACATTGTTCTTATCAGTCGATCCAGTCTTGTAGGCTGTGTAGACCTTAGTTGGGGTGAGCTGTTCGTACAATTCCATCATACCTGCTATACAATGAGTGGGGGCACATGTCCACTTCGTCAGCCACGCAAAGCAGCTTTCTTGGTTTAGTTGTTCGTCTATCCATCTTTCTTTCAATATACTCCCTTGCCAAAGTTGGTTCTTGATCTTTTCCACGAGTTTGTTATTATTGGATTTCTTCAGATGTTTTTTGATATGTTGGCCCTTGATCTTTAACTCCTGTTCTTCTACTGGGCTACATGACGGTTCAGGGCTACTCAGATTCAAATCTGTTCCCAGTTCTTGGGCGAACTTCTTTGCGTCACTAACCAGAGAGGAGTATCCCTTGTCCCTAGCTCTTTCTTCAGACTGTCTAACGGTCTTCATCATCGGGTCTGGGTTCTGGTAAAGCTTAACAGCTGTCTTGATCTTGATTAACTTGTATTCTTGCTCGATTGATCTTAGTCCTCGTCCTCCTTTCTCTCTGGGTAGATATAGTACCGCCGTAGAGCTGAGTGGATGTCGTCCTCCGTTCTCGCTGATTATCTTTCTTGTTTTTCTGTCGATGGTACGTAGCTCAGTCACTGGCCAATGCTGGGTCCACATAGGGTAGGTTAGTACTGGAAGTGCAAACTGGTTTGTAGCCTGGACTCTGTTGTAGTCTGATAAAGGGCTTGTCCAAATCACAGATAATCTTTTCAAGTACACATCTGCTGCGTCTGTAAGTGCTTGCTTATCATCTTGCAACACAGACTCCTCAATCCCTAAGAACTTGTAGTTGGACCCCAGCTCAAGGTTCTTTACTGATGTCGCTTCGTTCAGCTTCAGGTCTTTTGCGTCTTTGACTTGTTTCCCTCTGCGCACATGAGTTACGTTACATTTCTTCGGATTCCACTGAAGCCCCATATCTTGCATAGCGTTGCACGTGGTCCTGAGTACACAGTTGAGTTTACTTTCAGACGCGGCGAACACTTTCAGATCGTCAATGTAGAGTAAATGAGTTACTCTAGTTGATAATGGCTTGGACAGCTTGTATCCCTCTGTAGCACTTAGTAGCCAAGCCACAGGGTTAAGGCATAGAGTAAAAAGGCGTGGACACAGGGCGTCGCCTTGAGGTAGTCCACTGTAGAATCGTATGGTGGTAGATGTCTCATTTCCTTGCTTTGTGGTCGCTACAATCTTAGTATTCCAACTTGCACTGAGATGTTTGATTACATTGCCTATCCATGCGGGAACCCTGTGTACATCCATAATCTCTATCAGCCAGTTATGGTCAACAGAGTCATACGCTTTACGTACATCAACCCAAGCCATGCTTAGATTGCGTTTACCACGATGACAGTCCTGAGTAACCATCTTGTCAATCATAAGGTTGTCAGTAGTTCCGCTACAGCCATACTTTGCTCCCCTTTGTTCACTTTGCATCAAGTCGTTCTCATCCAAATGTTTATCTAACGGAACTTGGAGACATGATGTGTACCACTTATAGATGTTATTGAGACAGGTGATGGGTCTTTGGTTTTCACTTGAAAGAACTCCTGGCTTCGGTATTAGACGTGTTCTACCTTCTGAGAACCATAATGGCCACGGGTTTTGTTCCTTGGATATAGCTTTAAATGCACAAGTGATGCCATCATGTAATGAGCTAGCACGCTTCCACCAGAAATTAACCAATCTATGGTTATTATTATTATCTATATTATTATTATTATTATTATTATTATTATTATTATTATTATTATTATTATTATTATTATTATTATTATTATTATTATTATTATTATTATTATTATTTCACAGTGGATGATTTTTGTTTGGCATAAATAAAATCGGTGTCAAGCTTATAGGGGCCATGGGTGGCCGAGCAATGAGAGCTGGCCTTTCGCCGCTGTGATCCCGGCTCGATCCCTGGATATGTGAACTGAGTTTGTTTGATGTGTTGTCTCTCATGCCACGAGGGTTTTTCTGCAGGTTCTTCTGTTTTTCTCCCTCACCAAAAATAAACATGTATGAAAAGATGTGTGTAAAATAATTAATGAAGGGATTGTAAGTGCGAGCGTCCATCACAAGAATAACCATTATGTGGATGAGGTGTGTAAATTATTTATTTCATTGATTTATTTATTTTAATTCTTGCATGTACACAGCAGGATTGCATCCATTTTGCTGGTTAATTAGTCTTCACTATCTCGCTTATTTCAACGAAAGCACATAGAATATATCCGTACGTCTGCCTGTATGGGTTGAAACTAAGCCGCCCCATGTAAAACAAGTCATTCAGTAAGGTGTGGATGGTGTGGATTCAGAATTTAAAATGCACATTTTGAGATTATTCCGGATTCACTTACATAGGGCAATTAAAACTTTCAACTCCACAGAGACCTCTGGACCAAGGTGATATCTTCCATAAGATGTAGAGGAAGGAGACTGGAGCGAGACATCCTCTTCTACCTCCCAGCCAAAAGCAGCAAACCCGCGACATTGACGATGCGTGTGGTCTGGAGAACTCTAGTATTAAACGCACATACTTAAGCAAAAAAAGAAACAATTTGCATACTATCATGCAATCCCTTGATTAAAACTGATTAAATTAACACAAGAAAGATTAATTAAAATAATGAAAACAAAACCAAGGTTAACAATATATTCGATAAACTGTCTACATTTAAAGAACAGAAGAAAATTCTTAGTTCCTTATTCCTTTTTACGAATTACGATATAAGCAAATATCATATCATAGCCATGATCTTCTGGGTTTTTACTGATTTCTTCCTCACATCTACGATACAGCACATCCACGATTTGTTCTTTTTCTTCAGTTGAACGAGTCTCTGACAGACCTGTGGATTAGCAATAGAAGTGTATTAATAAAACCGTATTACGATCACACTCAAATAAGATTCCTGACCACTTTAGAACAACAACAACGCTTGAAACCTGTGCCCGCGAGCAAATTACCGCTAAAAACGGTAAGAACGCGTCAATAGATTTATTAGTTTTTGAGAAATTATTATTATTTTTTTGAAAAATGAATTTTTTGCCATTTGTTCTTCAAAAATGTCAAAACATGGTTCCGTTCAAAAAATTTTATCTTGAAAACGGGCAAGGGCACAAGTTAATTTTTGTGACTTGGTAGGTATAGAAATATCCATAAAGTTGAATTTGCCCACACAAATTCCCGGGAAAATATAGCGTTTCATTGCCAATGGCAAAATATCATCTCTCTATATTAACGGGAAATCTTTCCAATTTATGCATTTATGAATTTCACACATGACATTATATCAACATGCAAATACGGATGCATTTTGAATCCCATAAATATCATTTTTTGTACAAATTATTGGAGGGCTTGTGAATGCTAAGCTAGTAACATGGGAATTAAAACACAGAGAAACCGTAAGAGCACAATAATACAGGGGTGCAGCGTCCTATACGCATATACGCACATGCGTACTTGAAGTTACCAAAAAGTTTGAATTTTTGACCAATTGTTTCTTTTTTTTGAAATTTTATTTGTGCATAACCAAGACTTTTGTGATGAAAAAAAAAATAAACACTTATTGCATTTAAGAGGTGAATTCGGTCACTTAGAACAACAAAAAAACATCTAAGATTTAAAGCTTTTCATAACAAAGCATTTTGTTTTCATGTTCGATAGAGGTATGTACTACATGTAACGTTTATATTATGTACTCTTGTTGAAAGTGTTCACGAGGTGTTCGTCACATAAAGTCCCGAAGTCGATTGGTTCCTACTTTTCTAGCCAAGTTGAAATAAAATTAATTCACTCCAAGACGAAAACTTGAATGACGGCAACAAACAGAATGATATATCAAACAAACAGAAGATTATGAAGAGCAGACTTGAAGAGACGCAGAGTACGAACGTACAAGAAGGTTACGATATATAAAAATACTATGATTTCATACATGATCGTGAACATTAAAATGACCACTATATAGTAGGATACCGCTGAACATACTGTTATAAAGATACAGACAGATTTCAAAGATCAGTTCTGTTCCTCACCATTCATAAATGTGCTGTTGCTCCATTCTCTAACTGCTGCCATTACTCTCTTGGCATGGTCTTTAGGATCTCCTTTTTCTTTCAGCCATGTTTCCCTGAAATGGTTTGGTATCAACAGTATGTCTATTGATACCAATTCTAGACCAGCCTTTCTAACGGGAGAGTCTGCCCGTTCAAATTGTTTTAAATATTCCTCTTTTGTTCGATAAAACAAAGTGAAGTTTGTCGACGCAAATTCTCCCTGGAAAAGTAAAATATGGCGTGAAACTATGATTAATTGAAGAACGTAATCACTGGAAAAATTGGTGTTTATTAAACGAACGCGTGTTTAAATTTACCCCAAATTTATTCTGAGAACAAATGGTCTGGTTCTATTTTCGGTTTCAGGTTCTACTCTATCTTGTTTGTCGTAGGCGAAATGACTTTTTTGACAATGAAATACCGCAAAAATTACCCACTGCAGAGCAGAAAATTTTATTTTCTCTCTAAACGCAATAATTATTACGGCGCAAACAAAATAAATATTTGAGTTCTGTTTATCAAAAACTTGTACATTTTTTGAGTACCTTCGATATAACGCCTTTCTCTTGCATTGTTTTCCACGATGATGCCATCACATTACTCAATCCAACTTTGGCATACTGTGAAGGACTGGTTGAATATTGACCAAACTCGTCAGTAGATGCACTACAAATTACCAGACGACCACCTTAACCAAACAAAACAAAATGCATTTATAATGGCCCTTAAGCTATAAAACTTTATTAAATAATGTGACTCTGTTGCTATCTTGAAACTTGGATTTAAAATTATCGAATGTTTCATTTTTTACTCGGGGTGAAACCGCGATTAGAGTTTTCAGCATTGGTCGTCGTTGTCGCAGAATTATCCCCGCATGCGCAGTATCGTCAAATTGCCACGCATGCGCAGTATGACCAATCATGTGCTTTGCAAGTTCACAATGGCGACGTCTACAGGCATGAAAATCAGTATGGAATCAACTTCTTCTTCAAATACGCTCAAATCACATACAAATCCACACACCCTTCGCGGTATAGCCACACTAAAAGATGTCGAGCGTTTTCGGAAAGGGCATTTAGAGAGATACCGCGAAATTATCGTGAAACTTATCGTGAACTATCTATCAAAGCTACCAATCTTATCAAAAGCGAATTATATACTAACCACTTATACAGTCTCTGAAACGATGAACGACTCAAAGTGTGAATATCAACAAAGTACTTTGGACCAAAAAGCGAAGATCAGAAGTTCTCGAAGCGAAGAACTTAATTTACCGATCACTGTTTACAATCCATCCGACTGTCAAAGTGGAGCAGCTTGGCCGAAGTTGGTCGATTCATCCTCCATATTTATGCTAAGTATATTGCTTCTTTCATTGCTTTTTTTTTCAAGAAAATATTTCTTGCTTTAATGTTTTGATATTATTGTTAACTGTACTTATAATACCTGGGTACAAAACAATCAACGTTTTCGATAACTACAATCCCACTGTTGTTTGTACTTCATTGTTTAGAGATTGTTTAAATTCTGACGACGAGAAGAAATTAAAGAAAGCTAAAGAAGCCGCCGGGAAAAAGCGTCGGGCAAAAGAAGTCAAACGAAATGATGAGAAGCGTCAAAAGCCTACGTACACATACGGCGCTGATAATCAGCGTTTTCGTGGTAAGGTCTAATCATGCTTTTACTTGATACTTTGTGATTTCTCGGACTACTCAGCAAGAGTATCCATCCTATAATCTGTTGTAGTTTGATGTCTGTCTTACAGGGAATAGAAAGTGCAAAATAATTTACGTTCGTTTGAACGAAGTGAATTAGAACGTAAACATCTAATGCAGTCGTGTAGTTATATTATGATGCAAAATTTCTACAAATGTACTAACATGGTTTTTATAAGTGTTTTAAGTTCTTTCATCAGTCTAGCTATAAGGAGCCTGTCCTGTAGCCTTAAAATACACATTCATTAAAAGTCTTTGTACTCTTTTTGCAACTTGTTGAGACGATTCAAGTCTAGCCAGAGGGCACAGACCTAATTAAGGATAGCGGCGGGTCTGGTACAAGGAATTCCTACTAACAAACTACTTTATTGCTGGCTTGTTTCTACCACAAATTGTTATAAAACCACATAGCTTGTAAGTAGCTATTGCTGAAACATAGAGTGCACGCATTGAAAGTGTGCACTATTTAGTAGTAAATAGCACTAATTAAACAAAAGAAAACAATAGAATTAGCATAAAATAGCTATTTTTAGTGGTATTTATCTTGCACACTTTTAGTGCGTGTACTCTAATACAGAGCGACCAGAACAGCAGATCCCTGAGTTGGTTACCTCATTACAGTTTGCCAATGCATGGCGTTGATTTACAACTCAGATTTTATCCCTTCATACAACCGGTAAAATACTTGTCAGTGATCAAAACCAAATCAACCAACAGCAATATACAAATATAAATGATGATTAGTTGATTTAACTAGTGTTGACTGCGTCAGTGTTTCTAATGAAACAGTTGGAAGAGTTTGTAAAAAGATTCACAAACGTCCGAAACATCAATTTCTCACTAGCCTTTAATTAACTGTGAATTAACAATATACTAACTGTTCAAATTGCAGCAATATGCATATGTCATATAACATGTTATATAGGGCTTACCGAATGCAATCGTGAGCTGATCGTGAAGGTCTGTTACCAAAGTTGATGATGGCCGAATGGGAGACTATGGTCTGTGAAATCTTGATAAAAACCTTAGAAAATCATTGGAATATTACGCGCGCTACGATTGGTCGAAAACCATCCCATGTTTGATGAGAGTATAAAAACACGCTGTCGTCACGTTAGCGCCCGTTAGCATTGCAACTGCGCGCGCTTATTGGACAGTTTGAATAAAACCTAATGTAGGGAGAATTTATTTTGAATTAATTTTCTTATCTTTTTCGCACGTTTGTTATTTCATGAAATAAATCAAAAACAGTTGCGCAGCAGCAAAGCTTGATCACAAAATTTTTTTTACTGTGAACATATAGATTATTTTACATACTAATAATTAATAATATAAAAAAATAGTTTTTGTATGGCCCTATTTACATTCAACTAATCTAATCTAATGTGAACTAATGATGAATATACATTTGTAGCGGCTCATTTGTTGGAGTATTTATTCTACTATAACTTCTAGCATTATAAAGATTATATCAACCTGTCTTGAGCAGCGGATTTCTCGTTTAGTAAAGCAATGTACTGATTATACTTTGACAATGACAATGACAATAACAATTTTTATTTGCACCTGTTAAGTATACAATAAAGTATAAACATTAAAGTATATATATTTTATATTAACCTTATATTAGGTGCCAGCCAGCTGCTGGAATAACTGGAATAGCTAATCAAAGCCAGCAGGCTGATCTATATTATAGAACTTTAGAAATGGTCATTATAACAAGTGGTAATAAAGGAAAAAGTATATATAATAACAATTATTTAAGTATAAACAAAATGTCACCATTATATACAAATACATGTAAATCAGTCTAGTTATCAGTAATAAGTAATATATAAAAAACGAGCAGGAGTGTTTTATCGTGAGATATAAACACGAGCGCAGCGAGTGTTTATATCCACGATAAAACACGACTTGCGAGTTTTTTATATGACTTCTAAAACCAATACATATTTCTCGATATGATTATAAAAGATTTACGCAAAATTTGAGTTCTAAATTTAAAAGTGAATTTGTTCTTAAATCCAGTGTACAACTTCGATTTGGCTGACTATAAAGAGAACAATGCGCATTGTATTCAGGCCTTTTAGTTGGACGCTCAACAAATACTATTCAATAAGTTCATTAGTAAGTTAGTCATTTTAGAAATAGTGTTTTTATTAAACAGAAGCACACGTGCAATTTGTTATTCATGTTTGCCTCAAACTAAGATTCTGTGTAATGGGCCTTCTCATTACGAAGATGTCGCGGTTTCGAAAAGTCAAAACGGCTGAGGAACAGAAAAAAAACTTGGAAGATGCTGTTCCTTCGAGTACGAAATATTCAAATAAGTGGGCCTGCAAAATTTTTGCTGATTGGCAGACGCAAAGACAAAATCACAACCCAAAAAATGAAGTTGATAGTGTCAACAATTTCTTTAAGCCAACTTTCAATAATTGTACTTTCAATTTTTCAGAGTAATTATTACATAAGTATAGTACAGTTTTGTTAAAAAGCAATTTATTTGACTTGAAATAATAAACTTCTGAATTCATATTGTTATGTTCTTGTTGCAGGTTAAGATTGAAAAGAGTGCAGGTTTGATTGATAATTCACGGGTGCCTAGCTTGCACTGTTAGTGTTCAGTAAACCATGATAGTTATAGAACTGTTTAATAAACATGAGTGTTATAACTGTGATGCAGCCCACAGTTATAACACTCATGTTTATTAAACAGTTCTATAACTATCATGGTTTACTGAACACTAACAGTGCAAATAAGCCCCATGGGAATTTTTTAATCAGCCCCGCACTCCCCTGAGATATTAAAAGCAGCCCCCAACTTTTAGTTACCTAAAACTTTATCTGCGATAAGAGGTCCAACCATGTGACCTATTGGTGGATTCTCATTGGGCTAGAAGCTCATGAATTATTAATGAGTTTTAGAAATATATATATATTATTAAAGTATCAACAAATATTTATAATTATGATACATCTAAATAAGGAGAAATAATATTAGAATAAATAGGTAAATATGTAAAGTTAAAGGATGAGTATTGAAATTTGTTAACTTAAAAGTTTGAATGTATGCTTTGATAATTGCTTCTTTTAGGTTATTTTTAAATTTCATGCTCTAGCACCAGCAAATCTAATATTAAATTTGCCATAATTTATACGAACTTTTGGGAGCGAAAGAGATGACCTTGAAGCAAGTCTAGTGCGGTAGTTATGTATTTCATTAACTGACTCAAATAAGTTATTAAATAATGCAGGAAGGCTTCCGTTTTTGAATTTGTAAACAAAAATAGCAGAATGATAATTAAACAGATCAAAACATTTTATTAATTTATATTTAACAAAGAGGCTGTTGGTGTTGTCCTTGAATCCTGAAAATGACATGATACAAAGGGCCTTTTTTTTTTTGAAGAATGCTAATAGAGAGTATGTTTGAATGGTAAGTGTTACCCCAGGCTAACAGACCATATGTCAAAAACGGATAGATAAGACTATAGTACAGAGTTATTAAGACTTCAACATGAGTGTAGTGTCTCACTTTCGAAATAATACCAATATTACGCTTAACCTTTTTAGCTACATGAGCCACATGTGCTTTCCAGTTAAGGTGCTGATCGAGTATTATACCTAGATATTTAATATTGCCTTTTGATTTTAAGATTTGGTTATCAATAAAGAGATTTACTGTATGAGTGAGCTTTTTTTGTGGTGGATGGAAAATTATGAAGTTTGACTTGTCAATATTGAGAGTTAGTTTATTGGCACATAACCAGTTTTGAACATTTACTAGTTCCTGGTTAACTTGACACTCCAAGTCTATGAGAACATAAAAGAGAGTAGCATCATCTGCAAAGAGATGGAAATCTAGTTTCTTAGAGGAGTTTTGGAAGTAATTAATAGAAAGTAAGAACAAAAGGGGTCCAAGCACGGATCCTTGCGGAACGACGTATGAAATTGTGTGTACATCTGAATCAATACAGCCAAGGGAGACAAATTGTCTCCTGTCAATTAGGTATGAGGTAAACCAATCTAATGACAAACCCCTAATACCATAATGGTTTAATTTATGAAGGAGAATATTGTGGTCGACAGAGTCGAAAGCCTTGCTTAGGTCTAAAAATATACCACATGAAAATTGCTTTGTGAATGTTGTCAAGAATTGATAGCACAGCATAGATTGTTGAATAAGATGACCTGAAGCCAAATTGCTTGTTGTAAAGAATGTTGTGTTTACAAATGAAGTCTGAAAGTCTTTTAAAGACTAATTTCTCAAGAATTCTATTGAATACTGAAAGTAAGGAAATAGCTCTATAATTCCCAGTGTATAGTTCTGAGCAACTTTTGTATACTGGTATGACTCTTGCAATCTTAAAGTGATCAGGTACAGAACCCGTCATGAATGAACAATTAAATATTGTTCCTAGAGGTTTAGAGATTAGGCTTTGTAAAGTGATTAGTATCTTGGTTGGTATGCTATATGGGCCTGTTGCTTTTGATGAGCTGAGTTTACTAATTTCTTCTTCAATCTCTTTCGTTGAAATAGGATATAAATAAAAACTCATTGAAGGTCTTTCAGGTAAATATGAGAATGGAGATATGTTTGTATCAGATACAGATGCTGCCATTTTGCTATTGATTTGCTATTTGATTTGATATGCTATTAAGCTTCATTAAAAAATTCATTAATAATTCATGACTATTTTTTCCAATCCAATGCTCCTCTCTGGTCACGAGGAAAGCACTCTTTCCCACATAAAGTACGCTTGAAACTATAAAGCCCGGGGAGGGTTTTGAATGTGGCTCAGGGGAATAATGGGGAATAATAGAAAAATAATGGAATACAAATGAACATGAAGCATTATATAATTGCACATGTGGCATTATCTATGAATATTGAAATATAATGCTACGTGTGATGTTATAAAATGCTTCAAGGTTGAAGATAGTAGGAATAAAATATAAAAATCATTAATCCGAACTTTTATTTATTTATGTGATAGCTTACAAACGGAAAGTACAATTATTGAATACTTAGCCCGATATTTCCAATGTCAGCTTCAAAACAACGCTGCTCTATCGAAGGATCTCTGTTGACTTGACCTATTTTTCGTTCGGAAAAAAAACTTTAAACGACAACTTTTTAGACGAACGTGGACTTTGGGATGCACTGTTCCAATGCGTTTTTTTCTCTTCTTCTTTAGACTTTGGTGACCGAAACGCTTGTTTCGCAAGCATGTTTTCACCCATGCAAGCGAAGTATCAAAACACCACATTCGACTAAATAAGATACTAGGGACCTTAAGCATAGTCGACGAATGAGACAACGTCCACGAACCGGAAGTAATTATGTATTACTTTTTTATATCGCGCATGCTCGAAAAGACCGACCTCGTTGTCAATCTCATACTCAGAGCCCGCGTTTTTCCTCGCCAGCAGCGGATAACAAGGGCTCTGACATAATCCGATTTTTGTTAAAATTTGATTGGTCATTCAATTTTGACAGCCACGCAAGCGCAAACAACCGGAAACACAAATAAACTCAAGCTAGATGTTTGTGAACGTTTTTAGCAGTAGAAAATAAATAAAATGTGATAAAAAATGAAGTCTGTACTTGTGAATCGCTATTTTCTTTACCTTCCTAGAGAATTTCAGCCAATTTGAATCAATAGTTAGGAAATTATTTAATGTTTCACCCTTCGTCACACACGGCTGCCAACGGCCGACAGAATTTCTCTTCTAGCTCATCGAAAATCACAAATTAACCTAAAATCCCTTCGGATTATGTTTACTCAATAAATAATCATTACAATCTATGAATTTTGTTCCAAAACTTTCACAATATCACTAGGAAAAATCCATTTTCATTGACGATATCGCCGTATGTTGATCGATGCGCCGATCGATGCTGGATATCGATTCCATTAGAATTATAACGGATTTTACTTTTAAATATCAGCCCTGACATAATCTCGATTCCCCATTGGTCGGTTTGTACATTGGCCGTAAAGGCGCATGCGCAGCTGGAAGTCCAAGAAACCTTGGACTTTTCAGTGGATTATGCCAGAGTCCTTGTTTCGAGCCGCTGGCCGAAGTAACGAGGACTCAGGGTACGAGATTGCCTCGTTGTCGACTTGCAGTGGACAACCAAATTTCTGGTCAAATTTCGTCGAGTGGTTACCGTGAGTATTTCTTTCGCTTTTTTTACAGTTTAAAACACATTTCAAAGTTTATACTTCTGCAGGTGTTGGATTGAAGACTTATTTAAAATATCTGCATATTTTTCGCTTTCTTTCACCAGAATAATATCTATTTGTGTTTGTTTGTTTGCTAAGGAATTTTACCGCTACAAAAACAAACATGGCTACCAAACAGCCCGCCAAACAGTAAGTAAGCTTTTTTTTCAGAATTCTTTTTTAAATACTGTCTTAGCACTTATTTATAAAGATATCCCTGCACAGTTAATAGCAAATCATGCTGTGTCATATTTGAGGCTTTTAAGGGGATATTTAACTATGATTCTTGTCCTTTTTTGACGTTTGCAGATCCAAAGCAAAGTGGGAATGGACGGAAGAACATGACAAATGTTTGTGTAGAGAAATACTTGTCCTAGAACCATGGAAGTACACAAAACGAAGCACGAAAAGAGGAGAAATCTGGAGAGAAATCAGCAGCAATTTAAATGCACTAAAAATGCCAAAATTCTTCACTACAGAAAGATCGGTGCGAGACAGGTTTTCGCTGATTCAGTCCAAACACAAAGTAAAGATAACATATGAGGAAAGAGCGTCAGGAATAGAGTGTGAGGAAACAGAGCTAGATCGTGCCATAGCCGAAATAATTGATAAAGAAGAAGAAGCAGAAAGAGAAAAGAACAAGGAAGATCAAACAAAAAAGGGAGAGAAGGACAAAGCTGAAAAAGTACGAATGAAAGCTATGGAAGCTCTAGGGAAAAGAAATGCTAGTGACGAGGGTGCAGAGGTAAAGCCAAGTAAAAAACGAAAAAGCTCGTCCGATGCAGTTGAATATCTGAAAGAGAAGTTTGAAGCAGAAAAAGAGTTACTAAAGGAAGAATTGGAAATTAAAAAGAATGAGCAACAGATGATGATGGCACAAATGCAAATGATGCAACAACAAACCAATGCCATGTTGTCTTTATTAGCAAAAAAACTTTGAACTAACAGAACATTATTGTAGTATTAATTTTAAAAAATTGTTGTTTTGATTCCATATAGTAGGAAAACTAAAAGTGTGCAATGCTACTTTTTGAAATGTAATTAGCATAAATAGCACTATTTGATTTCAGTGATATATTCATATTAGACTACGTTGCACACTTTTAGTATTTGTCCTCTATTAGGATTAGTTGAAATCAGTTATTTTTGTTTATAAACGTATTTCTGATGTATCACTGTAGTGTACTTCAAATTGAAATGCTTGAGGTACAGTATGGCTTTGAGATGTTTAGAAATGTAATTTGCATTGTTACATTGATTTATGCTAATTCAGTCTATTTATTTATGTTCAACTGAAGTACTCTTCCAGGGATGGAGGTTCTAACTGAAAGTATTCTGCAGTTTCATTGCCATATAAACATGTAAGGGCATTTCTAAGTATTGAACTGACTACATACATTTTACCAACACAACTTAGTCCAATTTTTAAATTCCTTTTGAAGTCCAAAAATTTAAATGAAGTAACAACATCATTAAAAAGCCACTCCACAGATTCCCGTACAGAACTCATAGACTGATTAAAAGCTACCATCTGTGGTGTTAGGTCTCCATGTCTAAATAGAGCTTGAAGCTGAATTCTAAGTGGGTAAGCTGGGTCACCATAGATGCAATAGGACTGGCCAGTAGGTGAATTAGCATACATCTGTAGGTCATGTAAAAGACCAGACTCGGCAAGTATTCCAGCATCGTGTCTTCTGCCTTCTATAAAAAAACATTGCAGATGCTGAATAACATAAATAGTCCATAAATCGTTTTAGTTGATCTTTCAAATTTTTTGATGATTTATATTGTTGAAATTTCTAAAGTCATTACTCAGCTTTAATGCTATTTTAAAAATACATGTACGTGACTTTGACAGAGCTAAAGTGAATTGCATCTTAAGCATTTTTTTTAAATTGTTTACATTTAAGAATATGGTAAGAATTTGCTGTTTGTCATTAATAAAAAGAAAATTTGTACTGTTAATGTTATATTTATCTTATGTGATTTACTGTATCCAATAATAAAAATAAATGATAGCATGATGTGAAAAAAGTGCAAATCACAACAGCGTTACTAAAGCAACATGGGCAACATACCTACAGGACAGTATATATTTCCTATTAAACCATTGGGGAGGGCCACACATTAAAATTTTAGGGCATGCACCCTTTTGTGACCGTTGTAGACAGCCCTTTGATGCTCGCCTGGTCGGCATATGGGTCGCACTGTTCCGTCTACAAAGCCAAAACAGTTCTGCAATGCATCCCCTTTTGCATATACTGCATTACTATATTCTCGTAGAGCTATTGGTAACAAAATGTCGTGATTCCATTGAGTAATACGGTGGTTTTGAACGTCGTAAATGTAGTAAAGTACTTCGTTACAAATCATGCTAATTGCTGGAACAGGCAAGCCAAAGCGACTCATCATATCACTGTACCTACATTGGTATGCTAGACGTTTCAGAACCATACATAGACCTTCTAGTCCAGATGAAACTGATCTTTGATAACATGAAATTCTTCGGGAATTTCGAGAACATCGCAAATAAGTTCAAGATGACGCTTACGTACTCTGAACTCGGCAAAACATTGAGCATCATTCATCTCATCAAGATTTAACCGTTCTCCAGTATGCACGAAATTAGGATTTTTTGGCTGAAACTCATCATAAAGAAGCAAAAGTTCCTTGTCGTTTAAAAATCCATTGTCATGAGAGAGGAGAAGAAGCTGTTGAAGCCCATGAAAAGAAACCATGTTGACTTTCGCCAATTGTCGACGTCCACTATTGCTTAACATTCGATTTTCCCGCCGTGGACGTTGTTCTCGACTCAGTCCATACTCGGACAATCTCGTTGTCGTCGTCGCTATTCGTCGACTAATGCTTAAGCTCCCTACTGACAAAGTTTTGCATATTTAATTTTGAGCAATTCCCAAATGCAAACAACCTTCAATTCCATTTTGTTTTGTTTAGTTTCATCGATATTGGACAAAATAGTCATGAATTATTAATTCATTTTTTAAGCCATTCTATAAATTCGCAGCATGTGTTTTATCAGGTACATAAAACACTACTGCTCGTTTATTAAATAGTACATAATTATTAATTGTGGAGATTGGTAATGTAAATAAATTAATTTAAATAATTGTATTTGTAAAATTTCTTTGCTTTTATTCCAAGAATGAAGACTGGACGTGATTTGAAAGTCCGATTGGAACTAGAAGCTCCCAGTCCTCATTGTCGACCTTGAAACATTACTTAACGACGTATGCACTAGTAGCGAAGTATTTGTCATTTTTTTGAAACTTCGGCAGTTGAGAAAACAGCATGAAACAGATGTTATAAGCGAAAAAAAATCGGGGGTTTCCATTCGATCTTCGGAGCTACAATTTTTTGAAGTCGGCCATTTCGGCACTTTCCGTAAGCAGCGTGACAAGTCATCATGAGGTAAAACAGAAAGATAATGAAGACAGAAAAATTACCGAACAAGCTAAAAAGGTTATAAAGAACAATCGTAATGACACTAAACTATTTGAAAAGCAAAAATTCTCGATCATTTCTAAGCAAAGAACACTCTTTTTATGGAAATACCACGCACATCGCTCGCAACTATGTTGCTTCGGCGTAGTTTTCGCGGGTCGAAATTTAGCAAAAAACATCAAGTTTTCGTACAAAAAATAAATGTAATTTTTAAAAAAAAACTTAATGAACATAGAATGTTTGGTCCCCTTTTAATCTGTGAATTAAAAAAATAGGAGTATTCATTCGATTTGGCGAGTTATCAAACAACAAAGTTGGTGATTGTTGATAACTTGAGAATGTGTGACCAAGGGAATCCCATTCGTGCGCTGACAATGGCGTATGTACTTCAACGGTTCAACTTCTTTTGATCTAAAAGCATCGCTAACACAAGTAAAGAAAGCTTTTTTTCTAGGATCATGATCTTATCCGAAGCTAACAAATGTTAAATCAGTGAACACTGAGGCGACCTGTCGCGGGTACAAGTTAACCTTTACGGTTAATGGTCAACCAATCAAGAATCGAGTACTATGTCACCTCTTGGTCAGCGGTCAACGGTTTACTATTTGTTTATAGCTGTCATTATAGCGTTGCGAACCGAGAATGGTTGACCAATCAAAAATCGAGTAATGTCCATGTCACCTCTCGGTCAGCGGTTTACTATATGTTTGTAGCTGTCATCGAGTAATTATCCAAGATAATAGTGTTGGTATCATGTTCACGTTTTTCTCTCCTCGTGGTTTACGTAACGTTGTAACTGCTACTTTGACTACTTTTCCAAACTTTTTATGTATTAGGCACACGTTTTAAATGTGTGAAAATGTCGAATGCCATTTACTTGTCAGTGAAAGTCTTCATCAGGGTAACGATGTAATGTAATGTAATGTAACGCTTATATAGCGCATTTTCACCCGATTTCTCAATGCGCTTTACAATCTTTAATATTTTATAGTATGTAATCCGGATTTACAAGCATGAGGTTGATTAGTAATTAGTATGTATTAGTGTAGGCCTATCACCGAGGATTGTCGTTACCTGCGTCCTCAGTCGTTCTTTTACGTCTCCCGTTAATGGTTAATGTGTAGTGTGGCGAGACGGGACCTCCAGTTTATCGTCCTTATCCGAGTAGACGCGAACCCTTACAATTATAAATCGAAGCACATTCTCCTCAATTATTTAAAGGCCCTGAGTGATGGTCCGGTTAAGGGTTCGAACCCGCAGCCTCCTGGTTAACAGCCAACGCTCTCCCAACTGAGCTAACCTGTTAATCGGTAATCTGTAACGATCGCTTTCTAGAGAAAGACAAGTGTCTTTTTTGAATTGTTTTGTGCACTAAACTCGTGAGGAATCTTTCAGAATGGACGACTCATGTAGTCGACTATCTTGATCCGAGGAGAGTTCATGTATTTAAAACCCTTACACTTCTGTCAGTTAACCAGTGTCAAAAATTATTCAGTTTTATTGTGTTTGATCACTGTAAAATATTTCATTGTAATTGGCAATTGAGCAATTGAAACATGAATAAACAGAAATAACTTTTCAAATGAAATTTGTTCTTTTTTTTCATTGGACTAGAAATGCTCTGTTTGTTTGTTTGTTTGTTTGTTTGTTTGTTTGTTTGTTTGTTTGTTTGTTTGTTTGTTTGTTTGTTTGTTTGTTTGTTTGTTTGTTTGTTTGTTTGTTTGTTTGTTTGTTTGTTTGTTTGTTTGTTTGTTTGTTTGTTTGTTTGTTTGTTTGTTTGTTTGTTTGTTTGTTTGTTTGTTTGTTTGTCGATTTGCATGTCGATTTGAATTGCTTCATACCGCTGAAATATCACGTTTTTAAAAATCTGTTCTAGTCTGCAAGATTAATACGATGCACTGCAAAAAACACAGCATGTGGTGTTTCTCAGCAACAAAAACCTCCGCTCCCTCCCCGCCCCTTCAATTTTAGTCAAATGAAAACACCTGCTAAAACCAGTTCAATTTTAAACTTGGATTAAGAGAAATAAATTTACTATATATACCAAAAAATTATTTGGGTAAAATTAGTACAGGAGTAAAGATCTATGCATATCTATCCACAATATGTTGCTTATTTCCCACATCCATGTGTCTTTGAATTTTAAGGACATCTCGTAACAACTTACAGATTGAAAATTCAACATCTCTAAATAACTATTTATTTTATGACCGTTTTACTGTTTTAGTGCTAATATTGTATAGTTAGAATTTACTATTTCAATTTTATGCATTTAGATAAACTGCAAAAGAAAAATAAACGTTTTGACTTGATGTTTTAAAAGTAGCCAATATTTCGTTAACAAACTGATTTAACTCAGTCGCTTTTCGACGAAGGGAAAGATAGATTGAAAACTATCCTGTTTTTTTATTGTCCCTTAAAGAATTCTTCTAAGCAGAAGTTTACAATATTACTGGTTTAGTTAATATCACTGAAGGATTTTCTGTGCGGCTATACTGAGGTAACGAATTGTCATTAGTGTGAAAGGATTGTAAGGTTTTGTTATTTTTAAACAGTGACTTCATCGTTTGTCTTGCACGCAGGTTGCACTTCTATAACCATTAGAAAAACCAACAGATCAGCAAGAATTTGTTTATGTTAAAAAAAGGACAACAACAAAAAATCAAACGCGTGCAAAATATAACAATATTTGCTGGAGACTTACGTTAGATGGATAAATATCAGGATTCATTTATAGCGTTAAAACCATCTTGGATTTTCCCTTGAGTATTTAGGTAAGTTATTCAGTTATTTATTCGTTTCTTTATTTTTACAATATTGTTATGACTTTACGATGCTGCCGATTTTTCGGCTAGAGACAATGAGGGGCAATTTCTGAATAGTTTTTAGTATAAAACAATACGTTATTTAGTCTTCATTGTTATTTACAAATAACCTGTCGCAGGTGATAGGTTTGTGAAAAAGTTAATCTTAAAGATAATGTTGATCCGTGATTAGTCTGAAAAACCTTAGCTATACGAGAAAAAAAACATAACGAACGGGAATGTCGTGAGGTCTATTCCGTTATTCTCGTTTCGAAAAACTCACTATTAAATGATTGGTGACCCGTGAACATTGACCAACTCTTTTGCTAATAAATGGTTCAAGAGATACTCATAAATCCATTGAGAACTACTGACCCCTTGATTGGTTGTGACTTGTTGTATTTTGGCATAGGTACTATGATTTTCTTTTTTTGGACATTATTTAGCAGAGCTCAATCGGAAGTCACTTTGCTGTTTATATAAATGTAAAACGCGATCACCATGTTCGTTCAATGTGGATGTATTACGAGCCCTCCTTGTCTGCTTGAGATTTTTTTGAAATAGATTCTTTCCGAAAATGGATCGGAGTTTGTCACAACGATCTAGAAATGGAAGGTTTTTAAAATGTTACCTCGTATTCGTGTTTCGCATAGAGAGGTTTCTTCGTCAAGAGGAAAGGACACATATGTATAGTGTCGTTTGTGTGGAGGGGTAAACACGACTCGAAAACGCTACACGTAGAGTTGGTCTGAATTTGGTTTAAATCAGAGAATGAAGTCGCCGATTGTATTTTAACATTAATGTGGGTTGTGAAAATACCTGCTCGGAATTGCTTGAAGTTTATGCATTTAGCCAACGTTATGTGAGCTAACAAATATGTGCATTAATGTTATTTGAACTGTGTTTTGGGGTCTAGTGGTAGATTATAGTGATCGAGTACAAGAGATCTGTATTTCGACCACACCTACCCTCAGAGTAATCACAAATTTAATATGCTTTGCAATTTGTAGTCATAATTATTAGTGTTTAAGTATTCATGCACTTTGCCTCGTTTGCGGTTACATTTGTGTATTTGAAATATATTTCACCTATTCCAAATAGCAGGAAGTGATACGGGCCGACCGCTGATCAGTTTGGATCAAACAAATTCGATGACAGTTCTTGAATAATATTAACACTGAGCGCTGTGTCTGCAATAATTTAATTTCAATTCTTCTTGACACCACCGAAACTTGCAGAGGCAAAATGTCTTACTACTGTAATTGCATGGCCTTTACTCGGTGCATTTAGACGAGCTTAGATCCCAGACTAGGCCTATTGCTAATCTACTGAAGGATAAGCGTAGATCATTGCACTATAACGAATCTCAAAAAGCCGTAGCCGTGCTAACTACCTGCTCATACCACAATAACTCGACCAAACCATTTGCTATTTCTTACAGAAAAAGTTACGTCATAAGGCACTGATGGGTGGTGCAATTTATAAAGATAAAGGAGCACTTCAGTATACAGAACGTAACATATATCTGAATAGCGTCAAGACATATGGATGGTATGTACAAATAACTTGTTTGATACATTAGTGATTACAATATCATGTTAATTCGGACCCGTATATTCCGAACAGTCAAGAGAGTATGAGGTAAGAGAGCTTATCCTCGAACCCCATCATGGGCTCTACTTGTCGTGATATTCTTAGAAACTTGTTACCAATCTTGTTACCAACGCACGTTTGTCTTGACGATGTGACCGCGCCTCCTGCAATCTGGCCAATCACGTTCCGTTCCGGAAATAACTTCAGTTTAAAAATAGAATGAAAAGATCCCCTGATGAGTGTAAAGCCCAATACGGGGGATAGCCTCTCTTATCTCATACTCTCTTGGAACAGTTTATTGGCTATAGTGTATAATTGAAATGTAAAGGCAATAAGTCATGTGGTTTAGACTAATGTTATAAATGTAAATTGAGCATGCGCAACTGCTATAATTGAGCATGGCTCACAACATATCTACTGCGCATGCTTTTTATAATTAAAATGTAAAGGCAATAAGCCATGTGGTTTAGACTAATGTTATAAATGTAAATTGAGCATGCGCAACTGTTATAATTGAGCATGGCTCACAACATATCTACTGCGCATGCTTATTTAATGGTTTATATAATGTCGAGCCCATGCCCGTCTGAAATATCAGCCAGAATAAAAGTGCCCCTCTAAAGGGCTTTGATCCCGGTTCACAAGATTAAAGGAATGCTTAAAACATGATCTGATCTATCTACAGGGTAAAACCGTATATATCACTGAAGTGGATGATGTTTAAAATCATGATGATTTTTTAAATCATGCACAAGCAATGGATATCTCTATATATCCCGCACAGGCCTAGTGGCCTGTTGCGCCAAGCGTGATAAGAGCATTATCTCTCGGATAAAATCGGCCTATATCATATAGATAAATTCTAAATAATTTTAATATTTGCTGTGGATAACTTTTATCTGATAGATAATGTTATCCAGCGTCCGGTTGTACGAAGCGTGGATAGTACTCTCCACCGTATAAACCCCTAACTAGCAGATAAATTCTAAAGAAATAAGATAGCTTTATTCATACTTCGTACAGCTGATAAATCCCTATCGAGCGGATAAAACCCATCCAAGGGACAAATTCTGAAAAAACATTATATACAGAAGATACCTTTCATCCACTGAAAACTTTATCCCGATCTAATACAATCGGCCCCTGAAATGTACTAGAGTGTCTTATATTTGCAGGCTTGCTCCAGTCCGTCCAATCACTTTACACCAGAAAGCTTTATTCTGTTTATGGATAATCACCATTATATCGTGGTTAGGTCATCTTAGTTCCAGCCTTGTTCGTAAATGGCGAAATAAGAGGAAATTTGAAAGTGAAGATCTTGAAAATGACAAATCTCCCGATTCAGGTACGTTTGGGAAGATGTGCAAGTAATTGAAACAAGCACTGAAAGACTTCCCATGTGATAAATTCAATATAATGTATGTTTTGATTGTATTGATAAGTAGCCACCGTTCGTGTGTTTATAAATATAAATATTTGGAGAAAATTATTTTAACTCAGTGAAAGAAAATATGAAACACACTTTACTTGCAGATGAAGCAGAGAAAGAAAGCGAACACCATTCCGTGCATCGTAAGTTTAGAGTGAATTCCTCATATCTAAATAGTTTGCTAATTTATTTAAAATGCACTTGTTGAAACCCATTTTCTTGTATTCTGCCCTTGTTTCATGTTTGTTGCTTCTCCTCTCTCTCTCCTTTTTTTACTTCTTGCGATAATTTAAAAAAATGTGATTACCAACATGGTTTTATTTTGTATTACCGATTTCGTTCGCGATCATATATGGGTCGAAAACGGTCGTAAGATCAAAGAACGTTGGTTTCCCTAATAGTAAAATCTAATTTTTTTCGATCGTTTGCGACCGTTCTCAATCGTTTTCGATCATAAGGAAACAGGCTTAACCGTAACCCGCTTCACGAGACATGCAGTATGCTAATCACGGGATATTCCTGATTTGTTTTAGCTGCTATATCTCGATTTGGACGTGGTGATGCGACTCAGGCGAGTGAAAAAGAGCAATGTTTATTGGAAGGTGAAAGCGCCAAACCATGGAAAAAAGGCGAAACTATCAAAGAATGGTTCAGGGAAACAGCAGAAGATCAACCAGAGCTTGGAGAATTTTTAGGAAAAGCTTCGTTATTTGGTCTCTTTATGTTATACTTCTGGTTGTGTGATTTTCAACATATTTGGTAAGACATCAGTGTAAATATTTAAGGATGGAGAGATAGAGTAGTTCGGGATCCACACTTCCCGCCGATAGAATTTTTTTAAACATTTTCTACATAAGGACTGACACATATGAAAAACAAAAATGTAATAAAAAATAGGGGTCACCGCGCTTGTTTTGGAACTGTGTGGGGTGGTAATAGGCCCATTTTTGACCCATTTCAAATAAAAGAAGTAATATCAAATTTGTTAAAAGTAATATTCTTTCGAACAAATTTGAAAGTTTTTCACAAATCTGCTATAAGAGTCTGACAAAAGGCTCCCTTCGCTAAATTTCTAATGAATTTATTCCTTGGAAAAGACATCGACTGAGATATTTTACCTAGATTTAAATGAACAGCTTCATTAATTTTTATGCACACTTTACCACAAAAAAAGTCAAAATTACAATGTTTTGATCTCAAAGACCATGTATTTTTTATTTCAAAAATTTAAAGCTGGGCTTATGCCAAATATAAAAATGGAAAAATAATTGGGTGTCACCGTGCTAATTTTAGAGCTATAAGCAAAAAACGTGCGGAAAATAAGATGATTTCAATGTTTTGGACGCGCGGGAATGAGCACTAGTTGCTTTTGAGGCCCGTATGTAATGCTATGGTGTTATTTTTTAACAAAAAGTTCAAGAATGACCATATTTTGGCTCTAACGCAAAATTTATTTTTAATCGCACGAGAAATTTTATTTGATTTCACATCAATCTCATACTCAGAGCCCGCGTTTTTCCTCGCCAGCAGCGGATAACAAGGGCTCTGACATAATCCGATTTTTGTGAAATTTGATTGGTCATTCAATTTTGACAACCACGCAAGCGCAAACGACCGGAAACACAAAAAAACTCAAGCTGTATGTTTGTGACCGTTTTTAGCAGTAGAAAATATATAAAATATGATAAAAAATTAAGTCTGTACTTGTGAATCGCTATTTTCTTTACCTTCCTAGAGAATTTCAGCCAATTTGAAGCAATAGGAAATTATTTAATGTTTCGCCCTTCGTCACACACGGCTGCCAACGGCCGACAGAATTTCTCTTCTAGCTCGTCGAAAATCACAAATTAACCTAAAATCCCTTCGGATTATGTTTACTCAATAAATAATCATTACAATCTATGAATTTTGTTCCAAAACTTCCACAATATCACTAGGAAAAATCCATTTTCATTGACGATATCGCCGATATGTTGATCGATGCGCCGATCGATGCTGTATATCGATTCCATCAGAATTACAACGGATTTTACTTTTAAATATCAGCTCTGACATAATCTCGATTCCCCATTGGTCGGTTTGTACATTGGCAGTAAAGGCGCATGCGCAGCCGGAAGTCTAAGAAACCTTGGACTTTTCAGTGGATTATGCCAGAGTCCTTGTTTCGAGCCGCTGGCCGAAGTAACGAGGACTCACGATACGAGATTGATTTCAAATGCGCGAGCAGGATGCGCAGTAGCAAGGGTCCCGAACTACCTTAAACAAAAGAAAAAAATAGAATTAGTACAAAATACCACTATTTAATAGCATTTATGTGTCACTCTCCTAAGTGCTTGCACTCAATACCGACCAAAAGCAGCCCACTTGCGCGGAACTAAATAATCAAATAGAACCATTTTATGATTATCAACTTCCGAGTATGATGCGACAGTCGAGTATGAAGAGCTGTTGTGCTCATTCTACGCAACCATAAATATATTAATTTGTCGGTAAATTGCAAACTAAAATTATATTCATGAAAGGAAAATTCTGTTGTACAAAACAGACACTATACTGCGCAAAACACCTTGCTTGGATGCAGGTATCCCAAGCAATGCATTTGCGAGCACAATAACGTAATTGATAAAAAATGATAGAAATAAGCGTTTCTATACATTTGTGTTGTATTTCTATCTACATCTCTCGTAAATTTCCGGGCTATTTGCTTCAATATTGAGCAATTTGTGGCTGCTGTTCCACAGCGTCATAAGAAGATGCTATTTTATTCTTTTTCGATTCTAGTTCTTACAAATGCTTAGCTTGGGATGCCTGTGGAATAACAGCCACTCACGATTGAAATAGTATTGCTTTTCATAACCAACAGGCCTAAAACAGACAAGCAGTACTCACGAGATATGTTTATTTTCCTGTTTGCACTTCTGGTTTTCGTGGCTGTAGTATTTACCGTAAAAAAGACCCCAGAAAAACTGCTAAACAGAGATCAAACCGAGGAGTGGAAAGGATGGATGCAGGTAGAAAAGTATATGCACTTTAATGGCGCCCTACCCACCCTTTAAATTGAGGGGTAGGGGTAGGGAGGCAATTATGTGTTTGCAAAATGAATAATGACTTTCTCTGTTCTTGGGTTGTAACAGACAATCAAGTGGTAGCCATGTTGGATGAATAAACAATACATACTAATGAGAAACCTTTTGTTAATCAAGTTCATCCAAGATGGCTGCCGTGACGTCATGTGCAACCCACCAATGTGGAGCCCTGATTCCAGTCTCTCAACGACTTTTGTCCTTGTCTGTAGATTGTATAAATATTGAATGCTAGATTCACGAACCAATTTAAAGGGAGAATCAAATGTTGTTTGATAATCAAAGTGCGGGTCATCAAGTCTGAATGTATACACGTCATACACACCTATTTCAAAAGCGAGAGCACAACCGAAACGGATCATAGTGTTTTTTTAATAACATTACAAAATATCTAGCACTTGAACAATGACTTAAAAAAAGTCCATCGGGGACAGATGGTTATGGTTTGTACATGAATTACAGCAATATATTTGCACACATACACACACACACACAAACACACACACACACACCTACACACACAAAAAACAGAAATTTTACCCACAATTCCCTTCGGTTGTGCTTTAACTATCCTATTTTTCTTCAAAAACGTTTTTGGAAAAAGCTATAGTATCACAATATTATTACACGTAAAGCTTCTACTGATTTATTATCTTGTTTGTTTAGGTTCAGTTTGTATGGTATCATTACTTTGACGCACATGAGGTGTTTAACTCAATACGATGTTATATAGCTTGCTATGTATGGATGACTGGATTTGGTATGATAAAAGTGAATTATTGAGCTGCGTGATCTAAATAACAAACCTAGATGTGTGACTGTGACTGTCAGAAACACTAGAGCCTTTACCGCATGAGTATGAAACAGGACCGTATGGTATCGTAATCGTATAGTAATCGTACCTAAGAAAACAATCGAATCGTCTGCCGTACACATCGTAGCGGTATCGTAGTGGACGTACCGTTTCCAACTCATACCACTCTGAATATTAACTGAAGTGATTGATATGCTTCAAGAAAGAGATTTTGTTATGTGATTCATGAAGATAATTTAGGACTGAAGTATCACTTGCTCACGATGATTCAGTGATGATTAAATGCGATAACCATGTCGGGAGAGTGAATGGCGTTGAAACGAGCACGCTGCTATTGGATCTGAGAAGCGGATAGTGAAACTAGGCACTAGTGTAACTTCTAACAATGTCCTGCGGTTTGTAGATAGCTCTTTTCAGGGCTTCACGTGTTGGCAGCCATGAAAACGGCCAGGAATAAAGGATAGTTTTTTCTGGGAGATTAAATTCTCTTTCTCATAAACAATTTGAGTGCAGAGTCCTATTGTTCGTCATTGCTACCATCACGTTATGATGCAAAGTCTCTATATCTCGTTTACCTACCAACATCATTCATGATTTCCCTTTTTATTTTAAGGTAACTTCTCGTACTTTTGGACAAGGAAAGATTATTCAATCTTCCGTCTTCTAAAGATGATGTTTCGTCTTAATTTTCTGGTTCTGATGGTAATGGCAGTCACCAATAACGAGTTTGTCCGATACTACATTTGTGCTATGCATACCTACTGGTTTTTATCGGTGTACGCCATGATGGCTGTATTCAAGTCTTACAATACGGTACGTGGTGATAGTTGTTACCACAGGGACTTTTAAACCATCTCAGAAGACAAAGGGACATTTTACAGACGCGCAATGATTAAGGATAGATTAGAGTTCCCTTTGATTTTATGACAAAATCTTGATATGTTTAGGAATCCTTTTTAGTACTGCCTTTCTTGGAAAAGAAGGATGTCGTTAAAACTTATCAAAAGCCAACCATAAGCGCAGAGATCAAAGATAGATTAGAGTTTACTATGATTTTACGCCGAAATCTCGATATGCTTAGGGATCTTTTTGATGACTGCCCTCCTTGGAAAACGAGGAAGTCGTTAAAGCTTATCAAAAAACCACCAAGTTTCAATTTTTGATATGCGTTAAGTGCACGTCATTTTAGTGTGCAACAATTCTTAACTATTTAGTGCTAGATAAGAGTTAGTTATTCACTATAACTAACAATTCACCGAGGCATAAACACAATACCACAAAGGAATTGAAATAAAAGTTGTCTTTGTTTCAACCTCGGCGAATTGGAGGACTAAATCTTATCTAGCACTAAATAGTTTTAACTATGTTTCACACTAATGTGGCGTGCACTCTATATGTGCATTCATAGTTGAAAGTCATTGGTAACTGTCAATACTATTTATTTATTTTACAGAACCGTTATGTTATGGCTGCAAAGTTTGCTGTTTACCTGGTTATCAACCTTATTGTATTTGATGTTCCTGGTCTGTCGTACAAAGTGTTTTGGCCGTTCCAGTTCATATTGAATGTTAAAGGAAAGCTCGACTATTGGGTGTATCGATCCACGTAAGTCTAAAAATAGATTTAAAACTGATAGTCACCGATGTTATCTTAAGATAGCACGAGGTAAGAGAACGAATGGCTGGTATTTGACCGTTACTTCTGTTAAGTTTAAAGATAGATTTAAAACTGATAGTCACCGATATTATCTTAAGATAGCACGAGGTAAGAGAAGGAATGGATGGTATTTGACCGTTACTTCTGTTAAGTTTAAAAATAGATTTAAAACTGATAGTCACCGATATTAACTTAAGATAGCACGAGGTAAGAGAAGGAATGGCTGGCCGGTATTTGACCGTTACTTCTGTTAAGTCTAAAGATAGATTTAAAACTGATAGTCACCGATGTTATCTTAATATAGCACGAGGTAAGAGAAGGAATGGCTAGTATTTGACCGTTACTTCTGTTAAGTTTAAAGATAGATTTAAAACTGATAGTCACCGATACTATCTGAAAATAGCACGACGTAATAGAAGGGTTGGCTGGTATTCTATTCTATTTTAGAACAGATACCTGGCTATTGAAATAATCATCTGTATAATCGTTAGGCCGTAAAATTCTTCTAAAATAGGGGACCGTTCAATATTTATGGCAGGGGGGGCTGGGTGATTAAATGGGGGGTCTTGAATTTTTTCCAAGTCTGAAAAGGGGGTATTGAAATATTTTTTTGGCTATCAGGGGGGGTCTAGAAATTTTATAAGACAGATAAGGTAAATATGAGGGGGATCCTGAAATTTATTTTGTTCTTGCCAGGGGGGGTCTTTAAAAAAAATGGGTTCCTTGGTAATTAATCATCCAGCCCAACCCCCCCCCCCCCCTGCCATAAATAATGAACGGTCCCTAGGTTCCTTCATTGTTCTTTGTTTGAAGAATAGAATTGAAAAGGACATGATTATACGTCCAGTTTTAGCTATTGTTTTTCTTGCCTTATATATGGTCTCCTGTACTATCTGTAAGTCAGCTGTAGGCAAAGTTTTTTTCCAAGACGGGGGTACTTAGGTAAAGCAAAGAGGGAGGATGGAGATGCACTAGGTCAAAGCTAATTCATACTCAGCACAAGCATCATTCAAAACTCTCGCATATTAAAACCAAGATTCATTCACTCTAAAAATAAATCATGTATTTTTTTGTTTTTGTTTGCGAAGTGAAAATTGTGAAATCAAAATTTTAATTGCCAATATTACACAAATTTTTAAAAACGAGATGGTCATTTTAACACCGAAACTGACCATTTATGCCCATTAATATATTGTTAACACTTCAAGCAAGAGTAACACTTCAAGCAATGAAGACTGCAGCGCCGTAGCTAGTATGAGGCCAACCGAGGCACTCGCCTCGGTAAAATTTTGCCGAATTTCACCGATCCTTTTTGTTTTACATCACTGATCAATCAATAACATCTTAGCCTCTCAGAAAAGATTCCGTTCAAAAAATATAAAAATAATATAAAAAATTTAAAAAAATATTCGAAATGTTTGCCATAACAGTGGCGTGTCGTACGAAAAGCCTGTCAGTAATTAATGATACTACAACGAATTCAGCAAAACTTTCAAAGTATGGAAATAATCAAAATCTACCATCGATTTCAAGGGTCAAATTTTTTCTGAAATGCCGTTCTACGTTGACTCAACATTTTTATGAACAAATAATGATCGATCAAAATCAGTTGACAATCACCCAGATTATGTAGCGTGTTTCCAAATATTGTTTTCTAAATTCATATCAAACAATTAGTCGTTGGGGTTCCTGTGTAATTTTCATTTTTTGGAGTTTCCTGTCCTTCTAAAGCAAATTCAAAATAGCTGGCAGTTTGGTAAAGTTGTTCACTGCAATCTCTGCAAGTTTTCATCGAATTTTCTTGAGAGTTTTAGCCGTAAATAGTAGAAAATCACCAAAAAACAGTCCATTGTCACTTCCAAATAAGGTAAGATTACCAAATATGGTTATGGATGCGAACGACAGTTTTCTTTAGATGATTGTTTGATATGCCGCGTAAATCTGTTCAATAATAAGTTAAACTGGGCCCACAAAACGCGGCAAATCGTATTTCCGATAGTCTGATTTTCAAAATTTCTCGGGGAGCATTCCCCGGACTCCCATAGTTTACTCCCGCCTTCGGCGGTCGCTGGCCTCGGTTGCCCGGTCATCCTGGCTACGGCACTGAGACTAAATTTATCAGTCAAAAATTAAAGTAATTTAATCACTGTTGTGAGATCAAAAGTATCAATTTATTTGATTATTATCATTTTGTTGCAGCTTGGATCACCTTGCTACCTGGGTTGGTATGCTATGTGCCTATAATTACCCATACGTGGAGCAATTCCTTGCTTATCTCGACAAAAAGCACGATAACTGCAGAGACAGGAGAACAGTCAACACAATCAAAGCTGCTTCTATTGTTATATGCATCGCGCTTTTCACACTGTGGATGCGATATATTCTCTTCCAAGAGAGAGGACATTACATGAAGATCCACCCTTTCACGTCATGGATACCCATTCTAATTTACATCTGGCTACGGAATATTTTTCCTTTTTTACGATCAACGTATCTAAACCTATTTTCTTGGCTTGGGAAAATCACATTAGAGACATATCTATCTCAGATTCATATCTACATGATTGGGAGCGCGCAACAAATCTTGATATACATACCAAGGTATCCGATGGTGAACTTTATGTTAGCGACAATAATTTATGTAGGAGTTTCATATGTGCTTTTTCAGCATACCCTGTTTTTCAATGCATTTATTTTCCCGAAAAATATGAGAGTTGTTTGTAAGAATTTAGCTATATTAGGATTTTTGCTGGTGCTTTGTTATTTATTTTCGTTCATTTTGACAATCAGTGGAGTATGGTAGATGCTTTGCAACACTATATAGCAATAAATCTATGTAAACGTTGCATCGAGTGATTAAATAATTTGTTATCTAGCCTCACAAATGGTGCGAACCACTGATCTCTCGTTTTCCGGACGACACTATCCCAACAACTAAGGTAGGTCCCAGTAGCAGTGCGGGACGCGTATATATTTTATTTCAATCAATCAACAGCACTCAACACCGTACAAGAATCAAAACATACAACAATCGAACATTTAATGGGCGTTCATCCCGTTGCACTGAACTTTAGTTATTGTGGCATTTGACAAATCTTTATTCAGTTTTTGGATAATGAATGATAATGAATGCCTACTTTGATTTCAAACAGCATTAGAAACACACAACAGAAACTAGCTCACATAATGTAGATCAGTTAATCTCTTGATTATCATGACGATCATCATCGTCATTATTTTGCCGAGGCCGAGTATACTTCTGGGTCGTCCACTGAGAACAGGACAGCTGCAAGGCGTCTATTCCAGTTTGTCCTGCGATGATGCGTGGGAGACGGAGTCTGTTTGTCAGGAAGAGCCTAGAAATCAAGCACCCCTTTGGCACGATGATAGAGGCCTGCGAACTGTGCGCAAAGAGTGTTCTGGCGCATGCTCAGTCTTCAGTATATAGATCCACACATATTGGTTTGAAGTACTTCACCTATTCCACAAACCATTATAATCGCCAGCCAAACTACAACCCTTACAGCTAAAACTGTTGTATCGCGACCAACTTTGTTCAAATTTTTTAGTCAATTTTCCTTTTCTGAGACGTCAATCAAATATGTAAATCAGTCGTTTGTCGAAACGTTCAGGCAGTGTGAATGAAAATCAAAAGTTTCCCCAAGAAACGATCATATTCAAAGGACTTAAAATTGCAGTAGGACTTACAGATGTTTTCATTCTCCTCGTAATATTTGAAAGCTGTTTGAATGCTTTCGATTCAAGTTATTTATCTCGGCTATTTATCAATAAAAGCTCAAATAAACTGTCGAATTGTTGTTAACTGTCTTACTTACATGCATCAGCTCAAAGCCATCTCAGAAAAAAACCAAATGAAGTAAAGATTCGAAAATTAACTAGTCGCGATACAACGGTTTTAGCTGTAAACTGCTGCGGTAGTTTTAAGCTAAAAGGTGATTATTTGCATTATTGCGTCATTTTACTACCACTACCATACCCCTTGAGGTAGTATTCTACTTCTTAATGCAAATCGCCTATTATTTGAACTGCAATAAAACAAGTACTATTTTTGTTACCAATTTTAATAAAAATATACCAAATAGACGTTCTTACATTAATTTATTGATCAATAACCCCTATCAATTTTTAAATTTCAATCAATCAATTAATAAATTAACCGACGAATCAATCAATCAATCAGTCAATCAATCAATCAATCAACTGATTCAACATAAAACTAGTTAAAAAGCATGAAATGTATACTATCAGAAAAATACTTACTAATAAATTTCAAGTACATTAGACGGACATAAGTAGTTTAGAAGGGCGAAAAAAAGGAAAACTACATTGTTTTTCTAGCCTGGGCTATCTTTATATATGGAAGTTATCTTCTGAATGCAAATAATGAGTTCAGGATCTACTTTTTGAGTTCAAATACTTCCATTTCACCAACTTGGAAATTTTGACCTCCCGTGAGAAAGGTTGTTGCTGACTGACCTGATGGCAACTTGTAAGTATGGCCAATATTATTAGAACAATTACTGGACTGAGGGTTATTGCAAATGCAAAGATCATGGTTACCGCCAAAGGTTGGCCCATAGCCGTTATTGCAATAAATTGCATTGCCTTGATTCCGGTATGCTTTCATCTGTACGATGGGTATTATCCCTGAGGGATTGACAAGGCTGAACAAAAATGCTGCATTATCTGTCTTGTAATTCCCACTACCTACAAAATGACAAACAACACGAGGAAATTAGTATCATGCCAACAAAAAATTTCAGTGAAACCTTTTTAGAACTATCCACTCATCCTTAACAGTGCATGAGTACACATACCGCTAGGAAGTATTTTGCTGACTATTGGCTTTTATTATTCACATAAACAACCTTCACAGTTGCAACAAACAAACAAACAAACAAACAAACAAACTGACTGACAGACAGACAAATAATAATAATAATAATAATAATAATAATAATAATAATAATAATAATAATGATAATGATAATAATAATAATAATAATAATAATAAAAATAATAATAATAATAATAATAATAATAATACGCGCGCGCCCCGAGCACTGAAGGTCGGAGCTCATAACCTCTTCCATTTTTTTTGCTTTATTTTCTTTCACAAGTAGTTTTAAAAGCTGTCTTGTGTTAAAATCATTTTTTAAAGGTTAGTGAGGCATCTTTGTGAAGGAGTTTTGTTTGTATTTGATGTATATGGATATGTTTGTTTGGTGTTACGCGTTGTTGCTGTTTGGAGGGATCCTCTCTTGATTTCTAATTATGAATTTTGTCTCTTATTTCAATGTTTTCTCTATTAATATTCTCCTAACAGATTCTCTTGTGTTTGGTTGAATGTTTTGGCGTGAGGAGAAGTAATTTCTTATTGTCGAAGAATGAATTTTGTGGGTTATGATGATGTTAAGTGTTTTCCACATTGATGTGTTTTTAGTGTGAAATTTCAAAAATTGTTTGATTTATAAATTACGGTTGGCTGAGTGGTTGTTAGCCATTTGGTGTGTAGTAGATGTTGGTTTTAGTGGTGAAGTTTAGCTGTATTTTGTTGATGGGATTTTTTTTTTAATGTACTTATTTTTTTTATAGATGGATTGGTGGTTGTTCGGTTACCTTTTTTTATTTGATTACGTGGTTTTTGTTTCAACTGTACCAACTGTTTTCTCACGCGCAGAACGGTTTGCCGATTTGCGCGCGCTTCTTTGCTTGATTATGTTGTTTCAATTTTATGGTCCCTGCACGCGCGGATCAGTAGAGTGTTGATCTGCGCGCGCTTTCCAATTTGATTTTGTCAGTTTAGGTCAAATTTGAATTTTGATTGAGTTCTGATCGTTGGTGCTTGGTAAGCGTGAAAAGCAAAACATCTTAGTGCGCGAGCTTAATATTAGGCCGCGTGAGGTTCAGGTCAGATTGTATTTGATGTATATGTACGATCTGCTACTGGTAAACCATGTAATCCGGTACAACCTGAATCATGGGTCGAGTTGTCGGCGACTAAACCGGCTTCCCCACCAGTTTACTAGGCCACTGGGGACTAGAGCTGGTGAGGTGGGTGGGTGGACACCCAGCAGGAATTAAAAACAAGACCTGCTTTAAGGGCGGATGAACTCCTAGCGAGTCAACGGCCATCCACCAGTAGGGCAGATGGGGCTCTGAAGTCTTGGACGACAATTCATCTAGTGAATTACATACGAAAAATGGTAATCGTAACTCAAGGTCTTGTTCGTGCTGATGGGTGGATGGTTGGAACGTTATTCAGCCATTAACGACAGTATGGTAGGAATTAGCGACCCCTATCACAAGTAGCTTTACCTAGCGAGCCGGCCAACGTTAGGTCGACTGATAACACCCGAGCTAAATAACCAAAGCACATGGAAGTTATCGATCAAAATCAATATCATCCAAACGAGATTACTGAACAAAGTAAAGAAGTAAAGAAGAACATAGAGTGGAATACGGAAATGAAAGTGAAATTGCTGTTGATTGATAAGGAGGAAAGGAAAAAAGGAAGGGGATTTATGAAAAGAATTAAACAAAGATGGGAGATTGAATACCCGGAGCACACTAACATAAGCACACAGAAATTACGTGATAATGCAGCACGATTTAAGACAGAACCAGAAGTTAATAACCTTATGCTAGTGAGGGAAGACAATGTGATTAATAATGAGCAACAAAGCGATGAAGAACGTGACGTAGAAGAAGAAGAGAACATTGATGATTATCAAACGGATGTAGAGAATATAGTAGTTGAAGCAAATGATGATGATGATAAAGAAAGAAACTTGGATGAAGAACTTAATCAACTATTCCTTGAGCAATTTCGAGATCTTCATAAAAGTACGATGCAGGATTTAGAACCTAGGGAACGATTGAGGAAAATGAAGTTACCAAATGATATCTTAAAGAGCGCAGACAACATACTTGGCCATCATCTATGTAATGAGGATACTATATTGGAAGTAACGGATAAAGTATATGCCATGGGAAAAGCAATAGAACGAAAAATGGGAATCAAAATAAAAGCCAAGAAAAATACCAAGGTTAAAGCTGTGAATGGTAACAGACGCGAAAGGAAATTAAAAGCTGAAATGAAAGACCTCAGACAAAGGGTAGCAAGAATAAGTAACGAGCTACATAGACGAAAGATTAAGAGAAAGGCAACCATCAGAGAGAAGAACATATTAACACAATTACGAATATCAATGAATAACCAAGAACCAACTTGCTCACTACTAAGAAAATATAAGGAAACATGGATTGACGAATTGCGTTATAAAAAAGTGAAATTGGAGAAGATGATAGAAAGAAGTAGACGGAATATGCATAATGCTTTATTTGAAAAAGATCAAAAGGGATTTTTCAAGAGAATGCAAGGTGAAATAGAACATGAAGGACAAATTCCAGAGATGAATAAATTCGTACAATTTTGGGGAGGCATATGGGAAAAAGATGAAATGACACCACAAACGTCTTGGATGCAGAAAGTGAAGACAGAATTAAAACAACAAGTCGTGCAGGTTAACAAGTTTGACGTGAAACACCTAGAAATAAAGACAGAGATCAAGAATAGAAAAAATTGGACATCGCCTGGCATTGATGGAATCCAGAACTTCTGGTGGAAGAAATTAATATCTGCACAAAGTGCACTTCAAAGAGCATTCCAGCAAGTATTAGAAGATACAGATTTAATTCCAGTATGGTGGCCAACAGGAAGAACAGTGCTGCTTCCAAAAACGAAAGAACTTGCTGACGAAAAGAACTACCGCCCCATAACGTGTTTGAATACATCCTACAAACTACTCACCGGCCTAATTGGCAAGTATATGAGAAACCAGTCCAAAACAACATCTGGGATGAGGGTCAATTGGATGCGGTTGAGGGAGTTCTTGGAACTGTAGACCAGCTTATCATCGATAGATGTATCATGGAGGAGGTAAAAGCATTTCACCGTAATTTAGCAGTGGCGTTTTATGACTACAAGAAGGCATATGACAAAGTACATCATGATTGGATGCTAAGGGTGTATGAATGGATTGGATTACCAAAGAACGTCATAGGTTTGTTAAAGGAGCTGATGAATAAGTGGAAAACAAAACTTGAAGTATGGAAAAATGGAGAGAAAGAGACAAGTAGGTGGATTGATATCAAATGTGGCTTCTTACAAGGAGACAGCTTCTCGCCAGTGGGCTTCTGTATATCAGAGATTCCAGTATGTAAATTGCTGCAGGAAACAAAAGGCTACCGAATGGGTCGACCAGGAAGACGAGAAGTTAAAAGAACTCACAGTTTGTTTATAGACGATCTAAAAGTGTATCAAGAAAGTCATAATATATTGAAAGACGTGAACGAAACTATTGTAAAAGCAAGTCATGATACTGGAGCGTGTTATGGAGTAACAAAATGTGCAGAAATTGTTTTCGAACGTGGTAAAATGGTTAAGGGAGATGGCCTGCAAGTACTACAGGAAAGAATGAAAACAATGGATCCGGATCAAAGTGAAATATACAAATTTCTTGGAGTAGAGCAAGCAGATGGCATTAAGACCAAAGCTGTATATAACAGAGTTATTGTGAACGGAAGTGGAAAGAAGAATGAAGATGATTACTAAGACGGGACTGAATGATGAGAATTTAATGAACGCAATTAACACTAAAGTGATTCCTGTTGTTGCATATCCGATGAACGTTTGTAAATTTACAAAGTCAGAGTTGACTGAATTAGACCAAGTCGTCAAGAGAGAATTAAGAACGAAAAACATGTTAGGAAGACAGTCAAGTGATGAAAGGTTATACATGAAACGGAATGCAGGTGGTAGGGGACTGAAATCGTTAAGGGATGTATACGCACAAACAAGATTACGTGTAGCTTGTTATATGGCAACATCAAGCAACACATGGATAAAAGCAGCTTGGGAAAGAGAATTTTTCAAGGAGAGTGACTCAATCAAAGATGATGCAGTAACCATAATGCAATTAGTTGAAAAGAAAATAGAGTTTGCTGAAGAAAGAGTCATACTAGAAGATGAAATTATTGAAAAGGACTGGAAACAGACATGGAAAATAGTAAAGTCAAGGCTGAATAAAGGTCTGCAGGAGAAAAGAATCGCCCGTTACACAACGAAAGAGATGCAGAGTGAGAGTTATAGAAAGCAAGAAAATGAATGCCATTTGTGGTTAAAACAAAAATTGGAGCCAAGAAAAACTGCAGCTATATTGACAATGCTAGAGCAAATGGTGGAAACACGATCCTGGAAGGTAGCTAGAGGATTAAGTGATAATGACAAATGTAGACTGTGTGGTGAATATAAAGAAACAGTTCATCATCTTCTCGCTGGATGCAAGGTTTTAGCCGGTGGAGAATATTTGTCAAGGCATAATAGAGCACTAATGATCTTAGCGACTACATGGGCCCATAGTTAATAGAGGGGAATGGTTAGGAAGCCCGGCAAACTTCAAAGAGACAACTCTTTGTTATGATTTATGCCTGGTCACGTGGTTCTGAAGGTGCACACAATCAGCAGTCTGTCTAAAGCAACAAGGGAGTCCTATGACAACAAACTATATTCTACGTCGATTTTAATGACTTATGTTGTTTTTAGCAAAGTTGAAAGTAGTCAGATTTTTAATGAAACATGTCAGGTCGTAATTGTGAGTTATTTGGTTGTGGTTCATGTCGAAGAGCGAAAGGAATTGGCACACGAAAGTTCCCTTCGCCCGGCTGTCAACGAAAAGCATAGGAAATAGCGCGAAGATTGGCTGTAAAAGTCAAGAAAGACATGAGAAATGGACGCCAATATTCGAAACCAGATCAATAACAATCGAGTATATACTTACGAAAAGCATTGTGCGCCCGAAGATGTGGAAATATCTAAGTATTTCTTGTGATTTTGCTGTTTTTGGTAGCATAAATAATCGTGGCGCATATAGCAACCTATAGCTAGCAATTTATGCTATCGCAACAAAAGGGCAAGAAGAAAAAAATAATAATGCAAAATTAATGATTTGAACAGAAACTTTAATATTCTTGTTAGTTATTGAATATTAACATTAAATATAATTTTTGTCGCTCTTGATGGAATAATAAGGATTGTTTGGCAACTGAAATTTCAGAATGGACATCATTAAATTGACAGCACTTTCAAACGGTTTTAGTTATACCCGTTATATCTACAGCATGGATATTAGTTTTAGATATTTATTGTCGAAATTGTTTGGTATCAGAGATTTTCTTTGTATATTTTGAAATATGCCATATACCTTGCTTTTATCACTCGTGTTACGATCGAGCCTTAACTAATTCTGTGTTAAGCCAACTCACCAGATTTGAAATTAACTTAACTTGAATTTTTACTTTGATGTTTTTCAGAATTTTTTTTTACAACATAACCACCAAAATGCTGCCGTCCGGCTATTTAAATTACTGACAGAACAGTTTGTTCAGGCTGCTTGTAATCGGCTGGCTGCAACGGATGTTTAGTTGCTCAGTCGTAGCGTGTTGCAGAATTTCTTAAAATCATTACAATTTATAAATTCCAGGTTGAGCCTACAAGAAATAGCACCATTAGATGCTTGATACAGTTGTAAAATATAAATGTTTTGCTTTTCTGGGACAAAGATTATGCGAGTTCAGATGATTTTGACACGAAACTCATCTCTTATGAAAGTCATTCGAGTTCTATGTCTATGTCCCATCAAACTCTCACCAAAAATAACTATAAGATGATTATGCGTTCAACATCAATACAAATTATTAATGTTTTGTGGTGGGAGAAAGGTTTTGACGTCAACACAAAGACAACGAAAGGCAAAATTTAGTGTCAGATGCATGTCCGATCAAAGTCTTCTGGCCGGTGAAAACTTTCTTCATACACCGTGCTCATACAAAACTTCTAACAAAATTATGCTGACATCTTCAACTGAAGGCGTAAAATGCTCTTCCATTTCTTCGTTTTGTTCTAGTAAGTCTAAAAACAGCCTCAAAATCATCACCAATCAAGGACAAATTCTCTAAACCGCCATGTTTGTTGTTATGATCGAGAGTGTGCACCCTCGTGATCACGTGACGTCCCTGTTCAACCTCAGATGAATACCTATTGTTTCCCCCTTTGAAGTTTGCCGGGCTTCCTAACCATTCCCCTCTATTAACTATGATGGGCCAAATGTTATAATCTGATTGAAGCTGACACTAGGTGGTACAGAGAGAGGTGGGAACGAGGACATGTTCTTGAAAATGAGAATGCAAAGTTAATTTGGGATTTTGAATTTAAAAAGAGGAAAACAACAAAGGCTAGAAGACCAGACTTAACGCTGGAGGACAAAATAACAAAGAAAATTTGGATTTGTGACATGGCATGTCCTCACGAAATTAACATCGAAGACAAACGAGTAGAGAAACTAAACAAGTACCGTCAGCTGGCATTTGAAATGCGTGAAAGAAGACCGGAATATAAAATCACAGTGGTACCATTAATAATAGGAGCACTTGGTGGAGGAGTAAAGGAGACGTCAAAATACGTTGAAATGGTATTTGGAAAGGAAGTAGGGAAGAGTAGTAAAGTTTTAGGAGAAATGCAGAAGACGGTATTGGTGGACAGAGAATCATAATTAGAAAAGTTGTATCAGGATTATTTCAAAGTCAAGATTAACATTCTTAGAATATGAATATGTTGAAAACTATTGTAACAAAGGCTAGCAAAATTGTTGGTAGTCTTTCTTTATAGGCTATCATAATAATAATATTAATAATGATAATGTTCAAGAGATAAAGTGTTTACAAGGAGGAGAGGACTACAAATATCTTGGAGTTCTAGAGAAGGATGACATCAACCATGATAAAGTCAAGAAGAATGTACGAACAGAATACACGAGAAGACTTAAATTAATTCTAAAGTCAAAACTGAATGGAAGAAATAAAATAGTGGCCATCAATAACTACGCCATACCAGTCGTTCAATACACAGCTGGAATTGTGAAATGGAATATGGAAGAAGTCAAAGAAATGGATAGAAAGACCAGAAAACAAATGACCATCCATCGCGTATTACATCCACGTGCTGATGTTGATAGACTTTACCTACCACGATCTAACGGAGGCAGAGGCCTGAAGTCAATCGAAGATGTTGTGCATGAAGAAGAAATTGCATTGAATGAGTATGTAAAGAAGAACGAATACCTATCTGATATCATCAAAGATACACCAGATATCGTTAAAGAACATTCAGAAACAAAGAAAGTATACCATCAACGCAAACAACACGAGAGAATGCAAGCATATAAGAACAAACCACTCCATGGACAATACGTAAGAAATATTGAAGGGAAGATTGACATCGAAAGTACGAACAAGTGGCTAAATAAAGGAGATCTCAAAATAGAAACTGAAGGCCTCATCACAGCAGCACAAGATCACTCATTGCCAGTGAAAGCACTAAATAATATCTATAAGAACAACGAGTCGCCGCTCTGTAGACTATGTAAAAGAAAAACTGAAACTGTTGAAACCAACCAACCAACCAACCAACCAAACAAACAAACAAACAAACAAACAATCATACAAACAATCATACAAACAATCATACAAACAATCATACAAATAATCATACAAACAATCATACAAACAAACAAAAAACAAACAAAATAATAATAACAAACAAACAAACAAATGATAATAATAATAACAAACAAACAAATGATAATAATAATTACAAACAAACAAAGAAACAAACAAAGTAACAAATAAACAAAGAAACAAACAAACAAACAAACAAAAAAAACATACAAACAAATAAACAAACCAAACAAACAAACAAACAGACAAACAAACAAATAGACAAACAAGAAAGCAAACAAGATCAAAATAAACAGACAGACAGAAAACCAACAGAGAACGAACGAACGAGTAAACATAAAAACCAACCATGAACCCACTCACCTGCCCAAGACTGTTCTGTGTATCCACCAAAGATGTACCCCCCTGTACTCCTGATTACTACCATAGTGGATCCTTTAGAGTCGCACTTGCTATGGAAAGTTGAAGAACTCCATCCATCTCTAGATGCTCGGTAGAGTAGACTGCTGCTGGAGAACTTCTGATCATCTCCGTGTATTGCTGTAAGCCAAATACGTTGCGACGATGAAAGAATCGTTGAATCACTGTACAGTTTCGGGGCCGGAAGTAGAGAGGCTGTAGGTTTAGGGTCTTTAGGACTCAGTTCGTCAACGATTCCTTGTATTTGGTAGAATTTCGCTTCCTCTAAAACCTCTTTTCTTACCAAGTCGTCATCTGGAAGTAACAGTTTATCATTCCTCAGGTAATTGAGGATATAACGAAAGCAATTTCCATCTCGGTCAATGAAGTAGCTGCCATCTTCACCTGGTTTGCTGTCAAAACGACCTGAGAACATGGCATGAAGCATAGAGCCAGCATCTTTAGTCAATGTTTGTAGACTTGTAGTGAACATTTGACCGCCAACATTGAGCTGAATGGTAGAAGAGAAGTGAACGTGTTTTAACTTCTTCGCCACTGATTCGAACGCTTCCTTCTCTCGTCGAAGACGAAGAACTTCGGTCTTTAGGATTTCATGGATTTCTTTCACTTTATTATCGACCTCTTCAAATGCTTTATCGTCGGGGATGTCTTTATCTGCTTTTGCTGTGTCTTTGGAATCATTGGACATCTTGAATACCAATAAAAGACTAAGTCTATGAAAGCACTTTCGATCTTGAATCTCTTTAAGTAAGACTACAACAAAAGTGAAAGTAACAAGAACAATGAGACTTTTTGACCCGATTCGTAGTGTCTGGCTGTATTGAGTTACTTGACTTCATACTTCGTGTTGCATGGATAAAAAATCCCTGTCTGACGTCAGTACCTCCAAACGGAATTTGTCAATATTGTGAAATGAAAATTGTGATCTTCGTGATAAACAACATTAACATCAATACAATCTTTGTTTCCACTACGAAAAAATTACATTAATACCAAGCTTTCGGAGAGTATCCTCCATCGTCAGTGTTTGAAAATAATAAAATCGAGAGCGACATAAATTCAAACATATAGAACACTGTAACTAAGATAAAAAACAACATTAAAAGTAAAAAGGTTGATTATGCGCGCACACAAAATATGCACGTGCCGAATTAAAGAAACAAATGATTATTAAGGTAAAGGCCGTGTTACACTTGCAATTTTTTCGTGCAACTTGTCTCGCGCAAAAAATTGTTGCAGGTTGCAAGAGGGGGTGTCACACTAGCAATTTCCGTTGCAACTTGGCGCAATTATTTTGTAGTTGCAAGCGTAATTTGAATATTCGAGCATTCGTCGCCTTTGCATCTAGCCATGGCCGATGAAAATGCTAAAAAGCAAGTGATCGCTGTATTGTGCCTTCTTGACATGGAAGATGTCGAAAAAAAAAAGAAAGATTGGTCTGTGCAGCGCTATTTTGAAAAAATTCAAGTTGCACGCGAGCATGTCACACTTGCAATTTTTACAAAATTGTTGCAGAAAGTAGAAGTTGATTCTACTTTTTGCGCAGAAAAAAAATGAAAATTTCAAGTTGCACGAGGGGGTGTCACACGCGCAAAACGCTCTTGCAACCTGCAACAATTTTTTTCGCGAGGCAAGTTGCACGAAAAAATTGCAAGTGTGACACGGCCTTAAGTAATAGTTGAAACAAAAAGAAAAGATGATAGTAAATAAATAGATTTAAAATAAATAAATAAATAAATAAATAAATGAATGAATGAATGAATGAATGAATGAATGAATGAATGAATGAATGAATGAATGAATGAATGAATGAATGAATGAATAAATGAATGAATAAATGAATGAATGAATGAATGAATAAAAAAATCAATAAATAAATAATAAATAAATAAATAAATAAATGAATGAATGAATGAATGAATGAATGAATGAATAAAGAAACAAACAAACAAACAAACAAACAAACAAAGAAATGAATGAATGAATGAATGAATCAATCAATCAATCAAAAAATAAATACATAAATAAATAAATGAATGAATAAATAAATGAATAAATAAAAATAAATAGATAAATGAATGAATGAATGAATGAATGAATGAATGAATGGATGAATGAATGAATGAATGAATGAATGAATGTGTAGAATTTAGATCAATGAATACATAAACATCACGAACGTAACTCGTACAGCTTTATTTCACTGACTACTGATACACTTGTAGTTGAACTTATGCTGTTGTCGTTTTCGGATGTTATTGGAATGTTGTTGATTGATGTTGTTGTTCTTGATGTAGCTGGTTCGAAAACGTGCGCTGTACTAAATTCAACTGCGCACACCGACCTAAATCTATTCGACAGTTGCCAGTAGCAACCGTTGAAATCTACATTCCGGCCCCTAAAATATGAACATTTTACAATAGTTAAAAACATGTAGATTGAAAACGTGAACTTAGATTAACAATACAAATAATAGTTGTAGCAGAAATTCATGAATCTTGTCACTGTTCCATTGGTCGATCGCTTTACTCAATTCTTTATTACCGTCGACAAAGTTCGTACCATTGTCCGATCTAATAATTTCAGGTCTTCCTCTTCTCGCCATAAAACGTCTCAAAGAGTTTATGAGTGAATCAGTGTCCATGCTGTGTAAAACTTCAATATGAATGGCCCGTAAAGCGAGACAGGTATATAAGACTCCGAATCGTTTAACTTGACTTCTTCCTCTTTTCACTAAGAAAGGTCCGAAACAGTCTACACCCACGAAACTGAAAGGAGGTTTATCTGGAGTAACTCTTTCGAATGGTAAATCTGCCATTAATTTTCTGCATAGAGGGTTTGGCTTGTCTTCTCTTACACGAGATACAACGACTAGTTATTATTCTTACTGTGGTTCTTGCTTTTATTATCCAGAAGTTGCTTCTGATCAATGAAAGAACATACTCTTGTCCAGAGTGCCCTGACTTAATGTGTGCCTCTGTAACGATTAAGTCAACTACATGATGAGACTTCGGCAAGATCACTGGATGTTTAGATTCTTCGTCGATGGTTGAACGCTGCAGGCGACCACCTACGCGCAACAGTCCTGACACCTGAACAGGGTCGAGATCGGCAATCTGACTAGATTCCTTTAAGTTGTAGGAAGTTTGTGACTTGGTAGATAAACCGACATTTACAGACGTCGATTCTTCGATGAGTATAATTTCTTGTGGAATTAGCTTTGTTTTTGAACGTGCTTTAAGATTTCTATTTCTGCTCTTTGCATTTCTTCAATTGTGATGGGAGAAAATGACCCTTTGACGAGCTTGACAACTTTATGTTCTTTGCGCAGACGACTTGCACGTAGAAGATTAACACGGTAACGTAGAATCAATGCGAAGTGCTTCTTTAATCTGTGCCACGATGAGTAATAGTGAATCATTCGATCGATTGGATCTACTTCTGTGATGGTGGAGAATGATACTGATTTGATTTCTTCTTTGACTTCTGCATCGTCTTCGGAAACAGAGATAGTCGATTGGGGTGGTTGAGGCCAGTCATCTTTGGTTGACCACAAAAATTCTGGTCACTGCAGCCATCGTTTGTTACTAATGAGCTCTTGAGCAGACAAAGCGCGTGATGCGTCATCCGCTGGATTTAACTTAGTGTTAACGTAGTGCGACTGGCCGACTTGGGTGGTTTCGTGAATAGCAGCGAGCTTATTTGCAACAAAAACTTTGAACCTCTTATCTTGATTTGCAATGTTCCCAAAGGTACATGTACTGTCAGTCCAAAAGAGTACGTCATCTATTGGTAGATCCAACTCGCGCAGGATCATGTTACTCAGCTTTGTTGCTGTGACTGCAGCAGATAGTTCAAGTCTTGGAATTGAAACAGTAGCCTTCATGGGAGTGAGGCGTGACTTTCGTTGTACAAACGCACAATGGATGTCACCATCACGGTTTTCAGATCTCAAATAAGAGACTGCACCGTAGCCTTGCTGAGATGCATCGGTTTTCAGATCTCAAATAAGAGACTGCACCGTAGCCTTGCTGAGATGCATCGGTTTTCAGATCTCAAATAAGAGACTGCACCGTAGCCTTGCTGAGATGCATCGGTTTTCAGATCTCAAATAAGAGACTGCACCGTAGCCTTGCTGAGATGCATCGGTTTTCAGATCTCAAAAAAGAGACTGCACCGTAGCCTTGCTGAGATGCATCGGTTTTCAGATCTCAAATAAGAGACTGCACCGTAGCCTTGCTGAGATGCATCGGTTTTCAGATCTCAAATAAGAGACTGCACCGTAGCCTTGCTGAGATGCATCGGCAAAGTTGTGCAGCTGACGACACACAACCTCACCGACGTCCTTAGGTCTGAAACAACGATCAACTTTCAAACGATCAAGACACTGTAGCTTTTCCAGCCAAGTCTGCCATCGGCTTAGATGTTCTTCAGGGATGACTTCGTCCCAATCTAATTTCTTTCTGCATAAATCTTGTAGAATAGCCTTTGCTTGTAGTACAAACGGGGAGGCGAAACCCAAAGGGTCGTACACTGAACTTACGACTGACAGTATCCCGCGTCTGGTTGCTGGTCTGTCCTTCACTGTTATCCTGAATCCCAGAGTATCAGATTGTACGTCCCAGTGGATGCCGAGCGCCCTTTTAATAGGTCGAGATTCTCGACACTTCCGGCTCTTTCAGATTCTTTCGAGTTTGATAGCCATTTTGTCAACCTGAAGCCACCCGGCTCTGGCGAGGAGACTTCGGAGTTCGTCAACCAGCTTGATTGCTTGTTGTTCATTGATGGTGGACTTAAGACAGTCGTCCACATAGAAGTTACGTTTTAACGTTTCTATAGTTCCTTCAGCAAAGTCTTCTTTGTTGTCATCCGCTGTTTTGCTTTTTTATGACTGCCTTTCTTGGAAAACGAAGAAGTCGTTAAAGCTGATCAAAAAACCACCAAGTTTCATCTTTTGATTTGCGAAGCGCATTTGAGTGCACGTCACTTTCGTGTGAAACGATTCTTAACGGTTTAGTGCTAGATAGGATTTAGTTATTCACTAACTAACAATTCACCGAGGCATAAACACAATACCACAAAGGAATTGAAATAAAAGCTGTCTTTGTTTAAACCTCAGCGAATTCTTAATTACTGGATGACTAAATCTTATCTAGCACTAAACAGTTTTAACTATGTTTCACACCAATGTGGCGTGTATCTATATGTGCATTCATAGTTGAAAGTCAAAGGTACCTATCAATACTATTTATCAATTTTGCAGAACCGTTATGTTATGGCTGCAAAGTTTGCTGTTTACCTGGTTATAAACCTTATTATATTTGATGTTCCTGGTCTGTCGTACAAAGTGTTTTGGCCGTTCCAATTCATATTGAATGTTAATGGAAAGCTCGACTATTGGGTGTATCGATCCACGTAAGTCTAAAGATAGATTTAAAACTGATAGTCACCGATGTTATCTTAAGATAGCACGAGGTAAGAGAACGAATGGCTGGTATTTGACCGTTACTTCTGTTAAGTCTAAAGATAGATTTAAAACTGATAGTCACCGATGCTATCTTTAGATAGTACGAGGTAAGAGAAGGAATGGCTGGTATTTGACCGTTACTTCTGTTAAGTTTAAAGATAGATTTAAAACTGATAGTCACCGATGTTATCTTTAGATAGTACGAGGTAAGAGAAGGGTTGGCTGGTATTCTATTCAAATTTAGAACAGATCATTGGCTATTGAAATAATCATCTGTATAATCGTTAGGCCGTAAAACTCTTCTAAAATAGGTTCTTTCATTGTTCTTTGTTCTAAAAATAGAATTGAAAAGGATATGATTATACGTCCAGTTTTAGCTATTGTTTTTCTTGCCTTATATATGGTCTCCTGTACTATCTGTAAGTCAGCTGTAGGGAAAGTTTTTCCAAGACGGGGGTACTTAGGTAAAGCACCAATGAGGGAGGATGGAAATGCACTAGGTCAGAGCTTTCATACTCAGCACAAGCATCATTCATAACTCTCGTACAGTAAAACCAAGATTCATTCACTCTAAAAATAAACCGTGTATTTTTTTGTTTTTGTTTGCAAAGTGAAAATTGTGAAATCAAAATTTTAATTGCCAATATTACACAATTTTTTAAAAACGACATGTTCATTTTAATACCTAAACTGACCATTTATGCCAATTAATATATTGTTAACATTTCAATTAGAATGATGAAGACTAAAGTTATCAGTCAAAAAAAGTAATTTAATCACTGTTCTGAGATCAAGAAGTATCAATTTATTCGATTATTATCATTTTGTTGCAGCTTGGATCACCTTGCTACCTTGGTTGGTATGCTGTGTGCCTATAATTACCCATACGTGGAGCAACGAGATGTAATTTCAAATCCTCCAAATTCGGATTGGACAGGATTTCAAGTCCTTGTAATTAGTTCCAGTCGTCGGCTATGTTGTAGTTCAGGTTCAATTCGATTTTGAACTGGTTCAATTTGATTTTGAACCAGTTCAATTTTATTTGAACCAGCTCAAATTTATTTGAACCAGTTCAGTTCAATTTGAACCAGTATAATTTATTTTTGAACCAGTAAAACTCAGTGTTAACTGGTAGTCATTTTCATGACCGTGAAAATGACTCTACTCCTACTACCAATAATAATAATGATGATGATGAATAAAATGAAAAAAGTGTACTTATATGATCCATTGCGTAATTTCAATCGGTCCAGTGAACGCTGAAGTCTGTGGTTAGGGTTTGGTTCCAGGTTGTGTTAAGGGGTAGGCTTAGGTTTAGGGTTAGGTTCTGGGTTAGGTTCAGGGTTTAAGGGTTAGGTTTAGGGTCAGGGTTAGGTTTTGGGTTAGGTTCTGGGTTAGGTTCAGGGTTAGTGTTAGGGTTAGGTTTATGGTCAGGGTTAGGCTCAGGGTTAGTGTCAGATGCCAACACACATTTTCACCAACACTCTCACATTTTCACTCACATTTTCACATATCGCTCACACATTTTCCCTCACATTTTCCCGCTCACACATTTTCCCTCACATTTTCACTTGGCTCACACATTTTCCCTCACATTTTCCCCACTTGTCTCACATTTTCCCTCACATTTTCACTGTTTAAATAAAATAAGATTTTATAGGATCATAGACAATTATAAATTTTGCTAACAGTTTTATTGGTTTTGTTACATGATCTGCAAGGTTTCTGATTTTGAGTTTGACCTGTTTTGTAATTTTTTCATGACTACAACTTGTTTTTTAATTAGCTAGTAACCATAGCTTTCATTATGGTTAAGATATGATCATATATCAATTTTTAACTTTGAGTAACACTTATCATTCAACTTTTAACTCTGAATATTACTATAACATGTTTGTTAATTATCTTGTAACTTTGACTATAGCTACGCTTTCTTATGAATCCAATTGTAGCTTTAACTATGTTTATACTATAAGTATGCTTTATATAGGTAGTGATAAAGCATATACACTAATGATAATGTTCTATCAGAAAGTGATAAGACCTGCTTGCAACTATATCCTGTTTTAGGCAATGTGCTTTAGATGTTCTTTTGTTTCTTTACTAGTTTTCTTTGTGCCTTCAAGAGGTTTTTCACCTTTTCAATGCACCTCGAGTGCCATCGCTCCGAGTTGCTGTAGTTTCACATTTTCTTGTTTTTCTGAAAACCTTCTACTATCGAAGATTTCTCGGGATACTTGGTGGCGTTGATGATATGCTTGAATGCCTTCTTCACCTCCTGTTCGTCGGCTGAAGGCCACACATATCTCTCATTTGAGACAGCCGCTATGAAGAACTTGTCGGGCTTCACGTCGTTGTCGCTATCATAACACGCTGAGGAGGTGGGATTGCTGGCCTGGCTATCTGTGTTCTCTACTACAGCGTTTTCAACCGTTTTATCTGTATTAGCAGAGAGTGGGTTAGTTTTGGTGGTGTTGTTTCCATCATCATTTGGTTTCTGTTTGTCTGTCTCATCGGTGCTATTCAGCTCTGTCTGTATGATCTTCGCTGCATCTTGTGCCTTGTTGGCCTTGTTTGTAAGATCATACCACTGCTCAGCAGTTCTTCTAGAGTGCTTCATCAGGACAGCCAGGTCGTTCTTCTGTTTACGGAGCTAAAAATAACACGTCTTACATACCTGTAAGTGCAGGGAAGACAGAACTCTGTAGGGGAGGGGTAGTAATGTCAGCAGTATGTCACTTTTAATGAAATGTCAGCTAAGGAACACAAACGATACAAAAAAACCTAGGCAAACCATACATATTTGTAAAGCTTATGACTAGTCTAATCCAACAAACTTAAAATATTTTGATAATATGCGCATGCGCAAGAAAAAGGACCAAAAAACCCGTGCTAGAACAGTTTTAAGTATCTAAAATTGCTTCACTGTCAACCAAGGAGCATATATTGCATGGACAAACTATATATATTCTGAAAGCTTATAACGAGCTGCATGTAGCAAACTTTACGTATTTTGTTAATGTGCGCATGCGCAAGAAAAAAACGAGGAAAAAAGCGGAAAACCATTTTAAGGTATCTAAAACTACTTCAAACTTTATTCAAAAATCACAAAAGGTACATCAACGTGCAATGCAAGATTTGTGTGAGTTTCCCCGGGATTCCTCAAATATTTACAAAGATATTAAGATTTTAGTGAAAAATTGGGTTAGGGGAAAATGTGTGAGGTGCCAAAATTTTTTCTCAGGAACAAAAAGCCGTAAAAACTTAATTCAAAAAATATAATAATTGTGTTGCTTTGAATTAAATATCCTGTAAGTTTTGTATGATTTCATTGAACTTTTCTATGAAAAAAAACTTAATCACACATTTTCCCCTTTCACTCAAAATTAAAAATCTCGCGCATGCGCAGCACAGAATTTATTTTTTATGAAAAATAAAGTGCTCTCCCAGACGAACATTCTGTGAAAGTTTGAACTTGCTAGCACTTCTGGTTTAGAAGATACGTGTATTCAAAGTTGAAAAAAATCCTAGGTTTAGCAAAAAATAAGTTTAGGACAGAAAGTGTAGGTCGACAGGACCTAAAGCGCTAACCCTGGTTTACCCTGAACCACTTGCTTAATCGTAACCAAACTTTGTACACTTATAGAACAAACAACAAGCTACCAGGTTATCTTATTAGTTTTTTAATTGATAGTCAGGGGGGGTTAATATGATTTTTTGAAAACCACCCAAAAAAAACAGTTTTTCACAATTTCACCTCCTAACTTTTTTATTTTCGATTATTTTCGAGTGAAAACCCAGTTAATTTAAAAAACTGTACATTTTTGAGTTGGTTTTAATTGCTTACAAGCTTTTTTCGATTTTGAGGGGAAAATGTGAGAGGCATCTGATTAGGGTTAGGGTTAGGTTTAGGGTTAGCTTTAGGGTTAGGTTCTGAGTCAGGGTTAGGTTCTGGGTTAGGTTCAGGGTTACGTTTAGGGTTAGGGGTAGGTTTAGGTTCTGGGTTAGGTTCAGGGTTAGTTTTAGCACAGGCAGCCCAAGCAATCTACTTGTCTTCTTTTCAAAATGGCGGTTCATTGGAAGTACGCGAGTTCGAATCCCACGCTGGGAGACTTGAAAAAAAAAATTATTTTCTTATCACTTGATTTTTAAACCATATTTGTCTTACTATTTTTACTTCTTATTTTTCAATAAATGGATTTTTTTCATTCATGTTTTGTATTTTTTTCCCTTTATTACATATATTACTAGAAGGCAGGAAACTACGATACACACTGCCCCTTCTTCAACGGCAAAAAAATACTCCAAAATCAACAAAAATGTCACAAAAACTACATCAGCATAGAAGCTCAATAAACAAGCTTTCAAAAAATTGCACTTTACAACAATTACTTACGAGAAAATAATCAAAATTTTGCCATTTTCTTGCAAAATTCGACTGATTTTTCGATGAGCCGAAGCGTGGTTGTTAGCGAGTGGACATCACGTGACCTCTTATAACGAACTCTGATCTGATTGGTCAAGGGTTACCATGGTACCAGCTTGGGCTGCCTGTTATTTTAGGGTTAGGTTTAGGGTCAGGGCAACAAGTGCAGTAATAGTCTAGTGGTGTAGTCTCCAACTTGTGAAGCCAGTGGTCCCAGGCTCAAAACCTGGCGAAGGGAAAAAAGGAAAAAGAAAAAGATACAGGTAACCCAGTTATTAAATAATTAGTTGATAATAGATAACATGATATGTAAAGGGTGGTGGTAATAAAGTAGTGGGGTGTTGGCTAAGTGTGAGGGTTCAAATAAAATTGAACTGGTTCAAATAAAATTGAACTGGTTCATATCCAAATTAGACCAGTTTAAAAATCAAATTGAACCTGAACTACAACAGCTACGCCTCGGACTGGAACTAATTACGCGGACTTGAAATCCTGTCCAGTCCTCATTGTCGGATTTGAAATATTACATCTCGTTTTCCGGACGACACTATCCCAACAACTGAGACAGGTCTCATTAACACTTATATTTTTTATGCCAATCAATCAACAGCACTCAACACCGTACAGCAATCAAAACATACAACAATGGAACATTTCATGAGTGTTCATCCCGTTGCACTGAACTTTTGTTATTGCAGCATTTCACAAATCTTTATTCAGTTTTTGGATAATGAATGATGTTGAATGCCTACGCCGATTGTTAAAGGAAACATAAAGGAAATATAATAAAATGTAGATCAGTTAACCCTTCGATTATCATGACGATCATCATCGTCATTATTTTGCAGAGGCCGAGTAAACTTACACCATTCCTGGTCGTCCATTGAGAACAGGACAGCTGCAACGCGTCTATTTCAGATTCCCCCGCGATGATGCATTGCAGGATCTTGTTTGTCAGGAAGAAATCAAGCACCCCTTTGGCACGATGATAGTGGCCTTGGAACTGTGCGCAGAGCGTGCTCAGGCGCATGCTCAGTTTTCAGTATATGGATACACACATGTTGGTTTGAAGTACTTCACCTATTCCACAAATCATTATAATCGAGACTATAAACCTAGTCAAACTATAAATCTTAAACTGACAATGCTTTATCTGCCTAAACTAGACCGCTGCTGTAGTATTAACCTACTAGGCGATTATTTGCATAATTGCGTCATTTTACTACCACTACCATACATACCACTAGAGGTAGTATTCTACTTCGTAATGCAAATCGCCTATCATTTGAACTGCAATAAAACAAGTACTACTTTTGTTACCAATTTTAAGAACAATATACCAAATAGACGTTCTTACATTAATTTATTGATCAATAACCCCTATCAATTTTTAAATTTCAATCAATCAATTAATAAACCAACCAACGAATCAATTAATCAATCAGTCAGACAATCAACTGATTCAACATAAAACTAGTTAAAAAGCATGAAATGTATAAAAATCTATCCAAAAAATATACTAATAAATTTCAAGTACATTAGACGGTCATAAGCAGTTTAGAAGGGCGAAAAAAGGGAAAACTCTATTTCATTGAATATCAATATTTTTCTAGCCTGGGCTATATTCTTGCTCTTAACACAACTTTATATAATGAAGTGATCCTCTGCATTCAAAATGAGGATCTACTTTTTGAGTTCAAAAACCTCCATTTCAGCAACTTGGAAATTTTGACCTCCCGTTAGAAAGGTTGTTGTTGACTGACCTGATGGCAACTTGTAAGTATAGCCAATATTGGAATAGCTGTTACCGCTGGACTGAGGGTTATTGAAAATACATAGATCATGGTTACCACCAAAGGTTGGCCCATAGCCGTTATTGCAATAAATTGCATAACCTTCATTCTGGAAGACTTTCATCTGTACGATGGGAATTATCCCTGCAGGATTGACAAGGCTGAACAAAAATGCTGCATTATCTGTCTTGTAATTCCCATATATAATGACAAACAACACGAGGAAATTAGTATCATGCCAACAAAAAAATTCAGTGAAACCTTTTTAGAACCATCCACGTATCCTAAACAGTGCATGAGTACACATACTGCTAGGAAGTAATTTGCTGATTATTGGTTTTTATAATTCACATAAACAACCTTCCTTTTCTTCTATCTCCTGAGCTGAGTGCTCCATTCCCGTGTACAAGCAGTTGCAACAAACAAACAGACAGAGAGACAGACAGATAGACAGACAGACAGGCAAACAAATAATAATGATAACAAACAAACATATAAACAAAGAAACTAACAAAAAAAAGAAACAAACCAACCAACCAACCAGCCAGCCAACCAACCAAACAAACAAATAATAATAAAAACAAACAAAGAAACAAACAAATAATAATAATAACAAACAAACAAAAAACAAACAAAGAAACTAACAAAGAAACTAACAAACAAACAAAGAAACTAACAAAGAAACAAAGAAACAAAAAAAACATACAAACAAGCAATCAAACCAAACAAACAAAAACAAACAGACAAACAAACAAACAAGAAAGCAAACAAGATCAAAATAAACAGAGAGACAGAAAACCAACAGATCTAACGAACGAACGAGTAAACATAAAAAACAAACAATGAACCACTTACCTGCCCAAGACTGTTCTGTGTATCCACCAAATATGTACCCCCCTGTACTCCTGATTACTACCATAGTGGAAATTTGCTGTGGAAATTTGAAGGACTCCATCCATCTCTAGATGCTCGGTAGAGTAGAGTGCTGCTGAAGAACTTCTGATCATCTCCGTGTATTGCTGAAAGCCAAATGCGTTGCGACGATGAAAGAATCGTTGAATCACTGTACAGTTTCGAAGTCGGAAGTAGAGAGGCTGTAGGCTTAGGGTCTTCTTTAGGACTCAGTTCGCCAACGAGTCCTTGTATTTGGTAGAAATTTTGCTTCCTCTAAAACCTCTTTTCTTACCAAGTCGTCATCTGGAAGTAACAGTTTATCATTTCTCAGGTAATTGAGGATATAACGAAAGCAATTTCCATCTCGGTCAATGAAGTAGCTGCCATCTTCACCTGGTTTGGTGTCAAAACGACCTGAGAACATGACATGAAGCATAGAGCCAGCATCTTTAGTCAATGTTTGTAGACTTGTAGTGAACATTTGACCGCCAACATTGAGCTGAATGGTAGAAGAGAAGTGAACGTGTTTTAACTTCTTCGCCACTGATTCGAACGCTTCCTTCTCTTGACGAAGACCAAAAGCTTCGGTTTTTAGGATTTCGTGGATTTCTTTTACTTTATTATCAACCTCTTCAAATGCTGTACCGTCGTGGATGTATTTATTTGTGTCCTTAGAATACTCGGACATTTTGTGGCATGCCATGTTTTGCACTCGTACCACTTGCAAATAATTCTCGAGCTGCGGCGAAGAAACATGCCGTACTTCTACTAGTGAAGCGGCCAATCGTGAAGTTCGTAAAACTGCATAGGGGCTTCCTGTTTCAATGGAATCTGCATGTGTTGCATCCGGAATTTTCTCTGGTATTTTGCAGGCTATAACCATTCCTCATGGGCTATACAGTATATGGGAAGCAATTATACTTTAAAAGAAGTTATTGTGATTAACATTAAGACAAACAAAGAAAATAAAGGTATTTTTTTTACAATTTATAAAATCCCACAAACATGATCCAGCCCCCTCCCCATAATGTAAGATTTTGCAAGGAAACGTTTGAGACATTCCGGTTTCCCTCGTACACAAGTGTTTCAACATATGAGACCCCTTCCATTATGGGTTGTCTCATATGAACATCTCATGGAAGATATGCGCTATACAAATGTAATTTATTATTATTACTTAACAACTGGCACAATTCGTCCATTTTCCCATGTTCTATATTAAATAAGATCAATAAATGAAAGCCCCTCATCTGTTCCAGCTGTGAAATCGTAAAAACTTTGACAAAGAAATTTAATATTTAAAAAAAATGCAATCGACGTAAAACAATATCTCAATAACAATTATTTTGAGTTGAAATGTTTTCCGTACCTAATTATAATTATGGATGGTTTAGTAACGTTGAGTTGCACTGAACTCAACTACTGTAGTGTTGATCACTCATCAGGAGGATGGATTGCATTCATGAGGGACCCTGTTATACCGTGTTGCAGTCTAAAAATCGCAAATATCATGAAAAAATAAACAAAAAACAAACACACACACAGACAGACAAAAACAAACAAACAATCAAACACATTACTGCTACTACTAGGTGTAACAAAAACAACATCATTACGTATTCAATGGTCACTCATAAAGTGAACTATAATCAAGCGTAATAGAGCAGTTTATTGGTCCATACAAGTCCCTAGAGCCTGTTAAGTAAATAAGATAAAATGTAGATTGTAATTAGGTCATATATAAGAATACAAGAAAAGATTAAAAGGGTTATATAACCAGTACTATGTCCTTTGTACGAATCAAGGTAAACTCGCACAAAAAGGACGGAGGAAAAGAACTGATTGGTGACTCAGTTAGATGTTGTTCGTCGAGTGAGTTAGTCGACGTTCATATCGTCAAGTGAATAGCGGTCAATAGCAGTAAGCTATGCGAAGTTCAGCCTAAAAACTCCTTCTAGAAAGACTAAATTCAGTGAAACCCATGATTCACAAGAATCGAAAGTTTAGAAGTTAAGATGGTCGAAAAAGACAAGCAAGTCAAACTAAATATAAACCAAAGAGAAAACTCAGTCGAAACTCAGACTTATTTGGTGAGACTACTGGCGTCCCTGGATAAGAGTGACCAGCAAGACCAAGTTTAATAACCATTTCAGTCCCTCAAATACCAAGGTAGATTTAGTCGAATACCGTAATAACGTGAACCCTTATCACTCCTGTCAGGCAAAGCTCCAAACATGTACTTTCTCCACCCAATTCTCTGATAAAAATTTGTGAATTCCCCCTGCAGTCTGTCATACATCACATTATGAACGCACCCTCGGAAAGTGGGAAAAAGACAAGGCGAAAGAGTAATAAAGAAATCAAAAAATAAATAATAAAGAAAAAATTAAAACACAAAACACAGAACAGGTGAAAGAAAATGACAGAAGAAATAAAAAATAATGTAAAGAAAAAAATGAGGAAAAGACAGAGCAGAAGGAAGGAAAACGATGGAATATATAATTGTAAAATTGTAAATCACAAATCATACATACAAACATACAAATCGTTAAAGGTGTAGACATAAAAAGTACAGAAATTAGTTTATTTTTCATGGATTGATACTAGCTAAATGCAACAACAGATAACATTTGATAACATCACATAACAATAAAATATCCAAGTGGTTCCTCAACTATAATTGTTGACAAAATTTATCATTATAACAATGTACCAAATAAACAATTTTATTAAATAAATAGGAAAAGAATGGAGTACCTAATAAGCCAAGAACACTGTTATTAAAGATTAAGAAACATAAGGATAAAATGTATTTCTTTCAAACAATCAATTCCACATAACTAGCTACTCACTTGGTGAAACATGTTGTGTTTTGATAGAATTATGCAATTTAGCTAAACAGCTATAATGGTCCATGTCGAATTCAATCTGCTTCAGAGAGAAGTTGAAAAACTTCAATCTCAGAGACTGTGAAATACTGGTTACCAGTGAGACATGTTGTGCCTGACAGCCCAGGTGGGCAGTTGTAGGTATTACCAATAGAGGTGGTACAGTCGCTTGAGTTCGGGTTGCTGTCAATGATCAGGTCATGTCCACCACCAAATACAGGGCTATAGCTTGAACTACAATAGATGGCTGTGCCAGTTGAGGAAGATATAATATTCATGCATACTGGTTCTTTCACAAGATTATTTTGTAAAATGAAGAGAAATGCCTCTGTGTCTGTCTTATAAGATTCAGTTCCTGCAAAAGAGATAATTAAATGGCAAGGAGAATTAGAATATTTAATCTGGGACAAGCAATAAATAGTCAGTTTTGGATATTTTTAAAAAAGTGTAATAGCGATACTTCATGTTTACAAAGAAATGACTGTTATGACAATGTGCCAACCAGATCTACAATAGCTTGTTATTATCTGTTTTGAAATAAGGGTTAATGGCCAATCCCCTTCTCTTTGACACATGAATAACAAATGTCAAATAACAATGTCATTTGTTTAGTTATTCTAAGCTATATTGCCACACATCAAGTGATTCCTTCTAACACTCCAAAGAGACATATGAAGAATCTATTCCTGCATTTTACCCGGGGGAGGGTACTCCGAGGGTAAATGATCGGCGATGCTTGTCGTATCTTTTAGGGGTAAAAATCGACGATTTGGTATCTTTTAGGGTTAAAAAATATGGAATTTGCCAAATTCTTACTTTTTGGTATCTGTTTGGGGTAAAAGCCACTGAAACTCATGATTTTGGTATCTTTTAGGGGTATTTTTGAAAAATTCCGACAAGCATCCCCGATCATTTATCTCCGGTGTTCCCCCGGGCATTTTACTCAAAATGAAACATGCAAATGTTTTTCCAATTCTTTTATATTTTGTAGACTGATTCCATAAGTCCCAGTTTGCTCTCTGTTGAATGGTTTTCCCTCTTGGTGTCTGACTTATCAAATTCACTATTGCAAAATGATCTGCATTCTGAAAAATATGCAGTCAAGGAATGCATGTGGCTAGTGCTAGGAAAGACAAAGCCAATATTTGTTTTAATATTCAAATGATTCCAATAGTTTTAATGTGCTTTTGTTGTGATTTTGATATACAGCTATTCTTGAAATGGTTGTCCAGTTCAAAGTGTGATTTAGTGAATATCAAAGTTTTTTCAGGATTAAATGTTTCATGAAAATCATGCAGCTGTACTTAATTTCTCTATTGTCCTTTTATGTTTTGACTGATCGATGTGTTTTACTTACGAGTCACCAACAATGATAAATATGTGAAAACTAACAAACCATGAAATATATTTCAAAATAAATATATTCTAAAAAATATTTGCACTACACATTTACTAATGACATGTGTCTATAAAATGTCCAACTGAAGATAAGCACCTCTGCGAGGAACTAGCCACAAAAATGAGAATTGACCAATTGTAGCAATTGTTATATTCTTTACAGCATATTGACCACACAGGTTACATACAAGCTTGAAATGTCTGGAACATGGCCTCCGTTGAATCTCTAATTCAACTGTACTGTCGAAATTTTGCTGAAAAGTTATTTTCCGTAACAATCAAGAAATAACAGTTTGCTGTTTTGAAGAGGCACCAAGAAACCATAATTTGAGAGCCTGTCAATATGGAGAGTGCATGAGTTGTATTGAAGAAAAAAAAAACGTTTTGAAGGAAATTCAAAATAATTCGACAATCGGAATGAGAAGTTCCAAATTTCATATTACTATTTCAAGGCACTCACTTTCTTGAAACCATTGCTTTTCCCAAAGGTTCTTTGATTGTTAAGAAGCAACACTAGAATATATTCTTAACATCTCCCATATTTTAAGTGATTTTGTGTGGATTTAATTTGAAGAGCATGATGATGTGTGAGTTTGTAACAACTGATCCTGCTGTTGGTACGTTGATTTGTACATGTCCTTGCAAATTTTCCCAAGTCGTTGTATTTAACTCTTTCAACCCCATTATGACTTTATAAATTTCGTAAGTTTATTTTGTCATATTTTAACTGCGTCATATTGAAAATTACAATGGTGCACCATCTGTTTGGTTTTCATATGCACACTTTCATATACCTGGTAGTAAATTTGATAAGTTGGACCTGAAAGCGAAAAACCGTTCATCAGAGAGCGAGCTAGGACCGACTTATGGAATATCAGTTTACATTTGGTGCTTAGTGTTGTAGATCTAAGAAGAGGGTTGTAGGCTGGGTACCACTTCTCCTCCATGCAATCAATAAATTTGACACTTCTTCTAGATAATAATTATTGCTGGATTTACCCCTGGATATATTTTGACACCCGAAGAACGTACCCTCCATAATGAAATACTTACTATCCCATGACTGTGAAGTGTATCCTCCAAAGATATTGTTGCCTGATTTGATTACCACCACTGTAGGCCCTTTCCCATCGCAGCAACTGTGAAAGTTGGCACTTGACCATCCATTGTTTGTAGCACGATATAACAGCTTGCAGTCTCCGTCATGGTTATCAACAGCATCTAAGAGCCACAGGCGATGCTCTGAGGAAAGCAGTACGGACTCATTGAACGGTTTGGGTTGCAAAACATTAACTATTCCTTGAATTTGGTAGAATTTCGCCTCTTCGAGAACATCATTACGTACAATTTTGTCGTCTGGTAGGTTAAGCTTGCCAGTTCTCAGGTAATTGAGGATGTAGCGAAAGCAAGTTCCATCTCTGTCAATGAAGTAGCTGCCATCTTCACCTGGTTTGGTATCAAAGCGACCTGAGAACATGGCATGAAGCATAGAGCCAGCATCTTTAGTCAATGTTTGTAGACTTGTAGTGAACATTTGACCGCCAACATTGAGCTGAATGGTAGAAGAGAAGTGAACTTGTTTTAACTTCTTTGCCACTGAATCGAACGCAAGTCGTTCTTGCTGAACGCGAATAGATTCATTCTCCAAGATGCTTTGGATCTTATCGACATAGTGACGAACTTCGTCAAATGCTCTTGTAGATAAAACACTTTCAGTTACTTGAGTTTTCGATGAAGGCTTTTTAAGGGGTTTTTCTTCTTGTCTTCTTCTTTTCGACATGACGTTTTTTGTTGATTTTAGTACAAAACAAAAGTCTTACATGTACTTTTCAGATCTTTGCCAGTGCTGATGTACTCCTCGTGTTGATTCCGGGAAAATCCAGGGTCTCCAGCTCTCTCATACGTCACAAGTGTCACACAACGCTGTGCAGATTGCATTCATTTGTTTATTTATATTTTTATTTGTTTATTCATTTGTTTATTTATATTTTGTTTATTTATATTTGTTTATTTATTTACATACTTTTATTCACTCACTTATTTTTATTCATTTATTTATTTTTACTTTCGTTTTACATGTCTTGTAATTTATGTTCATCATAAATAAATAAATAAATAAATAAGTAAATAAATAAATAAATAAATAAATAAATAAATAAATAAAAAAAATAAATAAAAAAAATAAATAAACAAATAAATAAATAAATAAATGAAAGAATGAATGAAGGAAGGAAGGAAGGAAGGAAGGAAGGAAGGAAGGAAGGAAGGAAGGAACGAATAAATGAATAAATAAATTTGTTCGTTTGTTCGTTCGTTTCTTTATTTTGGGGGAATTGTAACCCGTCCGGGTTTTTCTGACGCGCTTCCCTAATATTCTACATTGCATCAATCAATCCGTCAATCAATCAATCAATCTATCCATCAATCAATCAACCAGAATCCTTAACATGATCAACATTTTAATCTGATCTAAATAGAATTCTACAAAAAGCATATAATGCTTATACTTCTTATTTATTCATAATTGAAAACTGTGCTAATTTGATTTTGCTCACCTTTTTCGTGTTTTTTTTTTTCTTTTTTTTTAATTTGCAGAAAAAAATGGTCAAATCATGTTGCGTGACACTGCCTAATAAGCGTGCAATAGGATTGGTTGATATTGTCAGCAGTTGATTGGTTTGCGTGGTTGCTTTTAGACATGAGCAAAGCCTTCGACAGTATACACCATGGAATCCTCTTAGACAAACTATGTGATGTTGGTGTCTCGACTCTCGCCCTTCAGAGGTTTACTAGTTACTTGTCTAATAGGAGTCAAGTGGTGCGTATTAATTCCACCCTTTCTGATGCACTACCACTGGTCAGCGGTATTCCACAAGGGAGCATAATTGGACCAATGGTGTTTACAATTTACATCAATGACATTCCAACTGTCCCAAGAAACTGTTCTACAGAATGCTACGTCGACGATACTAAAATTTATATGTCTTTTAATGTCAAAGAATGTCATGATGCCGTAGCTGTTATGAATGAAGATCTCTATAGATTTCGTGATTAGTGCTTCCAAAACTGCTTGTTACTAAATCCAGAAAAGACCAAACTCATTGTGTACGGAAGCCGACAGATGACAGAAAAGCTACCAGAATTCCATATATCGCTATTGGGTAAAGAACTTACGCCTGCTAATGCTGTTAAAGATCTTGGCGTGACATTTGATAAAAATTTGACGTTCAATGAAAATACAACAAATATAGTGTCTTCATGTATATCTACACTTGTTCAAATAAGTCGAGTTAAACACATCTTTAAGAACGAAGTGTTCACAATAATTAATTCTTTAGTCTTTAGTAAACTATACAATTGTTCAACGGTGTGGTCTAACACAACTATCTCTAATATACAAAAATTACAAAAGGTCCAAAATTTTGCAGCTCGTATTTTAAGTAACACACGAAAGTACGACCATATATCACACCTGTACTCAAGAGGCTTAAATGGCTCCCAGTCAAAGACTATCTCTTTTAAAGGGATGTTGTACTCGCCTTTAAGTACATGACTGACTTAGCTCCACAATATTTAGGTTGTAAATTTATTAGGAGAGGAGACGTTAGCAAAAGAATTACTAGGAATTCTCAATTATTGAACATTCCACTTCTTAAAACACCTTTTAAAACACCTTTTAAAACAATTTTTGAATAGCTAATTGGTAGAGCTTAATATTATTGTAATGATTCACTTGATTCTATATTAGTTAATTTTCTATTCATATTTTTTTATATATTTATAACACTTATTTAATATTTTTTAATGTTATATATAGTCGTATAGTAACACATAGTTATTTTATATTCATTATTGTAATTATCACTGAAAAGCCCTTGTAGGGAGTGATCAATAAAGTATTGTATTGTATTGTTTTTGTTCGGTCAAGTACTTGGTATTCATACAGCAACGCCTTAGTAGACATCAGTTGCTGTTGGCAACACTAGTACGGTTATTATGGCGACTCAGAGAAGAAGACCCGGAGAATTGTGTAAAAAGTCATTCCTTTACAATACATCGGATTCGAAGCTATGACGGTAAAAGTAGAACTTCAGCAGCTTCTAGCGATAGGTACGCCCGAAGTTGGCCCCGTCAATTTTAACATTCTACATGGTGTTGTAAGTGAAATATTGAAACATTTAGCAATAGACAACAAGGCCATCGAACTTCAAGATGATGGTCATTTTTGTGCTGCTTACGGCACAGGAAGCCCAATGTCTACAAACGACATTTATAAGGCTTTATATGGGGTATTAGCCGTCGATCTTTTTCGTGCTATAACTTTGTAAAAAATAAAGGAAATTAGTTCAAACATTGAAGTGTTGTTTCTTGTATTTTACTCACACTATGGTAGCGATTTCAGCGTTTTTTAGCGTGTTTCACTCTCACCACTAAAGAAAAGACAAGCTTGAAATCTTTGACAAGATTCTGACAACAATTTATTTAAGTTACAGGGAGCTTGCATATATTAAATACGGCATCAAAAATATGCTTGAAAATGATTTCAAATAATAATGAGAGATTTTTAACTTTGTTCTTGGTCAGTGCTACATATTTTCCAACTGAGCATGATTGGTTCAAAACTTGTATTAAACTATTAATTTGTAGTCTTGCTCACTATCTTTTTCTACCTTGGAACAGAAACTCCACACTGGAAAAAGGATATCCTCTTTAGAGAGTGTTGGTGAGTATTTTGAAGCCTGATCAAATGAAAAGTTGTTTCATCCTCAGAAATCCAGCAGTAATTGATTGCCACTCTATTTCACTCCGTTTTCTCGAAAACACTAAAAAACATATTAGCTGTTTGAAGCTCAAATAAATGTATTAAAAATGGTTTGATTTCTTAGCCTTATTATATTCCATATTTTCTGAAGATAAAAAAAATGTTTATTGATAATGGATATCATGATTAATTACTAATTGAGCCTTGTGTCGTGCAATTTTGGACCAAAATCATACTTGTGATCAACAAATTGCACTCTCGCTACGCTGTCGTGCAATTTTTTAATCACTCGTATGATTTTGGTCCAAATTGCACTCCACTCGGTTCAATTACCATTATTTATTACATAAACGAACAGGAGTGTTTTATCAGTTTTAAAAGCCGGTCCGAGCGTTGCGAGCGCTTTTAGACCTGATAAAACACGGTCTGCGAGTTTAATAGGTCTAAATTACAAATTAAAACTGAAAAAAAAAATAAAATAAAATAAAATAAAGATGGTCTTAAAACGTATATTCGGAGCATGAGCAGTTGAGATACAAATGTACACATTTTGATCCCACATCTATATTATCTGCAAGAGCTAATTGAAAAGGTTTATGATGTTATTCAAACTGATATCTTTTCTAGACTCTATATCTGATAAAGGCATCCTCATTAGCATTCTTTATATAAAGAACGTTAATTAATGAGGATATTTTAGAGTGCAAACAGTAAATGTCTGCAACAATTGTCACTATTTAGTAGTAAATAGCACTAATTAAAAAAACAAAAAAGCAATAGAATTAGCATAAAATAGTACTATTTAGTGGTATTTATGTTGCACACTTTTAGTGCGTGCACTCAAGTTTTAAAGACTCATGCACGTGACTAAATTAGGGGCTGCGGAACAGTTTGAGTTTTGCTGTCATATATTGGTACATGGATTACTTTTTTATTACCAATTATATTCATTATTTATCTGTGGACAAATCATGCACAGTATTGAATATTTTTGCTACTACAGGTTAATACAGATCTCTCGTAGCTGAAACATTATCGAGCAAACACAGAAAAAAATGTTTACAACGAGAGAGATTTTGGTGGAAGCAAGCTTACTCTTTATACGATGGGATAATTCTGGTATTTGAATCCATCTCCAATTAAGCAAACTGATCGGTACCCTTTATGTTTTCAAAAGACAGGACAATAATCCCAAAGCCCCAAGAGTTGTCTAGTAAGAATAGACGCCCGATCAGTCCCGTGTCATAGTCTACGATTGAGGGTAGATCTTAATCTTAGATCAACAACTTAACCAAGAAGCACATCAAAGAAATACGAAACAACTAGGATGCAATTTTTCTTCAACGTTGGACTGGAACTCACGTACTTCCAATGAACCGCCATTTTGAAAAGAGCACAAATAAATTGCTTGGGCTGCCTGTGATAAAACAAGGAGTCGAAATCCTTCCATGATGTGGTACGCACCCCGTGCACCCCTCCCTTAGATCCGCCACTGCATATAATTAACCTGTGGATTGCTACGCAATTTTACAGTTAAGTGCCAGCAAGGTTGTGTCTTATAGACGTATATTTATTATGCGAAAGACAATGATTTACAGCTGTACCTAAATAATATAATTAAACAAAGCGGACAAACACAATAACATAATGTAACAAAGATTTATCAATGCAATGGTTCCTGAACTTTAATAACTTTTGGCAATTTCGATCATTGCACTAAACTTGGCACCAGACATATTAAATATATTAGTAAAAAAAGAGACAGTGATCTTTTCATAAGACCAGCACAATGCCACTATTGACAAACAAAAATGCCCGAGGTATGGAAAGTGAAACAATAATAATTAGATCTTATTAACCGAGCGGGAGGTCTGTACAGGAGAATCTTGACCGAGGTCGAAAAGTACAGACCGAACGCAGTGAGGTCTGTACCCGACCGAGGTCAAGATTCTCCTGTACAGACCGACCAAGCTCGGTTAATAAGACATTTATTATATGACCTTTTTTAATTAAAAAACTAAGACAAATTTTTTTCTTCAAAAAACTAAAATTAATCAATCAATCACGATATTTTTCGCGCGGTGATTGGCTGAAAACCTTGACAAACCATTGAAAATGCTGTCAGTCGATGCTGGAGCCGGACGGTATGCTAAAGTTAGCGAGACGTTTTTCTCAAGAAAAAATGTGTAAATGGACAAATTTAAATTAAGAAAATGTAAGTAGCTTAATGCAATAAATGTTTTCATGATTTGACAAATCGTTTCTGTTGATAGTTTTTGTTCGTTTTCGTCGAAAAGCACAAACCTTGAAATTGGCATAGTTTTGATCAAGCAAACTTGTTTGTTCGTTGTTTTCTCGCAATAACACACCAAAAAATCAACTTTATGAATGTCATTCCTATCTATTCTCGATTATCAATTACGAGTAATAGTTTAAACTTGTGTTTGTTTTTAAATGAGATCGTTTTGGTCTACTTTTACGAGTTTGGTTTTCGCGATTACTTGCAGTCATTTTGTGGCGGCTTTGGATCTATTTTTGAACACTCTAACATCAAATTCTCAACAAAGAAAGAAAGAAAGCTTACAGAACGAAGAATCTTTTTTTGTTATAGGCATTCTCGACTAAAGCTGGAAATTTCTGTGCAAATTGTGTGATTTATTGTGAAGTACGGACGATCGATTGTATTGAACAGGACTTTTTTCGCCAGTAAACAAAAATCAAGTAGAGAAAAACTACAAAAATTGTGGTAAAAAATAATAATAACGATAAAAAAAACACATCGAATGGGATTTTCTGTAGTCTTTATTCTCATCAACGACCTCTTCCCCCATGAAAATATTTTGAAAATGTAAAAAACAATCAGCTGTTCCAGTCAATCGTGAAAAGGCCAGCTACTCAGTCGATCGGTCCGCGGTCTTAATACAGGGGGATATTAACCTGTCAGGAAGTGCGTATAACCAATCAGATTGCTCCATTTGCTAGTGTCCAGACTCCAAGATTCACGGTCATATAATAACATCTTATAATCTTATTATTTCTCTGTTCTTGGAACTACACTTCATGTCATGAAATTAAGAAAAACAATATAACAATATTATTATGCTGTTACGAACAGGGATGTCAGTGGGTTGTTAAAGGGGTCTTCTCTCAATTTTTAAAAAGCTCTCTTATACACCACTGGGGATTATCTCTCCTGGCCTAACAACAATAATTTGACATCCCTGTAATCATGATCAAATAGTTAAAACAAAAATATTAGTATACAATCCATAGCTAACAGCAATTGTGTACACAATAAAAAATTCCAACTTTGACTGTTCTAACAATCATTTGCAAAATTCCTAAATTATAACTTCTTCATAATTTTCGTTGAAATAGTATAACAAAGTCAACTTTTTCCCCTCCTTGATCAATATAGTTTAACTACTTGAACAAGATTGTAGATGTATTGGACTACACTTGGGTAGGTGGGGGGGGGGGGGGTGAGTGGGGACGGTAAATATTTAAAAACAATAGATTACATAATACTACAGCTGAGAGTCTCAGGGTATTTTGCAAATGCTTTTAGCTACAAATGTGTAGATTGTGAAACAATTATCAAACAAATACACACCTAAAAATGTTTTTTTCTCATATGTCCCTGACAGGATGTTTCATGTTCAATTTACTCTTCTTCAAGGAGAAGTTGAAAAACTTCAATCTCAGACACTGTGAAATTCTGGACTCCAGTAAGACATGTTGTACCTGACTGTCCACGTGGACAATCATAGTTGATTCCAATATTAGTAGAGCAGTTATTTGAGTGTGGGTTGTTACAAATGCACAGGTCATATCCATTTCCACCTCCAAAAGTAGGTCCGTAGCTGGAATTGCACAATGTTGCATTATTACCAGAAGGTTTGATGTTCATGAGGTTTGGTTCTTTTACCCAATGATTTTGCAAGATGAAGATGAATGCTTCTTTGTCTTGCTTCAAAGTGGCTGTACCTGCAAAGGAGATTAAAAAAAATTAATGTGCTTAACATAACTTACAAAATAAATTCAAGTGTACACCCTCAATTGTTTTTCAGCTACGGAAGCAGTTATTAATTCTTCAAATACAGATAATAATATTTAGAAATATTTAGCTTTACTACAGACTGAATAAAAGATTTTTTCTCTGTAAAAATCCCCCCCCCCTCTTTCTTTAATTTATGCCTAGATCTGACCCTGAATTAGGCTAGTTTCGGTTTATATTTATTTATGTTCTACTTACTATCCCATGATTGTGAGGTGTATCCTCCAAAGATATTATTGGCTGATTTGATTACCACCACTGTAGGCCCTTTTCCATCGCAGCAACTGTGAAAGTTGATACTTGACCATCCATTCTTTGTAGCACGATACAACATCTTACAGTATTCGTAACGGTTATCAACAGCATCTAAAAGCCACAGACGATGTTCTGGGGAAAGCAGTACCGACTCGTTGAACGGTTTGGGTTGCAAAATTTTAACTATTCCTTGAATTTGGTAGAATTTTGCCTCTTCGAGAACATCTTTACGCACGATTTTGTCGTCTGGTAGGTTAAGCTTGCCAGTTCTCAGGTAATTGAGGATATAACGAAAGCAATTTCCATCTCGGTCAATGAAGAAGCTGCCATCTTCACCTGGTTTGCTGTCAAAACGACCTGAGAACATGGCATGAAGCATAGAGCCAGCATCTTTAGTCAATGTTTGTAGACTTGTAGTGAACATTTGACCGCCAACATTGAGCTGAATGGTAGAAGAGAAGTGAACGTGTTTTAACTTCTTCGCCACTGATTCGAACGCTTCCTTCTCTCGTCGAAGACGAAGAACTTCGGTCTTTAGGATTTCATGGATTTCTTTCACTTTATTATTGACCTCTTCAAATGCTTTATCGTCGGGGATGTCTTTATCTGCTTTTTCTGGGTCGTCTTTGGAATTATTAGACATCTTGTATACCAATGAAGGACCAAGTCTATGAAAGCGCTTTTGAAGTATAGACTTCAATGAAATTGAAAGTGCTTATATTGCACCTGGGGGGCACTAATGATTCGACTCTTTTGACCCTATTCGTGGAAAAAACTGTCAACAGGTAACCTGCGTTACATCCGGGTTTTTTATTTCGGATGTCTCTCAAGACAAAGTCGGAATTAAAAAAAAATGAATAAAAAAGTACAATAAAAGCAAATATATAAAAATTCGATACTGTTAAAAAGAACTGAATAGTTGATTAAGTTTCTTTGAATAAGATAGAACATCGAACGATAAATGAAGTAATACAGAAGGTTGGCGAATGAAGGAATAAATGAATTGCTTTAATAATACTGAGGCCATTTTCTACAATTATAGAGACCATATTTTGTACATACTACATAGAAATCGTTCTGATTTGCATAAGGTTTAGCTTGAAATATCTCGGCCAAATTAAATCTAATTTCAAAAATATTAATCTAGAATAGCAGCATTAATTTAGACATTTCATAAGTAATAAAAGTGTATCATTAGTATATATCTTACATAAACGAACAGGAGATACTTATTTAGGTTAGTTAGATCGAGTTATGCGGCTAGCGCGTAACTCGAAGACACTAAGTTATTTTAGTTCCATCCAAGACACTAAACTAGGTTAGTTGAATCGAGTTACGCGCTGAGCGCCTCCAATACAAATTTAGGCGTGGTCTAGCGCGTAACTCGACGATTACACGGCATCATATCTGAGAAAGCCATCCTTATTAGCATTCTTTATATAAAGAATCTTAAATAATGGGGAAACAGTAAAATGTGTGGCACTAATAATAGCACTAATTAAACAAAAGAAAACAATAGAATTAGCATAAAATAGCACTATTTAGTAGGAAAATTAAACGAGACTTACCTGTAAGTTGAAGTTTGATTGAGATTCTATCACATGACATCGGAAGGAAGGGGATCACATGAGATAGCACGGCGCGAGCGTACGTCATTCTTTAAAGTATGTAATGTTGGTTGTATTAGTTAACCCAAATTGTAACGCAAAGGGATGGGAACAAAATGGGTGGGCATGTGATCCCCTTCCTTCCGATGTCATGTGATAGAATCTCAATCAAACTTCAACTTACAGGTAAGTCTCGTTTAATTTTCCTATTCTATCACATGACCGGAAGTTCGGGGATCCCATGAGACTTTAAAGCCACTGATACAACCAACTCAATTTACAATAACCATAGTTACCATAGTTACATTAACTATGCAGTGACAAGAAATCATATGAACACCATAGTGGAACAGAACGAATATACTATATTATCTAAATAACAGCTATGAAATAACATTGATAAGTAAGCTAAACTTGTAATATAATATCAGCAATGTTATTCTCTTGCACTGGTTTGTTATAAAACTTGTAAAATGTATCGGCTGACTTCCAGCCTGCATTAGCCATGATTTGATCAATGGGTACATTACCCAACCTAGCTTTAGAAGCAGAAGCTGCTCTTGTGCTGTGGGCTTTGTAAACATTTGTGTCTATACCACTATTCTGTAGAACTGTCCTAGTCCATCTGGATATAGTGTCCCTAGATACCGCTTTGTAAGGCTTTACATAACTAATGAATAATTTTGTCTCCTTGACCCGATACGATTCAGTTCTACTGATGTATTCTGAGAGGCATTGAAATGGACACAAGCTAGCTTCCGGTAAATACGGTTTGATTGTAATACTGGTGTGTGGGTTTCCTGGCTTGCTTGTTTTAATGTGTTCAAGGACATGGAATATGAAATAATTATCGTATTTAGTTAGATGATTAAGGTCTAATAAATGAATGGTTTGACCTCTATGACTAGTTACTAACAATAATAGCATTAGTGTTTTCAATGTCAAGTCTTTGAACGATAAAGCTTCGTTAGGATATTGCTGAGACAAATAGTTCAATACAATGGAAACATCCCATATTGAAGAGTACTTAGGGGTAGGCTTACGTGTCTCGAAAACACCCTTCATGAATCGGTTAACAATAGTGTTATTACTGAAATCGGGAATATTGACCACTGTTGACAAGGCTGAACGAGCGGTGTTCAGTGTAGAATAGCTAAAACCACTGTTATAAAGTTCAAATAAGAAATCGAGAATGCTATTTATTGAAGGTGAATGGTGATCAATTTTCCTTTCACTACAAAACACCATCCACCTTCGGAGGTACGTGCCGTATTGTTTTTGAGTCGCTGGTCTCCAGGATGCAACAATGACGTCGGTAATGTCGTTCGAAATGTGTAAGTTAGTGTACTGTTCCCTGATAATGGACATACCATCAAGTGCAGTTGGTTTGCTAGTGGATGTAGTTTGTTGTTGGACGGGTGTTGAAGTAGGTCTGGCCTCGGAGCGTAAATCCACGGCTGTTTGTGGAGCATCTGTAACAGTATTGGAAACCAGGGTTGAGTTGGCCATAGGGGAACTATTAATATTCCTTGCGCTTTGTCCTGTGAGATCTTTGAGAGGCATCTGGAGATTAGACTAAACGGAGGAAAAGCATAAAAATTGTGACTACTCCAGTCAACAGTAAAAGCGTCAATATAAGTGCAGCCCGGGTCTGGGTGCCATGAGCAATATATATCCAATTTTTTGTTGAGTCGACTAGCGAACATATCAATGTTTAACTTAGGGAAGCACGAAAGTATTTCGTTAAAACATTGTTTATTTAATGTCCATTCATGCTTGTCAGAGAACTTGCGTGACTTTTGGTCTGCCTCAATGTTCAATTTGCCGGCAATGTGAACTGCTGATAGCCACAAGTTTCTATTTATACACCAATCCCATATGTGACGTGACAGCGTGTTGAGGGTCGGTGATTTTGATCCGCCCATGTTGTTTATGTACGCTACTGCTGTTGTGTTGTCAATAAATATGCGCACATGTTGATCGTGTTTGTCCGAGCAGTAACATTTCAGGGCGAAAAAGGCAGCTTTTAATTCTAAAATGTTGATATGGAACAATGCCTCCCGCTCTGTCCATCTCCCCCCCGTTTTATTATCGTCAAAAACTGCTCCCCATCCTTGGGTAGACGCATCGGATTTAATGACAATAGTGGGGTTATCATGGACAATATTACGGCTAAGGTTATTGCCATTGTTTAGCCACCAACGTATCTCCGATTTAGCTTGTGGGGATAATGTCATTGTGCCTGTGTAATTTCCCTTGTGAGTAAGAAGCGCAAAGTATTTGTCATATTCTAGTTGACGGTAATGTAATGGCCCGTATTGTGCGCCGGGGAAATTAGACACAACGGTTCCGATAAATTCCGCGACTTGTCTTATAGTAATAGTTGTGGTTTCCAAAAGAGCGGCGGCACTGGAAGTGATTTTATGTATTTTCTCTTGAGTGGGCGTAACCGTCATGTCTACTGAGTTTAAGATAAAACCGAGAAAAACAATCTCCTGCGTAGGCTCGAAAACTGATTTTTCGGGGTGTACACAAAACCCGAGTTGAGAGAACAATTTAGCAGTATCCACAACATTGTTGTAGCATTCTATATATGTGTCGCCTTGCAAATATGAGTCGTCAATATATGCTGAACTAACATGTCCCATACTACGCAGCGCAGAATATACTGGTTTTAGTAGTTTAGTAAAAATTCGCGGGGCACTTGCAAGGCCATTAGGTAAACAAGTATATTGATAATACTTCCCATTAAAAAGGAATTTCAAGTATTTTTGGTGTGATTCATGCACCGGAACAGTGGAATAAGCATCTTTAAGATCAACTGAAGCCATAAAACAGCCAGGTTTCATAAGCTGAATGGCGTGCTCTAAAGTATCCATTTTGAAATGATGATACACGACATGCTCATTAAACTTTTTCAAATTGAGGATCATACGGTAAGAGCCGTCCTTCTTTGGCCGCAAAAATACCGTAGAGATAAAGTCATCCGGTTCTTTTGTTGTTTCAACAACCACACCTTTTGTGATAAGTTTTGCAAGTTCCTGTTCAACAATATTATGTTCCACATAACTAAATATACTGGGTCGTGCATTGTGATTGATAATTTGATCATCAATGAATTCAATTTTAACTCCCTTGACAATATTAAGAATGTTGGCATCAGTAGTTAGCGACGACCAAGTATTAAAGAAGTCAAATAATCTTCCCGCCTTAAATTCCAAGGGATTAAGCAACCATGGTAGATTTTTGTGATGATCAATGTTGACATAATCAAGTGATATGTTACATACCTCAGTCTCTACAGCTAATTGCTGTTCGTTCCCTCCTTTTTCTTTCTGTTTCTGGAGGGAAAGCTTCTGTTTAAAAAAGAAGCTCCTCGGTTCTTGTGGTATGGGTGGAAACGACGGTTCCACGTACCTGACGGGCCAGCTCGGCCATGGTTGTAGCGGTCCCCTCGTGGGTTAGTTTGCTTTGGGCGGACTTTCTTCGCCAGTTTATTGGCTTCGGCTATGTCCTTTGTAAGCTTGGAAATATCCCCAAACAGGAATTCAGTGTTGCCCTCTATGGTGACATTGCACAAGGCCGCATAGTCCTTGTGCAGTTCAGGCTTCATCGCTACCCTCCTAGCTTGATTCTCTTCGTGGTTAAACTGTAGTCCTAAGGCTACACTGTCGGCCAACAAAGTAGCTAGCTCGCGATCGCTACCATACTTGCGCACGACTAAATCCGCGGCCTTTACACACGCGATTATTGACGATATGAGTGTAGCCTGCGACTTTTGTGACTTGGAGTCCAAGGTACGCATTTGGGAGGAGAGCTGGTTCCACACCAATGGGTTGACTTTTAAAACTCTCAAATCCTCCATATTTTTGGGTTTAACATACTGCTCCATTTTTTCTTTGAGCTTTGTGTCGTCCATTTTCTTTGCGGTAAGGCTTTGAAAAATGTCTGCCAATTCCTCTGTAATAGGAGGGCCCGTTTTTTCATTAAGACTGAGATCTTGAGCGATGTCTTTCAGGACATCGCTACTTTCCCTTTCCACGGGGTTAGCATTAGAGCTTTTTGACAGAAGCTCGCTTAGACGAGCGTCATGATCGCCCACTTCGTGTGTTTCGGCCTCCTCTTCCTCCTCGTACTCTTCTTCTTCTTCTGGAGAACAGAAAGAAGAGAAGTTTTTGTTCATGGTTTTCATTTGCTCCATGAGGGCGGCAAACATGGTGTTGATGTCGGGCGTGTTGACCTCGCTCGGTGTCTCCTCGTTCTCTGCCATGTGATTCGTTTTCCCAAAAACTCCAACTACGTTAGAATTTGTAACACGGAATCACTGCTACTATCAACTACGTTGATACGAATTTTTCCCTTGTTCAGTGACTAACGACGTTAGTCCAACAGTAACTTGTATTGATAAACCCCAACTACGTTAGAGTTTGATGTCAAGAATCAACTACGTTGATACAAACAAGCTTGGATTTTCTTGATGAAGACTAACTACGTTAATCTAATCCAAGGATTTCACTGTAGATTTTCAATAAGCAATGTGAAGAACAACGTTACGCGAAGAACGCAAATCGTGCAATGACGTACGCTCGCGCCGTGCTATCTCATGGGATCCCCGAACTTCCGGTCATGTGATAGAATGGTAGTTATGTTGCACACTTTTAGTGCGTACACTCTATCAGTTTTAAAGAATCCATCTCCAATTAAGCAAACTGATCCGTACCCTTTATGGTTTTCAAAAGACAGGACAAGACATACAAATCCCAAAGCCCGGAGAGTTCTCTGGTAACAATAAACGCCCGATCAGTCCCGTGTCATAGTCTATGAGTGAGGGTAGATGTTAATATTAGATCAACAACTTCACCAAGAAGCACTTCAAAAAAAAAATAAATAAAAAAAAAAAAAAAAAAAAAGGATGCAATTTTTCTTCAAGTCTCCCGAAGTTGGACTGTACGTACGTACGCGTACTTCTAATGAACCACCATTTTGAAAAGAGCACAGATTGTTTGGGCTGCCTGTGATAAAACAAGCAGTCGAAATCCTTACAAGATGTGGTACGTACCACCTGCACCCCTCCGTTAGGTCCGCCACTGCATATAACCTGTGGATTGCGACGCAGTTTTACAGTTAAGTGCCAACAAGGTTGTGTCTTATAGACGTATATTTATTATGCGAAAGACAATGATTTACAGCTGTACCTAAATAATATAATTAAACAAAGCGGACAAACACAATAACATAATGTAACAAAGATCTATCAATGCAATGGTTCCTGAACTTTAACTTTTGTCAATTTCGATCATTGCACTAAACTTGGCACCAAACATATTAAACATATTAGTAAAAAAAGAGACAGTGATCTTTTCATAAGACCAGCACAATGCCACTATTGACAAACAAAAATGCCCGAGGTATGGAAAGTGAAACAATAATAACATCTCATAATCTTATTATTTCTCTGTTCTTGGAACTACACTTCATGTCATGAAATTAAAAAAAAAACAATATAACAATATTATTATGCTGTTACCAACAGGGACATCAGTGGGTTGTTAAAGGGGTCTTCTCTCAATTTTTTAAAACCTCTCTTATACACCACTGGGGATTATCTCTCCTGGCCTAGTTAATAGTTAAAACAAAAATATTAGTATACAATCCATAGCTAACAGCAATTGTGTACACAAAAAAAGAAAATTCCAACTCCTAAATAATAACTTCTTCATAATTTTCATTGAAATAGTATAACAAAGTCAACTGTTTCCCTTCCTTGATCAATGTTGTTTAACTACATGGACAAGATTGTAGATGTATTGGACAACAATGGGGTAGGGGGGGGGGGGGGGGAGTGGGGACGGTAAATATTTGAAAAGTAAATTACATAATACTGCAGTTGAGAGTCTCAGGGTATTTTGCAATTGCTTTTAGCTACAAATGTGTAGATTTTGAAACAATTATCAAACAGATACACAGCTAAAAATGTTTTTTTTCTCATATGTCCCTGACAGGATGTTTCATGTTCAATTTACTCTTCTTCAAGGAGAAGTTGAAAAACTTCAATCTCAGACACTGTGAAATTCTGGACTCCAGTAAGACATGTTGTACCTGACTGTCCACGTGGACAATCATAGTTGATTCCAATATTAGTGGAGCAGTTGTTTGAGTGTGGGTTGTTACAAATGCACAGGTCATATCCATTTCCACCTCCAAAAGTAGGTCCATAGCTGGAATTGCACAATGTTGCATTGTTACCAGAAGATTTGATGTTCATGAGGGTTGGTTCTTTTACCCAATGATTTTGCAAGATGAAGAGGAATGCTTCTTTGTCTTGCTTCAAAGTGGCTGTACCTGCAAAGGAGATAAAACAATTATTGTGCTTAACATAACTTACAAAATAAATTCAAAGGTGCACCCACAATTGTTTTTCAGCTACGGAAGCAGTTATTAATTCTTCAAATACAGATAATAATATTTAGAAATATTTAGCTTTACTACAGACTGAATAAAATATTTTTTCTCTGTAAAAATTCCCCTCCTAGTCCAGTCAATCTACGGCAGAACCCACCACTAATTGCAACAGAAGGTTTTTCAACGTGATTTGCCTTAGGAGATAGTCCTAAATAATATGTCAAAAGTCCTAAAAAATTCTAGTTTCGGAAAGCCCTCAAAATGGACTTTTTGCAAAGCCAATATTTTGATACAGCATGAAAACGAGGCTCAAACAGAAGTGGCCTTATTTCTTAATGGAACTGTCCACTATCTGCAACTTTGTAAACGGTTATTCAAAAGAGCAACAATTTTAGTCTTTTTGTACATTTATATGAAAGTTCTACTTATTTATTTTGGTTTTTTTTAATAATTATTAAGTTTTAGCCTATATACAAAACACTGAAATGAGCATAATTTCTGTCAAGAAGCTACTTCAACCCCTTTTTGCTATCACTCACATGGCAACATCAAGTGTCTCGGTCAGAGGTGTCCTCTTCTCAACATCCTCATAACAGGAATCATCAGGAGTTGGAACAGTCAGATCCTTTGTAGTGACCCAACAGACAGCGGAAAAAATCCAAGCCATCATCTATGTTTACAGTTGCAACGCAACACCTTTAGGAGACTCTGTGCTGCAGGTGGCAGATTCGTCATAACTGTTTTGTATCTTCCATCCCCATTGCTGTACATCAATTTATTCTCCTTTGCATTGCTGAATTTGATGTGGGATATATTTAGCAGCTGCAGAATGTAGGACGAAGGGTGTTTGGTTTAATTTTTGTTAGTTTTATCACCAGTTTTTCTGGTGATATCGCTGGTATCGAAGATCATCTAGACGTTGACCTGAATTTCCATTTAAGCGCAAGAAAATAGCATTTTCGCCCGCCACCTGAAAACCTTCTTTTGTAGCATTCTTATCTTGGAATAGTTTGGCATTGATCCCTGAACTAAGATGAGCTTATAAAAAGCTCTGAATCGATGTGTCCCAATTGCAGTTTTGCGCTCCTGATATTTCTTGATATTCCAGACTCTGCATCTTACGGTACTGCACTTGGGTTCAGGAACAAAGAACAGATCATGGTAATTAAGGTCTGCTTAATAGAGAAGAATGACGTCGGAGTGACGTCTGTTTGGTAGAGGCGCTATCGTTGTATCCATCAAAGACGATAATCGCCCTGCCCCAATTCTTTATCAAGTAATTGCAGTACAGCTCACACACTTCCCTGTAAGTTGTGGTACCTGGGTAAGGCTAACTTATCCTGTGTATCTAGAAGTGCTCCGCCACCTAAAACATACTGTATACTTCTCTGATTTGGTGCGCTTACAGCTTGAATCTGGGCAGAAAGTTTCAACTAGATAGCATCGGCTAAAGCTGGCTTTTTTGGTTGTGAGAGAGAATTAAATAGACATGCCGGATAAGTAACAAAGTTTGTAACACAACAGCGCTGAGAGTTGGTGTGATGCCAAGATTAAGCGCTGAAATAGTAACTGTGCGTTAATCTTAATAGCAGAGTTTGTAGCAAGATTAACTGCATGGTTAGAATTTTTATGTATGATAGTGGCGATTCCCCAGTCATAGAAAAAAGAATCTTTCTTTTACTTTTTTGGCATCGATAGTATGCAAGAGCGGAACAGGTGAGAAATGTCTGTGATCAGCAAGAGTGGAGAGGATGTAAATAGTTATCTTGGCTAAAAAGGATTTCTCACCAAACAGGGACAATAAATGACATATCAGCAGAGCTTTATAGACGATGAAGATGTTAAACTAGACAAAGAATAGTTAAAATTTAAACTTAATGTTTTGTTTGACCTGTTAATATAGTAGTGCGGGCTTTAATTTTAAGTGTGGCTGAATCGCAGAAAAATCAATTGACCCTCGGTTTAAATGAAGTACTTAAGTTGAATAGCAGTTACAAACCCGGTGCACTGCAGCCTTTCAAAACTATTTTGTGATTTATTAAAAAAAATTTAAGTGTTCATCAAACTTGTAAGAATAAATATTCATACAATATGTATACAGTTCAAAAGAGCACAGTAATATATACACACAATAATCAGCACTGGCTATTACAAAAATAATTATACTTGCTTAGCTTGCAACAATCCTGAACTATGTATTTAAAGTTTGATATGGATTTATTTTCTTGTTCTACGCTTTGAGCTCCACGGCACTACACGCAGAGAATGAATCAGAAATCGACATTGCCACGACAAAGTGTGACAAATGCGACATTTTGTATATCTAATTACAAAACATGTCTAAAAACATTTTAAGTTTATAATTTAGATTCAGTAAAAACTTCGCAAGTTTTTTTTAATTACTTTTACAAATTTCTCAAAATTGATAATACATAAGAATGTATTATCAATATTTAAATTTCAATGTGATATAATTGTATAACACTACAGTTTAACATTTAAAAAACTCATAATTACAATTTGATCTTTAGCTAATAAGACTCGTAGTTTTTTAGGTCTAACGACACTTTTCCAATTAAATAGTTGCGAAAAATAAGTCAGATAAAGATTTTGCCTCACAGAGCCTCGTTTTCGTGCTGCATATTTTGGCCTGTCAACTCTGTCATGAAAATTCCTTATTTTGAACATGTTCCGAAACTATGTTTTCTTAGGACTTTTGATATGTTGGAGAAGGATATTTTCTGATACTAAAACAGTTGAAAAACCTTCTGTTGCAATTAGTGGTGGGTTGACCCATGTTTTTTCGTAGATTGACCCTCTTTCTTTAATTTATGCCTAGATCTGCCCCTGAATTAGACTAGTTTTAGTTTACAGGGGCAGCGGAACTGGGGAGGCCGGGGGGCACGGCCCCCCCCCCACAAAATATTGGTTAAAAGACTAATGCATGAGTTTACACAGTCAAAAAAATTTGTTTTGTGATTTTGGGGTGGGGGATGAGGAGGGGAGGGGTGGGGCATTATAGTGCCCCCCCATGTCTGTTACTGTTCCGCCGCCCCTGTTTATCATTAATTATGTCAGTCTACTTACTATCCCATGACTGTGAGGTGTATCCTCCAAAGATATTATTGGCTGATTTGATTACCACCACTGTAGGCCCTTTCCCATCGCAGCAACTGTGAAAGTTGGTACTTGACCATCCATTCTTTGTAGCACGATACAACATCTTACAGTATTCGTAACGGTTATCAACAGCATCTGTAAGCCACAGACGATGTTCTGGGGAAAGCAGTACCGACTCGTTGAACGGTTTGGGTTTCAAAATATCAACTATTCCTTGAATTTGGTAGAATTTCGCCTCTTCGAGAACATCTTTACGTACAATTTTGTCGTCGGGTAAGTTGAGCTTGCCAGTTCTCAGGTAATTGAGGATGTAGCGAAAGCAAGTTCCATCTCGGTCAATGAAGAAGCTGCCATCTTCACCTGGTTTGGTGTCAAAACGACCCGAGAACATGGCATGAAGCATAGAGCCAGCATCTTTAGTCAATGTTTGTAGACTTGTAGTGAACATTTGACCGCCAACATTGAGCTGAATGGTAGAAGAGAAGTGAACGTGTTTTAACTTCTTTGCCACTGAATCGAACGCAAGTCGTTCTTGCTGAACGCGAATAGATTCATTTTCCAAGATGCTTTGGATCTTATCGACATAGTGACGAACTTCGTCAAATGCTCTTGTAGATAAAACACTTTCAGTTACTTGAGGTTTTGATGAAGCCTTTTTAAGGGTTTTTTCTTCTTTCGACATGACGTTTTTTGGTCGATTTCAGTACAAAAGTCTTGCATGTATTTTTTAGATAGCTGCAGTAGTGAAGTATACCTCGTGGTAATTCCGGAAAAATTCAGTGTCTCCAGCTCCCTCATATGTCACCAATGTCACACAACGCTGTGCAGAGTACATGACAAAAGTTCAGAGCAAAGCTTGCTTTCGAGGATACGATTGCATTCATTTGTTAATTAATTAATTTATGTACTTACTTTTATTAAATCACTTATTTTTATTTATTTTATAATCGCTTTATGTTTGCCTCCGTTGCAGGGAGCTTTTCGTTCGGCGAACCAGATAAGACGTCTGCAACGGAGGCTAGCTTTATGTGTCTTGTGATTGATGTTCATCATATGGAAGCATATCATAAATAAATAAATAAATAAATAAATAAATAAATAAATGAATGAATGAATGAATGAATGAATGAATGAATGAATGAATGAATTAATAAATAAATAAATGAATAAATGAATAAATAAATGAATGAATAAATAAATAAATAAATAAATAAATAAATCAAGCAATCAATCAACAATCAATCAATCAATCAATCAATGAATAAATGAATGAATGAATGAATGAATGATGAATGAATAAATGAATGAATGACTAAATGAATAAATGAATGAATAAATAAATACATTTGTTTGTTCGTTTCTTTATTTTGGGGGAATTGTCACTCCTCCGGGTTTTTCTGACGCCCTTCCCTAATATTCTACATTGCATCAATCAATCAATCAATCAATCAATCAGAATCATTGACATGATCAACATTTTAATCTGATCTAAATAGAATTCTACAAAAAGCATATAATGCTTATACTTCTTATTTATTCATAATTGAAAACTGTACTAATTTGATTTTGCTCACTTTTTTCGTGTTTTTTTTTTTTTTTTTTTTTTAATTTGCAGAAAAAAATGGTCAAATCATGTTGCGTGACACTGCCTAATAGGTGTGCAATAGGATTGGTTGATATTGTCAGCAGTTGATTGGTTTGCGTGGTTGCTGTTTTTGTTCGGTCAAGTACTTGGTATTCATACAGCAACGTTAGTAGACATCAGTTGCTGTTGGCAACACTAGTATGGTTATTATGGAGACTCAGAACGTGCCATCTTCCCGGAGAATTGTGTAAAAAGTCATTCCTTTACAATACTTCGGAAATTATTCGAAGCTATGACGGTGAAAGTAGAACTTCAGCAGCTTCTAGGGCTAGCGATAGGTACGCCAGAAGTTGGCGCCGTCAATTTTAACATTCTACATGGTGTTGTGCGTGAAATATTGAAACATTTAGCAATAGACAACAAGGCCATCGAACTTCAAGATGATGGTCATTTTCGTGCTGCTTACGGCATTCTCAAAACGAGTACTGATGGTGGTACTACAGAAGAAAATACTAAGAACGATACCGTTTCTACAGAGAAGAAAGAAGCTTTGCCGAGCGCCGATAGTGTGTCCATCTCCAAAACTATTTCACCCGATAAGTTTGGAAATTTCGAGAGTAAGTTAACCGAAATGGAGAAAAAGCTGGCTATGTTGGATGATTTGCCAAACAACAGTGAAGTACTTCAACGAGCTAAGATGAGGAAGGAGAACAAGACCCCTGTTGGTGATATCTGGCAATTTATAAACATCAATCGTCGTCTTGGTGCTACGGAGACTGGCATCGAGAAGGTAAATTAGGACTCATGTGTGTTGGTGTTGATTAAAAGCTTTGTGTTCAGCGTTTAGCACTACTATTGTATTTCTTAACACGGCATATAATTAGAGCTTGTAATAAAGTCATGTAATTTCTAGGCAATGTTCGCCGTACATTTTCTTTTTGACTATTTTGTTTGTTCATGACAATTTCCTAAATACTGCTTTTCAAACCTACTTGCTATGTCTTTTCTTTTTTTTCCTCTTCATGTTTTTTTTACATGTTAATAGAAGAAAGTCAGATGTTCTTGTTAAGATTGTCAACGGCTGTTTATATCACGAGCAAGTCAAACTACATATCCAGACAATTTATAAATATACATCTACATTCTAACTGTTTTCTTTAGTGGATTTCTGTTTGCCAGAGCTAATCATGATAGACGTAACTTCAAAAGCGGATGGAAAAACATTGAAATCAACATTTTGACTTATCTTTGTTTTTACATTGCACATCAATAGATATTTATGATTAACAAAGTCAATGAATAACTAATTATAAGAATATAAATGTTGACCATTAAGAAGCCATTTTATAGATTTCACTGAAAATCATTCTTGTAAAATAATTTTTGAGAACTTTTTTGAATTTCCGTTTTTTATGTTTTTTATTCCTTTCAATGTGATTTTTTTATTCACATTTATATATGAGGCGATGACATAGGTTGACATTGCTTAATAATTTATCTGACATATTTTTTTAAGTTCACCTGGCTGAAAGTTCTAGTAGTTCTACAAAAACTTTATTTTACTTCAAATTGCATCCATTATTAACGCCATAGACATAACTTTGTAACTAAGTGCTTGAGATGTTGAGATGAAATTGAATGTTATTATTTTCCCATATATTCTCACCTATGTTGTGTATTTGATTATTTGTTTATTCATTCATTTGTTTACCATATGTGTATCATTATTGTCAAGTTTTTGTGCTAATCATATTTACTGCAAATTTATTGTGCTTTCATATTTCTATTAAATAAATTTATTTATCATTACGCATTCATTTTTTTCTTTTGTTTATTTTGTATTCAACATGTTTATTTGTGTTTTTTTTTACTTTATCCATGTACACATTACATGTATTTTATTCTTCCACTTACATCCATTCTCCCTTATCCATCATCATTTACTATAATTTAATTACAATGTACAGCTTATTTTTATTTGTTTGTTATGATTTTTGAGAAAGCTGGTAAAGTAAAAAAAAACATGTTTTTTTGGCATTTTTTTATTTACAATAGTTCACAACTCACGTTATTCATAATCCTGTTTTTGATGTCATTCTGACATGACATTTATGTAGGTGATAATATTTTTATAGGGTAATCCATTGTTCTCCTAAATCAATTAACAGGAATCAAATAATAACTGTCTATCTAGCTATATTAGTACGTCACTGCTAGTCACAGAGCACAAAACTCAGTGGCTTAATTGCTATAGCTACAAAGTTATATAAATACAATTTTAATTCAATATCTTTGTTGTCTTGGTTTTTATAATATTATTAGCACTACAAAATACTTCAGGGAATTAATTAAGTTCAATAATTGCTCTGACAATAAAAATTGAAACATATCATGTTTTTACGAAGACTCCTCAATATGTTATTCTTATGTTGCCTTTTGATTCGCATCGTGTTTTCAGTGGTAATTATAGGCACAGGTTTCAAGCATTGTTGTTGCTGTAGTAAGGACCCTTAAGTTTATCTATTATCTAATGCTGTACTGTTGATTTTTTCAGCTTAGTAGCTTGTTAGACAGTATGATGTCTGAAGTCAATGATATCAAAGAACTGGCAGCTGGAATAGAAGACTTAAAGAAGAAGTTGGCTGAGGTAAATTAAAATTTTCAGAACTGATCAATATTTACTGGGTGAACCAATCTTTGACAAGATTCTGACAACAATTTATTTAAGTTACAGTGAGCTTGCATATATTAAATACGGCATCAAAAATATGCTTGAAAATGATTTCAAATAATAATGAGATATTTTTTAACTTTGTTCTTGGTCAGTGCTACATACTTTCCAATTTAGCATGATTGGTTCAAAACTTAACATTTAAAATTATATTAATTTGTAGTCTTGCTCACTATCTTTTTTTAGCTTGAGAACAGAAACTCCACCCTGGAAAAAAGGATATCCTCTTTAGAGAGTGTTGGTGAGTATTTTGAAGCCTGATCAAATAAAAAATTATTTCATCCTCAGAAATCCATCAGTAATGGTCTGTTGCTTGCCACAGACTCTATTCCACTGGATTGACTTTCTCTGTAAACAACACAGGCAACATAGTATTATAATTATTATCACTGCTGGATTTCCAAGTCAGAATGAATTTTGTTTTGTTATTGTATATTTAGGGTATATTACAGTTAGGACACTCGAAACCATGAACACTTGTCTTATTTAGCTTTTTATTTTATGAGCTTTCTGCTGCTTCAAATACTCTAAAAAAGTAGGACTGAACTCAAATGCACTGAGTTATCAAAATAAAAACATTTTCAAATCGATTGACACAAAGGACGCATGTTAAAAAAAAAGTGTTAAAAAAGCGTGAAGTGGTCACGGTTCGAATGTCCTCACTGTAATGAAAGTATGATTACCCATAGCTATAAACTGAATCAAAATATGGCAGATGGCAGGGTTATGTACTGGAGCGAGATCACAGAAATGAAGCTAATAGTTGTCGCACATTGGCAGTGTTTTGTGTTGATCATTATATTGTAGTTTAACTTCAAATAGACTGGTTTCCATGAGTTTTGTACCATTTTTCAAAACAACAAAGTGTAAGGATGAACCACTTACCTAGTAAGTGATTGACTAGCCTCGTTCTCAAATTCGTCCACCATTTTATGGTTTGGTGTATAAAATACTTGAATATTTTCTGTCATGACAATAGATATCAATAACAAACACAGATGCCATTCTATACAATTTAATGATCGGCATGTCTTTTATATATTAATCTTTCATTATTTTTACAGATAACTCTGAAGATAAAAAGAAGCTTGAAGACCTTATAAATGATCTGGTAGGCACAAGACACATGGCTTTTCTTGATTTTCCCCATCAACCCCTACAATCAGTTGAAAAATTAGTTTGGACATTTTGTTGTTTTCCAACCATACACAATAATTTCTCATGTTTTGTGTTTTGAGGATCATCCCCTTCCCTTGTACCAAATAATATTGGTAGTATGTGTGCTAATTTTGGTATGACACACCACTGCTTTGAGGGAGAAATGGCTTGGATTGGAAGGTGGTCAAAGGAAAACAGGAGAAAAAAAGCTGATAACATCAAGATCACCAAAAAATACCACTGTCATTGCCCCTTTGACAATTTTTGCAACTGAGTGTGCTACTTAAATCCCTTTAGAAAATGAATATTGAATAAGTACCAGTAGATAGAGCTGCTACAATAAACTTTGTATGCAAGAGACACATAGGTGATACATTACACAAAGTCTTTGCATGAATAAACTAAAGCTTTCTAATGTTTTAATTTAACCTTAAGTTTTTTAAATTTGAAAAAAATATTGCATGGCATCATTGATATCTAGATTTTTTATACATTTTTTTCAAATGAATATGATCATCAGAAAAAACTGAAGAGCAAAGTGGATGATTTGCCTACAAAAGATGATATTGGAGATCTGGACATCTTTGTAAAATGGCCACAGTTAGAAGAGGCTTTGAATGCTAGAACTAGAAGAACTCCTACCCCTAAACCCCATACCCCTACACCAACTCCACCTCCTAGAACACCTACGCCTGTACACCCCAGTGAAGATGCTTTGGAAGCTTTGAGACAAGTAGGAGAACTCAGAGATAAACATGAAGATATGGTAGCTAAAGTAGTGGTTCTTGAGGTGAGTGTATAATATATGTCTTTATTATCCAACTTGCAAAAAATAACGCGTGAGTAAGACTGGATCGAGTAAAAATATACAGCGATATTTTTCGCTGTCTAAACCAGTTTAACAGGTTTTCATCTACAGCTAAAATGTCTGCAAGGCAAACTGGATTAGTTTGGAACGTTTTCTACAGAAACGCTTTCGATTCTTCTGTTAATATAATAAGATAACGAAAATGTCGAAATTAAAATTGAAAACAGAGTCAAAGTGAACATGTAAACACAGGGAACAGAAAATGCTTTGTAAGCTCACAAGTTTATTGACATATAAAGCTGACTGACTAGCTCGTATAAAGAAAAGAAAAAAATGAAATTTTACCTTAATACAACAAAATGTAATTCTTCAGTGGAAGAGCTGCAAAAATGTCCTTTATAGTAGAAATGTGAAGCTTATTGAAGCACAGGCGGACCAGGCCAATTCCCTGAGGCTTATTAATCGAAGGGTCGCGAGTTCGAGCCCCAAAGAAATCACTAAAAAACATTTTCAGTCTATTTCTAACTTTTCTTCTTCTTCTTTAGATAAAACAAATCCCTGTGTTGTAAATAACTTTTTTCTGAAAACAAAACATTTTTTAAACATGTTTTTATATTTTTATCCCCCCACGGAATAAAAAATAACAAGGCAGGAGAGCTCCATGGCTGCGATGGCCAACTGCCTATCAGTGGCGGATCCAGACTAGTTTCTCTAGTTTCCGGAAACCATTACATCTCTCTCAAAAAATAAAAAATAAAAAAAATTTAGTGAAAAACGAAAATTAAGTCTTAAACAGTTGGAGAGAAGTAGAAACTATTTTTACCTCCAATTCGAACGCCATTTTGAATTTTGACCACAGGAACTCCAATTTTTTTCTCGCCCCAGTACTCTAAGTCTTGGTTGCGTTTCAGTTGTTGTGTGGGAGGGGATAAGGGGGATATAAATGATTCGCACTGGTTGAAGGGGTGTTTGGAGTTTCTGTGGAAACTAGTTTCCAACAGAAAGCCCAACCATCTTAAGCTTGATTGTGATTGGCTAAATTTGCGTGGAAACAACTTCGGAAACTAGTGACAATGAATAAAAGGGCAGTACTACCCGGTAAGGTCCTGTTTCTGCTCGTTTCTGCTACGGTAACAACTGAGTAGAGGCTTACTTAGAAGCAATTAAAAGAATAGCGATTATAAAGATTCAAGACCTGTTGCAATTGATTCCAGAACTAGAAGGGTCAAAGGTACAATAGTCTTGTTGTGTATGCTTGAGGGAATATTCATAATATTCGATTGTTTTGTTGTAGTTACATTGCTTGTTGTTTTCAACCACGTGAAGTGATTGTATAATTGTTTGTCGGTTGTATTATACATTATTTCTGTCCATTTCGTTGTAACGTGAAGTGATTATAATATTGTATTGTTTTGGTTTATTACGTATGAATTACGGTTTGTGAGTAGTTATATTACTGTATTGTTTTTTGTATTATTGCTTGTCCGTTTCGTTTCAACAGCGAATAGTTACATTGTTTTTAATATTACTTGTCCATTTCGATCCAATCGAGAGAAGTGAGTTTATAGTAATTATAATAATAATAATTTAGACTAGTGTTTTGTTGTTTTCCCTGTCTATTTTAACCGTGAAGTGCCGCGATAGTTTTACTAGATGGCGTCCAATGTTCCTCGTGGTGAGCCGGTCGTTCGAAAGGAGGATTGCTCGCCCTTTGACCTTGGTTTAATACTTATTAACGGCGTAAGTGATATTTCCGATCACGATAAACTTCAACTAATTGAGAAGATTTGGAAGCCAAGCGACCCACTTTTTAATTTCGAGTATTGTTGTGACTCACTGAATGCAATTATGGTAAAAATAAAGTACATTTTTCTTCATTTTTTGTATGGCCTATTAGATTTATGTGGTATTTCAACTCTATTTAATGTTCTGTGTTTCAACATACTTTTGCAACTCAAAAAATGATAGGAAAGTTGTCAGAAATTTTTGAAACATTTTGTGAAAAAAATCATTGACTTTACCCCTCAAAATGTTGGAAAACGCGTTTCCGAGGGTCTACATCTCAAAAATTTCCGGGGGGGCATGCCCCCGCACCCCCCTAGAAACTCCCGCCTCCGGCGGTCGATGGTCACAGGACCAATACTTGTCTAACAGAAACTAGTCAGTAAAAATACTAGATCCGCCCCTGCCTATGTTCATCAAGCTTAAAATGCTTTTCTATTTCTCCAATCGACACTATGCTCGGTCCATTTATCGATCAATAGTCATTCTTACTTGTGCTAGAATTTCAACCTCCAGCAAAAAATATTTCTCGAGATATTTTGGTGAAAACATCAAAGTTATCCAACCTACCAACGTACGGTACTTGCTCCGCGGACACCAACGAAAATGCCTCGCTTTCGTGTGTCCATATTTGATCCCGAGCAGGGAGGTCAATTGAGCATAGTGTCGATTGGAGAAATAGAAAAGCATTTTAAGCTTGACGAACATAGGCAGTTGGCCATCGCAGCCATGGAGCTCTCCTGCCTTGTTATTTTTTATTCCGTGGGGGATAAAAATATAAAAACATGTTTAAAAAATGTTTTGTTTTCAGAAAAAAGTTATGTACAACACAGGGATTTGTTTTATCTAAAGAAGAAGAAGAAAAGTTAGAAATAGACTGAAAATGTTTTTTAGTGATTTCTTTGGGGCTCGAACTCGCGACCCTTCTATTAATAAGCCTCAGGGAATTGGCCTGGTCCGCCTGTGATTGAAGCAAGCAACTACGATCCACGAATGGAAACGAAAGCACTACAATCGCTGCAAGTTCTTGACACAACATTTCCTTTGTTACTGCATTTTCATTTGACTTAATCAAAGTTTCCGAACGATAGCCATTTTTTCATTTGTCTTGTTGACGTTCTCCCTCTTTTTTCTCAAAATACAGCCAAAATTTGAGCAAAAACAGTCGAAAAAAATTACATTGATAATCGGCTAAAACGGCGTGTTTGTGTGAGCTGCTAAAACCGGTTTAACCTGTATGAAAAATGAACCAATCAAAATGCAATACGTACGTCACGCAATGTCCAACTAATTTTTTTAAGGAAATGAAAATTACTATTTTTTCGATTTTTTCGACCCTTTTTTCATTTTTACGAGATAGTTGGATAATAAATAACTTATTAGACAGTTGGATGTGGAATATGGATGGATATTTTACTCGTCAACTTGCATTTTGACTCGCCTGAAGGCTCGTCAAAATACAGCGTGACTCGTAAAAATATCCAGCCATATTCCACATCCAACTGTCTAATAAGATATATATATATTAAATGAATAGAAACAAATAAAAATGAATAAATGAATCATATCAATAAGTAAACATTGACATTAAAATCTGGTTACCTCCTTTTTGTCAATGATGTTTTCTATTAAAAATTCACATGAAAATGGAAAAACAAAACTTTGGATTGACAGGAGTAACCAGATACTCCCAGATTCTACTGACCCTGTGGTGTGCATATTAGTCAAATATATCTTCTCATTTCCTGTACAATTTGAATGCATCAACAGGACAAGATGCCAACCAAAGCAAATTTAGATGACTTAGACGAGCTCAAGAATCGTCCAGGTAATTTTTTCAGTATTCTGTATAAACATTCTCTCTTTTGAATAATCTTGTCAATGAACTACAGCTGCAATAGCAATATATCATTGCGATGTAAATTGTAACAATGATTATGCAACTAAAACATGTACATGTGATAGTTCACTGACATGGATCGACAGCTACTTGGTAAAAAGTAGGTGGTTATTCATAACAAGCTTAATCATGGATTTTGTCCTTGAGCATCTATTAAACAAAATAGCGTACTGGTACTTATTGATATTTATGGAAATTATATATTTCGTTTTACTTCTTTCTATGGTAATTGGCAATTATAATACTCTGATTACTAATTATATTTATGATTGGTGCAACCTATTATCATGATATCAATTAAATATTAAATCATTATAGTATCAATAGAAATCTATAAATTAGCCTCTGGCTGGCAATTATGTTGGTACTGTTGACAGGAACAAAAATTGAATTCCCAAGTCTTCAAAGATGGGAATTTCACGGGAAATATTACCATTTAATGGGAGAAATATGGGTAAATTTGAACCCAATGTTGGGTTTGATATCACTTTCCCAATTATAACTCAAAATAAACCCATTGTGGGAATCACAATTTTTTTCCTGTGGTTGTCTGTTGCTGAGGATGTATTCTAGTCAGCTCAGAAAGACATTATTAAAGAGTGCACACACTAAAAGTGTGCAACTTGAAGTGCAGTGCACTCTGCCATGATATATACTATTTACCATTTTGTGTTGTTGTTAGCTGTGCCACCTGATATAGTGGATCAACTGAAAAAAATGAGAGAAGCTATTGATGCCATTCATAAATGGAGGGAAGAGGTAAATCTTGGATTTGGTTAGGAGCTTCTCATAATCTATAAAACATACGTTACATAATACACTGTTTATTGAACTTTGTTTATTGGTTTTCTTATTGAAATCTTTTCTTTTCCTAGTACATAATCACCTTTGTTTGTAATGTTTATGTTTGACAATGACAAAAGTGTCATTGATTTTTGGTTTGTATATTTATTTTCTTTTGTTTTTTAATGTGAGTGTTCCCTGTGTAAACACCAAATTTTTCATTGTTGTAATGATTGATAAATTATAAATTAATTCCATGAAAAGCATGTTTATAACCACAGTAAAATATAAAGTTACAAGCAGCTGTGAACAACAAAAATCTTTATGATATTCACTGCATTTTCCAAATATTATCTCACATAAATCTTGACACACTTGAGCTAATATTTATAAATTATAAATGAATTCCATGAAAGGCATGGTAATCACAGTTAAGCATAAAGTTACAAGCAGCTGTGAACAATAAAAATGTTTATCATATTCCGATAAATGCATTTTCCAAATATTATCCCACATAAATCTTGGCACACTTGCGCAAATATCAATCACATTTAAACAATAAACACTAAAAGTTATGAATTCACTCTTATATAATTCAAATAAGAAAACCATCCCAGTTGATCTTGAGGAGCAGCTGAGGTCACTGCGTGAGGGTGTGGCACTGCTTGATAATCACAAGAAACAGGTAATAAAAACAATAATAATAATCACTAAATAATCATTAAACACTAGCTTGTAATTGGCTATCAGAAAATATATTGTAAATGTAAACTGCATAGTCATCACACCTATGTGAAGATTTTTATATATTGAGGTTATAAGATTATTATGCCAATTACAGCCAAATTCATTGTATCGCGACCCACGGTTTCAAAACTTTTTCATTTTGATCTTTTCTGAAACGTCAATCATTTTCATAGGGTGGAGCTTGCCCTAACATGTTCTGTCATTGGTTAATCTAAAATAAACTCCGCCCTTGAAATTGATTGACGGTTCAGAAAAGACCAAATCAAAACAAAGTTTTAAAACGGCGGGTCGCGATACAATGAATTTGGCTGTAATTGTTCTGACTGCTATTTTTTATTGATTGCCTTGTGACCTTGGCCAGTTAGGAGGCAAACCAGTTTGGCTATCTACGATCTCTTTAAATTAGCTTACATTGTTGTTAATGTCTCAGCTTTACTTGCCTTTGCCATAAAGCCTGATTTACATGGTGCGATTTGTCCCATTTGGAATGGGTAAATTACTTATAATGTGACAAGTTTCTAAAACCATTCTCACATGCACTTCATTAAAAATGCCTGTTTTAGAATGAATTACATATACCGGTATATAAAGTATTGCAGTGTAGTAGTGATACAAATATCACATCTTACTGTGTAAATCAGGCTGAATTGCCTTTCCCAATATTAAAGTTATTATAAAAATTTAAAATTAAGTCTATCAAACAAATCATTAAACAAATCATCTTATTATAAATTTTTAAAGATTAACCAAATGAATGATCAACTGAAAGGGCTTAAAAATGTAACTGACCTCTTAGCTGAGCACAACGATAAGGTAACACATGATATTTAAAATGAAGATACGAATTGTGTGTATATATCATAATCATTTCTAATAAAATAACAAATAACATTACATTAAACCATCAATCACCATTTAAGATGCAGCTAATTCCTGATGATTTGCTGGAACAACTTAATAAGCTCAAGTACTTGGAGAAAACTGTCAATCAAATGAATGATGCATCTCATCAGGTAACCATGGCAACTTAATATAAGGACTTGCATGCGCATGTAACCTTATGAACATAGTTACTAACACTCCAGTGCAAATTTGCATAAATAGTTTCACATATAGTGGAGGGCGGGGATGCTCGCCATACTTTTTAGGGGTCAAAATCGGAGATCTGGTACCTTTTAGGGTCTCTTTGTAGAGGTTTTCAGACTCTCAGGATTAAAATTGGTACCTTTTTGGGTATTCAGCGATGTTCAAAAACAAACTCTCGATTTTACAACCATTATGTCAATTGCTCGTATTTGAGTTGGTACATTTTAGGGGTAAAACTCATGCATTGCTACGCCCTTCTGGATGGAACTTTCAAAAATGTCGACGAGCATTCCCATTTATTCCCCACGGTCCTTGGATTTTCTTCAAACTGAAGCAAACCATATTTCATTCGACTAATATTGTACAATAGATTCAAATACCATTTAAAATCGCATTTAAAACAGTAATTAATTTAATTTAAAGCTGCCATTCAAACTACAAAGAATGGACGACAAACTCAAAGAAGATTTTGAACGAGAAATCCGAACTCTTAGAGAGGGATTGAGACTACTTAACAATCAATTCGACAAGGTAAAAACATCTAAATTTAACAATGTAAAGCAAATTGTCGAGAAAAATTGATGTTACTTACTTTTGTGACCGTTGTTCTCCTGGGCGACTAAATGCTCAAAACCGACGAAATGAAGTCCACGCGTGCAGGCAAAATAGTGAGGCGGGAAAAAGAAGCGCAGGCGCGCGCGTCCTAGTTTGAAAAAGCGCGGGAAAATATTACGAGTAATGTGATTGGTTGTCACCGATAGTCTACGACACCTGATAGTAAATCTTACGACCATACCGTTTTAAAATCACCTCACAAATTTAATCAGTTCATTTAAAATTCTGTAAAACATAAAAGTCATTTAAAATAATATAAGTCTAAATTGAAAATTGTAAAAATTTGAAACAGCTAAAGAAAATGGGACCATCGACGTCGACGGCTCCAGTTTCTCCTATAAATGGAAAAACACAGGTAATAAACTATACCCTAACAGCCCTTACTACTGCAGCTTTGAATTCAACATACCAATATTGTTCATTAATTTTTTTAAGAAATAAACTCTATAAAATTAACAATGTATTAAAATGAAGAGATCGGCTTAATGCATGTTTAGTTTATTTTTATTTACTTTCAGTTTAATTTTTGTTTACTTACTTTCTTATATATTTAGTTGTTATTTTTTTTATTTATTTGTTTTTGTTTGTCGTTTGTTTGTTTATTTCTTTATGCATATATCCATTCAATATTTTTCATTTCTTTTGTTTTGTTCGGTCTGTTGGGTCCGTCAGCTTTATTTAGTAAATAATCAATTGCTCTGTTTTACCGTGATCAACCAAAAAATGCCGTTTTTCTTGTTTTGGACTCAAATAGGGCGATGGCAAGATTGATTCACTTCGAAACATGCTGCTAGAGTTACAGGGAGAACAAGAGAAATTAGACAGTTTGACTAAAGAACTGGTGGAGGAGCATAACAGAAAACAAAAACACATAGACGTAAGTCAGACCATAATAAATAATTTTATCCGACATTTTAACGATATGTAACGCTTTTTTTCTTTTCTTTCTTTCATTTTTCTTTTTTTTTTCTAAAAGATAAACCTCGCGTAGCAATAATAAAAATGGAAAACAATAAAACAATATTAACGGCGCAATAAAAACTGAGACAACAACTCAGTTTGCGTGTTTTTTTTTCTCAATTTTTTTAAAATGTATTTACTATATATTCTCATCATCACTGTCATCATATTCATCATCAACAATCATGTAAATACTGACTGGGCTGCCTGTCTAAACCCGAGAACGAATTTCATTTTTTGTCTACGATTGTTCTTTTTTTTTTGTAAAGGCTTTGTATGAGTACGTTGAGCGATTACAAGAACACAAGGCAGATAAGGAGCAAGTCGCTATGGAGATTGACGTGGTAAGTAATACATTGTCATCGTAATGTAATATTTACTGTAATTTTGTCGATATTGATCCTCTAACCCACATGCTATACCTCAGTTTTGTGACTTTTCTTCAGGCGGTTAAAACTTTCCGGCGTATTGCCCGCTTTACTAGCAAACAGGACTTCATGTATGCTTGTTGGCTCCTATGCTTTTATACTTGCATTAGGATAGGTCCTTCATTCGTGAGTACTGATTCAATTCTTTTTCCTTGCAGAAAGCAGATAAGAAAGCCTTGGATAATCTAATCAGTAGACTCAAGTTTGACCAAAGTATTAATAACCTGGATCAAGCTATTCAAGATCTACTTAATAGACTGGAAGCAAATGTAAGCTCTTTTTTCTTTTATTCCCTGTAATTTCTACACAACCCGGCATTTGTTTATGAAAAAAGGTCTCCGTAAACTGACTACTTGTGTCAGGTGACCTCATATCCCACCCAGATAAACGTATGATCTATAGATCGGCATACACCTATTTAAAAAGACGTTGTCGAAGATGCCGGATACTGGTTGTCGATTCAGCGTCCGATATTCTCTCCGACAACGTTTTTTGAAATGAGTATAAATATGAGGCAATAACTTTTTCTGGTCTATTTTCTGAGTAATTGTGAAACCAACCTTTTTTTGCTCTGATTTTCCTATTGGTTGTCTCTTATTAGGAAGCAGCTCTAACAGATGCTCTCAAGAGATTGTCAGACGATGTCGATAGGAAGCTTGATCGCATGGAAATAGATCCACTACGAGACTATTTTGGTAAGTTGAATCGAGAATGGCTCAGTGGAAGCTGCTCATGGTTATATACAGGTCACGATGACAGACTGAGGCTGTGATGATGATGATAAGATTATGATGGTTGATACTGAAATTGGTGCGTGGTATTCAAAATTTAAACTGACGATAGTGATAATGATGAATTTGGGTATATTGTTCTATTAATCTTAGCCTGCGAGCAGAGTCTTCTTTTACCTTCCCCCAAGAGAGATAAGAAGACTCTGCTCGCAGGGTATATTAATCTCCACAGCGATAGAGCACGCGGGAATTTTAAGATCGAGAACGAGTTCTCTTGAAATCCCCAAGCGCTCTGTAACTCCATATTGCACTGCCAAGTTTTCTATCCCTTTTACAAAATACAATCACTGTTTTAACGCAGATTTTCTGGATTATTATTGGCAAAAAAATACAGGAAATGTGCGCTCGCGTGCACTGTTCTCCCATAGAGCACGAGTCTCAGTGAATCAAAACGCGCGTTGTATGTCAAATATTTTATAAATGCTAATAGGAACAATTGAGCACAATATATTTCTAATACAATGTTGTATTTATTTGATACTGACTCATGCACGGTGTCTCTTGGATATTTTAGAAAAGAAGATCAAGAGTATGAAGTGCAAGCATGTTGACCTTCCGCTGAACGAAGACCCGGCTGCTGGCTTTAGAAAGTAAGATGAAATGCATTTTGAACTGACATCCAATTTTATAATATAATGATTATGATCTACCAAGTGAACTCGGGATTAGTACTAGTTAAGTTTTTAACATCCATGTCTATAGGGACGCATCCAGCGCTAGCCAGAACTTTTTCAGGCCGGGGATTTTCTAGCTTATTATAGAAGTCGCGCTATCGAACAACATGGAAATATTAAGAAATAAAAACAAGGACATATTCATGACTAATACGAACCCACTCTTTCAGTTCTGGTTGTTATCTTTCCCATTATTGATTCATGTTTAATTATCACAGTGTCATACTCGTTGGTGCGATCGTCGTGGTTAATGGTATAATCTTTATACTATCGTCATCATTACTAACATCATGCTTGTTTTGCTTTGCTTAGGGCGTTGCTAAGATTCCACTGTATTTCCTGTGATCGACCAGTTGATATGGCACCAGGACCGTAAGTCGAATACCTAAATATACTGGACTGCGTTGCTGGTGGTCTGCTGTTGGAGGAGGGAAAATAACTGACGGCAGTTCTATTTTTTCACACGTCCGCATATCACCCAAAACGCAGGCTACTAGTGTACCTGTTATGACAGGAAATGTATATTTATGGCATACTATGTTTATAGTGACTATGTGTTGCGAATGTTCTCAAGATTTTAACTGGGAAAATTTTATAGAGCAATCTTAAGCGCAAATCTAGCACTATAACGTTTTTCTATGAAAATGACAGTTCACGATCATAAGTAGTAGGCGCAAACATGAGTTATCAAATAGGCGATCTGCATTTCGGCGTCATAATTGTTCTTTTCGTCCCTAAAGGGATTGAATATGAAAGAGAATTCGCAAAAAATGCTGACCAGTAGTCGTAGTAAAATGACCCCATAATGCAGATCGGCTATTCAAGCATAATATCAAAATGTCATTATTCTTGAGATCACGCTTGTGCTTTTGATTCGGAATTACGCGCATTTGAAGCTTATTTTCACTTCCACCCAATTATTCCATCAACAGTTGTTAATCTTATTCATGTAATATTTGGATTGTTTTTCTTCAAGGCCAAACCCTGCTCTTCCCCAGTCTCCTAGTATGCCAGCACCTCGCACGGCCCGGGCGTACACTACCTTTGAACTGGATCAAATCCGACAAATGAATAGAGGGTAAGTGTAATGATAAAAATTCATACAACAAAAAGAATGATTTTAGAAAAGACTAATTTTGCCATGACAATTCCGTTGTAAAACAACAACAGCAACAACAACATGAAAAACAAGAAAAATTCCAGAATTCTTATAAATTTTGGAAATCATGCAGTCTGCATCTTAATTTATTAACTTGTGATTTCAACATGACATATTACGCAACGGTGAAGAGAAATTGAATCAAATGTTTAAGTTCAAAGCTAAATAATTAAATCAACTTTGAAATAAATTGAGTCTGGCCTTTCTGAATGTTATGGCCTGATTTGGTTTTTCGATTATTTCCATTGGTGAACTAGTCCGTTCTAAACTATATTCTATAATGAATGAACTACTATCAAAATAACCTGTGAAATCTCTTTTTTAACTTGAAATTATTGTACTTTCCAGCGGATTAGCACTCATGACCTCTCCTATGAATTTAGTTCAATCAGCGGGTTTAAAATGAAAATGTTGATCACTGTGTATGTTGTTATTTTTAGGGGCTATCCCGCTGACCCAGACATCTTGGCTACTGCACGTTCATGTGGTGGCAGTCATACAGTTACATATCCACATCGACGAACTGCCAGATTTAAGTAAGATCACACATGTTTCAGTTTTTGCTATCGATTGCATTATCACCAAGAGAGGATGAGATAAGGGAGCTTATCGCCAACCCTATCAGAATCCCTATTCTCACTATTTTTAGGAGCAGGTATTTTTAGCTTTTAGCGTGTCGTGACGATGCGACCGCACCTCCTACGATCTGGCCAATCACATTCCGTTTCCAAAATAAGTCATTTTAAGAATAGTTTTAGGCACCGTAAAGGGATTAACAAATGGCGATAATGACGTTTAATGCATCCGAAACGTCAGTTTCGCAATCATCCCTCTACGAGGTCTAAATTACCAATAAACTTTACAACTGTTTCTATAAAAACAACGACGCAGCCCACAGCACTACCAGTCTTCTATTTCTTTATTTTAAAAATTGAATGAACGGGTCATGATGATGTACGCATATGTCCAATATGGGAGATAAGTTCTCTTACCTTATTCTCTCTTGATTGTAATTGTTTGAGTGAGTTTATTGTTGAATGAATGTTTCGAATGTTAGTCTTTCGTCGGAATGGTTTAAATTAATTGTCTCTCCAATGTTGTTTGAGAGAAAGTCGCATGTCCTAGATGTTGAAAGGTCTAGTGGCATAACTTAAAAAGAAGGCTGAGGGATTACGGTCTGCAATGCAGTTTATATGTTAAGCGAGTCTATACGGAAGTCGTAACCGTTTTGTAACGAGTAATATCATTGCTATTATTATTTATTTCCTTAAAATGGTCTCCTTCGCAGCCGCTTTTAGTGTCGGGCTTCCTGTGTCCATCAATCCTTCGTAGCCGCTTTGGTGGACACAGGAAGCCCGACACTAAAAGCGGCTGCAAAGGAGACTAGTTATTTAATCACTATCTCCATTAGCAACAGCATCAACATCGCTATTGTTATCAACCGTACCAACAGGAACATCATCAGCACCATCATAACTTGGAGCATTATTTCTATCATTGCATCTTTGACAATTAGTTTCGACTCCTTGTAATCACCGATTCTATTCATTATTTTCTTCAGTCAGTACTACTACTATCGAGATGACGAAATAGTCCCTGTCCCTATGGCTCAAAGGTGAGTTTGACTACGTTGACTTGTATATTTGTTCAATAGCTCAATGACATTCCATTAGGCAGATATTGTATTTTTTTAACGATTTTCAGTTTTGATATAAAAGTCAATTAATGTTTAAACTGCAACATATGAATTCATTCCAAAACGTAGCTCAAACCAATAGTGCTCTAGAATCCACCAGTGTGGTCCACACGCCACTCGTGAAAACCTAAGTAACGCCTAAATGTATTTTTATTACAAAAATAAAAGTCTCGCTGCCTGCTTTGTCGTGCGAAAAACACTTAGATCACTCATTCACGTGGATTATAGATGATGCTTTTGCTGTTGTTCTTCAGAGACGAGACAGAGTTGGTCGGTCATGATGGTCAAATATACAAGGGACGACATGACCAAGATATGCAACAAATGACAAATGAGGTAAGTTTGTGATCTGTTTTCAATCATACATACTTTATTGGGACGGACCTTTAGATATTTACGGGGGGCAAATACCCCCAAAATATTGAACAAAGCCTTAAACAGAGAAAAAAATCGTGCACGGCAGCTGTGCCAAAGAAAAAGATATCGTGCAGAGAGGAAAAAAATATCATCCATCGTATGGGAAAAAAATATCCTGAAAAAAAAAGCCCAACCTCCCTCCCCCTCAAATATCTAATGGCCCATCCTTTAGCTCATAGTCAAAGTGGATGTTTTTAAATTACCGGCTATACGGTTAAACAGTAGAAAACGATGAGGGCAAGTTTACTTCAGTGAAGCAATCGGTTATCTCTTGTGTGCCAGGCTACTTTGGATTGGAATAAAATAAACACTAAATTCCTACTCTTTTGAGGGTACATATATACATATATCCAGCTTTTCTGAAGCGTAGTTTATAAAGCGTTTTGCACGTGCGTCAAAATTAATGAAATCAAAGAAGACCGCCTTATTTGTTTGGATCGTATTCGACCTGTATGTGGAAGACGACTTATAAACTAAGCCTAAGCTGAGTGCGAATTTTTGGATTACATGAAGTATAGTGTAATATTATCCTCTTTCTCTCTCTCTCTAGATTCCTGCTTCACCTCGTCAGATCAAGTCAGCACGTGTAGCCTCGGCTAAACGCTCACCTAGTCCACAACCGCCAACTACAGGAACCCCAAGACGTCCAAGATCTGCTGTACCAAGTTCACCACGGTCGAGAAGTGAAGCTGCAGAGCAAATTACAGAAATTCCGGCGTCATGACGACCGGCAGATATAGATTTCACAAATACACATACGTAAAACAAAATTATAGATACATGCTTGTGCGATGATTATTTATATCGTGACTCAGTGAAATAATTGGTTTACATGTACAAAAATCGCTTCATGAAATAAACTCATTTGATCGAGTTTTAATTGATCAGTTTTACTAAAAAGTTACTCATTTTCAGTATCCAAATGCAACGAAAAGTCTGCTTGTATTTGATGCCATTGGATCTACTGGCATGCATGATATTGGTTCCCAATGTGATATGCAATGGAATTAAGATAATTGAAGGATGTATACATCAAATGAAAACAGACCTTGGTTGTTTTTATGAGCAACTATCGTGTTATGGGAGGGTGGGTGCATTTACATGTACCTTGTACTCCTCCTGAATACTGTATTGATTCTGTGACTTTTATGAAAGTAATTTTGTAAGTGTTTGATTCATTTTTCGAGTAATATATACACTCAATGTACATTTTAAATATTAATGCATAAATTATTTTGCACTTTTATACCCAGCACTAGTTGATATGACTTCTTGTGAATTAAAACTGTTGATATCTGGACACTTATACTTGCCGATAATAAAAACTTAATTTGAGAAACATAAAAGTTGTCAAGTCTTCCTGTCAACAAACACATTTTTCAGCCAATTCCCGAAAATTGACTAAAAAACGTTTTTCTCTGTTTTGGCTGTGGCATGGTTAAATGGTGGTTCTAAAGATATATGTCAATGTTTTGGTCTTCAGGCTAGTAAATTGTATACTAAGTCTTATTAACATCAAAATAATTTATGATTGAAAGAAACAATTGGTAAAACGACAAAAAATAATAAAAAAATAGCTTGACTTAATGTAAATTGATTGCAGTTAAAGACATGAAGATTTAGTAAGCGTTCCGCAGCACTTGCTGATTACTCTGCGAAAAGAGACACTTTTCTCCAACCGGTCTCTGTTGGCAGGCCACCCTATCAATTACCCAGAATATAGTCATTTTTTGCATGCGCTGGAAACGGTACGGCTATACGATCATTCGAATGCTTTCTTCAAAACTACCATACAATACGGCACTGTTTCCCATAAGAATGCGACTCAAAATCAATGTCAAAATTACGGCTTTTGAAAGTGCTTTGATGTTGACTGAGATATTTTTTGTTTGTTGTGTTGTTTTGAGGATTAATTGTGCGTTTTTTATGTAACATATGCAATATTCGCGTCCGATCTGTATGGAATATACAATGTCGAGCCGAAGGCGAGACATTTTATATTCCATACAGATCGGACGCGAGTATTGTATATTACTTATAAAATGTCTAGATTAATGCAGCTATTCTAGAGTAATGTTTTTGAAATTAGATTTAATTTTGCCGAGATATTTCAAGTTAAACCTTATGTAAATCAGGACGATTTCTGTATAAAATATACAGATGCCTTCACGGTAGTGATTTTCTATTGTTCTGGGTTCATTAATTATTCATGAATTTTATAAGAGTTTTTATAGATCTCTGGATCTATGTTTTTGATATGTGGAACAACTTTTCACCTGCTATTTTTTAAACATTTTTTGGCTTTCCATGATCTGATTTTGTACTGAACGCCAAAATATTCAATGTGGCCTGTCATTTGGCAATTGACAAGTTGCTATTTCACGCCTTGACTTTAGCATACCATACATGCGGGGACAAAGGCAGTGATGTAGACAAGCAACCACGAGACAACTACTACAACAAGTTTAGCTCTGCGTCAAATGTCAATCATTTTATGTACTGGCCATTGCATGTGTCGGCTTTAAATTGAAGGGGACTCCCTTGGAAATTGGCAAGTGATGCTCGACAGCCCTTTTTAGGATCCAAAAGGAGACCTGCCCTAATAGGTCCCACATAATTTTGCGATGGCTTCTGCTACATCACATTTTTGTTGACGGAAAACGGGGAAAAAAGTTGATGTTGCAGCTACATACATACCATCCCACTGTTTTTGGTCTGTGGACTGTGAACACAATGTCGACTGTTAGCGTTTTCATCTTGTATTTGTTGTTAGTGATGTTTCTTACATTTTAAGAGCCTCTTCCATATGAAAATATATATTATTCATAAAAAAGCAGTACACAGGGAAACCTACTCAATCTCTTTGTTATCTTATGTAATACCCTAAGCAATAAATCGGGTTAATCATTGTCTTTTAGAAAAAGCCAACCGTTTGAGTAGTTTTCCCTGCGTAAAATTCAATTTCTTACAAATTTTATCAGCACGTTATTTAATTTGTTTGTTGGAGCACTTATAAAAGCTAAAAATATTTATATATGATAGGCGTGACAATTTTAACCCAGAGGGGTACCCTGCGGTCAGGCATTGCAAACGTTTTTTCAGACACTTTCTCTGTAAATGAGTAAAAATGTTTTTGCTCTTCGTGTAATTGCTTTTGCAGTTGTTTATCTTCCGTAACTATGGCAACTTGGGCTTCTAAATCTCTGAACACAGATCTATATCCAAAGTTGGGAGATCCAATGAGTGTCAAGCATGGGAGGGGAGAGTTGGGATGATAGTACCACAGCCCCTTTACGTGAAAAGTCCATTTGTCTCGTTTATATTCTTGTATGGTTATTCGGTCACTTTGACAAAGCTGTTGTACTTGTTTTAAGAAGGCTTTTTCGATGTGAGTATAGGCATGGGGAATTCCACCTACAAATTAAATCAGAAGTGTTATGCAATAGCAGAAACCATAGCGTTAATGGTTTGATAACAACCAATTGCAAAGTAAAACTGAAGCGTGATAGAAAGAAGGCACAAAGAAGATGAGAAAAAAATAGAAAAGGGAAGAAAAGAGAACTGAAGTGAAAGGAAGAGAAGGAGAGAGAAGGGGAAATATAAGGTAAAAAGGATGAGAGAGTAGAGGGGTGATAAAAAGATTATGCAGAAAAAATTAGAGAGTAGCAGGGTAGAGAGAATAGATAGGAGTCAGGGAAAAGGAAGACATGACAATTTAAAACAAACTTGCAGAACAGTCAGAAAGAGAACAAAGACTAGCCAAGTATATCATAGAACTGAGAGTTCTTTGGACTTACAAAATGTTGCTACTTCAAATTTACCTGCTACTCCAGGAGCTTTATAAAAGCCATTAGCCAATGGATGGGCTGTTAGTATATCACAATTTGCCTTGGACTTCAATATAAGATTGTCATATTCTTCTGTCAAGTTGAAATAGCCTGAAGCTAAATGTAAAGTGCTTTTCTCCGGTAAACTTTCCAGCAGTTTTGATGTGACTTTCTCATCTTGACGCACTCCATAAGGATACATTTGCACTAGTGGCACTATCCATGTTTTATCCCTAACATCTAAATGTTGCAGTTTAACATTTTCTACTTTGCTTTTCTTAAGAAACTCTGTAATTCTCTTGGAAGCTTCATGTACAAACTTCTTTCCTCCATCTCTTCCCTCAGTAGGATGACAGGGAAAAGATGGATGGACAGATATTGTATTCTGTTTGTTAAGTTGCAATGAAAATGTCTTTACAGTGTTAACAAGCTGGTGAAAGAAATCAGCAACTTCAGGAGAGTCTTTGATAACTATGTAACGATCTTGGCGGTTCGTAAAATAGTCATTGCTGAGATTAGCACTACAAATAAGATCATAAAAAGGGTTGCTGTTAATGAAAGAGCAATTTGATCATAACTGATCAGCAGAGATTTTTCAAAGCAAGCCTCTGAAAGGACCTGTTTATTATCATAGATTCCAAAGCATCCTGTCAAAGACTATGGATGAGAATATTAAAAACACTTGGCATTTTATAACTTCACCCAATATGTCGTGCTGGACAGAAAAGTAAACACAGTTTTGTAGAGGCATCTTTTGGGAAATCATTGTGAAGCAACAATTACTGGGCAATTCCACATGAGAAGCTGGAAATTCCATTGTTTTAAAAGCATCCTGATTTCATAGCAGTTGTGTGAAATAACATACATGATAACCAAACTTTCAAAAAATAGTAGTGAATGTTTGGGGTGTCACTCAGGGGGGGAGCAGTAGGGCCACAAACATTGCAGTTTTATTGATCTCGAAAATATCAGGAACATATAAGAACTTTGCTCCTAAAATACAATAAGGAAATGAAGTAGAAAACAAATTTGTATGGAAATTTAGTTAGGGCATATGAAGTGCTAAGAAACTTTACAGCTCTTTTAAAAAGATTCAAATTCATATTGTGTGATTTTGCAATTTTTCTTTGTTACGGACGTTACACACCATAACAACAAAAAAGGTCATTGTTTTAAATATACAAGCTGACTAAAATAACTTTTTTTTCTCATATGTCAGATTCTTTTGAGACAGGTCAAGGGTAAATGGAAAATGTTGAAATATGTTGAAAAATAAATTGCTTTGATATCTAAATGGCGTTACGGACGTTACAAAATGTGTGTTACGGACGTTACAACCAATAGGTGTAACGTCCGTAACACAAGATTTCTATAGAAATACACAGATTGATTTTCCATTTTGGAACTCAATATTTAATTCCTATGAAAGACTTACAACAAAGAGACAACAAATCTCAAAATAGCAGAAACAGAAATCTGGTACAGCTTTGTGAATAGCTTCACAAAGCAGGTTCATAGTATTGTGCTGCTGACAGAGGCAGGTATCACAAGACATTGTTGAAGATAGATTAACATTTACTGGCCTAAGAGTGCAAAATTTACTGAAACTGATTTTGATGTTTGGATAGTCTTGCTTAAACAATGAAAAAACTTCTTTCAGGGAATAATAATTAATAATTAATAATCAATTATTGAGGTGTCGTTTCTGTAGTTTAAATTTCTTTCCTGCTGTAGCTCTAACCATGACATAATATTTTATACCTGGAGACTGTCTTGAGAAAAATGTCTTGACAGAATTGACTTTCCCACCAGGCAGTGCCTTGTTTCCAGGACTTGGTGTGTGATGATCAGGATCATTTGTAAGCTTATCAACGACAAATTTTCTTTTCTTAAAGGAAGTGCTCTGGCTCTAACTTTTAACCCTCGATAAGGCTTTTCAACAAACTTTGTGGTGTTTTGACTGATCAGTCACAGATGGTGGATTACTTGATCTTCTTAATTCTGTGTGTCCTCACTCTAACCAGGCATTCTACTCTTTCTTTAATCCTTTTTTTCCAATCCTTGTCTTTAGCTTGTATGCATTGTACCTTACTGGATCATTTTTTAACCTTTCCTTTCTTGCTCTTTCTTGCTCTTTCACAATTACTTTTAAACATTCTGCTGCACTCACTGAACACTTACAGAAATAACAAGGTAGCCATGACAAAGAGAACCCAAACATAGCATGACTTTTTGTGAAAACTGCCTACAATACTAATTGCATGAACAACAAACACAGTTACCCCAATCCGAGAAAATGGCTGACTTTCAATTAAAATTAAAAAAGCATAAAATTAAAACAAAATTGTGTTATTTTCCAAAATGTACAGTGCCTAGTCCAAGGTTTAGCATTGTTGCCTGTTATTTTTCATGTAATCTTGTTTTATTTAAGAATTTCAAATGATTACTTCTGGATAATTCAGAAAGTAACGTCCGTAACAAAAAAATTGTAACATCCGTAACGTTACTTAAGGTGTGATAATAAAATAATAAATAAGGATTTGTCAAAAATTTTCTTTGGTCTGTAAACTTTATTTACCTACCTCAAGGCTTAGCAACATTAAAGGGCAAATAGCTTACTTAACTCACAGGAATTTGGAATTAAATTATTAGTGTTTGACATGCAGGGTTATATTTGTAACGTCCGTAACGCAAAGTTTGCCATTAATAATTAATAAAATATCAAAACATAATAATTCTGTAAACCCATGAGAAGTTTAAGCTCTTATTCCATTATCAATTGAAAACATAAAAGTTGTTTTAGTAATAAAGGTTTGTATGTTATACAACATGTTATGATGAAAAATGATGTCTGAAGTGTAACGTCCGTAACAAAGAAATGCCCACTACTGATTATGATGACAATGTTGTGATGATGCTAATAGTGATGTTGCTCTTTCTTTAATATACAATGTTCAACAAGTGTGGCAATCCACCCATAATATACTGCACATGGTACTGTGCTTTACTTGCTTTACTGGACACAAAACAAAGATTTACATTGAGGCTGGAGTGTATAAAATGCAGAGAATGTATGGATTTATACACTCCAGCCCTGGTGTGAATCTGTTTTTTGGCCAGTCAAGTGAATGCAGGGAAAGTCTATTAATCAGAGGTTTCATTATCTTTTTAAGGTGGGAAGGAAGGCTAACATGACCTTTGAATTTGAAATTTTTTTTTACCGTTTTCGGAGATTTGCTATTCATAACGCTCACTCACAAAGTTTCACATTTGTACTAACATTATTTGGAAAGTTATGAGCAACCAAAGTTCGGTATCTATGTGGTATTTCGCGGTAAAAATCATGAGCTTAGAGTATCAAAACAAACTAAAACTAAAGCACCGCGATTACCAGATGACAGATGCATGTTGAAACTTTGACAGTTTTCAGCTTGTTCACACCTACGAAGAATGAGCCGTGATCGTAGCTCCAAAAACATACCATATAATTTTGCTTGTTAACTAAATAAAGATATTAATTTTATGAGCTTTTTCAAGCTTTGCACGTTTAATGTTGAATTTCTAACTTTTATGAAATGTTTTTGATAAGCGAAGTCGCTGCAAAGACCGCCATTTTTGTGCCGATGAATTCTTACGTAAAGGTCATGACAAATGTGCTTTGTTTGAGGTGACATTGCTACGTGTCACGCCAAATATCTCATGTGATTGGTTTTCGCGGGAGTAACGCACCATCGTATATGGGTTTTATTCCCTTTTTTGGAGCTTTGGATGGCCTTTTTTGACAGATGATGACTCAGTGTAACGCAATACGATGTGGGTAGTGGACACGAGAGTTTTCTACGCTTTGCGAAAGAATTTCATGCTTTTTTCTACCATAAATAGGCTTTCACGGCACAATCTGTGATAATTAAAAGTAGATTTTGGTATTAAGCTTTAACTGGATTCTTTTCAAAATCAAGATATCTAAAGTAGAGGTAATTTAGAAACTTTTCACGGCAGTAACCCAAAGTATGTTGTTTTGTGTCGGATTTACAAGCGTGACAATTTTAAGCAGAATTCTTATAACAAATCTTCGCACAACCCCTTATCAAAAATATAATTTTAGAGTTACTGCGATGAAAAGTTTAGTAATTTAATGTAGACTAAGCTGCCAAAGTTTCGAAACAGTTGATAAAAAGCTTTTCATTTTACAGTTGATTTTACTAAATTTTCGTGATTGACGGGTCACTCAACAAATGTCACAAATACCACACATTCTGTTTGTTTAATATTAAAACTGAATATTTTTTAGTAAATAATGTGTTATAAAGTGAATTTTGTTTAAATTTGGTACATTTTGAATGAAAGTAGAGCCCTATTTTACTTAACTCAAAATCTCTAAAAAGTTGATACTGGATGCCTTCCTTCCCACCTGAAATAAGCGTCTGAGTAATTGAAGCAGGCGTGTGTGTCCCAAATGTTTTCCAGGGGGTCTGGGGCATATTTATTAAGTAACACACAAAATACAATACCGACAATAAGAGGTAAAATAGGTGGCACTATACTGTTGGTAGCCGCCTATTATTGAAAACCTTGTTAATTACAATAAAGATGATGAAAGCCAATGATAAACTTTGAACACATTGATAGTTAGATTTATTTATCAGATCAAGTCTTGACTTACCCACTCATAATAACAGTATCGTCAGTGAGATAAACCTTAAGATGAGTCAATGCTACGGTTTCATTGAATCTTTCAGGCAGAATCATCTTCTTTAGTCCTCTAAGCTCATGTGTGTGATATAATGATACACTGACACAGTCACTAAACTCTTGAAGAAGAGGCAGAAGCATAGTTCTGGAGTTCACTTTCCCTCTTGATCCACGAGTACATTCAAGAAGGATATTGACATCAAGTTTCTTGCCATTCTTGGATGCATTTCTGATTGCATGTTGCATGCTCTCCACCTTGTTTATAAGAACAAAAGTCAAGTTAATGTTAACTTAGTAAATTTATTCATTCCTGTTTTAATTGACAGACACTCTGCATGTATTTCCCTCCCCCTATTCTGACAGAAATAATAATAATAATAATAATAATTTATTTCGTATTAAGCGCATCCCATGATATCTCGATGCCCTTTACAATAATGATAATGAAGAAGTTGATCTCTGGGTCTTGTTCATGTCACTACACAGTTCATGTTAATTAGTATGTTGTCTGTGATTGGCAAAGGAACAATAAAACATTTATAAAACATTTATGCTCATGCCTTTTCATTTCACACCATAAGATGTCTACATTTTTTGTTAACATTGAAAGAACTCCTGTGAAGACTTTTTTGAAAGAGAAAGCAATTTGTCAGGGCTGCAAAGGAAGATGGAAAATAAATACAGGCCAAATCAAAGATTAGGGCTTCAATGGGCTTCAAAATAAAAAAAATGTAAAAATTAAAAAAAGATGATATGAGCCTAATTGCTAGGTTGCACATGACGTCACGGAAGCCATCTTGGACGAACATCGACAAAAGGGTTCTCATTAGTGCGTATTGTTTGTTCATCCAACATGGCTACCACTTGATTATTTTTTATTCCCAAAGGATATGTTGCAACCCAAGAAGAAACAACAACAAAAAACCCACCAGTTTCTTTTCCAAATGACCTGTTCCTAAATATAGTGACGCAATGACAATCCTTTCACGCGCAGATAGAATATTTTCCTGGACACAAAAGCAAAACAAAATAATTTATTTAATAAATCTATTAAATCAGGAAAAAATAGTTTCTCCTTACCTTCAAAGTGTTGTAAAATTCACTTGGCTCACTGAGGACAGAAATTGCATCACTTCGAACTTCAAAAACTGGAGCATAATTTCTCATCCAACCCACAATCTCTTTGGGACTATTTGAACAAATATTTGTAGCATAGCCATTGTAAAATGCTGTAACAGCTTTTCGTTTAAAACCATGATAATCTCTAGCAAATCTTGGTAAAAATAGCGAGCTCATAAACACAACGTTTCTCGCCATTTTCGTCCGCCATTTTCTGCTTTGCAGCCACGTCTTCTCTCCAAGCAGCCAAGCCTGTAAGAAAAGTTGCTATGACGACATCCGGCCATTTTGTTTTTGCAAGAAGCTAACTAAAGTTGCTTGATTTTCTTTAATTTTCTGCAAAAATAACGAAATTTTTCCACTGAATTTAGTTTTTGAAAGTGTGAACGCCCTATAAGGACGTTAAAGGTAAGAAAAGTATCTCGATAAGCAATTATTATCACGTTTTTAGCTGCAAAATATGTTTTAAAGTTGTGTTTACACCTACAGGAATCAAGAAATAGCGCCGTATCTTGAATTTTGCATTTTATAACATTTGAAGATTATAGTTAAAGAATTATTGTTATTTCATTAGCAGAACACATAATAAATCATGGAGATTGTGTATGTTTACACCAAGAAGAGGAGTGAGTTTGGGAGGCAGTGTAATTTCTCCGACCGACAAGCAGAACTCCATGTCGACATTTCGCCAGATGAAAAACTGTTACAAGATTACATCGAGAAAAATCCCTGTGATACTGGAATACAATGTGTACAAGAAATGTCAGAACATGAAGTAAGATAAATAAATTGTTGCTCTGAACTAATGGTAAATAAATTAGTGATTTGAATTGATGATTTTCATTACAAATTATGCTTGAATTGGCGCAGTATTTTTTGGGGGCTGGGTGTACTGCACCACGATTTAGGTAGGGACTAGGATCCTAAAAGGGTCGCCCCTGTTGTTGATTAGCCTGCATTTAGATCTGCAGTTATTGAAAGACCAGTCTATCACAAAAACATTGAGTTTGTAGAACCTATTGATGACAACAAGATTTAATTACAAGGAGTTCTTGTCTGAATAAATGTCAGCGTGCATCTCATCTTTTGATGACAGATAGTATCCAGCTTTGGCAGTGGTAGAAATTAAAGTAGATGTAACAATATCCTGTTCAGTGGCTTATTTCATATAGCTCATACAGAAGGATCCTCCACCCTCTCCTCCTCCAAAAACATAAAATAAAATTACATTATATAAGCTAATAGAGTCAGACATTTTTTCATGACTGGAAACAGTACAATGATACAGCTACTGCACAGTGAATAGGTTATATATGGGACTGTTTCACACTCATGCTAAAAAGTATAGCTCATATACAGAAGTACAGTACCCTCCCACTCCTCCTAAACATCCAAGTTTGTAAGCTAATAGAGTCAGACATTTTTCATGACTGGAAACAGTACAATTATGATACAGAATATTTTCTTAGAAACTATGGTTATATATGGTACAATTTCACACACATGCTAAAATGACTCTGTTGTTTATGTCATATAAAGGTGAACACAGAACGTTTTGAAACAGATGTGCGTGGTATAAACCATGTAGAGGGAGGCTGGCCCAAAGATGTCAACCCTGCAGAAGTAGAACAAACAATCAGATACAGAAAGAAAGTTGAGAAGGAAGAGGTCTACATGAATACAATACAACAACTTGGGAATGTGAGTAGAACATTACCCATTTATCTTGGAGTTATTTTGTATCTGGAAAGTTGTGTCCAGGAATAAAAACAAGTTTCCAGCTGGTCATCCGTCAATCTTAGATTCTTGTACTAAAAAGACAAAAGTGTTGTGCACAATTAATTTTCAGAGGGCAACAGGGAGAGTAAATTTTGCTTTGTGTGCACTTAGTTATTAATATATAAAAATAGATAAGATAGTCAACATCTTTATTCAAATGTCAAACGTTCAAGGAAATTTTTCGGCTGACTATTTAATAACTCGTAAAAAGGCTGGTTGTCAAGAGGCTACACAAGATAATATTAATATTGCATTTAGTCTCCAGTATTACAAATTACACAGAGTGCACACACTAAAAGTGTGCAACATAAATACCACTAAATAGTCCTATTTTATGCTAATTCTATTGTTTTCTTTGTTTAATTAGTACTATTTACTACTAAATAGTGACAACTGTTGCACACTTTTAGTGTGTGCACTCTACCATTACCAAAAATGCAATGTTATTCAAATTAAAAAAAATATATCCAAATATAACATGCTAGTTGTATTTTTATATAACCCATGTTTTTATGTCTTATCGATAATAATAATTATTATTTGATAATATTATATTGTTTTCTCTCTCCAGATAATGGAACACTGTATCAAACAGAATAATGCCATTGATATATATGAGGAATATTTTGCTGAGGTAGAAGTAGACACCACTGGTGAACCACCATCTGCTAAGACTATAAATGTGTTCAGAGATCCTAATGATATGAACCGTACAGCTACCAGTCTATCATGGTATCCTGACGGTACACAGAAACTAGCTGTTTCTTATTCAATACTTGAGTTTCAGAAGTCCACTGGTGATACATGTATGGATTCATATATATGGGATGTAGGTGAGTAGCCTTGATGAGGAATGATCTACATTGAAATTCAGAACGGGTGGGGAAGTCAAGAGGCTCAGGAAATTTCTTGTCATTGTGTCTCTCAGTTTTGAAATTCCAGGGGGTTGATGGTGTGTTATTTTGTATCTCCAAGCATCCATGTAATATTCTGTTTATCATTATAATAATTAATATTCATAAAATCAATTTCCTAAGTTTTTTTCAAAAAGGAGAAATACTAGTATTTTATGGAAAATTATATGATAAAAAAATGTGATATGCATATGGATATTTCAGAGATACACATTGTATTAGTATAATAGGTTATTTTTTTGTGGGTACATCTTTTTATAAGAATTCAGTTCCCTCTGATCTTATCATCTTCTACTGTAATTATATTGATTATTATCTAGAAATAAGGGCACAGCTCTGAATCCCAGATAGTGGTGTATGAGGCTACTCCCATGAGAAAATGCTGGAATGATTGTCGAAAATGGCTTTGATAAAGGTTCTTTGGGTAGTAGACTTAAGTCAATTTAGCCACCAAACATTTTCTTGGTGTGCATATTTTAGCCCCTTCAAATAATAAAAAAATATTGGCAATAATAATGCAATGTTGTTTTGCTTGATTTCAGAAAATCCTAATAAACCAGAGCTTGCTCTTAAGCCTGTATCTCCTTTGGTATGCTTGGAGTACAATCCAAAAGATCCTCATATCTTAGTTGGTGGTTGCTACAATGGACAGCTGGGTATGTTAAGCTCATTATTTCCTTCTATCATAAACACAAAGTAATCAGAGTATAGGTAAAGTGTTAACTTAAAGAAGTACAACAGTCGATCATTATGACAGGAAAGAGGCAGCAAATTGAAATGTATTTTACTCTAACTTACAAATGTGTATGTTATGCTTTTGAATTGAAATTTGTGGACGTGGCAGATACAACAAAGCTCTTTAATTTTTGTGTTGCCAAATATTAATAAAACTAGTCTACCTAACAGGTAGCAAAATGCTGCCTTAGATTTTTGCTTAAATGAACTGAAATTTTTGTTGTTACAAACAATTGAAAGTGAGTGAATTATGGTTCGATATTTGGCAATAAGGACTATGTCAACATCACCAAAAACTAGTTTCAATTCCCAAATTTTATTTTCAAGCAAATCACTATAAAAAAGTACAAGCAAGAAAATGGTGACACTCAAGAAATAGTAAATAATGCAATTGCATGGTACTTTTACTTGGCACCAATAACCAGTAAGAGTTTCATTGACTTATTGTTTGCACTTTTGGAAATAATTGTTTAATTAAAAATATTCAATCTTATAAAATTTTAATGAAAATCATCAGTAAATAATAAAAACTTGTAATGTGGTATTTGTTTTATTAAGCTTGAAATGTATTGTATTTAAATGAACATCACTTCAGGCTCGCTCGCTGCGACAGCAACCATAATAAACATATCTTGATTGACAGTCTAAAAAAAAAACAAGCAAGTCAATGAATATACCTAGTAAAAGCATAAAGAAATGAACTACTAATATCTTATTTCAATTTTACTGTAATAATTGACGCTTACAACACAAGTGACACGAATAGCGGCCGTATATCTACAAATATATAACAAATATCGACAAACTAATCGTAATCAATGTAAATCTTCGTCTACCTTAGCCATCTGAAACAAATTCTTGCTTTCACTTATAGTTTTGTAACATCATAATGTTAAAATATTACAAATATTATATAGAACGAACAGTCGCACTTCAAACGATCCGTCCAACGCAAGCTTAAGAAATTATGATCTATTTTAGTTATACGATAAAGCTTTCCTATTAATATTATCACTTGTATTTACTCCAAGTGATTATTCTTCGAGCGTTTTGCACAGTAATCACAGAAAAAAAGATTAAATTGGACTATAAAGACACACAGTTTCACTCACCTTGACCACACAAATCCAAGGAATACTTTGGTGTCGAATAACAACATACGAGGCGCGCAAGGGACATAGGTAAACGAATTTGCGGTGCATTATGGGGTAAAATCGAGATTTTAACTCCCTTTACAGATTAGGGTTGCTGCCTTGCTCGCTCGCTTCAGGCTCGCTCGCTGCGGCAGCAATAATAAAACTACAGCAGATATTGATACAATGAAAATAAAACTAAATTTGGGAGCTTAAATTTGGGAGCTTAAATCAAAGGGGTGCATGGTCTTTCCGAGACAGCGAGACACATGGTTTTAAATTTGAGCCCAATACTTCGTAATATTTTCAAAAATCGAGCCTGTGATTTTGATTGAAAATTTTCAGGAAGGACTTTACGCTCTACAATATTCAGAGATTTTGAGCCTGCTTAAAAAAATTCTGAGCCTCCAAGACCCTCAATTTCATTAAAAAATGCTCATTTTAAACTACAAGATTTCGAGGTCCCTGATAAATTCCATGATACTCATAAAAATTTCAGGAACGATTTGTCACCCATGATCAACTTTTTTTGTAAATCAAGTTTATAAAATAGATTTTTTTGTGATAAATTTACACAAAATCCTTGATTTGACATTGGTAAGAGTAGAATGGGTACATTTCAATTTAACGAATATCTTTCAGGTTTCTGGGACACAAGAAAAGGTTCCCATCCAGTTGAAATGACCAAGATTGAAAAGAGTCACCGGGACCCTCTATACAAGACCTTATTTCTTCAATCCAAGACAGGAACAGAATGCTTCTCTACTAGCACCGATGGACAGGTCCTCTGGTGGGACATACGTAAATTGGGTGAACCCACTGAAAGTCTTGCACTCTGTCCAAACAAGAAAGATTCGCGCACCTTAGGAGGTGTTGCCCTAGAATATGAGCCAACCATGCCAACTAAGTTCATGGTTGGTACAGAGCAAGGCTCAGTGTTGTCATGTAATCGAAAAGCTAAGAACCCAGCAGAGAAGATAGTAGCAACGTATTCACAACATTATGGTCCTGTATATGCTGTACAGGTGGGTGCAATGTTTTGGGATCATTATTTGTTATAAATGCTGATGATGAGCCATAGAGGGGCAAGAATGGTACAGTTGGTTAGCGCACAGCCTTCTGGTTGGATTTCCAGCTGAAATGCTCACCACATCCTTGTTTTGATTTCTTTCTGCTCAGTGTACCTTACAATAGCTTTAAATACCAATGCACTGTCAGCCTTATGTTTGTTATTTCATTAATTATTACAAGTTATCAACATGTATTATCTACAGCCATACATGCTCTATTCAACTTGTAGAAGGTAGCAACAGTTTGGCTAGTCTAGAACATTCCCCATAGAAAGATTATGGCCCTGGACATACAGTCAAAAATTTTTTGAATGCAAATTATAATTTTGCTTTACAGAGAAATCCATTCTTCCCTAAGAATTTCCTGACCATTGGTGACTGGACTGCTAGGGTAAGCTTTTACTTATATATTCACATGTATTTACTAGCATGTACAGTTATTTTGGATATACATACTGTAACCCAACGTGTTTTTCATTTATAAACTAGGTGCTAATAAAAATATTTGGTTGTCTTGTTGTCCCATCAAACATTTACAGCTGCCACAGAAGATATATTTTTTAACATTTGAAAATCAATGCATGCATTTAGTGAGAAATTTCCTGGGCTGCTTGACTACCTCCTTCTCCCCACACCACCCCTGCAGAATTACCATAAAATCTTCTGTGATGGGGGTATGGATATTTTTTGAAACTTCTTGTTGCATGCTATGTTGACATGCATCCATTGTTACCAATGTTAACCATAGCATGACAGCCAATCAATGAGGTGTAAAGCATATCATGAGTTCAAAGTAGATTACTCTTTTATAGTTAACAAGCAATGTTTTTTTTTTTACAGATCTGGTCTGAAGATTTGAGAGAGTCTTCTATAATGTGGACTAAGTAAGTCACAGTTTGTTAAAATATATTTTAGTCTGAATGTGAAAACATTAACATATTTTATTATAACCTGAATTTCTTAGAAGATGATCTACCATATTTTGGGGTATGGTAACTGAACCTTTCCCAACTCATGCAAAAAGGCTCTGACTTTGTTCATCAATGTGGAGTAAATTACAGTCTGTTAATGCTGGATATGAGTATATTAATATCCATAAATGTCATTTACTGTGCTGATTGCCCAACCGTGAACACCTAACAAAGTTTTGTACAAGTTTTTGACAGGTTTTTTTAAGCCCCAATCTTGACAAAAGGTCAAGAGGAATGAAACAAGACCTCCTGGCTAGAACAATGATGAGCTGTGATTGGTTATCTAGAAACTTAAAAGCATCAAAGTTGTCAAAAACCTGTCAAAAACTTGTACAAAACTTTGTTAGTTGTTCACGGTTGGGCGATCAGCACAGTAATATTGCAGTGGTCTTCACCATAATGACACTGTAATTATGTACATTGATAATCTGGTACCTTGAGGTTTACCACTATAATCATCATCAACATCATCATCATCATCATCATCATCATCAGATGACATATATACTTGTCTTAATCTAAAACATCTCATATATTGCTCCCTGGACAAGACATTACATAATCTATTACGATCATGAATATCAATCTGACCACCACTTGTGTGTTATCATCACCATCATCATTACATCGTGATGGGAAAGTCTGTGACCACATAATTATGATTTATGTTCATAAATGTACGTCTCATTTCAGTCTTTCTTGATTGCTACTTGACTAAAAACCGTAGACATAAAAGTATGTGCATAAATTATTGGTTGTGACAGATTTTCTCGGCTTACTAAAAGGCTACGTCCACACTAACCCGTATGAATTTTAAAACGATTTTTATCCAGTTAAGCCTTCCGTCCACACTAAAACGCATGAATCCAAAACAATTTTATGCTAATTCTATTATTTAACGAGCAATGTTTGTCACCGTATCGGAACAAAAGTTGCGTTTTCAAATTTATCCGGCATAGTGTAGCCAGGGTCTAATATCACCAACATGTGTTGTTGCATGTTTAATCAAAACTCTAACTTATATTTCTTCTTAGACAAGACATGTCCTACATGACTGATGGATGTTGGAGTCCTGTTAGACCTGCTGTGTTCTTTACAACAAAGATGAATGGAACATTGGATGTCTGGGACTATCTCTTTAAACAGAACGAACCTACTTTAACTATCCAGGTATGATTGTCATAAAGGTCTTTCAGCTCATTCAAAATACTTGAAAGTTCTTCACACATGGACATTACGAATTTGGTGTCCTTGACAGGGCCATAACCAGACCGATAACAAGGGGGGGGGGGAAGAGGGGGGGGGGGGGTTGCACATGAAAAAGCTGAACCATTGATGGGGTCTTAGTAAAATTTTTTATTAGCACTTTAGTCATTTTCAAAACCCGTATTACAATCTATTGCACTTTATAGCAGTCCTTTTGTATTTTCGGTGATTATTACACCTTGTTGCAAGCCATTACATTTCATCTTGGGCTTTTCACAGTGATTTTTCACACGGGTTTTATGAATAAATAATAGTTTTAGGCGGACCTTTTGCTTTTCTGGGGGGAGGGGTACACGTGCACCCTGTATCCCCTCTTGGTTACGGCCTTGCTTGAATACAAGATTGTAAGTTATGCTAGTCTGCACAAATAGGCGATTTTCATTATGGCTTCATTTTTTTACCAAGACCATCATTCTTTGAAAATTTTCTTTGATATTCACATTTTTAATCCCTATGGAGATTAGTAAAACAATTTTTACTAATTGCGATAGAAAAGAAAGTCAACAAAGCATTCTGGCATTGGTAGTATATGACGCCATAATGTAAATTGCCTATTATAAAAAGAAGAAATCGAGCTTTGTGAATTTTAATCAGTTCTGTTTTAATACTTCTTCGTCAGTAACAATTTGTGGAACTTCACGTTAGTGTCTTTAGGTTGAAAAGGTTGACTGTAAGTACTACCATGGTTTCTTTTGGTTATTTTTTGGAACATCTATCATTTGTTTTCGCCAGGTTTGCGATGAATCCCTTAATTCCATCAGAGTGCAGGATCATGGTCGGCTGGTTGCGTGTGGATCTCACTCTGGTACAGTGACCTTACTGGAATTATCTGATGGTCTATCTACCATACAACGAAACGAGAAATCTTCTGTCAACGCTGTAAGTATGAAGTACTGATGTTGCGTTGTGTACTTTTGTTTTGATTTTGTCTTCTTTTCTTTTCTTTTTCTTTTTTTCTTTTCTTTTCTTTTCTTTTCTTTTCTATTATTTTCTTTTCTTTTCTTTTCTTTTCTTTTCTTTTCTTTTCTCCTCTTTTTTCTTTTTTTCTTTCATTCTGCTGGGCGAAATGGTCTTTTTACAAACAGATTAGACAAAAACCAAAAACCAAACAAACAAACGAAACACATATACAGAACAACGACAACAGAGCAAACAGTAAAACTACATCCGAAGTGATAATGAACTTTTGGACATTTCTGGAGAATGAAAACCGCCGGCTTACACGATACTTTTGTGATACGCGCTTTGACAAAACGCGCGCATCGAGAACAGTTGGGATGGACAGCACGCGGAGTGCATTTCAAATCTAATCAACTCAACAATTCTAACCGTCAATATTTTGTATGTGTTCCGCGCGCGCACACACATTCAACAGAATGGAAGAATTCATAAAATGACTGAAATAACTAGTTTTCGAAGGATGATTCGAATTCTAAGAATGTTTGGAACACGTCGAATGCGACCATGACGTTATGAGCAGAGTTCGTTATTTATGAAAATTTGAATAACGTGGAAAATTGTTCTAGAACTTGATGGCGCAGAGTTTTTTCGTTTGAAAACGGTTGATTAACAAGCGCGTGCAATCAATGGGGATGAAAAACAGAACCCCCCAAAAAAGAACGAAGTTGATAGATATCCTGGATATGGAGCAGCTTCTCAAAAGCAAAAAACTATAAACAATAACAATAGAATAAAATTTAATTAATGCCTTGCCAAGCGTAGACGATCAGCTGATGTATATGTATATGCTTCAATGAAATCAGTAACCAATCATAATATTGTGTCGGTTTATTTCAATCCCTTTTATGTCTGTATTTTCAGATGTTTGAACGCGAAACTAAACGAGAAAAAATTCTGGAAACAAGACATCGAGAAATGAGATTGAAAGAAAGATCGAAAAGTTCACAGGATAAGTATGTAGATAATGGAATTTACTATAATTTAAAAATATCTCGTTGGCGTATTCTGTATTTCAAACGACGATCCATATTTTTTTAGGACGCGTGCAACTTTATTGGAGCTATAGTAACGACTATCAGAATACTAATACACCAATACATCATAACATTCACACAGTTCGGCTTACAGTCTCACTTATATTGTAATATGCAACCTTCGTTGTACGTATAAGGTAGCGCTGTTTTTACTTGTTTTCAAATTTGACACACTGCACTTACTTCAGAGCTCTGCTCCACGCACTACAATAGCCAATGTCCAACAGGTAATAGATCCTTAACATTTTCGTTGGATTTGTCATAAATTGTTTAAGTAAATTTTACAGCTGTTCTAGAGAAGCACAAATCACGGCGACTGCCAAGTGTAGACCAAGGCCTCAGTTTCCCGTGATTCACTGCGGGCTATAAATCCAAAATGGCGCACGCGCACGGGCATCCAGTACAGTGCGTTTACAAGTATTCAAATCATTCTAGGGAACACGAGGAGAAACATGACGACGAGGAAGAAGAAGATATGGTGGAAAAGGCCGAAAAAGACTTCTTTTCTATCGTAGACACAGAGAAAAAGGCCAGAGAAGACGCTGACGCCAAACGAGAAGCCGCACTTAATGACGTGAAGAAGGGCATTGCGCAAGAAGGCACTACGCATGATCAATACCAGGAGAATGGAACGAATGAAACCGAAGAACCTGAGGTATGCTAGATGCTGATCAGATCACATTCTAAATATCTAATGTTTCCTACAAATGTATGTAGAATTAATAAAATTATCAAAAAACAACACCTTATTAAATTGCAAAGTTTCTAATTCTTTGTAATTTGAAAAGTTTTAGTTGTAAAAACTAAAGGTTGCGATATCGAGAAGGAAACTCCCGACAAATGAGTCCACTTGCGTTGTTGGTAAAAATCCAAGCAATAAATAACATCATGGAACACGAAATGTCACGAAACGTATGAATTTAAATGAAGAAACGAATGCACCTAAAAATATTTTTATTTCGTCAAGAATATTTACAACTAAGCTACAAGAAACGCTGAAAGATTAACTTATTTTATCACTCCGTGAAATTTTTATGAATATTAAGAAAACGACCTTTCACTTACGATGTGATTACGGGAAATACTGGAGCTTAAACTTTGTGTAAATGAGGATGTAATATGTAGCTAAATGCTTTTATGAAGTCATACATACCATAATAATCTTGATGTCTAAGTACTTCATTCACATACTGAGTCGACGTATATATATAAGCTACTTTAGAAAAAGAAAATACGGATCTTGCTATTGCCTCCTTTCGAAGTCATTAATTTTGTGCAAAATCATGTCTTTATTTTTTGTTTGATTGATTAACAAATTTTTATTTTGAATATATTCTTTTTTATTCAATTTGAGTTAGTTCACACGAAAACTTTTGTATTAAATGAAGTTAAATTGGCGTGGTTCTTCACAGGGTTAACTTTAATGACGTTAAAACGTTATAATGAGCAAAACTAGACGTCATTGTTATGGGCGGTAGTCTAATAGTGCTGTGAGAATCTCGATATTATGCTCTTATGTTCATTCACATTTGCGTCACTAACACAGTGTTGTGCAATAGGTAATTTTCTGTCCCTAATGTTGTAACGAAATGAGTCGTTTTTGTATGTGTCGCAACCGTAATTTCCGAGAAAACAGTTGAATTATCATTCGTATAGTAGCGAGAGCGCGCATAAAGGCCGGTACGCACGGGGGACCTTGCCCACGCAAGCTCCCTAGTCTAATACCAATCACTCAAAAAAAAAGAAGAAGAAAAAAAGAAAAAAATTGTTGTACAACGTATTTTTTGCTCCGTCATATGCAACTGGTTAGATATGAGAGAGAGTCAAAAACAAACAAACAAACAAGCAAAGTAACTAAATAAATAAATAAGTAAATAAATAAATAAATAAGTAAATAAATAAATAAATAAGATAAATGAAATAAATAAATAGATAGATAAATAAGATAAATAAATAGATAGATAAATAAGATAAATAAATAGATAGATAAATAAGATAAATAAATAGATAGATAAATAAGATAAAAAATAGATAGATAAATAAGATAAATAGATAGATAGATAAATAAGATAAATAAATAGATAGATAAAAAAGATAAATAAATAGATAGATAAATAACATAAATAAATAGATAGATAAATAAGATAAATAAATAGATAGATAAATAAGATAAATAAATAGATAGATAAATAAGATAAATAAATAGATAGATAAATAAGATAAATAAATAGATAGATAAATAAGATAAATAAATAGATAGATAAATAAGATAAATAAATAGATAGATAAATAAGATAAATACAATAAATCAACGAAGCCCAACAGAAATGCCTGGGTAGGAAGCTAGAGTTACACCTGCTCTAAAAGTTACGTAATGCATATATAATAGCGGAACTCTTGAGAGATAGATATGGAGAAATACAGGAATTCTTATTAGATTGCTAGTGGCGAGTGTAGTGGCCAAGTCTCCTTTTGTGGTAACCTTCACCTTCACGATATCTTGTCTTTTACAGTTTGAAGGTCTTAAAACTAGAAACTTTAATGACCGACACGAATCTTGTCGATTTTAATCTTGATTCTATCGCAGTAATGTCTGTTGTAGTTTCAGAATTACCATGAAAAAAATCGATTGATATCTTTAAGGAAAAAAAGATCTGGTATTTTGAGCAAAATAAATGTAAGGATGTGTACTTTGTGAGCCTTATATAGAGAAACTTGTAGGCCTGTAAAAAACGTTAATGAAGATTTCTGGCTATTTGTATCCGGGATTCTTATTGACGCCTTATCGGAGCCCATAACTAACTTACAGCAATAAGGTTTTCAAATTTCTATATATATATTCAATTTTTTTTAAAATACTCTTTAATGAATTATGATAAAGTAAGTAACGGGCTTTGGTAAAATCTGTCACTATCATGTATAATACCTTTATGTTAAAGGTAAAATAATAATAATAACTCAACCACAAATCTGTAATTTAGGCCATATATTTGCTGATGATTGAAATTCGAGTTTATGTCATCACTCAAATTATATTTCCATAGCAACGATAAACAAAACAAAAAGAAAAGAAAATTAGTTGTTCTAAAATATCTCTTGAATCGGAAAAACCAAAATATACATGTCATACTTTTGCACATATTTATGAAAAGTTTAAAGGAAATTGATGTGTTTGATTTTGAGTAAATCGCCAAAAATAGTTTAACACGCCCTTTTTCTCTTGTCAAAAATATAAAAAAAGTAATAATCAAACTTTATTTGACGTGGTGATGACATCGACTCAACTTTCAATCATTAGCTATTCTATGGTCTAAATATCAGATTTGTTGAGTTAAAGGAAGGTTTTGTAGTAATGGCGGTTTAAAAATGTTTGGTACAATGCACGCGAAACTAGTACGGAAACCTTATGTCGGGTTTTAGTCCTGTATCACAAGACCATTGATCATTCAACGTTTTAGATTTCGATGTTTTTAACTGGACTTCATCAAACAGACCATGCATCAAGTCACGGTTTTAAAGTAGTGATTAATAGAATAGCAATCATGCTTCATTAAGCACACCCACCGTGGTCAATCATGACCAACCCTGTGGCGAAACATCGACACATGTTTAAAACATGAGAAATTTAGTAGAACAGAAGTTCAAACCAAGCTCTTTTTGATCCGTTTTTGCTGTTCTGTGTTCGATTGGGCTTTAGTAAGTTTATTGAGTTCAATTGAGCTTTGTTTAGTTGTTTTCAGTCAATATGATTTACTCAGATGGTCCCCAAGAAGAGAGAGAGAAAAAAATTAAAAAAAAAAAATGCAAGATCCAGATGCTTCCACTTGTCTAGAATACATTTTACTTTATAAATTATGGAACTGCATCTGTAATATTTCATTGTTGAGAGTTCACATACCCTTTATTGCGAGTATGAAAAGACATTTTGCAGTTTATCGGAAACTATCAGAGGTTAATGGAATTTGCCTATGAATTATATATGAAAGCAAATCTTTAAAATTATCACCATTTTTTCTCGCACTAAGCAAGAATTGCCTTGGGGCGTATCAACCGATAACGCTCATTTCTACTGCACGTATTTTGTATTTATTTTGTGCTGTATGTAGATGAGTAAGACTCCATCTAGTTTTGCTTGATATCCTGTTCTTCTCCATGGGTTGTGAACAGGCACCAACAGTGTTCTAACTGAAACAACCATGTTTATCAATTATGAGCGCATTGAAATTAATCAGTATCCAGCTTTGACGCACGACTTTTGACTCACAAATTAATGAGCTGTGTTTAAAACTAAAAGCTTTTTTTAATTTCTGACTTTTTTTATTGCAAAGTGTTGAAAAGGGGAGCAGCAATGTACTATTAATTCACAAAACTGACACAGAATGGCATGACAGAATTGAAAATAGCTTTTCTTGAATACCATTTAATACTTGACGAACATTGACAATCACCTATGTTTATATTCACTGACAGCAAGAGAGTATTAGATAATTGAAGGAATCCCTGATATTAATATTAAACAGCACATCACTTAGAATTCTCCTCTTATAAACAAATAAAAAATGAACGATATTATTTTTTGAAATTATGTTTGTTTTGCATTTATTTATATTATGCAAATAAGTTATTTCTAATCAATAATTTCTTTTTGTGGGATTCAAATGAAAAACTGTGGTGTGATAGAAATGGGGCCACTACCAGTGATTCCTTTTTCTCACCTTTGACAATTTTGCGATGTCATGCAATTTCTCCGTAATATTTCACTCAAAAACATGCTCTTTAGCGAGCTATATTATTGTTTACAATACAAGGGAAAAGACCTCCGAAAAGGGGAAGTTTTGCTACGAGGCACTACTGACAATGTCATGTACTTTTTCCGTAATAGTTCACACAAAAACATGCTCTTTAGAGAGCCATATCATTGTTACACTCGAAAACACCACAAAAAGTTTAATATTGGTGTATGTTTAGTTATGTAATATAAATTGGTTAACAAAAATAACTGATAACTCACACTGTGTCTGTGCTACAAACAAATTGCTATAATGGTTAAACAACTGGAAAAAAAACATAAATATGGTGGATGACTGTATGTGGCGACGGAGAATGTCTCAAACATTTAACACATGCAGCGTTTGAGCATTTTATCATAATTGTACATTATTGTAAATTCGTTTCCGCTCAAATACGTGTGTTTTGCTAATAGGCGGCACTTAGATTAGAGCTATGCTCTGTTGTGGAGTGTTTTTTTTTGTGCCAAAATGAATAAATGAGATAAACGAGTGAATGAAAGAATGAATGAATGAATGAATGAATGAATGAATGAATGAATGGATGGATGGATGGATGAATGAATGGATGAATGAATGAATGGATGAATGAATGAATGAATGAATGAATGAATGAATGAATGAATGAATGGATGGATGAATGAATGAACGAATAAAATAAATCAATGAATGAATACAAAAAATGAATGAATGAATACAAAAAATGAATGAATGAATAAAATGAACGAATGAATGAATGAATAAATAAATAAATGCATAAATTCTTCCTGAACCATTGCACGTACACCGGCAACAGACAAAAAAAAGCTGCAGCATCAGAAACTATAGTCTTTCAGAGATTTAGCGCCTTGTAGGAACTTGTTGCACAATGAAAACGTTTGGAAGTTGAGAAACTGCTACAAGGCCAATTTACGCAAAAGACTACAGGTTACAAAGTGCAGTTCTCTGATTGCAATGCTGTTGTGAAACGCGTCGCAAAATGTTACATTGCGAAGGTGTGTACCCAGTCACAATCGCGCATAATCACAATAGCCCGGGTTTACAAAGCCTTGGCTTCAAAGGTGTGAAATATACCTTATAGACTCCTTGCAGTCCGTTGGAATGCAGCTCAACTTGGAGGACAAAACAATGGATTTCAGCTCCCAAGAAAGCAAAAATCTTTAGTTTTGTCAGCAGATGGGTCTGCTTTGATGTCACATGCAAGGGATCTATAAACATAGGCAATTATTAGTCTGTCTATTGTATCTATCTTTCTTTCCATTCTTAAAAATTTCCTAGCAGTAGTTTATTCTTCAAATATTTAGAAATGTATACAATATGAGCTGCCGATCTGTATGGGATATACAATGGTTAACTTTATGCAAATCAATACGAATCTTTGTCCGATTTACAGATGCCTTCATTGTTTTTGCCTTACGAATTATTAATGTTTTACAAGATATGTTACACACTCGACGCCCTTTTCTTGCAAATCATACACTGTTTGAACCAGATATTAAATAATTATAATAATAGTAATAAGTAGTAATAAACATTTTATAGTCTCGACTTATAGTCAGACATTCTCTCACATTCACTACCCCTACATTGTACTAGACACTATACTTCTACATTCACTATTTTACACACATCTTTGCTTACAGTTGATTTCATGCAATTAGTTTAGATTAGTTTTCTATTATATAGGAGAATCATGATACGTTGGTCTAGTATTGCGCCAGCCCGTGGATTTGAAATTTGACAAGCTGCATTTGACCTTGTGAATATTTTACGCACAATCAAAAGCCAAGGTAGACTCCCTCGCAGTCGTTCTTAGTTTCGGGCCATTGGACCATACGGGAAAAAGTCAAGGCCGTGTAAAAGATAATTGGAAACTGGCCTGTTATATCTAATAGTCGTTTCGACTTCTTCGAATATCCTATAGTGTGATCTTTTTGGATTGTTTTTGGTACCATACTGCTGCTCGTTTTTGAGATAGTACATTTAAATTAATGGCCTCTATGGGATAGACGATGGTTTTGAATAAACTATCCATAATAAGCCCAATATATTTTATAAATTTGACACTTAGAAAGGCATTCTCACTAGTGGATGGTCAACAAGCTTAATATATTTGATTTTTCTAGCGGACAACGACAATTATAGTAGTTTGTCGGTGTGATATTGGTCGACTTTTCTGGGAAATAGTTTTTAGGAAATTTCGTTGCTAAAAATAGCTTCATAAGAGGTAGGTGGTAGTCTTAAAAAACAATAACAACAACCAAAGACTAAGTTCAATAACATAGGCAATATTGGATCTCAATATATTTTAGACACTACAACGGAAGGATTTGTCAGTGAGAATTTAGCCAGACATCGTAAACACATTAATTAGTGAATTGATGTTCTTGAGTCACGTTGCTGGCGAGGTTTCTAACTATGAAGATATCACTCATGTTTTAATTGTGGATTTTTATCAGTGTGTTTTTCTTCGTTTCTATGTTATTACTATCAGTGATATGGCAGCACCTGCTACTGATGAACATGTCTGAATATTTGGGCTCTTTGTCACTGTATACAACACTACGAACACTGGAGAAATGCCCGGGGGGGGGGGGGGGCGACTCCGGGCATAAATGATCGGGCTGGCTCGTCGGAATTTTTCAAAAATACCCCTAAAAGATACGGGACGTTTTTCAAAAGGACGTGGATCCACAAGTTTTTCATCCCTAAATTAAAAGATACCAAAATCCCGAGTTTCAGTGACTTTCAACCCCTAAAAGATAACAAAAAGTACGAATTTGGCAAATTTCATATTTTTAAACCCTAAAAGATACCAAATCGTCGATTTTTACCCCTAAAAGATACGACGAGCATCCCCGATCGTTTACCTTCGGAGTCCCCCCCAACCCGGGGGGAGAAATGACAGTACTCAGGTCTTATTAACCGAGCGGGAGGTCTGTACAGGAGAATCTTGACCGAGGTCGAAAAGTATAGACCGAACGCAGTGAGATATAACAGTACGGTATCCGGTGGTTTAGCCCCAGGTGGTTTAGCCCCATATTTCATGTGAGCCAATGGTGGTTTAGCCCAAAGTTTATCAGTAGTGTATATAAGTTATGTTATCCATGGAAAACTTACTTGATAAATTCATGTTATTTACCGAATTGTTATAGTTCCGAAAAACGCTTTGATGCTTTTCATTTATTCTCTGATTTTCTGTTTAATATTAAATATTGGCTCCTAAAAGAACCTTCTCTGTGATAAGATGTTGAGTATGCTTGTGAATAAAAATCCATGAGTGTCTGACAGTTTCAGTTAAACAGTTTTGTGTTTACTAAAATTGATCTCTATCCGAAAAACTGGCAAAACAATCTTTCTTTAAGTATTAAACTTCAAATAAAGCTATTTCTAGCGAATACTATAGGTAAAAGAAGACAGCTCGCATGGTAAGCGAGAATTTGAAGGGAAAACAAATACAGTACAGAACGAACGCAGTGAGCTCTTATGTGTAGTGAACGAAATGAAATTTAAGGAAAAGCTTTAATTTAGACTATTTACAGCAATTATTTCTCAGTATTAAAAGTACTCGAGAACGCTGGAAGGCGACATATCAAAAACCTTTTACCGCAAATTGACGTTTTTCTGTCAGAATGAGATATAAAGAACGTTTTTTAAGAGAATTAGTGATATTGCTACCCATCAATTGTCATTATTTGTAAAGGCGAATGAGAATGAGTGGATAGAGAAAACAATATCCAATAACATAACATTCATTTTCGCATAACTTTTCTCGCTTCTGTTTTCATCTCAATAATAATGTCTTGATTGTTGTTGTTGTTATTTATTTATTTATCTATTTTTTGTTTTTACAGCCAAATTCGTTGTATCGCGACCCGCCGTTTTCATTTTGGTCTTTTCTGAACCGTCAATCATTTTCACAGGGCGGAGCTTGCCCTAACATGTTCTGTCATTGGTTAATCTAAAATAAACGCCGCCTTCGAATTTGATTGACGGTTCAGAAAAGACCAAATCAAATCAAAGTTTTTAAACGGCGGGTCGCGATACAACGAATTTGGCTGTGATTTACTGATTTAAAAAGGCGGTAACTTTTTATTTTTTAGAACATTAGAAGTATGTCTGTCTGTCCATCCGTCTATCTGTATGTGTCGGTCATTCAATATTTTTCTGTTTGCCGTTATTTATCTGTATGTCCTTTGGTTGTATCCTATTTTCGTGAGGGTTGGCCCAAAGTACGCCAAGACGTCCTCTTTCACCATTATTTCAATCATTATCTCATTTGGGGGTGTTCCTGTGGATTCGCTGTACACTCCCCAAGGATACGTATTAATTGCATTTAACATTCCATGCAGCTAATATACATGATTCTTGAAACACAGAATGTTCGAAATTCAATGAATATCTAGCGAAATAAATGGGTAAATGAATTAGTGCGCAAATGAATTAATAGATGGGTAAATAGATGATTGTGAGAACGAGCGAATACATCAATCGATCGACTAATGAGCGAATGATTAAACAGTGAAATTGAGGACTTTCGTCAACGAATCAGGGATCATTAGGGAAGGAGGAAGCTTTAGAAAATAGATTTTGAAGAGCTTACAATCAAACCATCTCGTTTTTAAGATATAAAATGTCACATAATCGAATATCAATCATGTCATACTTTCAATTTCCTTTTACAAGTTTATTCATTAAGGGTGATCGATGATTTTTGAAGCTCACGTGATCCACATAAAAGCAATCAGCGTGCTTGCACCTGTCTAAAGAATTACCAGGCCAAAAAAGTCCAAAAAGACCTCGCAAAAAAAAAAAAAAAAAAAAAAAAAAAAAAAATACATGAGCATACCACACCGAGCTATGAACTATAATTCATTGTGGACATTTTTTTATGAAGATAACTTATGGACGTTGTATTTATTCAGATAATTTATGTTCTTGTCCGTTTTTGTTTCAGGGCGAAGCTGAAGAACAACCTCCCACTAGTCAACCTACTGAATGAAAAACCTGAATGTATAAGTGTGCCTGCAACGAAGAAATCTTGTCCATAACAGTGGTTTGAAGAGAAATTAATACACAGAAGAACTTCCAATAGCTTTTATTTATGTACAAATAACTTTCTTCTCGCTATATTCGTAGCATTTTGGTGTTTGTACAATAATTGTCAAAAACTTTTACAAATATAAATAAAACTTTGTATATATTATCATGTTGTTTCTTGATATATTAACATTTTGTTTGTTTGTAAAGATTTTGGTAATAAAAGTTATAATGACAGTCTCGACGTTTCGACGCATCTTGCGTCATTCTCAAGAGTAAATGAAGTAGAAAATGTAAATGTATAAAGTTCGTAAATCTCATGGGACAGTCCTATAGCGTTCACTAATTGAATAACTTAGCTCTGATTGAGTCTGATTGGATGTTTAGTGTTGGTGAGATGTCTTGTATGAACAACATTTCGTTGACAAGACAATCTAGTTTTGATGTACAGCGCTTAAGGACAGTAAAGTTATCGTGGAAACCTTCGATGGTGTTATGACATTTTCTGTAGTGAATTCCTACGCTGGAGTTTTTGTGTTCTTCTATTCGCTGGTAAAGATGTCTGCACGTATAACCCACATAACCTGCCTCGCACAGGTCACATTTAAAAGAATAAACGACGTTTTGTCTGCTCACGAGTGGATGTCGATCTTCTTTAACTCTGAAGTTGGTTTTGATTTTTCGGCTTGTAAAGATCGGCTCTATTTTGACATTGATCTTGTTGTTTAAATCACGCAGTTGTTTTTTAACCATATCACAGGATTTTTGATCTTTGAACGGGACAGAGAATCTGATAACTTGATCATCTTTAGGCTGTTGTTGTTCTGACTGTTGTTGCTCTGCCTGTTGTTGCTCTGACTGTTGTTGTTGTTGTTGTTGTTGATGATGTTGTTCGTGTTGGTGTTGTTCTTGCTGGTGTTGTGACTGTTCCTGTTGTTGATGTTGTTGCATTCGTTGTTGGTGATGATATTGGTGTTGTTGTTCTTGTTGCGATTGCTGTTGTTGTGGTTGTTGGAGTTGTTGTGATTGCTGCTGATGACAATGATCTAGTTTCTGTTGATCTTGTTGTTGGCTTATAAATCTCTGCACGGTTGAATTGAAAAGTGTCGTAGGGTACTTTAGTTTGCTGAAGATTTCTTTTAGGCGATCAACCTCTTTCATGAATATCTCCCAGGATGATGAGAGTCTAAAGCCCCTATATAGCATGGTGTTGAGTAGAGCTTTCTTGTATTTTACGTCGACATGACTTTGATAGTGTAACAATAGACCTTTGTCTGTTGGTTTTCTGTAGACTTCGGTTTGTAGACTGCGACCTGTTTTGGTGATCTTCATACCCAGAAAAGGAATGGTATTATCCACAGCTAGTTCCATCGTAAATTCCAAGGAGCAACAACAGTCAGAACAACAACAGCCTAAAGATGATCAAGTTATCAGATTCTCTGTCCCGTTCAAAGATCAAAAATCCTGTGATATGGTTAAAAAACAACTGCGTGATTTAAACAACAAGATCAATGTCAAAATAGAGCCGATCTTTACAAGCCGAAAAATCAAAACCAACTTCAGAGTTAAAGAAGATCGACATCCACTCGTGAGCAGACAAAACGTCGTTTATTCTTTTAAATGTGACCTGTGCGAGGCAGGTTATGTGGGTTATACGTGCAGACATCTTTACCAGCGAATAGAAGAACACAAAAACTCCAGCGTAGGAATTCACTACAGAAAATGTCATAACACCATCGAAGGTTTCCACGATAACTTTACTGTCCTTAAGCGCTGTACATCAAAACTAGATTGTCTTGTCAACGAAATGTTGTTCATACAAGACATCTCACCAACACTAAACATCCAATCAGACTCAATCAGAGCTAAGTTATTCAATTAGTGAACGCTATAGGACTGTCCCATGAGATTTACGAACTTTATACATTTACATTTTCTACTTCATTTACTCTTGAGAATGACGCAAGATGCGTCGAAACGTCGAGACTGTCATTATAACTTTTATTACCAAAATTAACATTTTGATTCGTTTTTTTACTCTCTTGTGTGCTTACTCTCTATTTAAATTATCAAAAAATTGCTTTTGTGACCAGTAGTTTAAATATCGCAACATTTGTTTTATTTCAAACTAATATATATCTTTGTTGCTTCTTTCTATTATTACTTTCTGTGTAGCTATTGTAATATTTCTTGTATTTGTATGTTACCATAGCAACTTTTCATCCATGAAACTGTTCTGTTATAGCTATTTTAATTTAGGTTTTTTTTGCTTTGATTCTATCAATATACGTACGTCAAAATGTTATTTTGGTTAAGCCACGTACATATTATTTACACTTCTTAATGGATTCAAGGAAATCGTTATCTTTCTATAATAGAATCCACTGTGTAAACAATGTCCTTAATTTCTATTTATAATCGCTCAGCTTTAGAGGTTTTTCGAATAAAATGAAACTAGTCTGTTAAAGAAATCTAATTTTTCAAATATCTTCAATTTGTCCATTTTACCGAGCTTTCGGCGGTGGCCTGGGTATGAAGTTAAATGAAGGGAAGGACTGAAGAAATTAAACAAGGGAAAATAGGACGAGCATTATTCAAATTGCACTTATATCAAATACGGTCTCTCATTTAATCTATTAGATTGTGCGTAGCTGGCATTTTATTTTATATATCTTTTATAATTGCATAATTGACAGGCCTATACCCCGAAAGCTTCGTATAAAATTGGAAAAATGTCGAAATAAACCTCTTAAAAATACGTCGACTTCATACATATATGTAATAATTAAAAGTTCTTGAATGTTCTTTTTGAGCAAACTATAAAGTTCTAATATAAACAGGTCGTATTCTGGCTGGAATGCCTTGACCTTCTTCCTTTATTCATAGCTCTAGCTATATTACTGTCAGTAAAATATTTTGTATGTAGCTAGTAACTTCTTCTTACTTGATCCGGGTTTGTTCGTACCCAGTAGTCTAAACGTGTACTTCCCTTTCTTGGGAAGACTACATCGGAATACAACTCGCTCATCCATTTCATCCAGCTCTACAACGTCGAGGAATTCGCCATCATCGTCAAGCAGTTCAACGTGAAGCTCAATCTTATTGGGATTCAGGAAAGTTATCACAACTGTGCCGTCATAGACGGTAATGTTTTCTTTGTTGCTGTCCAAGCGAAGCCCCCAAAGTCGGAAGTCATCCTCTATGCAAGGAAAACCCGCTCTCTCGCCAAGACCTCGACAGCTAAACACCGAGTACGATCCCAACGACTGGAGTTTGGAGCCTGGAGATTCACGCCCGGAGATTTTGAGCTGATAAAGCCCTGCTTCTGGGACGTGAACGGAGATTTTCGTATCGTTTCCACTTCGCTCGGTAAAGCAAAGTTCAGGCGGTAGATCCTGATCGTTTTGCCTCAGCTTTGCTGTTAGCAGCACACTTCCTGGAGTGTTGATAGTAACAGCAGCTCGACCAGTTTCAGTCGAGATGTTCTCGAACTGATCGACTAGCTTTAAATTCCAGGTGTTAAAAGTATCGGTTAGTTCTGGAAAGCCAGGGTTCTCCGATGCTGCATTGTGTGACTTGACCTTGTAAGTGCACATTAAAACATCCTTAGGCTCTTTCTTGGATTTCTTTCCCGGTTTCTTTCTTCCGTAAACACACAGTTTGAACATCCCGGGTTGTGGGGTGTTCATTCTGATTTCACGTCCGTTTTCCGTGTCCTTGGCAATACACATTCCCGGGATGATCTTGTCATCGTTATCAAACAGTTTACCCACGATTTCGACTTCTTTCGGGGCCTGCACTACCACGACGGCTTGCCCATTCTTAGATACGATGTTCTCTGTCGGTTCCACTATAGTTAGCTCCCATGTATTAAAGGCTTGCGTAAGAACAGGGAAACCAGGGTTCTCACTAGCGGCCTCTAGAGACTTGATCGCATACGAGCATATTAGATGTTTATTCCCTTCACTGTCTTTATAGCCATATATTTCCAACCTATATATTCCAGGTTCTGGAGTGTGCACTCTGATAGTACTCTCACCTTCCTTGACCGACTCCGTCCAGCACATGCTAGGGCATTCCTCCTCATTTTTCTTTAAAAAACCAACAAGGCTGACATCGTTGGGGTTTTTCAGAGTAATTGAAGTCGTACCATTCTGCGCTTCGATATTTTCTCGCTTGTCGACAAGTTGCATCGCCCATGATCGAAACGCATCGGTGACTTTGGGAAAACCTGGAACAGGCGTTGCACCGTGGTAAGCATTGATAAAATATGTACATAAATATTCAACTTGCCGCCTTAGTTCACAGTATAAGTCTAATTTGTATATCCCCATTTGAGGGACGTGTACTTTCACTTTAAAGACTACACTTGATTGCTCGACGTAGCACATACTAGAATCTTGAACATCCTCTTTCAGGTCCTCCGTTCCGCACTCGATAGATAATCTAGACAGTTTTGGCCTTAGTGTTTTGACTTTACTGTTGGTAGTACTAAGAAAGATGAGCGCTCTGCCGTCATCTGTCTCAATGTTCTGTAGGGGCTTTTCAACTTCAAAGCCAAGAGGGTAGAATTTAGTTCCTATGTTAGGAAATCCCCCAGTGTTGTAGCCAATCCCATCCGATGTGCGGATCTTATAAACAACTCCAGGTAGCCACTCATAGTTCGAACCCAAGACACACACATAAAGGAAATGATCCCCTGGTTCTGGGAAATAAGCTTGCAGCTTTGTTGTTCCTCCAGTAGATACAACTTGTACAAGGCTGCGTTGACCGACCGTCTTTCCATTGGCATTTTTGACAATACCCTTCAAAATGTTCTTCTTTGGGGATCGGAAGGACATTGCGATATTATCAGAGTCGATGTTATAGTACGATTTCGTATGACTATCTAAGCGTACTCCTAGATTGTGCATGGCCGAAGACGGAACGGCCATTTCTTCAAAGATGTTCTTACTAATTGTAACATCGAGAAGCTGCCATTTCGTCTCGTCTGGGTAGTGGTCAGTGATAGCCAGCTCAGGTGTCACCATGAACCGTTCAATGTTCGGTAGCTTATGGAACATCAAATCCTCTCCAACATATCCTGCACCTAGTGTGCAATCGCAAATATACCAATCACCGCCAACACGAACCACATTCCATGTATGTCGACATTGTCCGTCGAGAATTGGTTCACCAATTGTGTACCCATAACCTTTGAAAATGCCATTAACAGTTCGTGCGGGAACATGAGCGGCGTTGCTCAATGCCTCGAAGAGTTTCGCGTAACCCTCTGGCCCTGCGATCCTATTTTGTAGGACATCCTCTGGCTCGCTGGGCTTTGGGTTTGCCTGACCAAAATATCCTTTATAATCAAAGCTGACATTAAGCGTTATCCAACGATAAATTGCAAATGCTTTACTTCTTTGTCCGCCTTCAAAAGGCTCAGTTAGATAATGGCTTAGTCTATTAATGTCCGATGCTTCGCTTTCAGGAACACTGCGTACATGTCTATCGATTCTTTTGTCGACTTCCGAGGTTAATTGTGTCTTCTTCTGTTGAATTCGTTTAAGATATCGACGTATTCTCGACTGTATTAGTACTACTGTTCGTGGTGAAATACTCACCGATTTCAAATTCTTTTCGTCTGATTCATCGAGATGGAACACAAGATTCGAACGCGCAAATACACCTCGATTAGGACCGGCAATAAAATACTGTATTCCATCATAGCTGCCATTGTGTCCTTGTTCTATTTCCTTATCCATTTCAATTCCTATCCAATCTCCTTGTCCAAGTTCAGTAGCCCCAACAAACTTAACGGTACCAACATATCCACGCAGATGTACTCGGTCTCCAACTTTGAAAGCTTTTGAATCCCCAGGACTCCGAGGAACTAAAAAAGGACTGATATTTTTGCCACTTGGCTGCAAAAGTCTTGTCTCCAAGCTTGTTTGCTTCCATAATTTCTGTTCGGTCTTTTTAGCAATGTGTTCCTTTAGATTTACCGACTCCAAACTTGGGCTTTTTAAATCAGTAGTGACAGTAGCTCGAGAAGCTCCACAACCCATTTTCAATAAAACACCATCTCCACAAAGGCGCTTTCTTTAATAAGATCCTATAATTAAACAGCTCAACTTCAAGTAGCCAAGCAATTGAAAAAGACTCTCACTTCAACAAAGTCGCTTTCAATCTTAAATATATACAGTGGAACGACGTATAGAATTCCCCTTTTAGAAAAGAGATCTTTGTTGGAGGCAAATTTTTCTACCTGCCAACTCGAAGTAGTTTTTTTTTAAAGTCGTATTTTGACTAGCTGTTAAGACTTTATTAATTCGGTGAGGTTGTGTTGTTGAACAAACTTGAAATCCATCCAGCCAAACCAGATTGTGTCAAATAAAGTTTGCTTTCGTTCGTTACTAAAGCTCTCGATGGAGCCGTCCTTTATGGCAGCAATTCTTTTAAAAATGTGATATTTCAGCGTCCTGAAGTTTTCCAATCGTTGTGTATTTTTTCCCGTTTGATTTTTTGAGGTGTATTGACTTAAACTGGCCTTCCGTGGCAAATCTTTTTTTGAATACGCCGAATTAAACCACATCAAAGATTCATTTCTTAACTATACGTATTTGCATTACGCTGACGACATAACGCCTCCTTATTGGCTCGCTTTCACCTGGCACTAAAAACTTAACAATACCAAACTCAATGGCTCGCATGATCCAGTAATATCAACCATTAGCTTTCCATTCTAGCCAATGTATTAGTTTTTAATAATGAAATTCATTCGGTTTTTTTAAAGGCTTTCGCAAAAAAAAGGTTCCAGTCTATTCGACGGTTGTTATGAAAACATTACTTTGTATATATATCATGAGATATGTTCTCGCTAATGTCAATCTGCTTGAAGGCTATTGTTTTTTGCTATATAGTGAAACATTATTTATCAAAAGAGAGCGTAACTAGGAGACCAATAACTTGAACTGCTTATTCAAGCAAAATGAAATTCATGATTGCTACATTGAATTATAAGGGATCACTTCGTCACTTCTGGAGAGGTACATACAGTCATTATTATTGACCAAAAGAAAATGAATTATTAGTAAAAAACAACAGATTTTTGTGAGAGATTAAAAGTTTAAAGCGATCCACATGGAAAAGGGATTCATTATTCAATAAATTGTTCCCCCATAATTATCACCTTTTCCCGGTATTTTGTCACAAAATTGAACCTAAAAACGCCTTGAAATTTATTCTACTAATATACATCAATCCTAATTTACTTTCACTTTCAAACCAGCCAAAAATAAAAATTAAGAGTAAAAGCAGTTTTATATTCGTTTTTTCTGGACAAAACTAACTCGGAAAATCCCTCAGGAAAAAAAACCTGTTTTAACGCCACTTCTGTTGACATAACAACAAATCGATTGCCATGGAGATACTAACGTCATAATCTTGTCGAATTTGCCAAAATGGTCTTGAGTTAGTCAATCCAGCTGTAGAATTTTGTCTCAAATTCATTGCTTTTTTTACGCCCATGCAAAATGTAAACCTTTCAGACAGTTTAATGAAAATTATTTGAAAACGAACGAAAAAATGGCGCTTTTGTTTCACTTTAATGCGGCACGAATTTGGCATCAATCAATGGCGTCTGTTGAGCAGCCGTTTGACTCCAATTCACCAAAAGCTAGTTAATTGACTAGCGGCAGCTATCAGTCGACCAATCTTTTCTAAGAGGAAAGTAAAGTAAACTTTATTCAATATGAAAGAAAATTGAGGGTAGGACTAAAACACAGCCGGAAATTGCCATCTTAATGATGTTCGAAATATCGCAATATCGCCAGAAACACAAAGGCAGTTTCTTGTCGGAGAAAACCTCGTAAATGACAATGGCTGAACAATAGGGGCTCTTCCGTTGTCATTAAAACTGAACGGATTTTTCGTTATCTCGTTCTGCATTTATCTGTTCTTACGTTAATTTTCTCTTGGTGTGAGTTCTTTATTCAACTTGATATTCACGGCTGCATGACATGGAGTTTTTCTTTATTCAGATTGTCACACTCGTTTTTGTGACATTTTTTATACATTGATTTTTTGTTGTTACTTTTTTTCTCAAAATACCTTTTTAAAGTTCATTCAATTTTTATTCAGTTCCAATAGAAATGGGAGAGAAGAATATAAGATATTAATTTACATGCAAAATATTTACTCGTTAATAATATTTAATTTTGCTTTACAGTTTTTAATTCTTCAGTTTTTATTTCATTCTCTTTCCTCTCCACACATATAGAAATTATTTGCATTTTATTTTGATAAATAACAAACAAGAAAAGAAACATAGGAAAAATTAAAAATCGATTTTTTTATCAGTCAAATACGTAAATACAACACAACAGTTTGTCTCCAAAATTAATCTTAGAGCAAAAACGAGTTTTGAAGGTATCCCATGGTACAAATAATAAACGAAAAAAGTCCGAATTTATGTCGAGAGATTTGATAAAGGACCATAAAGCTTCAATTTTTTTCAGAAAAATATGAAATGATACAAGACATTTTAAAACAATTGAATATTTTAATGAAGCTATGGGAAAAAAAGGAACCACATCTTTACATATATTTATCGTTTTAAAAAACGCCGATCAGTGATATATTGTCATAAGAAATGTAGAAAAAGGCAACACAGTTAAATGAACGAAGATGATAAAAATACTCTATCACATTTCACACTTTAGTCATTTGATATTTATTTACATACAAAATATTTTCTCATTATTAATATTTCATGAAAGTGTTAAACGTTTTCAGGCTCTGCTTAGCCTTCAATTACGAAAATAGAATTTAATACAATGTTTACAATTGTTTTGATTAGTTATTCTCGGGTAAAGTATATCCCATGGCCGTTGCTATGGCAGCAGCAGCCTTGCCGCTGCTTTGTTCATCGCCGTCTTTCTGAAATAATTAAAAAAAAAAAAAAAGAAATGATGAAAATTAACTCAAAATAGAGTGAATTATTATTCATTTTCTAAAGGTGACAAAAACTCAGGCGCCAGCGATTTTCTTGTGTATGAGCAAAGTAAGCCGTTAGTGTTGATTTAAAGGACTAGGTTATTAAACAACACCAAAAACGCAACTAAGTAGTGATATTTTTGCCTAAACTGAGAAAGTTTGCAATCATCCAAGCCATTTCATATGCATATATAACAGCCATTTTATATACGTTTTCGAGCAATGGCTTAAATTGTGATCATTCAACTTTTCAAGACCATTTGTAAAACGCTGTCGTAGAGAGTGCTAAATATCGAGAGGTTGTCCGAGAGGAATTAAGGGTTCTCAATATTAATAATAAATAAGCAGTAATACAAAGAGAAATGAACGATCGCCACTACATAACGTGAAGGCCATTTATGTTAGATGGCTATATGGCACATAATCTGCTGAAAAATTTTATTATGATAGAAACATTTGGCTTTATTATCCATTTTTGAATCCTTTTTTACAGCCTTGTAAGCCGTGTAATATATATTTCCGTTTAGTAACATCTCGTGCAAATGTGGAGTCTGCACGTGTGACAGAGAAAATTAAATTTCTGAATATTTCATGCACAATCGAGGCTTAGGCTGTGTAAAAGAGAATTCTAAAATGGACTATTCGGGTGTTCCGATAGAAGTTCACGCTTTGAAAAAACTTTTTGGTACCTTTCAGGGTATAGTACCAAAAATGACCATCGAGTCTGTATTTTTGAAATTATGATTAATAAAGAATCTAACCGCTTTTTCCCATAGAAAAGTATCGCGTACTCTTCTCCAAAATTTTCAGAACCCCTAAAAGATAAACAAAAATGCAACAATTGTTAAAATATTGACGCATGCGTCAAACTTGTACAGCTATTGAATATTTTAACAATTTTTGCATTTTTGTTTATCTTTTAGGGGTCTTGAAAATTTCGCAGAATACCCGACACCTTTCTTACTCCTCTCCGCGGCCCCCAGATGAACGCCCTCAGAGTAAAATAAATAGCACTAAACAAATAAACACTTACCATCAATTCAAGAACTAACAAGTCGCTTATTTTTTTCACTTCTTTTTGTCTTGCAAGAAGATCATTTTGGCGCCTAAAATTAAACAAGTTGAAGTTGAAAGATCGCATTCCACTCGAGTATGAGTACTTGAAGAGCGTCACTTAGAGCGAAGTGGTTTGGAAACAATTTTTTGGCAAAGAGAGAGAGGCATCTATTTGCAAATGAGCCGTAATTAGTTCTGTAAGAAGGGACCAACCTGAATATGTTTGTAATTACTTGATAACTATGCATACAAAAGTCGTACGCATTTAAAAAAAAAACAAGGACAGCTGATGGGTGAATAGCATTATGCTGAAGTGTACGCCCTATATACCTCCCATAAATAAATAAACAAATTGATTAATTTGAATTACTCAAAAATCCTGTTAAACCAGACTAAGCTCCCTAAGTTTCAACGTTATGTCAGAGTTACTAAACTATCGCGTAAAATATCGCATACAACTGTAAGACGGGACGGTTGTTATTTTAAATTTTCATAAAAATTTTCCTAAATTGCAATAATATTGTTCTTGGGCCATCGATGTGTTTTTACATGCCTTTTGAGGATGTGCTCAAATTTGGTTTTGGTTATTACACCCCTCCCCCCTTTTCTCCAACTCAAATAACTTACGGTCCATCCCCACCGAACTGCAACTGCAAATTAATGTGAATTTGATAGTAGTTATCAAGCATGGAAAAACAGTAAAGGACTATTAACAGATAAAGCGCAAAACGAGCTAATAAACACTACACTTGAGTGAATGAGTTTTTCCTTCGATAGCGAGAAGGCAAGCATTATTTGTCAGCCTAAAAAAAGCAAAAGTAGATACGCTTCAAATTATTCATAAAAGTAAATCAATTAAAAAGGAAATGCTTTGACACAAAGATAAGATCAGAGCGAAGAAAATAGTCTGATTTTGAAGGCTATTGCTTTCTGTTCAGCGCGAAGAGAGAAAGAGAGAAAATATCATTGATGGCACAGCTGCTTGGTACCCGGTCTTCAGTGAATGAGCTGCCTGAGTTCCATTTTCTGCGAACCTCATTTGGGAGAAGTGAAAAAAAGGATACCCTTGTCCTAACACTCTATTATTCTGAACAGTAACACAAATTTTTTTTAATGCACACCATCCTGTATCACTTTCCCTCGTTCTCAATACCATTCCTATGAGCCGTAGCCTGCGTAGCCCGGCTCTTGGGGTAGGGCGGGGGAGGATTTTAGGGGGAGGGGGACTGGGGAGGAAGGCGAACGTAACCACCAAAAATCCTGGGGGCTGCTTGCAGGCTCTCCGTTCCCTTTCTTTCTTTCCCCCTGGTCCCCCGTCCTCCTCCCCAAAAATCTCCTCCCCTCCCCCCAGCCCCAAGGACCGGGCTACGCAGGTTAGATGAGCCGTCACACAGGTTAGGGTTCGCATGAGGTCTCAATGAGGTTAGTCGTTCGTGATACGACCAAACATTTAAATTGTTCGTAATAAGTCCGTAATATCAGGCAAAAATGAACTGTTAGCAGTAACATAATCCAGATATATTGGTATGCGCGTTTTTCTAGTTTCAAATTTCATCTCAAGTCCATTTTTGTCAACATAAATGCTATTTTTAACCGTTAGCCGTTACCTTTCCTGTCTAGCTACTATCTGTAAAGATAAAAAAAAACTACCGATTATAGAAACTCTTGCTAATAATAACTACCGATAATAGAAAATCTTGCAAATAATAACTACCGATAACACAAAGTCTTGCAAATAATAACTACCGATAATACAAAGTCTTGCAAATAAAAACTACCGATGATACAAAGTCTTGCAAATAAAAACTACCGATAATACAAATTCTTCAAGTGATGCAAAGTGCTAACAAAACACAAAAAGCAGCGTAGATAAACTAAGCTTGAAGGAAAAGAGGTTTTTCTCAAAATAGCAAGATCTTGAGATAAACGACATTAATTGAGTACAAACAACGTACAACGGGAAATTAATTTTTGATATGTAGAATAACATTGATAATGGACGCAATTGAATACAGACAAACGGAAATGGGTTTGCAAGATTGAAAGAGTTAGAAGGAGTAGATAAACAATTTATAGTTTAGTCAAAACAATTATCAAGGTATAAGTCAATTCATTGTTAGAAAAAATCGCTTTCAGTGCGCACGCGATTTTATCCAGGACTCCTCACTTTCTTTTGTATTTTGAAAGACAAAAAGCTCTAAAGATAACGCGACAACCCTCATTTACTTTTAAATTTTCATATTTGGAATAAAACAAGCTTTAAAATTTTGAACTAAAAGCTATGCTTCTCCAGCTTATAGAACCTATCCCCGGACCCCATCAGGAACCCCACAAGTGCTATTTTTAGAAACCAGGCTATTTTTAGTCTGTAACCAATCCCACTAAAATCTTATTTTAAGAGCAAAACGACTGGAGAGCATGTTAATATATCCAGCATTGTGGACATCTTCTTGTTTATCTTAAACGCCAGCCTAATATTCGTATATTTTCTCTCTGGTCAATCTGACCAACTACGTTCTATTCTATATAAACAGTGAAAATATATAGATAAAGTATACACCGTAGAAAACAGACGGCAAAACTGACGTTTCGGACGTTAGTTCCGTCGTACAGAAGAAATAGGTTATTCTACGCACCTGATATAGTCTTGATAACCTTCTTTATGTTTCTTGGCAAATATCGATCGCTTTTTTAAGTCATCCTCGTGCAGCCTGCGGTAAATAAAAATACACGATTCATGTTGAAAAGGTTGTTCATCAAATAATTCTGTCTTTGAAAGAATGAGAGTGTGAATAAATAGATGGTCCGAAAGGAAGATGAATGCATGAGGGAACGAGCGAATGAAAGGACAAATGAGTGAATGAAAGCTTGAGTGAATAATTGAATGAATGAATGAATGAATGAATGAATGAATGAATGAATGAATGAATGAATGAATGAATGAATGAATGAATGAATGAATGAATGAATGAATGAATGAATGAATGAATGAATGAATGAATGAATGAATGAATGTAGGAACGAACGAATGTATGGATGCATAAATGAATGAACGAGCGAATGAAGGAATGGATGAATGAATGAATGAACTACTTCCAATTTCAAAAGCTACCGTTCTCCAACTTACCATATTATATTGTAATGAAGTGAAATTAGACTAATAATAACAAATAAAAAAGCTTACCTTTTGAAATTTGTTCCCATCTCCTTACTGGCTTTAAGAGATTTTCTTATCAATTCTTGATAGGTTTCTGCTCCAAGACTGATAAATAGTCAAGGATTAAGTACAAGAAGTAAAACTTTCTTAACCTTCCAAATACTAATTAAAAAGAAAAGCGTGATAAGGCGTAATAAAAAGAAATACAGTAAATTGTATTCCACGGGTTTTTGGAATCCACTCTAAAACGTAAAAGAAAATTCACGATAGGTTTTTTCGTACCTTATTTATTTCCCAACAACTTTTAACTAAACTGTTAGAAGTTTTTTTTGGTTCCAAATAGACAGTTCCAGAATTAACAAAAAAAGGCTGGAGTTTGACCAGAAAACCGAAAGGTTAACTCAGACTCCAGATACTCTAAATAAATATTCTCTTTTTTTTTCAGTTTTAAATGAACAGATTTTAATCTAATAAGTTAAAACTGAAAAAAAAAAAGAATAAATAATTTATATATATATTTTCTATTTATTTAATCTATATTAAAATATAAATTATTTGTAAAATGTAATGTAATCTTTAGAGTAAATAAAGTGTTGTTGTTGTTGTTGGTACAGCTATAAAAAGCGTGGAATAAAGTTATCACTGGTTAATGGTTACCTACTGCATACAATCTCTTTGGAATTTATCCACCGGATAGGGAGTTATCAATTTTCAGTATAATTTGATTTCCCAATAATCAAATCATTCATGATCTTTACGTGTTCATGCTTTTTAAAAGGTAAATTGGTGTAAATAAATTGTTGCAAGAGAATATGAGATAAGAGAGCTTATTTCCCGTATTGGGCTCTACACTCATCAGGGGATCTTTTCATTCTATTATTAAACTGAAGTTATTTCTGGAACGGAACATGATTAGCCAGACTGCAGGAGCCGCGGTCGCAACGTCAAAACATCTCAAGACAAAAGTGCGGAGATTGTTAACAAGTTTCTAAAAATAGCACGACGAGTAGAGCCCCTGATGGGGTCCGGGGATAAACTTTCTTATCTCATACTCTCTTGATCGCCGGATCACTGAAAATGATGTCAGCGATCGTCAGCGATTATTTGGAAACACTTTTCAGCGATCGAAACACAGGAAAACAATTGACAGCGATCGTGAGCGATCCTCGCATCAGTAATTTCAGCGATCCGGCGGCAATCGTGAGGGATTATATGGAAACTAGGACTTCGTCCACACTAACCCGGATAAATTTGAAAACACAACTTTATTTATCCGGTTAGGCCTTCCGTCCAAACTAAAACACATGAATCCGAAACAATTTTATGCCAATTCTATTGTTTAACGAGCAATTTTTGTCACTGTATCGGGACAAAAGTAATTTTTTGCATTTTCAAATTTATCCGACATAGTGTAGCCAGGGTCTAGACTTTAGTGTTTGCATTTACAATACGACTTTTATTGTGAAGAATTAATTTAACATTTTCATTGTAGAGTGCAAACACTAAATGTGTGCAACAGTTGTCACTATTTACTAGTAAATAACACTAATCAAACAAAAGAAAACAATAGAATTAGCATAAAATAGCATCATTTAGTGGTATTTATGTTGCACACTTTTAGTGCGTGCACTCTATTACAATCTATGTTTATCTCTATCGTGTGCACCGTGTCACACCTGCTACAAATACTTAATAAAACAAATGACAAGGGTGAGAGTTTGAAATCTCTAGGTCAAATAAGACTGAAAGATATCCGCAGCACGGATGTCATAGTGCAGCTAGAGTAAACACTAGTAATTAATTTATGGAAAAAAAGTTAGGATCGAATGATTATATGCATGCCTGTTTGTTTGCATTTTTTGTTTTGTTTGCTCGTTCAAGTGTCACTTTGTTTGACCGTCCGTTGTTAGCTGATGGTCGTTTTGTCTTATTTTAAAATTAGGGTGGTCTATATAATAGAGTTATCTTCATATGACAGTGAAAGAATAGGCAAACTAACAGTTGGTAGTAGAGTGCACGCACTAAAAGTGTGCAACATAAATACCACTAAATAGTGCTATTTTAATGCTAATTCGGCATTGTTTTCTTGTTTAATTAGTGCTATTTACTACTAAATAGTGACAACTGTTGCACACATTTAGTGTTTGCACTCTAAGCACCCATTGTTTTCTTGTGTTCCAAGTCAGTTACTTGAAACTAAAACGGTTTACCTTCTTTCACGTTCATATGGAAATCAAGCTGTTTGTCAGAATCGTTTGCACGAGTGTTTGTCTGATTGTAGCATTTTGCACTTAGCTATTGTCCGGTTCTTATTGTTGCTGTTGTAGTTCTTGGTACACATTTGTTTGTTGTCTATAAAAGGATACGGTGGTAGCTTCTTAATCTCTGTTCTTTGGACAAGAATAGCTGTCCCAGCATCCTTTGCGAGCCTCTGCTGGTTGAGGAACTGTTCAACCAAAGGACTTCGACCATGCACATCAAAAACAGATCGACTGAATTCAGGGCCTTTACCAACTGGACAAGACTGTCAAAACAAATAAAATAATAACATACATTATTAAAGAAAAGGAGAAGTAATGCTTGGTGTATCATGTCGAACAAACTAGACAAAATGAGCTCATAAAACATATCCAGGGAACCCCGCTAGTTCTATTTTTACAAACCAGGCTATTTTTAAACTGTTACCAGTCCCGCTAAAGCCTTATTCTTACGAGGAAAACGACTGGTGAATATGTAAATATATCCAGTATTTCTTTTGCAAATTCGAAGAACTCTTTTGTTTTACTTTCGACCCCACCTCAAAATTCGTCTATTTCCTCTCTGGTCAATCTGACCAATCATGTTCCGTTCTTAAAATAATCCGAAAGCCCAGTATAGAGGATAGGTTCTCTTAGCTCATTTTCTCTTTTAAAGAAACCGTATTACTTGAAAATAATATCTGAGCTCTGATGAGACGCAAATAAAATGATTTATTATCGCGAGCTTTAGAGTAAGGATGATATCGTTAGCTGGTGCATGGATGGACCGCGATGGAGAAGAGGTTGAAGGGGCTTGAGCCCTACCACTTTCCTACTGCGAGCTTTTGAATATTTGAAGCGATAAAGAGTCACCTTTATAGTTGAGTCTGACCACTGCGTGGTTCCTGGCGTGGTCCAGTGTCCATGACAATCATATCCTTGATTAGTGTTATTCACTACAACTGTTGCACACATTTAGTGTTTGTACTCTATTTAGTTCTAGATAAGGCTACGTCCACACTAACCCGGATAGATTTGAAAACGCAACTTTATTTATCCGGTTAGGCCTTCCGTCCACACTAAAACGCATGAATCCGAAAGAATTTTAAGCTAATTCTCTTGTTTAACGAGCAATTTTTGTCACGGAATCGGAACAAAAGTTGCTTTTTCAAATTTATCCGGCATAGTGTAGCCATGGTCTAAGGTTTAGTTATCCTCTAACTAAGAATTCATAAAGTATTAGATTTATATTTATTTATTTATTTAGTTAATTACTTAACATTATTTTGATATTTAGTACCTAGGGCGTTCATTTATACAAGCCATGGCTGACGAGCTTTACCCTAGTAAAATATGTAAATATTATATATTATTCATCTAGGCATAATCGCAATACCACAAAGGAAATAAAAGCTGCCTTTGTTTAATATGTCATGGTGAATTCCTAGTTTGTGCATAACTAAAACTAATCTTACACTAAATAGTTAAAAATTGTTTATGCATTGCTTTTCTTATAACCTACCATAGTTGGTTTTCTAGTTGTTCTGTTTGGATTATTCAGTACAGATGTGCGGGATTCCCTCATTGTTAGTCGCGATGTCGCAGACATTGGAGGACCAGTGTCTAAATTATCAGACATCTTACTGGATAGTTCGGTTTGCTCGTCTTTGGGAACTGTCAGATATGTGGAACTTTCCTTCATAGCTAGAGCTGGTCTATGGTAAATTATAGAGGCAAAAACTAGTAAGAAATACTAGATAGAACTGCGTCGGTGTTTCTAGAGAAACAGTTGTAAATGTGATAATAAGTTGTACACCGTTGAGTGATGATAGCGATAAATGACGTTTCAGACGTTAGTCCTTCGTCGGAGTAACCTGGTCAAATATAGGTAACAGAAAAGAGAGCAGACTTGGATAAGCGCTTTGTAAATTTTCATTCACATCATCGTCGTCGTCGTCGTTTTTGTCGTCATCATCATCATCATCATTATCATCATCATTATTATCATCATTATCATCATCACCATCATTATCATTATCATCATCATCATCATCATTATCATCATTATATCATTATTATCATCAAAATGAGTACCACATTAGAGTGTTTTTCAACACTTAACCGTACATCACATATAATTTCGCTGTACTGTCTAAATAATCTTTTTGGTATGTATGTGGGCATATTTTAAACACGTTTCAAATGTTTGTTCCGCATCAAAGTAGCAACAATATACAACAGAAAAGATCGCTTACTTGTTAGTCCCAAGAAGTTTTGACACTATCGATCTACTGCGTAAGTCTCTTCTAACACTAATGGTGCTGCCCCTGTCCTCTGTTATCATAGGAAGAGGCTTTTGAAGGCCTTTAGATAGACTTGCTTGGCGATTAAGACTCTCTTCATTTAACGAATCAACAGGTAGATTTACCAAAGAACCTGAAAAATTTATGACCATTAAAATATTAAATAAAGAACGCATGATCAGACAGTGCAAATGTGTACAACAGTTGTCACTATTTAGCAGTAAATAGCACTAATTAAACATAAGAAAACAATAGTATTAGCATAAAATAGCAGTATTTAGTGGTATTTATGTTGCACACTTTTAGTGCGTGCACTCGAATGGTAATATAAATTAAACCACTTTATAAACATGCACCTCAATGTATTTAAGTCGAATGGTAATATAAATTAAACCACTTTATAAACATGCACCTCAATGTATTTAAGTCGTCTGAGCTATATTTGGGGGAAACTCATTATTAACTGAAATAAAATGATCAATAAAAAATTAACGACATTTAATCTAACATCCCAACTGGCTTGGCTATATACATTTGCCAGTGCAGGTTCTAAGTTGTGCAACACTCTGTGAGACGATACGAAATGTTCAGAGAACATTAACATTTAATTTAGTCAAATTATTTTTCTTACCTATTAATTACCATTGACATTTTGACATTTAATATTTTTGTTCATGCTATGTTTTATATATTATATACAATTTCTTTCTCCATCATTTTTTATTTCTGTTTCCTTTGGATTTTATTATTGTGAAAAGCATTGAGTTTTTAGAAATGCGCTCTTAAGAAATAAAATTATTATTAGTAGTATACAAAGGATGGATGAGAAATTGTATTTTGTATGCATGTACAGAGACTAGTTCACGATTGTTTTCAGTGTGCATTTGTTTTTTTCCTAAATCTTTAATCTCACTTTGAGATGACAAAGAAAGTGAGGATTTTTCAGGTTATACCCTCTAACTACTATAAACTGGATCATGTGTACCTTTAGAAGCATCTTTTTTAATTTTCTCATCTTTCCTCATGTCTGGTGGCTCAAGTTTGTCTAGCTTCCACTTATCCCATAGGTTAGGCACCGGTTTGACGCCTAAAAGATATCAAAGACAGTCTCTTAAAAACAGTCTTGAAGGAACTACATTGTATTGCATGTAATGCAGTTTGGACAGGTAGAAATAATGCACTTCCAGTAAGTGTATATTGCACCCATAACTTTCCTCTTTTCATCAAATGTCTGGTTTTACTGATTTGGGGTTCCCAATAATGAATCTTGAAAGTAACATTCCCTGGCCATATTTGAGTGTAGCAAGGTAACCATATTCATGCTTAGGTGAATTGCACTGACAAAGAGGACAGTTGAGAAACAAGGCTTGCCATTCTTGTATACAAACCCTTCTCAGTCTTAGAATAAGGGAAATTCACATTAGGAAGTAGAGAGAGCTCTAGGAATTAACCTGAATGCAATTTTTCTCTGAGCAGAAATTATCATTCCAAAACACTCCAGACTTTTCACTGTAAAGCCTTTTTCTGGGCAGATTTTTGATAGAAAAGTCTAGGTAGTTTTGACTGCTTCTAGCAAGCCTTTGCAAGTAAAATTGTGCTGCCAGCTGTGCAAGGACTCTACAATAGTGTACATGCTCAATAATGTGTTTGTAAAGCTGTTGTTAGTCTACTTACCAACCATCCATAGAAATACAAGCTGTACAAGCTGCTCCTTGAAAACAGAATCAAACTGCTTGTATGACGTTGGGAATGCAAAGCAAAATGTACTGTATACTGCTTGAGTTACCAGATTGGGAAATCTCTGATGGAAGACAAACATAACTGAGTTAGAAATTGGTGATATTTCGGTGCTTGTTATGCCTTGTTATGCCTGTTACAAATATTTTGTGAATTTAAGTATCAGTGAAAATTAGTAACAACGAGGTGTGTATGTAGCAAGTAGGCAAAATGATCACTATAATGGGCAATGACTCCCTTCTTGGGCCGTAAATAATGTACATTTGGGTCTTATTAAACTAACTTTTTTTTTAATATAGTCTCTATGTATCAGTGAGCTAGAAAATCTAGTTTTAACATCCTAAAAGCCCTAATCCTTAATTTTTTATCAATTTTTACATTATTTTGTAAATGGCCGCAGTATGGAGGCTTCAGATGACGTCACAACATCAAATCTTTGTAAGTTATAATAGCTCACAATTTCAGCTGGTGGAATTATTGGTGCTGAGACACAACAACAAATGAGAAAATGGTCAACGTTTGCATCCAAGTACCATTTATTCCTCTAAAATTGAAAATGTGAGCTATCAAAAGAGCTTGACATGTAAGATATTTTTGACGTTGTGACGTCATCATAGCCAATGATATTGTGCACAGCAACAAAATATATAAAATTATAGTTAAAAAATTTCAGGAATCATTTTCAAATTGGTAAAACTATATTTTCGATCTTTCCAATAGATGGAGATTTTTTTCACAAAAAGTTATTTTTACAGTGTAGCTTCCCTTTAAGAGCAAGTAGTATTATAGACTGAGACACATTAACAAATATTGACCACTTACTTTGAAGAACGTGTCTCTAAATTCATTCATTGGAGCCATGAACAGCAACTTCACATAGTTATGAGCAATTCTATTAAACATAAGCTCTTGGATTCTAGTATTAGGCTGTTGATGTAAAACAATGCAATAGTGAATGAGTCAGTATACAAAGGCATTAGTTGTACACTACTATTGCAGACAAGGAAATTGCTTCACTGGTGGTGCTTCGGAATTTGGGAAGTTCTAATTCCATTTTACCAGTCCAAAACTTATTGGGCTACAACTTCAACCAAAGTCACCTCTGTCAGCATTGTTTGCCAATCAGAAATCACGAATTAGAGCAGACAATAATAATTAATTACTAATAATTAATAATAATAACTAATAATTAATTAAAGAGTTGATTTCATTTCATGATTTATAAAAAATCTCAAAGTGGCTTCTGTTGAAGTTGTTATATAAACAAATCCCACCCATTTTTTTTATATCTTGAGTTTGCTAAACAAATTCCCATTTATTAATTTCTAAGTTGCATCAAATCCCATTTTCCCATTCAAAAAACAGACTCATCTCAGTTTCTCATTTACTCCTTCAAGAACTTTGTCTTTGATATGTCAGACAATTTAATCCAGGTCATTATAATAATTAGAATATTAGTACAAAATAATATACACAGCATTTGAGATATTAATTATTAGTACAACAAATTCCATTACCTGATATTTATCCAGAAAGTACCACCAGAATATGTCCTGACAATACGAAACAAGTATCTTTACTGTGAGGACACTCTAACCTTGCACACTTTGTGTTTTTCTTTTACACTATTTTAACATGCATTCTTTGAAAACGTTTTCATTTTGATAACTCGGTGCATTTGAGTTCAGTCCTACTTTTTTAGATAATTTCAAGCGGTAGAAAGCTCAGAAAATAAAAAGTCAATAAAGACTTGTAAGTGTTCATGGTTCAAGTGGTTTCACTGTAAACAATATGTCGGTAATAATAATAATATCATCAGATAGCAAAACTTTCTGATGATCTTTAAAATTGTACATGCCATTTTTATAAATTCTGTACTTGGTCATTATAACAAGTACATTCAAACAGCCAATCACAACACCAGACAGCTCAGCTGATAAAAATGCATCATTTCACTGAGTAGCATTGTATGTTCTGACTGGATATTTCACAGGAACATTGTTTTTTTTAGTGTAGATTGAGCACTTGCAGTTGCTTAGTCGTGAGCTGTGAAATAGCCTTCAGGCCTCAATAGTGGAAGAAGTGCTATGGCCTCACAGACTACACACACACAGAAAAAAATGTTTGTCTGAGAACAGCTGACAGTGCAATGTAAAGGCAACAAGCCATGTGGGTCTTTTTTCTTCAATTTACTGAGGCAAGTTGCACGAAGCTTGGATAGTTCTTGCTCTATCCACCAGATCATGACTCCTTGCCCAATGGATAATTAAATTCTTAATTCAATAATTTGAACAAAAAAGACCAAACCCACATGGGCAAACATATTTGAAAATAAATGTTTAAATAAAATGAAATAAAAATTTTTAACATACTTTCTGCAGAGGAAATATTTATCCACTCAGGCTTTATTCAACAGGGCCTAGATTTGAACAATATCACATACACTTACCTGGGTAACAGCCTCTGACATTTTTGATGTAAGCAGTGAAACCAGATACTTCTTAAACTTGATCTTAGTTGAAAACATAACAAGTCAGAATAATCAATACCTCTAATTCTTCAATAAAACACATTTAAATGATCACTGGTAAATCAAGGTTTTGAGAAGTTTAATTTAATTATCACATATGCACTTCCCAAAATGTGAGGTCGTTGTGCAACAGGACAAAGTTTAATTATGGTGCTCACACAAAAACATTTTGATAGAATCATCTTCTGATCACATAGTACCTTTCTCTTCAAGTCAGGCTGTGCATTGACAACCTTGTCTAATATTTCCTTGACTAACAGGGGAGGAGGTAGTGGCGTTAGTTCGTGCTGTTCATATCCTGGAAACACATGAAGCTGCAACAAACAGTCCAAAAAATTAATCAATAAATAACTTAATCAATTAAAAAAATACAAAAGTGAGAATGTGGCTTGAAAACAACAAAACAATGTTCAAACTAATTTTGAAATTGAGTGTAGTTTTCTGCATTTGCCAAGTTTATGGTTGGTATATATTCAATGAACTAGTTCTTTTTTATGATTCTATTCGACTAGTAAAAAAAATGATTCTAAAGGTTATCCAATGAAAAAAATCCCATGTTCCAGAGCATGAAAACCAAAACTGCCCAATGTAATGTCATTACATGTTTCAATCCTTTCGTGTGTTTCTGCTGATACCAAGATTATTCACCCAGATTTCAGAGAAAACATCATGATTGGCCCAAAACTCAAGTGGACGGTGGCCCCCATTGAAGTATACAAAATGGCAATGAAGTGGTATCTCCAGTCCATGAATCTTAGAGTCATAAGATGTAACACAAATCATCACACACTCTACTGGCTCACATGTATGACAAAGGTGTTGATCATTAGACCTTCACTAGATCATTTAACTTACCTCAACAAGCATGGGCTTCATTCCTGAACTCTTTTCAGCTTTCTGCATGCATAAGAAGGAAATTGGATATCAAATATTCACATATTATTGTAGCAATTTGTGATTTGTCTTAATATGATAAAGTGTAACAGAGAGGACACTTGATCCACAAACACTTTATTGATACTTTTTTAAATTGTGAATCCTTCGAGTGAATCGATTTGAAAACATTTTCATTTTGATAACCTAGTGCATTTGAGTTCAGTCCTACTTTTTTAGACGATTTGAAGCAGTAGAAAGCTCAGAAAATAAAAACTTAAATAGAGACAAGTGTCCATGGTTCAAGTGTCCTCACAGTAAGACTACTCCTGTGTCCAGACGATCAATCAACTTTATCATTACTTTAAATGCTGTACCTTTTTACTTGTGGAACCTTTCCATTTCATGGCAAGATTTTTCTCAAGGGGATCATGGCTTGATGGTTGAAGTGCTGCAATCAAATACAAATAAAGCAAATCAATGATTAAAAAAAAAAATAAATAAATAACCAAACAGCTGTCAAACACAACAATTATAATTTGAATAATCAGTATTTTTAAAAGATAATACAAACCCCTCTAGCCACAATACTCTTTAAAGTAAACATGTTTGGTCCCAAATTTGACTTTTTCCTATATCTTCTTAAAAAAAGTAACTGCTGCGTAAACTGGAACTCCTGATTGGGGATCCTCTTCATAATTTTTTTGGGTAAGAACAAATTCCACACTTTTTGGTATCTTTTAGGGGTTGAATAGCACTGAAACTCATGATGTAGGTATCTTTTAGAGAGAAATATTTTGCAAAGCAACGCTCCTTTGAAAAACGTCCGGTTTCTTTTAGGGTGTTTTTGAAAAAATTCTGACGAGCATAACCAATTATTATCCACGGAGTCCCTCTCTCGGGTTGGAACCCCCTCTAAACTGAAAATTCTCTTTGGTACCAGTATGGTTCATAATAGAGGGGTTCCACTGTACAATGTATCCATTAACAAACTAATCACCAGGCAAACAATCAACCTTTAACAAATAGTCAGACTTGAAGCAAATAAACAAATAAGCAAAATGGAAATTAAAAAAAAATATATTAAAATCTATTTAGTACTAGAAGTAAAATACACCACTCAATGAACTGCTTTCTATCATTTGCTGGAGTTAGTAATGAGTACCTGTTCTGACTGAATATAACCCTGCAAACTTCTTCAGCTCCTTTGCTTCTTGTTCTACTCAAATAAAATAAACAAGATAAAATTATATCATTCTTGAATGAATTGAATTATATATTAATCACCAGTCCTGATACAGAATATACATTCAAAACAGTCACATCATACAATATACGATTATACAATCACATGCATTTGCTTCTAGAGCTCCGAGGAAACGCTTTTGATTTTGAACTTTAATTTTAAACTCAACAATAAGCTGATTATTGTGTTCTCTGCAGCTTTGAACCAATATCTACATTGCAGTGTGATTGTACTACAACTGCAAGCATTCTTTGCAAATTCTCTTTCAAATTCAAATTCTAAATTACTTTGGAGATTAACAAAACAATTTGTACTAGAAAAGTAAAAAATGAAAACAAAGTTTTGGAATTTAGTTGTAAAATTTTGTATCCCCTATAACTTGGTTATGTCATTTGGTTTTTTCCTAAGTACTATCAATCAATTTTTAAATTTATGGCTTGCTGCAATGTGTTCTGTCATTGGTTGATTTGAAATATATATATGCTGCCTGGACTGACTCCATAGCTAGAAAATACAAACTCAAGACAAAGTTATGACATTAGCAGTCAAAACACTGACAACAAATTTGGCTGTAGATTAAAATGACATCGGATTCCAAATGTAAATAATCAGCATTTTTTACCTTTATCGTTTAATATCCTATCTCTTGACAATGGCTTTGGTGGTTTGTAGTCAATCACTAGTTTTCCATAACCAAATTCTTCCTCTTCTTCTTCATATTGCAATCCTTTCTCTTTGAGATATTTATCAATGACAAGCTGGCTTTGTTGGTTGTTGTCATGTAACGAGGTATCTAGTTCGCTGATCTGTCTTGTGATATCCTCAATGGTACCACCTTGATGGAATGATGAATGATGTTCAACTTTGAAATGTCAAGGATTACAATCCCATGGACAATAATTATAGACGGCCATGATATCTATGTTAGATTGTAGCTATTGTGATTATATGGTGATATTGAGACGTGGTGGCCTAGTGGTTAGGTCATCGGACTTCGGGTCCACTGTCCTGGGTTCGATTCCCAGACCGGGTGATCACATTGTGTCCTTAGGCAAGATACTTTACTTTCTCAATGCCTCGTCTTCTCGGATAAGGACGTAAAGCCGGAGGTCCCGTCTGCCTTCACTCTGACTATGTTATAAGGTGGACGTAAAAGAACCGCTGAGGACGTAAACAAATCTCTGGCAGTGACCACCCTCAGTGTCTGTCTCACATCAAGGACCAACCATTGCCAAGATTAGCTTAGCTATAGGCGATTACATTGATTAAAGATTATTATTGATTTGATTATTAATTATTTAATATTTATATATATTTGATTGATTATTATTGATTAAAATGTCTTGAACACAAATGAGTGTAATTTAGAAAAAACTTTGATAAGTTCTCTTGTTCTAAAGTATTTTAATTATCAATTTATTTTACTTTAACCACATGCTGTACAAACATGCAAGTTAAATAAGTTGTACAACAAAGTAAGTTGAGTAAAGTGGAAGTACAGAAAGCACTGACCAAGCACACCGCCAGCTACGTGATTCACTCTTATTTGAATAGTGATGTGCATTCTTAATGCCCCTCAGTCATGTGCAATAAAATGCATGACCTGCGTAAAGTCTTTAGCCAATACTGCAAATGGGATTACAAATGCCGCAATTTTCCTCAATCATTTTATAACCCTGTTGTGAGCCATGAGGATTGAATCGGTGACCTCCTGTACAATAAGGCAAGTACTTAAACAATAGGGCCAACCAGATGGTAGTTAACATTGTCTTTTGTTATTATGTATCAGGTCTTTGATAATAAAACAATTATGATAATGAAAAGGTTTGGGAAATTGTACAGATGGATCGATTCTCCTTGTCTGAGTTGTTAATTCACTGGGATTCTCACAGGGACAGGTGCCATTATTATACATTTTACTCATTATCTTGATTCTGATTGGTCAAACACCAATTGGTTTGATTGGTCAAACACCAATTGGCCTGATTAGTCAAACACCTCAACCAATCATTGCCACAATTAGAATTTCTCTAAATAGGCAATTATTTTGATTAAAGATAATGAAAGATAAAGATTATTCCTGATATACTGCGAACTCAACAGATCCTTATGTAGGTTAACTTCTGATATTAGAATTTTTATGTCAAGTTTATTCAAGGATGCCTGCGATGTGCCTGCTTTGCGTGACCCATTCATCAAAAATGGCAGCACTTTTATTTGTTTTTGTGTAATACTGTAAATTATCACAGCTGAAGCTGTTTGTTCTCTGCCAAAGCTGTAATATCATGCTCAATCTCATCAAACAATTGCTTTTACTAATTGCTTGTAAGCTTGAATTGAGAAAAGCATATTAAATATGTCATTGGAAGATACTGATCATAATTTTATTGGAGTGATGGACACTTAATAATTGCGAAGAAAGCAAAAATTTATAGCTTAGTTTATAATAATTTATACAATTTAAAATATAAACGGAAAACATAAAAAATGGCGCGAAGCAATAACATTGTTCTTAATTTGACAATCAGCAAACATGTCATTGTGTTATTATCTTTGCTGAATTAAACTCTTACCACGCAAAAAATATATTCCATTATAACATTACTTCCTCTAAACACTGCATTACCTTTATAGACCGGATGCATGATGAAAGCTTTAATAAAACAGCACTTAAATTTGTAATAGTTTAATGTGTTCTAAGTTATCATTAATCACGTCACAACCAAACTTTCTTAGCAACAAAAGGATACGAGGTTTTTTCACTCTTTCTCCTTCGGCTACCATATGAACACTGGGTGAAGTACTTCTTGAAGGCTCCATTGTACTTTTGGGGCGTTTATGGAGATGAAATGTCTTTGTTGTAGAGTGTTAACGAGCATTTTGTGTGTCAAATGTTCATTTGACGGCCATGTTTGTTTGTTCATTTGCTTCCCGAGATACCACAGGGATCCCGAGTTCGCGCGCTTTGAATTTAACTTTTTTTAGTAATACAAAAAAACTGATAAACCCACCATCCTTACGACATACTCCAGTGGACTTTCTGTGCTATTTTTTGTTGTTGGTTTCCTTTTCAGATTCTTTTTCTCTCCCTTTTTTCTTCTCACAATAATTTACATTTAACGGGGTTCCTGTGTTTCCCATTTAAAATGGCGGACCGACCCCTTTCTGCATTGTTGAAATACTACGAGAAAATAAAATGGACTTTTCTGTTGTCACAGGACATGGAACAACACCTTCAAAGCGTGCATATCATTCATGCTCGGTTGTTGGAAACTGCCTCTTCGTTTTTGGTGGAATTGGCGACGACAAAACAGTTTTAAACACTATGAATCGCTACGATGCAGAGTCAGGTTCTTGGAGTAGAGTTGAAAGTGTCACTGCTTCAGTTTCTTCAACTGTCCCTAAAGTTTCTCGCACTTTTCCGAAGGGAACTCTTTGTGACGCTCCGTCATTGAGTCACCACACTGCAACTGTGATAAAAAATCGCTATATTGTAATAATAGGAGGTTGGAATGGAAAGAAACGTGTTGCTGAAGTTTATTGCTTTGACACTTCAAATACAACATGGCGGCACATCCCAGAAAGCGGAGAAGTTCCCGTCGGTCTGAGCTCTCATACTGCAACTCTTGTCTCTCCAAAAGATATCCTGATCGTAGGAAGGGAAGGGGGTGTGCGCACACAAAGACGTTTTGCAGGGGCGTTTAATTTAGACATTGAAACGGGCCGATACACAGAAGCTCCATTTCACACAGCCTCTCGTTCAGGACACACTTCTAACCTTATGCACATAAAATCAAGCAAAGAGTTGTACTTATTTATATTCGGAGGTCGTAAAAGTGGCGGGTATGAGCTGCTGGGTAGGTGGACGCACAAAGAAAGCGACAACACTGCACTTACAGTTTCCAAAGTTGAAAAACTTCTGTCGCATTGTTCAAAATGTGATGAACCCGAAGGTCGCCAACATTGCCGTTGTGTCGAGATAGGCCTTCGATATTTGATGTTTTATGGTGGCGAGAAATGGAGCGGTGTTAGAGAAAATGTGACTAATGAAGCGTATTTATTAGATACTCAAACGATGACATGGTATGGAGTGCCTGTAAATGATGATATTCCAAAGCTTGTTGGTCATACTGTTTGTGTTCTCAACGACAAACTTATGGTCTTTGGCGGGAATTTTCAAAACAAACCATGCAATATTTTATTTAGTGTGGATTTCATTTAGCACATAGATGTAATGATGTAATAAGAATAAGACAATTGTTGTTCAGTACAGACCCCTTGCAGTTCATTGGAATGCAGCTCAACCTGGAGGACAAAATAATGGATTTCAGCTCCCAAGAGAGCAAAAAGCTTTTGTTTTGTCCTCCAGATAAGGCTGCTTTGACACATGCAATGACTCTACACAGCCTTCGGATAAACAATAATTGTACAAAGCCTTGATTATCTTATCCACCACGTAAAAGTTAACCACTGTCTAGAATTTATATAAAATTTATATGAAAAGTAGGAATTTATTTATTTTTTAGCTCTATCCAGCCTGGCAAAAAAAAAACATCCAGGAGCTGGTTGCACGAAACCTGAATAAACCTTATTCACTGGATAAAGCCATCCATCCTATAGAATTTCTTTAGAATTTATCCACTGGATAGGGATTTATCTGGTAGACAGCACTATCCAAGCTTCATGCAGCCTGCTCCAGGTGTACACATCAAATAGGTACCAGCAGAAACTCATAAGGAAATTGAAATGTGTAGCGACAGTGTATTGCTTTGGTTCCATTTTAGAATATTTGATTTCTTTTTCATTGAAAAGCCTTTCTCAAATAAAAGCTTACAAAACAACACATATTAAGAATGCTGTAAGGAAAATCTTTTTGAAAAACCTGAGAAAAATTAGCAATTGAATATGTTTGACTTGCAGCATCTAGGTCCATTTTGAATCGAACTCTGAGTATTGACCAGATATAGTGTCAAAATTATGCTAATTTATCTGAATATTTCAAAGTGTGGAACTGTGACACACATTTCAATCCCCTCTTTACCAACAAAATGAAATAGGAGTTGTGACACTCTACCTAAAAAAGTCCCGAAGTTTTACCCATTCTCATTGAATGTTTTTTTACTGAATTCCCATCACAGTTTTCAGAAAAATACTAAATAATGAATGAATAGTATACATAACAACATTTCAACTAAAAGACTTTTTACTTCATTTTTTTCTAGAATTGTCATTGATTGTTAACAACATCTCAGTGTTAAATATGGTGCATACTAAAGAATGCTACTCTCACTAAATATCAATATCTCTATGATTACAATTATGGACTACTATATATTATTTTCTTAGAGTATGTTGAATATCTATTTTGATGTTTGTTTTGACCACAAATTTGTTTGAGTACAGGCTTTTGGAGACAATAAATCCTCTGCATCTACTCTGAACAAAAACACAATAAGTGGTGGATGTAGTAATGATTGCTCATAATTCTTGGAATTATGTTGAATATTGCTGCTATCTTTTGTGCTTGGTTGACAGCGACTTGACACTTGTTTTTGGTCTCAATGCTGTAAGAAAAACACCAACACAGACTTGAATATCAAACAAGAAATAAGTTGGTAGTTGTTTGAATAAAATAATACTGATATATCCACATACTTCATCAGATTGGCAACATGGGACAATTGAACAACCCCAAATAACTGATATGGAATTCAACTAAAAAATGTTAAATCTTTTCAAACCAATCCTTTCCTACCTGGGTTAGCAGTTTTGCCAGCCGATTTAGGGTCAGCATAGTGTGTCACTATTCTTTTATCATTAGTTAGCTGCACATCTTGCTCTTTTTCAATGGAACTATAACATGAAAACAATATTCCTTATCAGATGAGAGCCTATACAAAAATAGGGCAGCTCAAGGGGTCTTTTGGGTTTGAAAATATGACCTGACTCAGGCTTTTTGGTTAATAGTGTATCTCCAAGAAGATAAGGAAAAATAGATGGTCACCTTTTAGGGTATATCTCACAATACAATTGACATCTCCATTTGTGAAAAAAACTCTGTCATGCAGCCCCTACTACTTGTAACAGTATTACTCATGTATAAAATGCTATCCTCTGGCTTAAGACCTGCCCGTAAAATAAATTTTAAACAATATTGATAACTATTCTATGCAGTTGATAAATTTTCCCAATTGGATAACTTCAAATTGGCTTATTGGGGGTGGGGTGAGTAGGGGTAAACAAATCTGCTGATCTACACAATTTTGAGCCCAAATCTGCCAATCTGAAATCAATTTTAGCTCAATTTTGTATCTGCAAGTACACTAAAAGGATGTTATGATCTTGAAAAGGAGAAAATTTTCAATCTGCAGTTGATACCAGTAAAAGCGCCTCAAATCCATAATCTGTGCCAGAACTACCGCTGAATCCACTATGATTATAGGATCTGTGTTTCGATTAAATTTCAATTTAAAATCTGTGATCCATTAGTTTTTTGGACCAAATGTGCTGATGAACATATTCAACTCCCTTGTTACAGTGACCAACCCCAGAATTAGAGTTTCTGGTACGTTTTGAAATAGAATCTTACCGTACAACATTTCTCCTCTCTGCCATAGCAATCTGTTCTCTGTCAGTAAATAGTACGGTGTGGTGTGGTACTGGTAAATCTAGTCCAGGTAGGATAGCACCACTAGTTGGTACTTGGGGTAAAATACCGTGGTATACCAACAGATCATCTACTAGTAACTGAAACAAAACAATAGTTCACCAAAGATGTTAACCATGGATCAGGGGATCAATGACAAATAATGTACTGTGTCTTAATCCGAGAAGGGGATTCCGTTCGGAATAGGGCGGGGATTTTTGAAATTCCTCTAAAAATACCAATAATGTTCTATCCTGAAGAGCCGGACAATACATGATTTTTACCCCTAAAAGGTACCAACTCAAATATGAACAACTGGATATAATGGTCCTAAAATAAAAATTTTGAACATCCGCAAATAACCTAAAAGGTACCAACTTTAATTCTGAGAGTCTGAAAACCTACAGTGGACCCTAAAAGGTACCAGATCTCCCATTCTGACCCCTAAGAAGTATGACAATCATCTCCTGCCCTCCGCTCATAATTGAATGATGTTTCCAAATGAGTGCAACACTCATTGTTTTATGATACCTAATTGCCAGATATTACAAACAATCAAGGACAATGAGAAATCTTAAAAGACAAAATAACATCACTCTTTAAGTGAAATGCTTTCTTCTGTCTAGTATTGTATATTTTAATTTCCAAAAATCTCTTACACATATTTTTTCATTCATTATTTTATAATAAAACAGTGTCAAGTTCTCAATTGCTGTGGCTAAATGACAGGAAAAAGCAATTTGAAACCAGACATGGTTTTATTCGTTCTTTACTAAAATGTTTTTATTTGGTATAGCCATACCTGTTTTTTGGTAACTATGTGGATTTCAGTTGAACCAGATAAAACAAAAATAACAAAAATCATGTCTGGTTTTGAATTATTTTTCCTGTGTAAGTCTCGATAGTTTGCAATACATTATTTTGTACTTGGTACCCATGGAAAGCTCACGCTAAAATGATGACAGCATGTTTTGATATTCTCATCAAACATGGTTTTGCACCAGTCGTAGCACATGTACTATCCCCATTATTTTATAAAGATTATTTATTGTGTATTGTGTGACATACCACAAACTGCTGTACTCCTCTGATAGGTGTCTTACTATAGTTCCACATCTTGATCATAGACACAGTTACAGGCTCATCAAAGATGACAAATATTAGGTTCTTCTGCAACAGAAAAAAAGTCAGAGATGTTACTAACACAAGATAAGAGACAATAGTGTGAGTAAGCTGGGGTGGATCTAGAAATTTTGGGTGCACTAATCAGAAAATGATCTGGAAATTTTGAAAAGGGGATGCACTAAATAAATCAAAAAAATTTAATCTGATTATCAATCAAAAATTAACAGAATTATGTATAAAAATAAATCAAAAGGGGGGGCACCTTTTAAGTTTAACCTTTTTTAAAGTTGACACTTTCTTGATCACATTATTTAAGACCCATTAAAAAATGTTTTGCAAATATTTTTGTGAAATTATAATAACAAGTTAAGGTGCTTGCACTGGAAAATATTGGTCATTTCCGAAGGAGTGTTAAGTGGGATAATCATCATTCAAAGAAAAATAAAGCTCATTAAATGGAAAGTTTAATAATTATAGATTTCAAATTTGTACAATTTGTGGTGTCAGGAATAGAAAGGGGGGTTACTTGGATTAAACAAAAAAATAAAACCCGTTCTATTCGTAAAGTATATAAAATATGCTTCCATTTTTTTCAAAAATTTAATCCATGGAAGAAAAAGAAGAAAACTGTGCTTGGGGAACATAATCAGTAAAATATTCTCATAGCTAATAATTACCCATTATATTCATTAACACCGGAATTCTAAGTGATCAATATCTCAGAGTTCCCCAAGCACGGATTTCTTTGTTAGCATCTTATCTTTAATATGTGAAAGTTTCATAACAAAATTCTCGATCAGCACCAAGAAAAATGAATCTGTCTGACACCTATTGTCAAAAATCCTTATTTTTGTTGCAAAATATGCCATTTTTTTCTTCAAAATTGCCTTGATTATCTGCAGAATAAATATTTTGCCATTTTAAATCAATAACTGCTGCTTAGGATGCTTGCAGTAGCAAGATATTCAAAGATATATTCATTTTCTTGGTCCAGTCTACCAACTCGGTAGAAGACTTAATCCTTTGTGTTTTCTTTCGCAAAAAAAAAAAATGAAAAAAATGAAAAAAACAAAACAAAAACAACATAAAATAGACACGAAAATCAACTTTCAGACTTAATTTGAGATGTTTCTAAAACGGCCATTTTCATCCGGTGCAGCTACCTTTAAGTTAACCTTTAAGTCCAAAATTAAGTACCTGTGAAACTTCGTAACAATAACCTAAGGTACACATTTTTAAAAATAACTGGCATTACCTGTCCAGGAATAATAGGAGCCAGCCACATATGCCGGCCATCATTAGTATCATAAACACCATCAATGAGCTTGTCTGGTGTTCTCACATCATCCACTACATCATCCAATACGTTAACACTATGTGGGTAAGCAGTCACATTGCTGTCGTTAAGATGAATCCTGTAACCATTCTCATCATAGAACTGAATACCGTTGAGGCCAATGTAGTAAGGGTCCCCCCAGCTTGACAGTAGTTGGAATTGAAATACAACTGACAAAGCAATTAAGGAATTGAACAGTTGAGAAGCAAAAGTAACAATATAATATTTTTGTAATTTGTATACTACCTTCAGTTACTTATTTGCTTGCTTGCTGGTTGCTTGTCAGTTTATTTATCCTGCAATAATTATAGCTTCTTAGCTTGCATGCCTGTTTATTTGTCTGTACAGATGCTAATTTGTTTGTTTACTTATACTTGCTTATTCACTTGTGTGCTCATTTTTTTTCTTTGATAGTCTGTTTACTGTTTGTCTTATTGTTATCTAGTGGTAATTATAGCTAGTAGTTAGTTGTTGGATGGGTGTGAGGGTGGGTGGGTGGGTGCTTAGTTAGCTAGTTATAATTAGTTGGTTTGTTTGTCTGTGTGTTTGTTTGTTTGTTTGTTTGTTTGCAACATCCTCATAAAAGTTTGAGTATATATTAAAGGGATACATCCAGTTGGCATCAGAGTTGGTTCATAGTCTGGCACAAGCTTCTTGATATTCACTCTGCTTTCAGGTCTAAGAAAACATTCACAACACATTCAGTGACACATAATTTGATATTTATGCAGGCATAAGTAGATGAACAAACAGATAAGTTCCATAATTCATATTTTGGTGATTGCTGCAATGGACATTGGAGCAATATTTGTAACACCCCTGGGGGAGTAAAAGAGAACAATTCCTCAAAGTGGAGGCTTGGGCTTTGCCCTGTAAAGCCCCCATGAACCTCCTAAAATGCTGCCCTGTCAGCGGACATCTTAAAGAATGAATGAGATTGACAAATAAATGGTCAATAAATTATTAATAAAACAATTATGAAAGAATTTCCAAATGAATGAATGAATGAACAAATGTCTTTTTGTGACATTGTGCAAGTGGCCAGTCCAAGCTTTGCTGAGATATGTAAGAACCATTATTTTATAATTGACGACATACCTTTTGTGGGGTTGGTCTTCTTGCATAGTAGTTTCTGTATGCCTTAAAGTTGATGATGCTGACTTCACAAAATAAATATCTTGAGCAAAGTCAAAATAGATGTTGCCTGGCCCTGTTTTCAACAAAAAGGTACAAAAGTCATAAACTGAAATAAGTATTAATTACGAGGTCAAACAACCCCATCTACATAGTGCAGCTTTGAGGTTCAGAAATGAATTATGATGACAATGCAGAGAATACATCAACCATGATTGTAAGAGCTATTGCAGCAGCTAAAGCTGTAATAACATATATCCCAAGCCTCCGGTGGAGGAAGGGTAACTATGTTTTATCCCAAGTTACACATCTAGCATAACAATAACTAATTGAGTTTTTCATTCTGTAAATAAAAAAACTACCTTTTCTAATAAGAAATCCCTGGCTAGGCGACAGTACTCTTCCATCAAACTTAACATGAACCAATTTGGCCTAAAAAATTAATAACACCTAGGTTATAACACCTGTGGATTGTGGAGGGTGTGTCAGTGCAACTACACTTTGCACAGACCTTTTCCAAGCACCTTTAATGGCACATTAATAACTGATGAAAAACAAACAAACAAGCAAACAAACAAACAAACAAACAACCCTGTAATTCTATATCCGCACATCATAACATCAATCTAATGTATTTATTCATTCAATTATCCATTCATTTAACCATTTGCACACCAATGTGCCTGGACTGCCTTACAAATGGTTTATCATTTGTGACAGTCGTTCATTTCTAAAATGAATAACTTGTTTGGTTTATTTATTGCTGCAGTTTTAAGTTGTTTTTATTTTCAAACTCAGACACAGGGTAGCTTACAGTCTGTTATTTGCTCCCATCAATCACAAATCTGATTACCATGCATCCATTAAATGAAAATCAACCAATCATAATTGATCACAAATAGTTTCACACAAACGTCAGTACAAGTATGCAGGTATAGATAAAGTTTAAAAGATGCTTGGTGTCAAAGTTCAGGGTTTGATAGACTGGAGCAAACATCCAGATAAAAATGATGATAAGTCAGTGTTTTACTTCACAGAAAATCAAAAACTGCAGTAGATGAGCCTGTATTTACACATCATTTACGATACACTGTATTTATTTTAATATGTAATCAACACCTACCCCTCTAAAAGTATCATTGGGTGATTTGTTGTAATTCCATATTCTCATTCCCAATAGCTGTGTCTTGTGTCTCAAGCCAATAGTAAGGGTGTGGTCTTCACCCTCAGTGAAGGGAATCAGCCACATGTGTTCATCAGATGTTGTGACATTAACACCATCTATAATTCTAGTGCAAGAAAAACAAAAAAATTAATCCAAAGCTTGATATACCTGCATTGCAATGCAAATTTTGAATAATGTTTTAAAGGGGGTTAATCAGTTTTAAAACTTCGACAAGCATTAACTCATTGGGAAGCCAATATGCTAAGGTCAGATTTTTCTAGAGTGCTGGATGTATAATTATAGATGATAATGAGGGGGGCATTGGGGTTTCCAGTGTTGTTCTTAATATTTAAGTGCAGTGTTACGGTGAACAAGGCTGAAAAATTGTGATGTTGTGGTGATGCAAATCCTTGTGATATGCGATATTTAAGTTAATTTACGTGCAGTGTACGGTGAAATGAAAACTTTTTACAGAGTTACAATTTTAATCCAACGAAAATGTTTTTTGTTTTTTTTTGTTTTTTTTCAAGTGACTCAAGTGAAAAAATGCGGTGATGGTGTTTTGTTGAATGTTTTTGGGGTGTTCACCATCGATTTTTTGCGGTGTTCGCGACTCCTTAATGTCCCCCGCGATAATCTGTACGTTGATTTAGGAAAATACCAGATTTCTTGTTGAATGTCAAAGACTTTCGATTGTAACAAGTTCTGAGATGTTTCAACGAATATTCCATAAATGTTGAGATCAATGTGTGCAATAAAAAAGCAAATAAATTCATGGGCTGTTGACAAATCTAAGCATGCTTAATTTCTAGCTAATAATATTAAATATCTCAATGAAAATAACACTTTAAATTCCTAACTCAGATCAAAGTCCAAACCACTCACTTTCAAATTATCATCAATCAGGAAGAAAATAATGTTGGCATTTGAGCAATGATGGATAGTTGGTAAGGAATAGTCCATTTCTCTTGGACCCGTCAAGGCAATAAGTTGTTATAATGTACTAGAGCGAACTATAGGAATGTCAATACTTACTTGTCTAAAGTACGATCATCATCACCATAGTTTGGTAAATCGTTTAAATCCTTTGGATGTGCCTGGAGGACAAACAGTAATTTTCATTAAAAAAACTAGTCATTTAATATATGTTTGTACATATTCATATTACCATATCATATAGTCAAGATTGGTAACAATTAGTACATTTATTGTAATTACAAATAAGAGTGGGCAAATTGTAAGCATTCTCTGGACCAAACCAAAAATCTGGATAATTTAGAGTCCGGCCGATAATTAAAAAAATTAACATGAAAATTGATGAGTCCGAAACGGTAGAATAAATGCTAGGTATCCAAATTGAAACAAAGTTACATGAAAGCTATTTAATATTAATATGTAAAATTCAAGTTTTAGCAGCTATTTCTGATCTCTTTCCAGTAGTTCTTTTTTTCAAAAACCCATCAAGAATACAGAATTTATTTATTAAATATTCATGAAAAAATCAGGACCAGAAGAAAAAGTCTGGATAATTGAAAAATCAGGATAATTGAGGTCCAGATAATCAAGGTTCAACTGTAGCATTAATTTGTAATGACACAATATAACAGTCCCATCACAGCAGTGAATGACATACCTCCATCCTATCAAATTCAATAGGTATCAGTTCCATATTAGGTCCAAATAACTCCAATCCTGTCAGGCCCATGTAGTGCAGATCTCCCCAAGTGGCCACAAAACAAAGCTCTAATACTAGAAACATAATCATTTCCATGTGCAATTAGAAACAAATATTTATGCTGTTGACATAAACAGCAGTCACTGTGATTTCTTTTTAAATCACGATTATGTCATCATCCACTCATGCAGTTTTCCTCCTTTTTTAACATTAATATTATCCTTTCTCATGGTTTTGCAAATTATTTTCAAAGGTTTGCATTTGATCATTTTTCTAGCTTGTTGACACAAATTGTGCGATTTAATGAATCATTGAAAGTAAAGATAGCTGCAGGGTATTGTTTTAGTCTGGGATTCTGATAAGTTGAATTGTAGCGGGTCTGCACATTGAGGTACTTCCTACTGCACAATTCTGCACAATTATTTTACCTTGTCCATATGGAATACCATCATCAACAGTTTCCTCAACTTCAACTTCATCATCTTATGGATATACCAAATAAAAATAACAAAATGATTTACTACAAGTAATTATGGAATCAAATTATGAATATTGATAAAGCACCATCATGTTTGCTGACATCAACACCAGACATGATTATTTCAAATATCTCACAATGTGCACTTCCAGATATACTAAAATCAATTCCATACTCCCTCCCCACCCTAGAAGATATTTGGAAATTCCAGAGGTGTAAGTTGTCAAGAGGCACAGGAATTTTCTTGTAACTGACTGTATGTATCTGCAATAGTATTTTGGAAATTCAGAAAAATATTTCAGTCTGTACGTGGTCGGATATTGTCTTGAACTAGACAATCTTGGCATCAATTTAAATGTGATTTACAATGTTCATAACAATTCCTGTGAGAATCATTGACAAAGTTAATCCCAATTGCAACCACTGATAACTCTGGGCAGGTGATTTTCACCAACATCCTTTAAACAATCCTTCTTGGATGAATACCACTACATTATTTCATGAGCATTACCTTGCCCTGTACTCTCATCATCTTCATCTGTTGTTCTTCTTTGCCTTGCTTGAGTGAAAGGACGATCATCATCATCACCCTAAAATAATATAGTGCCAATTGAATATACTGTCTGGGTTTATTTTTGGGTACTGGAACTGATACTGATAACTGATGTAATAAATGGTAATAATCCTGGCAGGCACAAATAATATTATGCGCATCATAATGCATTCTTTATAATTTGCAGATGGAGTGTTGCAGTGAGGACACTTGAACCATGAACACTTGTCTTTATTTGGCTTTTCATTTTATGAGCTTCCTACTGCTTTAAAATACTCTAAAAAAGTAAACTTTAACTTAAATACACTGAGTTATCAAATTAAAATAAAATGTTTTCAGATCGATTAACTCAAAGGAAGCATGTTAAAAAAGTGTCAAAAAAGCACAAAGTGTTCAAGGTTCAAGTGACTTCACTGTAAGTTGGGATAGGTGTTATGCATAATAATATCAATAAATTGTAGAAGCTATAAAAATAGGTATTTAGATGATTAGTTTCTTTCCACAGCTGACAGACGTACATTCTACAGGTCTACAACTTAGTACAATAACTTCATATCATGTACCCAGATTAATTATGTATGTCATACACATGTTTATTAAAAGTGAAAAAATTATGTCATATAACAGATGTGCAATTTTAAAAATAATAACTAAAGGTACTATTTCACTTCCAAGAGCAGAGGGTACTTTCTCAAATTATTCTCCCAAGCAAGTGGTTTATCTATGAAGCTTTCAAAAGTATACGCTCTACCACCCACTCACTGTCAGTGCTCATGATTCTTACGAGTATTATCTATGAGCTCAACTGAAACATATATGGAGTCACTGGGAAACAAACTTGTCACTGCTCGTACAGAAGGCAGTGCCCTAAACTCTTCTTCAACAATACCTGGTCATTGTCAGCCCTGTCAGCTGTAGATGGTCTTTCATAGTCTTGACTGTATATCAAACTATCCTCATCTTCTGGTATCTCATATGTCTGGTCATACAGGGACATAGCATCTAGAATCTCCTCATCCATTGTGAACAAGATAGTCTGCAAAAAAAAAACAAATGAGATTAGGGGACAAGTACAACAGGAACAATAACTGAATATTATAATAACTTAACTGCAATAACTGATTGCAATAAAAACAACACAATAACTGATTGCAATAATCATGACAATTACAATAACAACAAAAATAACAATAGCTCCAATAATGCTAACCACAACAATGACAACAATTTTACCAGGAGGTATAACAAACTTACATCTCCAAATGATTCATCTTGTCCTAAGGTACCACTTGCCCTAAAAAAATCAATACAAAATTAGGTACTCTGTTGATAGTTGGTAGGTCCATCAACTATATGCCATGAAACAAATGGCATCTATCTACTGGCAGTGTCTCTCATTTAATTTTGTGGATCTTGTTTATGAGAAAGGATAGCCTCTGCTAATTCAAGCTGCTTTTCTTATCCTGCGTGCCCTTTGGTAACCGAGCAACCATGAACATAGCCTTGTACCCAGTGTTACTTTAGTGAGGGGTTTGGAATGAAACTGTGTGGTACGCAAAGGAACATGGGAAGGGGAGGAAAAATCTTTACTCTTTGTGCACATATTACATGCAAAGGATGAAAAGCTACTGTGTACGATTCTGCCATGAATAGCTGTTCCTTTTGTCAGTGCTTATCCCTTACGTTCAATCAAATGGATAAAAAAATAATAATAATAATTGGCAGAGTCTTTCAATTCTTGTCAGTAAACATGTTTGTCTGTTTTGACCGGAAGAATGCCACATTGGTCAAAAGGTTGGTGCACATATTTATAGTACAATAATTATAATTATAAAACTCATTACTGATTCATAAGGCAAAAACAATGAACATCACAACCCAAGCCATCTGTAAATCAGATACAAATTTGTCCTGATTTGCATAAAGTTTAACCTTTACTTTCTCAAATTCAAATGAAGATATTTTCAATTTTCTTTCACAAAATAGTGGTACTATTTTGGGAGTTTCATAAGTAATATACAATACTGGACCACAATATTCATGTCTGATCTACACGGGGAATACAATGTCTTGCTGCCTATACAGGTCGGCTGCTCATATTATATATATTACTTAACTATAACCTACAATTTAGAATTTATTTGAGATGAGAAACTGTTACTAGAGATAGTCTGCACTTATAATATCATTCTAGTTATTACCTCTGAATTTCCCCTTCAAATATAAGTTCATTGTCTAATGTTATTTCAATGTCTTTAGCTCCACGGTAAGAGTGTATACGAGACTTGTTATAGTTCTGAAAATTAAACCACAAATACCGGTATGATAATATTACTGACACCATTCAATGGTCAGTCAGCTGTAAGGCAAGTTGAAAGTGCAGTAAAAGTCTGGATCACGAAATAATGCCAATAGTGCCAATTTCACTTCTGTGTTGGGCGATTTACCTTTTTTGATAAGACGATAGACAATCAACTGTTTTGGTGGCTTCCATATTTAGTTGCTTAATTATGCACATATGCAGCATTTTTAAAGTTTCATCTATTGTGAGATGAAACTTTAATATTTCTTTGATCACCATGATTTTGAACACATTAAAAGTCACATGTGCATATTAAGCAACTAAAACTATCGCTTCATGCAAGAATCACAGGCCACAAGAAAACGTGGGGGTAAAAACTCTGGGTAGGAGATTGTAGCTAGCAATTCAAGTGTAATGAGTAGAAAAAAAATTTACTCACCCATATTCTAAGCATTGCAATTTTGATAGGTGATGTAAATGTGATGTAAATGTAATGGTTTTCTCTGGGCGTGAATGGTGCCATCCATAAATGCATATCATCTCTGCAATCAAGGCAACATATTTGGTCCGTGTATCATAATAATAATATATTTTGAGCAATTGCTTTTAAAATTTGACAAAGTGAAACATTAACAGCTTGAAACAATCATGATATTATTGGACCCTGTAATATGACAATATATCGGTCAAAATGTATAGGGCTGGTAGTTCAAATAAAAGTATAGTGAACCCAATATTGCAGACAGTACTGGGACCACAGAAATGTCTGGTTTGGAGAGGGTTCCAGTTTACCAAGGTTAATTTTACAAAAGATAGGAAAAAGTTAAATTCTACACCAAAAAGTTGTTATCTTTGAAAAGAATTCCATTACATTGAGGGTCCAGTATAGAGGGGTTTCCGTGAATCAATCAAAGCTATAAGTGCTTTACAGTGAATGTCATTCTGGCCTATGCCAGATACCACACAGAATGTGGGACTTTATTGAGGCCTCTCTCATGCAAAATAGGGGAAGAGATCAATGTACATCTGGTACATGTATAAATATAATGTATAAAATGTAGGTGTATAGATATAATCATATGCTTGTCTATTATAAGATGTTTTGATGATAATTCAATTCCTTACCTGGTACGAAAGATTCCATCCACTAAGTTGGTTACCACACGAGGATCACTGCCATAATCTGGCAGTATGTTGATGTCCAAAGGATCAGCAGTTATCTAAAAATGACAAGCAATTTCAGGTTGAAGTGCCAGGAGTCAAACATACATTTAATATAGCCTCCATGCAGTTTGTTGGAATGCAGCTCAACCTGGAGGACAAAACAATGGACTTCAGCTCCCAAGAGATCAAAAATCGTTTGTTAAGTCCTCCAGATGGGGCTGCTTTGACATCACCTTCACAGATTCCATTTCAATGGATTTCATCCATTTCTGATTTTTTTGTTCATTGTACTGAACCATTTGCTCATCCATTCTTTCACTCATCCATTTTTATTTTTTTATTAATGCAGTCATCCATTAATTAATTAATTAATTGATTAATTCATTCATCTGGTCATTAATTAATTAATTAATTAAGTTATCCAGTCATTCATTAGTTATTTCATTCAGTCAATCATTCATTCTTCCATTTGTTCATACATTCCTCAATTCCTTCACCCATCTATCCATTCCACCCTTCTATCACTCATTCAGTCATTTCTTAATTCATCCACACAATCAATCACGTATTCAAACATCTATCCTTTCCTCCATATTACATTCGTTCCTCCATTTATTCAATATTTCAACCAACTAAAGAGTGTTTCTCCCTTGGCATTTTTCACCTACCTCTTGTATCTGGGCTGGTTTTCCATACTCAGTAAATATTTCAATGCCATTGAGTCCTACATAGTGCTTATCTCCCCAAGTACTTAGGATATTGATCACTAGCTGTTTGCCTTTAGGTAGTGTAGGAATCTCTTGGCTTGTACGAATTACCCTTTATTTAGACATATATTATCATGATTACTGTTAGACAACCTCAAAATAGTAATATTTGCTTTGCTTGTATGGATTATATCAAATGAACATAAGCCACAGATCCATATCTAATATGCATTATATGTATTGTAAAAAAGGTCATTAAATCATATAAACCAAACTCTCCAATATTTTGATACCAATCAGCCATTCTCTAGCAGCTTGGACAGGTGTAGCATGCTCATTGCAGAGAACATGGTGATTGTACTGTCCCTCTTTAATACAAACAATTCCTCTTTTAACCAAGGAATCCCCCTTTAACCCAAAGAATCCCCCTTTAATCCAAGGAATCCCCCTTTAATCCAAGGAATTATCTTTTAATCACATGAATACCCCTTTAATCCAAGGAATTTCACATTAATCCAAGGAAACCCCCTTTGATACAAGGAATCCCCTTTTTTCCCAGGAATTTCTCATTTAATTCAAGGAATCCCCCTTTAATCTAAGTAATCCCTCTCTAATAAATCATTTGTCTAACCCTTCATCCATAGGTCTATAGTCTGTTTGATCTTTTTGTTGAACATCTTTCCTTGCTTCTTGTTTATTCACATCACTTGACAGAAACTGATCCAATGCATCATCTAAATGAAAAAATATACAACTGAAGGATGAAAAACCATTTTTACTTAGTACAATTCATCATATTTATGGATGAGCAAATAATTGTTATAATAAATAAATAAAAGAAATGTCAAAGCTGTGGTGATGCTAAATATTACTACGACGAAGTACTAACGTCCAAAAGGTCAGTTTTACCTTAATCTCTTTACAGTGTACAACTTATCAAAAATCAAGAATATGTTTACTGACAACTGACATAGTTCACTCTAGTATTTAGTTTTATCTGTTGGTGGAGCAAGGTATTATGGGTGTATCCCCTGGGACTGGGTGTATGGTATTAAAGGGCCCTTTAGTGTACATGCATAGGAGCAGCAGACGTTTCAAGTGGTGCATGGGACACCCCTGAAAAAGTTGTTACAAGTAATTACCTTGGTTTTGCAAGTCCATATTGTTTGTTATACGACCCTTGTGTGACTTCTCAAACATTGATAGGACATTCCAAGATTCCTCTAGGTTAAGGCTTTGCTCCCTGCAGAGACACACAACAGGAGTTTAACAATTCTTTTTAACATTGCTTCAGTTTCTCACCCACTCATTCACTCTTTCTCTTGTTTATTGACTCATCTCCTCATTCAATATGAAATGAATTCATTCACTCATTCAGTCACCCATTTATTCATTAATTCATTTCATTTGTTCATTCATTAAAAAATAACAATTGAAAATGATACTGGACATGATGTCTATTAGTTGTAATATACAGCTACTTACATTCTCCATTGCTGTCTTTTAGATAATGATGATTTATTGGGTTCTGGATCACCAGATAGGTATGGCTGTTCTACACGGTCAGGTGGTTGACTTGAAGGGATGGGGGATGGGGCCTTGTGTCTTGTATGCCTTGATTCTGCTCTTTTGTTTTCCTAATAACAAAAAACATAAGAATATAATTTAATGGCATGTCCGTTTTTATCACTTGGCCTTTGATATTTAAGTAATGTCAAGTGTAATGGCAGGATTGGATACTGCTTCCTACCAGATAAAGCCATATACAGAGGAAAAATGAACATGTTTAATACAAATTCAGATAAATCCTATATTCAACTGATAAAATTGATCCATTCAGTTAGCATATTAAGATAACTTGCATCCAGTGGATGACTTTATTCAGGCTTCATGCAATCCAGTCTGATATAGAGGTTTCTACAACTAAGACAAATTGTATTTTGGCCACACTGAGTAACATTTATTAATAATATTTATTAACTTATTATTACGAAAAATTTGAGAAATATTTCTATATATTAATAATAATTGTTGTTTTTATCTTTATTTTAAAGCAAACATAACATTTAGTAATACTTACAGTCAGTGTTGTAGAATTGTTTGAATCCAGACAAGTTGGAAGATTCTCTTTGCTGAAACACAAGATTAGCACTTATTAATTAAGAAGAAAATAATGATGATGATTTATAACATTTTTATCAGCATTTTAATTTGCATCAACCACCATTATCCATACCATAAACATCACCATCAATTTCACCACAAGCATCTTCATTTGTTGTTTCTGTCATAAATGTTGTTTTAAAACTCTCACTCTGTGAGTGACAAAATACTACTTTCCTCCACTTTATCATAATCATTCCAATAAATGATAGAATTAAATACATTAATGTCATGAATAAGTTCACCCAGAAATCAGAATTCGTTTCATACTGAAGAATGGTATTTGGGGAGGGGGTACAGCCCAGAGTAAAGGGGTTCCCAGAGCTTGAAATAGCCAAAGGCCCAATAAATCAGAATTTTTTCATACTGAAAAGTGTTTTTTTGGGGGTACTGCCCAGAATAGAGGAGTTCCCAGGGCTTGAAATAGTAGCCTGACAAAGACCAAATGACAGGCCACTTTGAATATTCCACAGTCCAACAAGATCATTGAAAGCCAAAAATATTTTCAAAATATGTCAAGTGAATATCTGATCAACTTGCCAAAAAAACACAACCTTGGTAGACCAATTTTTTTTATCCTATTTGAGGACCTCATTCAACTGCCAGTACTATCAATGGTACAAGCATCAAGACGGTCCTATTCCTAGTTAATAAATACTTACCGACTGGCAAAGTTTTCTGGCCATTCATTTCGTTTTCCAGGTAGACTATAACTACGTTCCCCAGTACTTCTACACCTTTTTGTAGTGGTGCCTGGTACTAGGTCTGGACTCTGTCTTGCTATTGTCTCGGCAGAACTGGCACTTCTCTTTTGAGAGCCTGATGTTGCATCTGAAAATAAGAGTAGAAATAAAATAGGATGAAATAGGATGATGAGTATCAATAAGAACTATTATCCGAACTATCCACTTATAAACCGTTTTTGCTTTAAACCCTTCAATTTATATTACATGTCGAAAAGATATGCAAGTGAGAGTTTGGACAGTTTCATTCACAAGCGAAGAAATGAATGAATACACAAGCATACGTCAAATACAAATGACTTTAAATAAATGAACTGATACATAAAAAATGATTATAAATGAATATTAAATGAATGAATTAATGAGCAAGTGAGTGAATGAGTGATGCAATGAATGAAGGAAACAATAGATGAATGGATGAATGAGTTACTAAGTGAATATTAAGTGAATAAATGCATGATTAAATAAATGGACCATATGTCTGAGAGAATTAGCTATAGCATACCTGCACCTTCCTCTGACAGCCATATTGGACGAGATTTTGACCTTGATGATGATCTTGACCTACAAATACAACAAATACATGATAAACACACTTGGAAACACCTTTGTCATGATTGAGTACATTTTAATATTAATAAACATTATATTGAAATGATAAAGCAAGTTTATGTTAATGAAGAACAAAAAAAACCAAAACTCTGAGGAGGAGGGTGGCGGTATTCAAGCCCCCCATCCTTCCAATAGATGGGTACTCTACCACTAAGCTACTGGAAACATAAAATATGACTTATCTACAAGTCGAGTGCTTCCACACTTAAATCCATATATCAAATTTCAAGTAACTATTAATATTTCCTTCATTCCATTTCAATACCTTGGCTTTTTGTTGCTCTGTAGCCATGGAGGCTTACTGGGCAAGGCAGCGGAATCACCCCTGAAATATGAAAAATGAAAATAAATCAAATTCAAATGAAACAAATCATAATTATAAACAAGCACAGAAAATGAAAGAAAAATTGCAAAATAATGAAATAAATATTGCAAATATTCTACCTTAAGTGATCTTCACCAATATCTATATTTGTGCCAGTATTTGATGATAGGTTTGGTGTGGAACTGGACCTGAGACAACATTTTAGAGAGTTTCAGTGACATAGAAGACAGGTTTATTAGGTTGAGAGCAGATCAGTGTAGCATGAGTTATAATTAATAATCATTGTGCTGTTTAGTGGGTCAACTTTCAAATTCACAAAACAAATGTGAAATTTCTTGGATGTTGTATCATGAACACTGACAGAAGACTGCAAAAACATTTAGTATCCGGCATCTCATTGAACTTCATTGTGAAGTTGGGAACTTGATTCTCTTTTTGGAAATGTTTTTTTAGTGAATTTTACAGGGGCCGCGCAACATATTTTGGATTGGGGAGGGGGGGAGGTACGATCGCCAAAGCCAGAAGTTATATCCACCCCAGAAAATTTTGAAAATATAACTCTCGCGGAATTGCAATTTCCGGCGTTCTGAGAAACATTAAGAACACAAAAATTATTAATAATTTCACTATGAGAAAAGGTATTTCTCATGGTTACAATGATATTTGATGAAATATCGGAAGAATTATTGGGGATCTATTCCCCTTCAGCCCCCCCTCTTGCATGGCCCCTGTTTTAACCAAATATCTGAACTTCCTAGCTTTATTTATGCACTTCAAAGTCAAAACCACATAATGTTACTGATCACAAGGATAACATGGAGTAAAATCATTTACAATACTGGAAATCAGTTTTAAAAAAATGATAAACTTAAGGCACTTACCGTGTGACTAACTTTCCTTCAGCAGAGTCAAGCAGCTTCTTTGACAGAGATTCAGCAAAACTACCACGCCTGTAAAAATAATCATGTTATTTCAAATATCTACATTATCAGTTATTATTAAAATCAATTACCACATACCACATTACTCATACTGCATGACATAAAGTCAGTCATACTGACATGAGCCTCCTAGATTTACATTATTTATATTGTTTGAAACATTGCACATAACCCTACATACAAATGTATTATTTGTCATATTTATGCCATTATTTTGTAGTACACAACTAGTTGAGGTTCAATGCAATAGCTTCTGAAACTAAAAACTAACAAGTTTTAATTTACAATGTATACACTAGTTCTAGAAGTTACCACCAGGTGCATTGTATACTACAAATCGCACACAACAAATCACAGTAAATCAAGCTTTATGTATGCAATGGTTTGCTGGTTATCCTTCCACAGTTAAATTCATTTCTTGATAAATTAATGTGTAACCACTATTGTATAAACTAGACAAATGAATTACTTGCAAGTTACTATACATGGACCTTGGCCCATATCCATACTGTCACAAGCCTATCCTTATTGGCAAACACTCATATTATTGTTTTTTTACTGATTTATCACGCTTATTATACATATTTGTAAATTCTGTTGACTAAATAATCAATCTTGAAACTTGATTTGCTCTGTAATTATAATGTTATTTAAAAGTGCATACCCTTTGTTGTCAGGAGTTCTTGACAAGAATGAACAGCCTGGTGATGGAGAAGGACTGGAAGGTTTCTGTTTGGAGATTGACGAAGACATGGAAACATCTTTGGACCTGCAACCAACCACCAATATGTCCTCAAACATTTCATGAATTATTGTAGAAAATTATCTGACCATCAATATCCATTCCTTTTGAGTGACATGATAGTAACCAGCCAATTTATACTGAGCTAGTTACATTATTTTTTAATTAGAAAATGAACAAACATTTGTCAAACAGGGATAATGTGTTCCAAAACAATTTTTTTGTGCAGACTGAGGTTCCATAGAAAAAAGAGAACAAGGTTAACACAACATCCCCTGCTTACATTGACAGGGGACTTGTATCAACTCTGGGATTTTAAGGATCATGTCACTTGATTTATTTGGTTTGTTTATAATATATTTTTCACTGATACTGATCCTGTTGAGGGACCTGCTGAAGACACTACCGGTAACAATTGATTTACCTTGACATTTTCAAGCTTTTTTCAACTACTGGTTTATCAATGACTGGTAAATCACCAACACTCTGTTTCGTTTCTTCATATGATTTCTTTAGCACTACTGTCTCACTGCGTACAGGTGGCTGTACTGATAGACTGGAGGAAACACTCATCTGTCCCTCGTGCAGATTGATGACTGTACTATAGTCAAAGACTTGGTTACCACAGCCCTGTAGTAGGATAAAGAATGATGAGTTGTATGAAGGATAGATGAATGAATGAATGAAGGAATGAACAAACGAATGAATGAATGAATGAATCAACGAACAAACAAATGAATGAATTAATGAATGAATGAATGAGTGACTGACTGAATGAATGAATGAATGAATGAATGAATGAATGAATGAATGAATGAGTAAATGAATGATATGATGAATCAGTGAACAAACGAATGAATGAATGAATGAATGAATCAACGAACAAACAAACGAATGAATTAATGAATGAATGAATGAGTGACTGAATGAATGAATGAATGAGTGAATGAATGAATGAATAAAGGAATGAATGAGTTAATGAATGAAAAAATAAAATAATGAATGAATAAATGAATCAATGAATCAATGAAAGAATGAAAGTTTAAAAGTATGAAATAATGAATGAATGAATGAATGAATGAAAGAATGAATGAATGAATGAATGAATGAATGAATGAATGAATGAATGAATGAATGAATGAATGAATGAATGAATGAGTAAATGAATGATATGATGAATCAGTGAATAAATGAATGAATGAGCAAATGATATATTGAATTTAATGATTAAAGAAATGAATGGATGAATGGATGAATGAATGAATGAATAACTAACAAAAGATGCAGCAAAACATAAGTTACATATAAGCAAATAAGAGACGTCAATGCAATAAGGCACAGGCCGCTTATAAAATTCTTCACAGCCATATGGACCAGAAGACCTCCAATATAATGCATAATAAGAGTTGACATTTAATTTGTAGAATATTTTGTTAAATTTGGCCTTGACACAAGGCCTTCTGATCCATTCAGCCCTAAAGAATTGTGTGGACAATCCATGAACAATAAAATTAAAGGATCCAACTATAACACAAAAAGAATAAGAGAAAGACATAAGAGGAACTCAAAAAATGGATAAAAAGGGAAAAAATGAAGTTGGAAAGATGGAAGTAAATAAATAAACCATTTTCAACTAATGACCTTGTCAATGGTTCCTTTCCACATCAGAATCCCTCCAACAAATATCCTGACATCCTTTATCCCCATATTGAGATCCTGAAAAGGAAGGGACACAATGAAGCATGAGTGGCCTTATCTTGCCCTGTACCAACAGGAGTGGAACTTAAAAAGGTGTTTACAGCATTACAGTGCCTATTTGAACAAATTTGCATTCAGTATTTTGGACACACAGTATTATGATATACTATAGATCGGTACACACTAGGCAACAACTTGTCCCCGCAACAATTTCCCCTGTGTGTACTAAGTATTTTTGGCAGAAATTGTTGTCTCTCACCGACTTGCCGCATGAAATCCAACCGGTTGGATTGTTGATCCAGTGCACACTGAGGCGACCTGTCCTATGGACAAGTTGCTGTGACTTGTCACCTAGTGTGTACCGACCTTATATCATTCACGCAACAAGTAAATTGTCAATAAACACCTGTGAATAGGTCTACTACTGGTACAGTAAATGCCACTCTGTTTTCAGAATTATAATTTCTTAACCTTTCCAGGGTTCCTAACTATGATGACTTAACATAAATGTTGGCAGAGTTTTTCAAATAATGTACAACACATTTCATATTATTATCTATTATAATTATATAGTGACTAAGGTAAGTCCAATGTAACTTCAGTGGAAATATTGCTGCTTTGTATGGAAACCTTACCCTGACCCCACCATTAAAGTTCCATATAACGATCTTGGAGAGACTTTGTTGGTTGACTGGTAGGTGAAACATGATTTCTACAGGTGAGCCAGGAACGAACTGACAACACCACATGTACCTGGGCTTGTTTGTCTACACAACAAATCAACAAACAAATTTAGTTGAAGAAATGGTCACATTGCCTGTTTTGGTTTACAGTAGTTGTTGCAGGAACAAATATTTTGATTTGCTTGTTGCTGTTTGAAAATAGGAAATTTTAAACATTATTGAGTTCTACAAATCAACAAAGTGGAACAGACTTAGCTAAAGAAATAGTAACATCATTTTTTGACATGTGGGTGACTTTATAGTAGCTGTTAAAGCTTTACACATTCAGTAGCTTTTTGTTGATATTTTCAACATTTATTTAGTCATTTTACATTTGCCCCAATTTTCTAATTTCAAATAATAAGAAGCAACACACACAAAAAAATAGCAAATTTTCAACAATAGTCATTTTACATTTGCCCCAATTTTCTAATTTCAAATAATAAGAAGCAACACACACAAAAAAATAGCTTGACACAACTACAAGCATTAGCATCATTGCATGCAGTGGACATTAATGTGTGTCCAATATACAGCAGGACAACACTCTAAATCCATCACTGACATCCTTTTCACCTTTGTTTTAGCATTGGCTATGTTTGCTATTAGTCCCTGATCTCCAAAGTACCCAGACACTGATAAATCACATGCATTGTATGTTATAAGACTACCAGCATCACTGAAGAACTGAACCTACCGTAACATAGAAACAAACTAATTAGTGATATGAATCCATGAATGACAGAATGAATGAATAAATTAAAAGGAAAACATGGATGGATGGATGGGTGGGCAGATGGATGGATGGATGGATGGATGGATGGATGGATGGATGGATGGATGGATGGATGGATGGATGGATGGATGGATGGATGGATGGATGGATGGATGGATGGATGGATGATATTGCCTGGATGAATGAATAAAATACATATTAAATAAATAAAATTAATAATGAATAAATCGACACAAAAAAGAGAGAACAAATGAATGGATGAAAAACACACAACAAGACAGTTACAGAGATCACCAGGCAGATTGAAAAACACACAGTCAAATAAACTAGGAAAACACAATTCTCAATGTAAGGTTCTATATGTAATGTTAGGTTCCAGTTCACACCTCAGTTATACCAAGAGTATTGGGATGCCCCCAGTTAGACTGTATTTCTATGTTAACGTCAATACCATCTTCTTGCTGTCCAGCGTATGATGAGTCTACTGAATGAACTCCTTGGGATGATGCCTGGTACATAGAAAATGATATTATTAGAATTATTGAGAATGGTTTGGTGTCCCAATGTAACCAAGTGAGTTTCAATATATACATGTAGATACAACAATCAGACACTATAATGACCAAGCATATATTAGGGGAACACAGTAAGGCTGTAATCAGGAACAAAACATCTGTAAATGACTAAATGCTTGTCCAAGATTATTGCCAACCCATAGAATGAGCAGGACTGGTTAAGAACAAGCTACAGCGCCACCTCCCCTCCCTCACTCCTTCCAAAAATGTCACAAAATCAACACCAAAACATCAAATAAACTATTAAATAAATAAAAAAATGATCCCTACCAGACTAGTCCCCACACTTGTTGCAATATTAGAATCAGGTTCAGAGTTCAGGCTTTGCTGTGCACTTGTGTAATCTACTGTAGCTTTCATAGGTGACCCCCTGCGGCCAGTTGGTGTTGTTGGTGCAGATCCTTTAAAGGGAGGGCCTTTCACCTCCAGCTTAGACAGTAATGATATCAGGTGTTGCTGCTGCCTATAGTGAAATACAACAAACACATGAAGGAATGATATGTTGAATCAGTGAATAAATGAATGAATGAACAAATAATATATTGAATGAATGAATGAATAAGGGAATGAATGAATGAGCGACATAATGAATGGATGAATGAATAAAGGAATGAATGAATGAGCGACATAATGAATGAATGAATGAATGAATGAGTGAATTAATTAATTAATTAATTAATTAATTAATTAATGAGCGACATGAATGAATGAAGGAATGAATAAATGAATGACATAATGAATGAAGGAAGGAATGAACTACATAATACATGAGTGAATGAGTGACATAATGCATGAATGAATGAAATCAATTAAGGAAGGAAGGAATTAATGAGCGACATACTGAGTGTATGAATGAATGAAGGAAGGAATGAAGGAAGGATGGAATGAATGAATGACAATATGTATGCATGCATGAATTAATGGATGGATGGATGAATGTATAAACCAATGAATGAACGACTGTATGAATGAATGAACAACATAATAAATGAATGAATGGATGAATGGATGAATGAATGAATGAATGAATGAATGAATGAATGAATGAATGAATGAATGAATGAATGAATGACTGTATGAATGAATTGATATAATTAATAATAAGTGAAGGAACAATTGAATGCAAGGACAGCATAATGAAAACAATGCTTAACAAATGCTAGGAACAATACATGAACACATTTACATTGGTTACCAATCGAGCAGAGGATTATCTTTAAATTACTATTATTCACGTACAAAATTGTCCATGGTTTAGCACCAAAATATTTGAATGAGTTAATACAAGTATATGTTCCTAAGCGCACTTTAAGATCTTCAACAAAATCCCTTCTGTACGAGCCAAATTTTAATCTTAAGTCCTATGGCTCACGTGCTTTTTCAGTTTGTGCTCCAAGATTATGGAACAGTCTTCCATTTGACATAAGAAATAGCGAAAATATAGCCACTTTTAAAACAAAATTAAAAACATATTTATTTAGAAAAGCATATTTTTGATAGTAATATTCATATTATTTGTACATATATTTATATATTACAAAATTAATTTTAATTTAATTAATTAATTAATTTATTTTTTTATTTTTATACATATTTATATTGTTTGTAGATTTTATTATTCTATAGTCGAATTCTTTTTATCATTTGTATATAATATATTTATTATAATTATTTATTATTTATTGTAAAGCGCTTTTGGACTTGTAAGGAATTAGCGCTATATTAAATAAAGTATTATTATTATTATTAAACCAAAACAGCTCAATGAATGCATGGGAGAATAGTTAAAGATGCACAGCTTTTATTTTAAAGTAAATCACCTTGGATCCATGCCTCTAACTTTCTGTGTAACTCGTGAGATAGTTTTCTCTTTAGTGGATGCTATGGATGCAGGCCTCTGTCCATCATAGTCCTTATCACTTCTAGTTGCATTATCCTTAAAAGAAGTACAATGAAATCTCATTCAATTATACTTGATCTTGAAGACATAACAGTAACTGGATACTGGATATCAACAAATTTGATTTCCCTTTCAATCAAGCCACACAAAACAAAAGGTTGAAAGTTCTTAACGATCTTTAACATTGTACAACTTAAATTATACTTAACGACCATTTAAGGTGGATCCGTATAGTTTCAGCATGTGCACTCGTGCATGACCATGCGCCCACCTCAAACTTTAACAATTTTTTTTTGATGACGTCATGAAAATATACAACGCGTGCTTTTAATAACATTAAAAAAACTGAGCGGTGAATTTTTTTGAAATTTTCAGAATACTATTTTGCTAGTATAGAGTAGTTCACAAATTTTCAATGATTTTCCAACTACATAATTTTTTAATTTTTAGCAAAAACCATTATTTTGTTATTTTTAAGGTTCTGCAGTTGGGATTGTTTTGAAAAAAAAAAATACTACTTAAAACTAGAGTTTTTATTTTTCTATGTTAAAAATGAGCTTTATTATGACAGCCATAGTGTTGCTATGGTGATTGCTCACGTGATCATTTGTGCAAACACTAAATCTTTGACTCAAAGTCTTTGAAAATAATATTATAGTCTGCCCATGAGCTTTGTGGGCAGTTGATATTTAATAAACTTCTGAGATCCGAGACGCCCAATAACTATATGGAGCCTCCTTAAATAATATTTTGTGCTTCTAAAATAATTGAAAAAAAAGGTTAGCTAATGTTATTTGCATATATGAAATGTTAATTCTAAAGGCTTAGCATGGTCTGAAAGTTCAGATTTAAAAGGTACAATGTCTCTACATACTGTTCTGTTTTCTGGAGCAGTTTTGCATCCACTTGTTACGTCTGAAATTGAATGAATTAAAATAATTTGCAAATGTTATCTAATGACTGAACAAGCAGACTAGCACATGAGCAGTGAAAGTGAATGAATGAATGAGCCAACAAGATAATGAATGAAGGAACAAAGATATAACAGAAGACTAGTATTAATATTTTGTGCACTTTACCAATATTTTGGTTTTCAAGGGCCATAGCTTTGAAGATTTCATCAGCATTATCATCCATCTTGGTTAATTGTTCATTTGATTTTTTCTTTGATGATGAAGATAAGGTCCTTGCTCTTGGTTTTTGAGCTGCTATTAAGAAGAAGCAAAAACAAGCATAAAACAAAATCACCTTGACCAAAGACATACTAAATGAATTTAATTTTATAGAATGTTTGAGATACAACACACGCTCTGATTAGCTGAGATGCACAATGCATGCACACATATTTCTTGCCACAAAATAATAATGCAGAAAATCTGCCTAAAACCATTAATTGTATTGCATACATACACAATGCGTGTACACATATTTCTTGCCACAAATAATGCAGAAAATCTACCTAAATCCATAATTGTATTTTATAAATTAAAGGAATAGAAAACTTGGCCGCAGTGCTCTTGCTCTCTCTGCTTCATGGTCATACTTCTCTTAACACTTCTCTCATCCTTTTCAAATACTTGTGTGCTCTATTACTTCATAAAACTGATGCTGCCCTGTTTTCTATACCTTCAATATAAAATAATTATGGCCCTTGTGTTAAATCCCCAACTAGCCAAAATTCAAACCAGTTGCAAGTATGGTCAAATTAAGTTTGATCGTCAATAACTTACAAGATGTTAATTCGACTTGGTTATCGTTGGGCTTTACCCGAATATCTTCAGGTTGACTGAAACAAAGGAAAAAATAATGCATCAAATAATATTTTGTAATGAAATGATTGATGCAGAAAATGATGCAACCAGAAAATATCACCAAACAGGTAGTCCCACAGATTCATTTGGTACAAATGACCTATTGTGCTATGACATCATGATTTGTTCACATGGGGGACAGAGTCACCAAAATGTACAAAATGTGCATCTAGGGAAACAGTTTATTCTCAAATGGCCTTGTTTTCAGATATTATAATTATATTAGGTGTAAATATGCCATTAAAAATTAATATTCTCTGCATTTTAGAGTGCAAACATTAAATATGTGTGCACAACAGTTGTCACTGTTTAGTAGTAAGTAAATAGCACTAAATAAACAAATTTAATTAACATAAAATAGCACTATTTAGTCTGTGGTATTTCTGTTGCACACTTTTAGTGCGTGCACTCTTACTATTGATTGTTCTCTTTGTGATTAGAACAGATTTTAGAACAGTCTGTGAATTTGTGTTGATCTGACACCTTCTAACAGCCATGGTCATTTGCTTTTAAACAAACCGAATTTTTTAAATGATGTCAGTCATACCTAGTGCATTAGAGCAATAATTTGAAACAACAAAAAATGCAGATTGGCTCTGCTAACAAAAGCATTTTTTTTCTTTTAAGAGGCCAGTGTTTTTTTTTTTTCTGTTTAAAAAATGTTCACTTAATAGTACCTGCAGGATCGTTTTTCTTTACTGGGAGTTGAGGAAATAATGTCTTTCGCATCTTCTTTTCTCCTTAAAATGCAGAATAATTACTTGATAAGTTGGCAGATTGATTGTCCTGATCATCACACCATTATAATATGCAGTATCATCATCATGATCATCATTCATTTGATCAATTCACAGCATACAAATGTTCTGGGTTGTTGATTAATTATTAATGCAGTTGAAACAAAACATACATGTAAGACGGCAAAATGCAGGAATTTTTAAATTGCTATATTTCATAAATAGTTAAAACTATAGTAAAATAAACAATTCAAAATAAAAAAAACACTGTTTTGACAATTGAATTGAATATAATTTTGTTACATTAATTCACCAAGGCATTCTTTCTGACGTTTTTTTTTTTCAAATGAGTGTAAACCAAATAACAAAAACACACTTCACAAGTATTTAACTATCTCCATCAAAAGACATCTACCTTGTGCTTGACAAGACCCTTTCTTTTTTACTTTCTAAAACAGAACAAAGTAAACACTTCAATGTAATTGGATGAAATACAGGTGTCAGATAGATGTAACTCAGAGAGAGTATATAGATATACAAATTGCTCTCAAAGCAAGAAGATAAAACAGACAAATTATGGCTACATTTCATGGTGAGCAGATAATGAAGGAAATAAAAACCTGTTGCAAAGATGAGCAATGTTTCAATTATAAAAAACAGATAAAGAAATCTTCAATAAGTAGACAATAGTGAGTACTTGATCATGAAGAAATTAATGAATAGATTAATATTAATGAGGAAAGAAGAGAGGAAAGGAGGAAGAAGGTAGGAAGGCAGTGAAGAAAGGAAGGTAAGAAGGAAGGCAGGAAGGAATGGAGGAAGTAAGTGAGGAAGGATGTAAGGAAAGGAGGAAGAAGGGAGGCAGGGAGGGGAGGGAAGGAGGGAGGAATGGAAGGAAGGAAGGAAGGAAGGAAGGAAGAGGATGGAACAAGAGAAGGAGGGTAGACAGGAAGGAAGAGAGGAAGAAGGAAGCAAAACAATGAAGATACAAAACAACAATGCACAAATGAATAGCACTGCACAAACTACAAGCCAACATACTTGATGGGTTTGAAAAGCTCAACACCACCATATCCTCATCACCAATAATTCTTGTCCTTTTTGCTTGCTTTTCCTTTGGTGTTGACTCCTTCACAAAGGTCTTTTCTTTAGAAACAGGTTGAACAGGTTGAACAGGTTTTACATGTTTTTCTTCAGGTTCATCATTTATTGGAATCTCAAAACTAATACTTTGCTTATTAGTTGATGGTGTAGTTTTTTCTTTGACTTCAACTGAGGAGCTTGTTATGGGAGTGAGATGAGGGAGTCGGTCAAGCTCTGCAAGATTGAGGCTGCTGCTTGCTCCTTCAAGTTCTTCCTCTATCTCATCTTCATCAGAGCTTTCATCTTGGGATTTTCCAGTTTCTTTTTCAAGTCTTATTCTCTATTAGAAAAAAGAATTTATTAGATTATTTATTAATAACCTTTTTTCATAACAAGATCACCATCTTCATGGACAATCACCAGAGTTCAGTTGTTGCAAAGCTTGGATAAAGTTATCCACTTAATAATATGACTAATGTCCTTTAGAATTTCTTTAAAATTTATACACTAAATAGTGCTTTATCAATTGAATAACATAAGACTTTGTGCAACTTGCCTCAGTGGATGATAATCATCATAAAAATCATCATCACTTTCATCACCAACAAACAATATGTCATCTACAAAAAATGTTGTATTACAGCATGGTGCAAAAATCTGTGACAGATTATAATTTAGATGCACATACTTAGTTACTTCTATGTCTACTTTGTAATAATATATATATTATGCAGGAATCAAGACTGACTGCGATGCAGATATAGACTGAAGTGTATGGATTGCATAAATTATTATAATGGCTAATATGCAGTCACAGATTTTGGCTATCACATTGCCTAAGCAACAAAATCTAAATAATAAATTATATGTTATCATGATAATAATTACACTTATTACCTCTTGGGCTATCTTGATGTTTTCTTGTATACTCTGATCTGCTTCCAGTGACTTGCGTAATGTCTTAAACACAACAACCAGGTAAGAATCAGCCAGTTTCTAATATACCATGGTATGACAAGGTATGACATGGTATGACAAGGGGAACAAAAACATTGCGACAGTCTGCTATTTTTTAACAGCTCAACCTAGCTAACTCAGCATTCTAATCTCCTTTGCTTACTTTATCTTTTATTGTGCTCTGAATATGCTAGTAATGACATAACTGTCTTTGTCAACACATAACTTTATAAAGTAAAAATATTCTATAAATGGGCTTTAAATAATATTCTGCATTGCCATGCAATTAATTACAATGCAATTAATTCTACTATAATTGTCTAAGTACTAGAAGTAGGTGTTATATTTCTCTCTCAGCTACAAATATAGCCTCTTTTATTAGTTGAAATAAACCTTTCCACGGATGCTGTACAACAACCTCTGCCTCAAACACATGTAATTATTCTTTAGAGTTTGACTACAGTCTGTGGTAATCTGACAAATTCACAGTAAAGTAGTAATTTGTGAATGCGTTCGGTGTGTAGTAATGAATACAAAGCAATGTTAAGAGAACAATATCATACGCCCTTGGCAGGATTTGAACCCACGTTTATCAGTATTCTAGTCCGACTTGTTAACCACTACACCACAAGGTGTACACTTCACAATTCAGCTGCATTTCCAGCGTGGTTGTCCTTGTGAGGATTTCACACATTGATGTACATTGACCAAGATTAAGATTGCAATCTAATTCTAAAGAATAATATCATTACATGCTGTCGAGGCTGAGGTAGTTATACAGCATCAGCGGAAAGTTAGTAAAGGCACTTTTAATTAGAAATTACTTAAAATTATAATTATTTTATTTGAGGAGAATTAACATTACCTCAACATCATTAATACTGAGGGTCAACTCATCCTCGTCGTCACTGTTATCTTCTAATTCTAAATCTTCTGATAAGTTGAGGTAGCTGTCAATCACATCATTTTCATCATCATCATCATCATCATCATGATCTGCTGTTGCTTCAAAGTCTTCACTGTAAAGCCCTGATAAGACTCCTAATAAATATTAAGGATGAAAGTGTGTTGGATCAGCAATAACAGTTAAGTTAAGTAAAATAGGATTATTCACAGTGAAATTAATTATTGGTTGTGGTAATAGGGTGGAGATGGAACACAGGAAAAAATAATTGGAAATCAGACACGGTTATGATGATGGTGGTGATAATGGTGGTGATGATGGTGGTGATAATAGTGCTCAATGTCAGTGCAGTGAAACTAGTTAAATGCTTCTGTTATCTGTGATTATTAGTGTTGGTGATGTCAAGACGATGATGTCGAAATGATGTCAAGACGATGATGTCGAGATGATGTCAAGATGATGATGTCGAGATGATGTCAAGATGATGATGTCGAGATGATGTCAAGATGATGATGTCGAGATGATGTCGAGATGATGTCAAGATGATGATGTTGAGATGATTATGTTGAGATGATGTCAAGATGATGATGTCGAGATGATGTCAAGATGATGATGTCGAGATGATGTTGAGATGACGTCAAGATGATGATGTCGAAATGATGTCAAGATGATGATGTCGAGATGATGTCAAGATGATGATGTCGAGATGATGATGTCGAGATGATGTTGAGATGATGTCAAGATGATGATGATGATGATGGTGATATGATAATGCTCCGTGTTGGTGATGGTGATGCCTTGTTTGGACTGACGTAATGCTTCTGTGGTGATTATTTGTCTTGATGTCAAAATGATGATGATGAGCAATAAAATATCATTATGCATTGCTGATAATAATGGTAAAACAAACAATTAATATTAAATAATAAATAATTATAATAAAATAATCAAACAATAACACTAGTCTTACAATCAGGCAATGATATCAAATTTATTAAATAACAGTGAACAATGCAAAATTCAACATTAAATGTAATGCATCTTTAGAATATATAAAAATATCATTTGCTGTACCTGGTGCTTTCAATTGAAGTTTAGATCCTTTATTTGTTTTTATTTGTACCAAATCCTGAAATTAAAAATAATTAATATCATTACAAGATATCATATAAACAATGGAAATCACAACCCATGAAGGCATCTGTAAATTGGATACAGACTCTTCCTGATTTGCATAAAGTTTAACCTTTACTTCCTCGAAATCAAATGAAGATATTTTCAATTTTATTTCACAAAATGCTTGTACTATATTGGGAGTTTCATAAGCAATACAATATTTGTGTCTGATCTGCATGGGAAATATATTATCTGTACTACAGGTTAGCTCAGTAGGTAGAGCATCGGACTACAGGGTGGGAGGTAACGAGTTCGATCCCTGTGGCAGGACCAACACTCAGGGTCTTAAAATAATTGAGGAGAAGTTGCTGCCTTTGTTTCTCCATTTACATATTATGGTAAGATCTTCACGTCCTCTCAGATACCGATGTAAAACTGGAGGTCCCGTCTCTCTACACTTCATTCACTAATCTGTATTAGAGGGACGATAAAGAACCCACACTATTGTTTGAAATGAGTAGGGAATTCCCGGTATGTGTGGCCTGATCATACTAATTCATGCTAACTACTATAACCCCTCATGATTGTAAGCCGTGTGGCAGCAAAATTGCGCCTTAAATAGTGGCCCATATAAATAGATTAAAACAATTGTAAAGCGCATTGAGATGTATGAAATGTGCTATATAAGCACCTCACATTATATCCCATACAGATCGGCTGTGAATATTGTATATTATATATATATTACTTAGAAGTGAATTTATGTATTATAAGTATTATGTAAGTATACTACTGTCTACAATAATTAGGATACTCACTGGTTGCCATTCTCTTCGAGGTGCTTGGTCTGGTATGGGGGCAGTTTTAGCTCTCACCTCCCTGAAGCAAAAACATACTGGTATAAAATATTTATGATCAAATTAAAAAAATGAATTATATTTCTTTCCATATCTTATTTTTTACATACCCTACTTCTTTCTCAAGCCACTGTAGTTCAAATTCAAGTTGTTTTCTCCTTAGACTGTATGTGTCTAGAAATATGGAAATCAACATACATCTAATATTTTTGTGTCAGATCATATGAGTGCAAAATCATTAATAATTAAATCTGTACTTTTACAACAAACTTCAAAACATCATCAGACATTGGCACCATCACCATTTTCACCACCAACATCATCATCATTCTAAATCATCATCATCATCATCACTATTATCACCATCATTCTAAATCATTGTCATCATCACTATCATCACCATCATCATCATTCTAAATCACCATTGTCATCACTATCATCACCATCATCATCACCCCAGGCCTGCCTAAAATTCATTACGATACAGACCTGCTGTTTTGGTTTGCCTTGATGGAGTTCTTTCCTTTGCTGTTGATGGAGGTAGTATACGAGCTAGGTCAGCATTAGCGCCATTCACATAAAGAGAAAACCCTTGTTCTTTTTTCTCTAGTTCAATTTGCCTGCTGTCTTTTTCTTTCAATTTCTTTAGCAGTCTAGAAACATAGCCAGGATATAACAGAGTGTAAAACATTTATTATCAATCATTGGTATAATTAGGAAAGTTGGAAAGTTTTCAGGTTGCTTACTTTTTGTCATTGTCAAACAGGCAAAAATATGATCATAATAAAATGATATTAAACTGTTTATTTCAATAATGGCATGGAATGACAGTGTACATAAAATGTGATAAAATTAAAAGCCTGATCAAGATTTAAGTGGAGCTGATGGCTTAAACAGACTTCACATACATTATTTAGGAAATTTGAAATCTAAAACTTAAGTAACCGTAGATCCAAGGGGGACCCAGAAGGCACATTCCCCCATGAGATATTAACCGAGTATTTTTCTAAATTAACAGTTGATTATCGTAACTGAAATCTATAAAGTACCCCTTTCAAAGTCTCTGGATCTGTTTTGTGATTGCATCACATATAAATTCCCTTTGAAATAGTATGCATGTAATACCGGTATATAAGATTATACAATATGAACAGCTGATCTGTGTAAGGATTTAAAACAGCATCAGCTGCAAGCAAGCTATTCTAAATCTCATTCAGATTGGACATGAATATTGCGTATGGTATTACTTATCAAATTTCTTGATTAATGCTGCTATTTTAGATTTAAAATGTTGAAATTAAATGTAATTTGGCCAAGATATTTCAAGCTGAACCTTATGCAAATAAGGACAAATTTTGTCAGTATTTAAGAATGATGCCTTCATGAGAGGAAATTGGGGAATCTCGAACACCGCAACACCGCAAAAATCGATAGTGAACACCAAACACCCCAAAAAAATTCAACAAAACACTGTCACCATACTTTTTCATGAGTCACGTGAAAAGAAACAATTTTGTTGGATTAAAATTGCAACTCCCGAAAAAGTTTTCACTTCACCATACACCACACGTAAAATAACTTGCATCACTGCAATACCGCAATTTTTCAACTTCGTACACTGTAACACCACACTAAAATAAGGACAACACCGCAACACTGCAAACCCCAATGTCCCTCTCTCTCATGTCTGCATTGTGCCCTTATTGTTCTAGAACATGCATTATCAATGAATATGATAATAATGAATACCTGTTTCTTTCTTGTAGAAGTACCAGATAGTCTTCATAACCTGATGATATGTCTTTATTTTGTGGCACCCCTGTTACTGGCTATTGGTAGAAACAAGTTTAAACAAATTGAAAATAATTCATGAATAAATAATTACAGTGATTTGACACAGGTTAACTTTGTATTCTAAATACCATGACGTTGCATGACTTTTTACATGACTTTTTCATTATTTCCCATGGCTGATAATTATCAAAAATAATCACTCAATTTATGTTTGTTTGATTTTGTTTTTTTGTTGTTGTTTTTTTTTGTTTTTTTTTTGTTTTTTTTTTTTTTGTTTTTTTTTGTTTGTTTTTTTTCGCTAAATAGAGACTAATACATGATATAAATGCCTAAAGTAAGTTATTTTCATGTAGTTCAAATGTTTATAAATTAACCTAAATAATACAGACCTCTTTTGCTGGCTTGAAATGCTTTCCTTTGTGTTTGTCCCATTTATTCGAGTTTGGATTCGAAGAATATTCTAAAGAATAAAAACATTGACTTCCATGGGATCTTAGATTACACTTCGTTCAAAATGCATTGATACCTAAATTTTCACATCAATCGCAAAATGCGGATATAAACTAAGATGCAATAAATAAGAAAAACGTATTTATTAAAGTCCGATCATTATATTGAATGCATTCTTATTCGACAAGTTGTTACTTTCATCAATAAAGCATTCATCCAAATTGTGTAAATATAATTTTCTTCATTAGTGTAAAAATTAACTCGAGTCTCGAAATTATTTCTTTAAGACAAAATTCGGGAAAATTTGCCAATAACAAGCAACACTGAATGACATTTACTTAAATTGTTCTTACTTTCCATATTCCAACGTCGTTGAGCATCTCATGCTAGTTGAAGTAACTTCGGTTTAATTGCTTGCAAGAGCATTTCTTGTGACAAAAGTTGCTAAAAATGGGTATTTTCAATGTAGAGTTGTGCTGCCCGCCATTTTGTTTGTTGGTATCTACGGATACCGAACTGACATCTGGGAAACATGTAGATTACACAGGCACCCCACCACCTCCGCTCTAGAGTCACATTCAGATCAGAAAAACTAGTTTTTTTTTTGTGTGAATTTGATTTCACACTACACTACTTTTGTATCTTTCTTAAAAACCATTAGAGGGATGCTAGATCTTTGGAAACCTTTTTTCCTTTGCTTTTGTTCTTTGTCTTCACAACCCACATAGACCACCTGACTTCAAAATAATACTAAAAGGGACTAAAGGGAGTATTTGGATCGAAGCCTGGTTTTCATTTCATGCACAAAAGCAAACACAATCAATTGTAATACAGCAAGCCTCACTTTTACCATACAAAATCAAACAGCCAACTCTTTTTTTATTATTTTATTATTTATCGCAAATATAATTGTTTGTACTTGTAAAGTTCATTGTGTTATAATGACTTTATTTGTTTATGGTACAACACTCGAAAGTATTTTCAGTTATGTATTTGCATACTTCATTATCTAAATTTTTGCAAATCAGGACATCTCTTCACGCTGCAAGTTTGATCATGATTGGTGGACTTAATAACTGTACATTTAGAAGTATTTATTTCAAATACATCATCACTGGTCTTCGGTGCAGCACACAGGGCTGTAAAACCTCCCAGGTAATCTACGAGTCTCCAGATTTTGGGACAAATCTCACAGTCTCAACATTTCAGTGTCAAATCTTCTGGATAAATGCAAAACTGGAAATCGCATTGATTTTCTAGTGTTTAAACTATAAATAGAAGCCAGAATCTATAAATTGTAAACGAAACTGCGTACAACATTTTTATTTATTTATCTTGTTTTCAATCGATTTAACATTGGGACAATCTCAAGATCAGAAATGTCAGGGGTTCACAGCTCTGACCATGTCCTTATCAACTACACACACAATAGACCACAAAATTCGATTCTATCCAAATTCATTTTTTATTATTAATAAAAAAAAAACACAACATCTTACACCTCTTGACATCATTCCTGTGTTGCTGCTTTAGACCTCGTCACTTGGTAGACTTCTCCCTGCAAGAAACTTGACAACTTCACCTTGTTAACATTAGCTGGTCAACCTCTACTGATGTATAACACACAGACGGGCAGATGGGCAATAATTAAGTGACAAGAACTCTCTGCTGTAATGTGCGAGGGTCCTTGGAGGACACCCAAGTGACATAAGGGTATCCTCAGATGATTTGACTACAAATCCTTGATGTGTCTTGTGGTGTTTGCTCTTTGAGGTGTGCAAGTGTCTAGACAGTTGATAACTGGCAATCATGTTGATGTTTGGATATTCTAGCAGTTTAGGCAGATATTTGTTGCTTCAGGCTAACAATGGTCTGGTACTCACTCTTTTCTGTGGTTGACTGAGAGTACTTCCCACAATGATGACAACTACGGGGCACACCCAAACTAATATACAGTACAATAAATCTAGACTTATCCAATTACCGAAATACAATCAAGTTAAAAAGAGGAACAATAACAATATTATCTACTTTACACATGTTATCTTTGCTATGTACATGATAATATTTGAGAAATTGAAAATTATCACTACTTTTTTTTAGTGAAGATATAAATTATAATTTTGTGTGAATAAATTAATGCAAATATGAAATCAGCTAGCAATTTGGTATCTGATTTCATGCTTGCATAAATGTGATGATCTTGGCTTTGGTCAGGCTTCTGTCAACCCAACTTTACAATCCACTTTGGCGCCGTTGGCTGTAAGCGTTGCCCCTACTTCAGTTAGAAACTTCTTACACTCATCTTCATCTGTAAAACCTAGCTCAGATTGAATGAAGGCTATGGGCAAACTAGGTCGGTAGCTGCTTACAGGAACCACCAATTAAGGCACAAGGGAAAAACAAAAATAAACCAAGTTAGTATAATGAAATACAATATTATAAATCAATAAATGTTGTGAGTGGAATCATTAGTATCAAATAAAGCAAAATGGTGTACTAACATTATTTTGGAGCTGAAACTATATAAGTTCAAAAAAATCACTTCTTGCTATCAAGCACAATTAAGTTGTTTCAATTTTTTGGGGGGGGGGGGAGGGGGTGTTTGCGTTTGTTGCTGTTTGATTGCCTGTTCACCTGCTCATTAGTATCGAATACAAGTAGTGCATATATGCATGAATAACTCAATTATGTAGCTAAATCAGTAATACTTGTCTGTGTTTTTGTGTGTAATGTCTTGTCAAAGTATAGAATGCAAATTAATGTATGATGTACATAATCACGAACAATCATGAAAATTGTCAACATATGTAATAAGGCAGCCATATAATGTAAATGAACCAATCAAGGCTCAGTTATTTACATTATATGGAATAGATGATTGTGGATATCTGCAGACAGCCTATTGCAATGCCAAACTAAAGTATACAACACCAAATTAAACCAACAGATAATAATATTGTATGTCAACAATTTGAAGAATGACCACTGGAAATTTTGTCTTTGTTTTTAAAAACAAGGGCAGAACAAAAACACAAATTTTGATTTGTGTTCTGTTGAATTTCAATCAATTGAATTTGGGATATTTTTGAGAGGTACTGCAGCAAATCCAGAATCATCCTATAAATGTGAACAAAGTGAACCCACGATTTGATCATAGCTTTGATGGCAGCAGTTCTTTCTGTCTTAACAAACAGATCTATTAGGTAGCCTGACATATTGGGAGCACAAAGATAAAGTTGGAAAAAAGAATGATAATTAGACAATGCCCATGCTGAGCATATTTTCAGTGCATGTTGTATGGGTAACATTTGTTTTTCTTCTTTCTTTAGTTTTAGTAAGTCAGTTGAATAGTCTGGAACATAATGTTAAGGATGTTACACTAATTATGAATATAACCAATTTAAAGTGAGCGGAAAGACGGAAAGACAGACAGTCAGACAGAAAACCAAATTGGAATAAGCAGCCTGTCAATAAACAAGAGTAGCTTTTTGAAACAAAAAATGTTTGTGGGTAAGACTTCCAGAAAATTTATTTCAAAGCAAATCTCACTATTTCATTGGTTAAAGTTCTTGTGTGAAACTTTGTCACACAAAGATCATGCTATAAGCTATTTGGACAACAATGGACATCCTTGAAGATTAATAGGTGTTGTTGAAAAATTGAGTTGAACAATAATTATTCATGGAATGCAAAGGATACCAAGTACGTTGTTGGTCAACAAGTGGTACAGCAATCTATACGAGGTAAACTCTATAACGTTTCCAGCAACATCACTGGCATATAAAGACTTTAACTGGGTTTGGCACTGGTTGAATTCCTCTCTGTCTCCCTGAAATAGCACCAACAAACAAACATGATCATCTATTCATATGGGATACAAACACTCATACCATAACATATACATAACACTCATCATGGCTGGCTGCAAGAAGCCTGAATAGCACTATTCAGCAGGTAAATTTCCCTATCCCAGAGATTCTTTGCACTGGATAAAATTTATCCAGTGGATAACTTTATCCAGGTTTTCGTGAAACTGGTTTGAAAGTTTCACCTTAAAGAATCATAGGAGAAAAGTTTGCTATTACCATTCTGATCAATGGATATTAGAGATATAAATAAACAGTAGAAAAAATTTGACTGCTGTGAAACAATTTATCTAAGTGCATAGGACTTTGCACATTCCACAACCTCCTGATATTATTCAGTATCTAAACAATTTTGTTAGGTTATATCCATTTTGATAGCTATTTTTTTTATATTAGGTGAATATTAACTATTGGAAATGTAGATCTGAGGTAACATAACTTGCAAGTTGATAATACCTTCTCTAAAGCTATTCTTGCATGTGTTTCATACACTTCCACTGTAAACTCGTCTCTGACTCCTTGAACCTGCCAGAAAAATAACAACATTAATTCAAACAATCGCTCAAATTTGTTCATCTCCATGACGATCATTCACATTTACTGTACGTTCTACCATGGTTCAATCCATTCTATCAATCAAATATCAGTTTAACTCATTCATTCACAGATCCATCAGAGAACCATTAAGTTCATCTATTCACTACTTTATACAGGCATTTTGCCATTTATTAATTCATTCATTTATTAATCAGGGCATCTGGTATAGTGCGATGATGCGATTTCGCACAATCAGACCAAAATCGCATAAAATCGCATAATTTCCTAAAAATCACACAACTGAAGAAAAATCGCATAATTTAAGAAAAAATGTTTCCGAATGAAACATAATCCTTGATGAAATATTTTTTTAAATCTAAAATAGGAGGTTATTTCGACTTTTAAATGGCAATTTACCTTGAAAAAGCCATAAAAATGTAGAAAACTTCAAATACGAAAACACTATGCGGATCGATCTACAAGGCATTCCTTGCAGGGCAGAGCAGAGAGCGGACCGAGTATTGCTAAATAACAACGTTTTTGATTGGTTTATTTATTTGAGTAACTAACCAATCATTGATGCTGACAAATCCACATATTTTTTTAATTAATTTTTTTTTAATTTAATTTTCTTTACTTTTTTAAAATTTGTATTTTTTTTAATTTTATTGTTTGTATTTTTTTTAATTTTAATTTTTTTTTTTTTTTTTCACTTTTCTAATTTTGAAATTTTTATTTTTACAAATTTTTTAATTTTTTAATATAAACCAGTGAGCAGCACTACTGATGCAGAAATTGATTGCAAACTTTTTTATTTCTCCAAAACGTTTCGTCTAACTCTGTAGAGTTCGTCAGGGAGTTATTCAATATAATTAAGCATTAGGTAACATGTATTTATGCACTAACAATCCTCTGCTATGTGCGTCGTTTGTAGGAAGTAGGAAATAAAGTTATGCTTATGATATTAAAAAGAATAAGGGATAATCTAATTGTTTGTTTATTTATTCAGCTATAGCTATAACTGTGCCCACGAAATAAATAAACAAATAATTATATTATCCCTTAAAAAAATAGTCGCATATGGACATAATAGAGGGAGTAAAGGATTTTATATGCTTATGGGATTGATATCTGACACTGTTAACTACATTTAATCAATCAAAATGATCATATATATTGATTTATATAAAATCGCATAATTTGCCGCATAATTGGTCCTAATTGCCGCATAATGAAGGGATAGGTGCCGCATAATTTTGGATTTTTTGCCGCACTATACCAGATGCCCTGATTAATTCATTCATTTCTATATACAGCCATTCATGCAATCATCAATTCATAAATTTGATCAATCAATCATTCTTACTCAATCATCCACTATTGATTTCTACAAAGACATTCCTCCACTCATTCACATAACTTTGGACACTCATCTACCCTTTCATTTATCCTTTTATCTTAAATTTTGACAAATCTCATAATAAAGATGTAGTATACACTAACCGTCAGGTCTTGTCGTATTGATTTAAACTGTTCACACACATATCTATAGTCATCCTGGTTAGCCTTCCAATGATCCTTTATCTTCTTTAAGGACTTCCGTAGGACCTCTACAGGTCTCACAGTTGATGGATCAGGAGCCTTGGAAAATAACATAATAAAATGATGTTAAATATGACATTTCCATTTTTAGATTTCAACCTACAATCATGGACAAAACACTCAAGACAATTTGCAATATTATTAAGTGCTTTTTAGCTTCCAGGACATATTCCCACTAAACACTTAAGCAATGCCAATTTCGTCTCATAATGGCTAGTTGGACAACAAACATTAATTTTCGACAATAACACTGGGATTGTGGTGAGAGAATTAACACAAGAACATTGATCAAGTAGCTAATTGGAATGCAAATAGCTTTGTCTAAGAGTCTGTAATTTAGAATTTTAGCTATGACTCTACTACAAACTCCAAACACATCAACTGCAAATTGATCTTTTAGCTACAGTCAACCAACGATTCATTTTGAAATTGTTCATACCAATGTTGGCTTAGTAGGCTGGTTTAGACAAAAGTTTGATTGATGATTGGCATTTGAGCATAAGCATTTGAATTTGCAGAAAATTGAAATAACATACCAACTTTAGGGACTTATGTTTACAACTATTTCAATTGTAGACTTGTGTGACTGTATATTCTTAATGCAAAATGAATTTTGATTCTTGGAGTCAATCTCATGAATCCACCAAAGAGTAATACGAAAAAATATACACTGTATATATTGTTTTTCCTTAGTAGTAATTCTCTAAATTAGCCAACCATATTATTTGTTTCACCTGTCTAGAGAATTAGAAGTGTTTAACAACAAAAACCCTGGATGTGTCACCAACAAAAATTGTACTTAGCTTAGCTTATTCAGCTTAGCAAAAAAATACTTGTCTGAGTATTCAACTTACAGCAGTCAATCTGTAGTAGTTCTTCTCCAAATCCTGGCAAGTACCAACCACATGGAATTTACTCCAGTCCAATTCTTCTTCATCTTTATCAGCATATAACTAAACATAATTTTAATAGGTGAATAAATATGGTATTAGGTGAATTTAGGCAAACCAATAAAAGTAGGAGAAATTTAGACAGCATTTAGTATCCATGGACCACATCTTTCAACATTTTGTACCCAAACATATAAATATAACTTCCCTAATTTTTAATTTTAAAATATTAATACATTTTTGGTTTGTAGGCATTGTGGGCAAACAGAGATATTTCATAAGTTATCAACAGCCAATGTTTTTTCAATTTGTACAGCTTATAACTATTATCTCAATGAGAATGCTGACTCCGTACAAGATTAGCCTTTGTGATAATATTTAGAATAAAAACTAACGCTGAAAGATTACAACGTTATTAACCTTCGACATTACTATTAAATTTCACTTGATAATGATGACAGTATGTCATAGATTTCAGCGTTAGTATTTATATAGAATGCTGACTTACACTTGAATTCAAAGTGCTGAGAATACTAGGACTGGCTCTGGGTGAGTTCTCATAGTATGACTGAAATCGTTGTGCTCTTTTGCTAATTTTCTTATCATTCTCAGGATCACTTGGTAGCTCGCCTAGTACAGGACTGTCAAAAGAATGAAAAAATAAAAATGATCCACCACTTACATATGCATCTTCAAACAACTTGCTCTGTGGGAATCAGTCTTGATAGATCCTCCCAACCCCCCACAGGAAAAAATAAAAAATAAAAAAATATATATATACATATATAAGTAGAATAAAATGAAGTCCACACAACTTGTAACTATCAATGAAAGAGCCCTGTTTATTTTGGACGTTTTAGCTATTCAGCTTTCTTCAACAAACTGAATGTTTTGCACACGCTACTTGTAAAAAGACGACAATTAAACTAAACCAAGCAACCAAAAAACAAACCCTAATGGAAACCATAATACCTTCTGATTTTGGGTGGTAATTATTGTCATTGAAATCATTAGTATTTGAATAACAATTGATTTTATTTGCATCACAAAGCCTACCCCTCAAAAACAGAAAGCATTATGGTTATTGTAAAAGTGGTGAGTATAATATCAAAGTTTCCTTACCCAGGTTTCTTGCCTTTCTTTCCCTTTCCACCCTTACCAGGTGTCTTCAGCTTCTGTTTGGGTGTATTCTTTTGATAGCTACCCTTAAATCCAAGCCTTCCCTTTATATCCATAGAAGGTGAGCTGGGACTCCTTGACCTGCTGCGTGATCTGCTATGTGATCTACTTGATGACCTACTGCGACCTCTTTTTCTCCACGATGATGGAGGGGAGGGGGAACGCCTTTTTGGTGGAATTCGCCTTGGGGTGGATTCATAACGACGTGATGGATGCCATCTTGGCAGTGGCCTGTCTTCTTTTGATTCACTTTTGATTCTACAGATGACAGACAGTTATGTTAAACAGCAACTTACTAAATAATTCATTTATACATGTAAATTTAGAATTCATGTAAGCATATATAATTTCAAATTCATTGCAATGTCAATGATAGACTGATTCCATGTATCAGTCAGAGTTTGCTCCCTGCTGACCAGTTTTTAAAACTGATCTGCATTCTGAAAAATGAGAATAGGCCAATTACAGCGCTTGTTATATTCTTCACAGCATATTGTCCAATCACAGGTAACGTCTCAGTTTGAAATGTCGGGACAATGACTTAAGAGCTATTCTCTGTAAGGCCTTTATGTTGATTTGTTTGTATCCTTGAAAATTTTCCCAAGTCGTTGTTACTAAATTCTTTCAACCCCTTTATGGCTATATTATTTTGTATTTTTATTGTTGAATTAAGTCAATAATTTAAGTGAGTAAAAGATTTTGTGAGTTTATTTTATTTTGTCGTAATTTAACTGCGTCATATTGAAATTTACAATGGCATGCCATCTGTGAGGTTTTCATTTGCACAGTTTCATAAATTTTATAACCCTGAGAGCAAAAAAAAAAAAAAAAAAAACGAGAGCAAGAAAATTAAAAACTGTTTTCTACCTTGGCAACGGTTCTTCATCCCAGTTGATCAGATCTGCTTTCTTTTCTTCAAACACTCTTGTAAGCAATTTCTTTAAGGCTAACTCTACATCATCTTTGTCTTCTTCTGTTTTACATCTACTAGGTGAAAACGCTCTCTGTACATAGTCCCTGGATAAGGAAAGAACACATTGTTTAGAGCACACACTCACACAAGATAATAAAGTATTATTTCAACAAGCAGTACCTTAGTTTTGGAGGCCAATCTTGAGCACTCATCTGATCATTTCTAGAAGTAAAATTAAAAGAAAAAGGTCATAAAAAGATATGTGGGTAGAATATGAAATACTAAATATATGTACTATACCATATCAAGTCTAACATGAGATTCATCTACATGTACTATTACAAAATTGAATTTAAACATGTAAACTGCCAAATAATACATCAAGAATACCAAAAACAAAGGGATAAAAACAAGTAAAGTACTAGTGTGGGCTGCGTCTGTGTTTCTATGGAAACAGTTGTATGTAAAATATGTTGGTGATTTAGACACCATAGAGGGGTGGGAGCGATACTGAAAGTAATCGCTATTATCAAAAGTGTTGCTATCATCCCTATACCTATTACCTATATCTTTTATATAAGACTGTTTCAGATGCAAAACACTTTGGGCAACTGAATATTCTAATACACATTGAAATTACACATCTGACTTACTGAGATTCATTCTGTTTAGGAGAACTTCTTTCATTTCTATTATCAAGAGGTGTATCAGGAGATGGAGGCTTAGGACTTTCACAACTAGATACATCACTGCTGTAAGAATATGAACCATTGAGTTCATGCTGTACTTTGTCTATTTGAGCTGGCGATGGTGATGGTGACTCAAATACTGGTTTGAATCTCTTGTTTTGGAACTTGTGGTTTTCTGCATTAGCTATAAATACATAAAGGATTGCCCTTTTTATTCATCAATTAATGGTTTTCAACCATTGCCAGGAGAGTGAGTGCAACAAATAGGTCCACCAGTCACAGTGGTGGTCTTCTTTTGAAAAGTCAACCAGCATGGCTGCTATGTCTTTTGTTTAAATTGTCTACTGGGAATGGTTGAAAACCATGTATATGCTTTACTAGAATGATTACAAATTAGACAATAGGTTTTTTCCTGATGTGGCTACTTCCTATAGTGATTTATATATGAGTGTGTGCTGCAGAGTTGCTATGAATCTAATCCTGCTCCAGAAAGCTGTTCAAAATCCTGGTACAGGGAAATAGCTTAAAAATACAGTTGAAATTAATTGAATTATTGGAAGTTGTTTTACAAAATTTCCAATGAATAGTAATAGTCCATCATCAGAGCAAATGAAACAGATTAAAAGATATTAAAAGTTGCCCTGTTGAAAAGAGTGGGTTTGTTTTTGCAGAACCTTTTGCAGCATTAAGACTTCACGCCGTGGTCAGTAGCACACATCCACATAGAAAGTAAATTGTATTCAATCTCAATTACAAGAATCATCAACATCCTCACTACTACCAGTATCATAACAGCATGATTGCATGTTAGCAACATACCCTGGCTCCATGGTCTGGGTAGATTGGGTTTTTGTTTCCAGAAGTTCTTCTTTGGTCCTCCTTTTGCGGCACTAGCATAGCTTGATGGACCTTGTTGTCTATTGTCATTCATACCTTGTCCATTATTCATGTCTTGGAAATTTTCCTGGTTCTCATTATCCTGCAATATTATACAAGGCATGGTTAAAAAATAACAGCACTTTCTACAGTACAGAGGCTGGCTGGACAAAGCCTGGATAAAGGCATCCACTGCATTCATAAACATTATCCACTACATACAAATTATTTGGAATTTATCTGCTTGATAAGAATTTATTCAGTGGATGGCACTATCCAGACTTCATGCAACAGGTTGCATGACAAGAATTGTATTCTATTGTGGTGTTGTTTGCTATTTTGTTCTTGTTATTTTATTTTATTTTTTTCACTTTTTGTCTCTGTTCTGAATTGTGTACCCGAGTGCTATAAACAATAATTATTGAGCATATTTTTTGTATAGTTGGGATACATGAAAAATTGAATCATAAATATCGGATATTGAGTTGATTATCATGGAGACTTATAACCGTAAAAATATTTTGTTTCATGTTAATAAACCAAAGGCCATCATAAAAACAACAGATGTTTTCTATTTCTAGACTTTGCATTGTGCTGTCAAGCAGGAGCTTCAAGTTGTCTTGTCTAATTTACTTTTTCATACTAAGCATTAGAATCAAAACACTGCTGGGTTATAGGCATTTAGCAGTGAGAATACTGAATAGCAATAGCCTATATTTCATCCAAAAGAAACTATGGTTTTTCAAATAAGATTCAGCAATATCAGCAGATGAATGATGCCGACTACATACAGGTTTGTCCAGTGACAAATCATTATGGTTTGCATGTAGTAAATTATCTGCAGCAACCTTTTCTTATCAAGTCACTAAAACACTTCAGTTGATGTTCTCTTTCAATCATGCTTTCCCCATTAAATTTGTACGTTTTTTTATCAGACATATTTTTTTTAAATTGGTTTATGTACATACCATCCTGGATTGGAAATTGTTTCTGTTTAGTCCTGATGGGGTCTGATAATGTCTATTATATGGACTTGGCTGTGGCAGTCCTGGTGCTTGGTTGTTACCATTGTTTGGTAGACCTCTGTATTCACTATCAGTGGACTGGGACTGTGTTGACGATGACTCTGATTTAGGTGGAACTGGAGGTGGTGGGTATGGTGTATACGGTGTTAGAGGCTAGAGAAAACAGCAATATACATTATTTTGACATTATCTATTGATCATTTATTGGTTTTAATATTATTGGACTACCTGTGGTACATGTACCACGGTCAAAAATTTAGATTTATTTCCTGTTACCATCTGAGCAAGAAAAACAAACACATGGGGCTGGGAGTGGAAAACAAATGCAGTTGTCTTGTAAGCATAACAGGTAGCCTAGGAAACCAGGGTCCAGTTAATCTATTAACATGCAAAAGACTATTTATTAGGGTTCAGTTTAGAAACAAGTATTTGCCAACTTTTGTTTTACACGCTGCAAAAGTTACCAAAAGAGATTTTGCTATTCTTGCGGTTTGCAGCTTCATTATCTTAAAGTGTATTCATCAGAATTCATTAGAATACAAGAAATATGCACAGAAATACATATTTGAAATAGTTGAATTACCATGTAGTAAAATTCTAAAGGAACTACCCTTTATCAGAGCCAATGTTTATCTTAAAACATGAGTTTATGAGAAAGAGGTCCCTTTTTATGCCAGAGGCATGTAAGAAACCGTCACTGTTTTGAGCTACAGGTATGAGAAAGGCTTAAAAACTTGTATCTACCCAAAAGGAGTGCGATTTCCTGAAATTTAGCATGTGAAAGCACAAGGGGTCTGAAGTTCCGCTGGAGCTACCCCCTATGATTTTGTATCTTAACATTTTGGCCAAAATACTTACTGTAGATGGAGATCCATTTTGTTGATAATAAGGAGAGTATGCAGGGGGAGTTGGAGTAGCAGGGGGTGGGTACCTATATGCATTAAACTGTCCAGGAGAGGGGTAGGGATATCCTTGATAACCATTGTATGCTTGATAGTACTGGCCATATTGTGGCATAACACCTTGGTTTACTACATTATTATTAGCATTTTGTGCTTCTTGGTTTGGTTTGGTTGTTTTCTGTGGGCTTGATCCTGCTACTTTGGCAAGGGCCTGTCTTGCTTTTTCCCATTCTGGATTTTCAGCTGGTTTGTTCTCATTTGTGTTTGTTGAATTTGAAGTACCATCTGATGACTGGTCACTTTTGGCACCATATTGTTGAGACCTGGAAAATGAAAATGATATTTGATAATTTTACATTCTAAAGTAAAATTGATGAAAATATATAAAAATGAGATGTTTTCAAATTTGACCCATAATTTCACGATTTTGCACAAGGTTGCTTTTTAAAATTCTGTATTACTGCTAATGTTACCTAAGTTTGAACATTACAGTCATTGCTTAAAAATACAGCTATGGAATTTTGCCAATATTTTTAACCACCATTTCAAATAAATCATAATGAGCCTTTTGATATTTAGGAGTTGAAAATGGACAAGAAAATGTCAGGTAACTTGGGTATATTCTAACAATTAAATACTGCTCTTTTTAGAGGAACGGATAAATAGAAATTTGTAATTTTGCTGTTTACAATTGAACAGATTAATATTGCATAAACTTGTATATTTATAAGCTTCCATGTCAGCTAAAAAGTGCCTTGTATGCTTTGTACCGAGAAAAACAGTGAAAAACTTTCCAGTCACACAAGCTCCGCATTAGCTTTCAACAAAGATTACAAATTACTATTCAATAATTAAGTTTTAACTCGAAAGAATTAGAGAAATGAAGCGTTTCTAAACGAGCGTGAATTCATCAGCAACAACAGCACATTTTTTCGACACTTCGTCAGCGAAGTTGATCACTTCACAACTTTTAACTGAATTTTCACTAGAATTTTTACCCAAATAACCAACTTACCATGCGGCTGCAGCAGTAATATTACTTGCTGACCACCCTGATATCATTTTGAAGGTATTTTGCACAATTTTTAGTGGTAAAAATTCGAGATTTTACAGACTTCACTAACACATCTTTTCGCTCATTATGACGTCCAAATAACTGGTAAGAATCGAAATGTATTGTGGGTGATCTTGAGAGGGTCGTCAATGAATTGCTATATTTTTCATGAATTGATACCCAGTTGTCCCAGTGCGCATGTCCCTTCTCTCCGCCATTTTGAATTTGTGAAATAGTCGCAAAACTAGAGGTAAGATTTTGTAATTTTTGCACATTGAAATTCTATATTTGCTGTATTATTATTACAGAAACAAAGTTTTATTATCAATCCTCCTTTCTGCATTTTGAATTAGTGTACAGCGTTTCCGAAAAGGACGTTTTTGATGTTCTTTTTTTGCCGGCTTGAGTGGTCCTCAACATTTCTGCCTTTCATGAAACGTGCAAATGTACACGTTTGTTACTCATTTCTTCGATATTTGTTCATTCTTTTTTGCTTTAACTGTTCTGTGTGTTCATAATGATGTATTATTGGGGAAGTGAAAAGGACACACGAAGCACAGATGAAGTTCTTTAAACTATACTTCATATATAATATGCAGTTAGCTAAATATGCAGGCATACATCCAGTTCAGTGCTTAAATCTCACTACATTTTATAGTGTTCTTGAAGGCAAATTGTTGACAATAAAGTACATTTGTACTTTCATTCACTCCTGAAATTCCAACACAACATTACGATTATTTTTCTATATATGTTTAATTGTTGATGGACATTATGTTATGTCTTAAAGGTAACCAACATGAGTGAGGGAAGTATTGAACTAAAAACTGCTGCATTTGATACACGATTTCCTTACACTAACCAAACAAGAAACTGTTGGATAAACTACGTTGACTTCCAGAGATGCTCCAAGAAATTAGGAGAAGAAAGTGAAACATGTCAATATTTCAAAAGAGTATTTACCTCACTTTGTCCAAAAGATTGGGTAAGTTTTCTATGCTCAGTTGGGAATGTTCTCACAAAGAGACTTAAATGCCTACAAGCACATCGCTAAAAGATATGCCAATATGAGCGGCATTTTCATATCATTTTTATCTGTCTGCATGAAAACAGTCCATAAAGAACAACAATGGCTTCCCCAAACCAAGACACTAGTAAATCTCATAGTGTATTTTGGGCATTTGACCAATCTACTAATGTTCAGATAAACATTCATTCATGACTGTTTTTATCTTCATGTTACTCTATAGGTTGACAACTGGAATGACCAGGTAGAAAACGGCACATTTCCAGGAAAGATTGAATGATCATGGTCATGTTAGGTTCAATATTTCTGTAATTTCAAGAGTTTGGTCAAACTTTGTAAGCAAAGTGTATTTTAATGAAATGTACATGATTTGTGTTGAAACTTAAAAGTGTCAATAGTGTACTTTGTAACTTTTGTTGGTGCTAGACAATTATTATTAAACTAAAAAACAATATTACTTGATTCTTTTAATGATTTTAATTATTCCAGTTTTACCTATATTAAGGACGTTCCTGGGTAAATGAAGTTCTAATGTCATTTTTATGAAACTTTGTACAAAGCTATTTCATTATATGAGGATTTCAGAAATGCAATAAAAATCGGGGGTCACCGAGTTTGTTTTTGAGGTACAAGGCGTAGAAAATGGGGTATTTTGATGAAAAAACGCGCGTATTTAAACACTACCATTTTCAAAGAATAAAGTCATAAAAATGTTGTAAAACAGAAATCACCTCTCTTCAAAATTTGGAAAGAAAATTAATAAACTGGGGTCTTCCATTTCCAAGAATTAATAGGATTGTTTATGCCTTTCTTTACAAATAAAGATGCTTTTAAGTTAAGCGATGTCGCTAGATTCGTTCCAAGGTAGGGGTCGATTTATTTTACAAAAGTGTACTGTTCTTCGTTTCATGTAATGTCATTTTTTTGTGTTTCACATATGTTGTAGTCTTGATAAAAAGCTTTATTTCACGAAAGAAAAAAATAGGGGTCACCGGCTTTGTTTTCGAGATATCTTGCAGCAAAGTTGAAAAAAAATCTGGCCATCTTGAATACCGCGTGGGTTCTAATAATTAACTGTTTACTGCATAAAACGTTTAATATTTGCACTTTTTGTAGCAAATTGACTTTAAACTACAGAAAAATAAACTCAATTGCTTTTCAATCGAAGACAATTGGGACTTAGATGAAAAAAATGAAGGAAAATTTATCATTAATTTGAGCAACGGTAATGAGCGTGCGCGATCAATCTTGCGCAGTAACGATGCGCGCAACCAATACCCAGGAACGCCCTTAAGCCGTCAACCTTAGGACTTTCCAAAGTAGCCACTCAATAGTAGCCTTTGTTACATCCAGAATTTTCTTTGGAAAAATTTCACAATGTAACATAGGCTTTTCAATAGAGGTTGGCTGCTTATTAGAGGTTAAGCATACAATTAAAAAAAGTGTGGTAATAGCAGGGCTCATTATACTTTTAAAAAAGTTATCAGTTCTTTTATTAAATTCGCATTTTTTAAAGCAAAAAATACATTTTTGGAACTTTATTTGTCATAATGTAACCAAAACTGCAATAAGATCCATCTAGAAATGGCTTTGATGGTCACTTTAATAGAGGTTGAGAACAATAGAAAAGTAATTTTGGGGCTGCTAAAGGTGGCTGTTCTTGGATAGTTAGAGGATCAAATACAGTAATTTAGTAAAAAAAAATGGAATTGCATGTTGCTCGATATTTTTTTGGTATTTTCCCAAGCCCCCCTCCTCAAATATCTATCTAGTGAAAAAAATGGATTGTATATTGTGGCTGCCTAGGGTGACAGGTTGATGGTGGTACCACTGCTCTTTCCTAAATTTACTGTACCAATAATATTTTAGAAAGTTTTGAAAATTAGTCTTCAAAATGATTAGTATGGCTCTTTGGTATTCTTTTTGATTATTTTAGATTGATGATTTATTGAAATTCATCTTCATCCAAGTTTCCCTTTTATCATTTGGATCATTCCCACATTTTACCCATGACATTTTGCTGTACTATACTTGATTATGCTTTATTGCTTGTGTTCTCTTTAGTTTTTTTTTTGTTTGTTTGTTTTTTTTTTTGTTTGTTTGTTTTTTTTTTTTTTTTTTTTAATAGACCAGTTTCAAGTTCTTCATTGCTCAGGCTAAGTTGCAATTGTAGGTAAATTAACAAAAGAGTTGAGACAAAACCATTGGTATTTATATTGTTTTTGGATCGGTGCATTACTGGTGAGGCTTAGCCAGAGCAATGAAGAACGTGAAACTGGCTATTATACACAGTTTATTATATAGTTTATTATGAGCTTTCAAACTAGACAGGGCCGTAACAAAAAAACAAAAAAGTAAAGCCAAGGTCTGCTCACCCATCTCCATTTTTTATTACAAGAATTTCTTTCTTAGATTTGAAATCAAGAGCACAAAACTATGAAAAATATGACTGCTACTATAAAAAAGGCTACTAAAAACCATCAATAATCCAGGTTTTTTTTATGTGCATCCACCCTGTAAAAATTCTGGTTACGGTCCTGCTAGTCATGTCACCATTGGGCAACAGGGGTGGATTTAGGGTGGGGCTGGAGACCCCCTGTTGTTACCCTTTTGGTTAATAAAAATTAAGAATATTGTTTGGCTTTACTACAGAATGAATAGAAGGTTTTGTCTCTGCAAACTTCTGCAAAATCTTCCAGACCTCCTTTCTACGTTCCTGGATGATCTGCCCTTGTGCAAAGCCATCTGAAATAGTCCTCTATGGTGCTCCAACGTTTCATGTCGACGACCAAGTAGTATAATGCTTTTGCAAGACAACCTTAATAATGACAGTGCAGTGCCGGCCATAAATTCAAGTTATTGTGCTGGTGGCAAGAGACATTGATATAAGGAAATCTTCCCTACATTCTGGCTTGCAGTCATTTCAAGGTTGTCTGCATGTTTACGTAAGCGATTTTAGTTTCGAACTTGATCACGACGATAATATAAATGGAACAACCGAACTATAAAAACCGCTACTGAGCTAATGCCAACTTCAGGAGATGGGAAATAAGGATTAGTGATACTTTCTCACAGAAACCTGTCTTTCAGAGTGAACGCCACATAAGTATAAAGCAATTCCTAGCTATATTTATTGTTAGATACGATTTAGTACACCAAACCCTGGATCTATATAACCGAGAACAATCAAGAACGGTCGTAAGCGATCGAAAAAATGATTTGATTTTAGGGAAATCAACGTTTTTTGATCCTGTGACTGTTTTTCGACAAATATATGATCGCGCTTGAAATCGTTCAAAAACGGTTGTAGGATCGAAAAGCTTTGGTTTCCCAAAAATTTATTTTTTTCGATCGTTTGCGACCGTTCGCGATTATATGGAAACCTGGCTCAACTAAGAAGTCATTCAAGTTGTGATTTTCCGGTTTGTAAAGTTTTCCAATTAGATGCTACGCGAGTGCCCCAACCCGGACCCACGGCTGTTACTCTTCCGCACGCTCCTGCACACTAATGTGGCGTGCACACTAAAGGGTTGATGAGAGATGACTACAACTTTTTAAATAAAGAATGGTTTTATTTCTTGATTTTATAATATTGTAGATGTATATAAGAGATGTGTGCTTATATGTCGGTTTGATCAGCTTAGCTGCCTTATGAGTGGTCTTGTGGTGATTTGAATTGTAGAGTGCAAACACTAAATGTGTGCAAACTTGCCAAAACAGTAGAATTAGCATAATATAGCACTATTTAGTGGTATTTATGTTGCACACTTTTAGTGCGTGCACTCTATTATAAATAAATAGATTGATATAAATATTGGAATTATTGCAATGATGTTTAAACGTCTACGTAGTTGATAAATTTACATCACGTGATCCATCGTTATAAAAATTGTGTACATTAAGAATGGACAATGCATTAGAAAAGTCTGAAGGGGCGGGACACAAAAACAATAATAAGCTTCAGAAAAAAAAACTGGTTTGTCAGTATTGGCAAAAAAACGTATGCAGCTACTGAATCCCCGTCTCCCCTTCCTTATGAGTTTTCTCATGTTTTTTTTTTTTTTTTTTTTTTTCATTTTCACGTGAATCGTTTATCAACTGGCTAGTGGACTGAGCAAAGAAGCAGCACTTGTCGAAGTATTCATCCTTCTCAACACAGGTTTTTCCATAAGGTTTGCTTTTGGAGCCATCGACATTCTACGTTCTCCTGGTCTTCTACCAAAAGCTTCCAACGTGTTCTTCTGTGGGGCAAATTGTTGAGCGCTGCTCATCTTCCTCCCCATAAGAGGGGTACGTCCCGTTGCTAAGTTACCTTGAGAGATGATCGACATTCTACGCCCCTCCCTTGCATTTCCACCGACGATACTCATACGTCTTGAGCATGCACTACTGAGAGCAGACCGCCGACCGACACCGAACGACAGCTCACCAAAGAAGTCTGCAGTGCCTAAGGCATTGATATTGTCGATAGATTCAGAGAGATTTACAGCGTTTGGGTCCGGCCACATTCCACTAGGGGGCAACGAAGCAGGGTCGTACCCTCTACGATACGTCATTGAAGTCTGAACTCCATATAAGCACAATAATCGTTGTACTTCAGTTTTAGCATTAGAACTACGCTCGGATAATCCGGCACTACCAACACGAGGTCGCAAAGTCCTTCTCTTGGTCAGCAGTAAAGTGCCTTCTTTGTTTACGCATGATCCTGCCCTTGAAGCTGCTTTACTCTCGTTTTCAGGTGAAATTGATAGTGCCCTTTTATTTTGTGTTAAATCACGAGGGCTTGGAGTACGTGAATTGGTAGTCATGTCAATTGCTGCTTGTTCCTCGTGTCTTAAACTCCGCATAATTCTCGACACAGTCAATGCATTTTTATTTCCTTTCTTTGTAGTGGATCCCGGTCTACTGACAACATCACGAGGCGACTGTGGCCTTGCTTGTGCTTCCACGCCGTTCGTCGGAAGTTCTAAGTTCGACGTTTCCGTCGTCTCCACGTTCTCGACTGACGGTTTACGTGACGTATTGACAGTTTTCACAGGTGATGATTCCTGTTTGTTTTTCTCGATTAATTCAATTAGTTGCAACATTTCATGTTCGACGGCCCATTCTTCAGCGTTCATGTAAGTTTCAGGATCACGAATCGTTAAACTCGCGCCTCCTTCGACGTACAGTACTTGAGCGCAACGTTCTCGTCCATGACGGACTGCCTCTAGCATAGCCGTGAAACCACGATGGTTTTTCTTATCAATATCAAGACCAAATCTTTTTAACGATGTGATAAGCATGCTTGTAATGATATCATGTCCTTCTAACGCGGAGTGAATCAGAGCAGTATTACCTTCGTAATCACCAGCATTCAAATCAATATCCATAAGAGCGCTGTTCAGAATCTTTTCAGCTATTTCTTTCTGGCCGCAAATGACTGCCAACATCAATGCTGTCTTTCCTGATTTATCAGCTATGTTGACCCTAGCCCCGTGGTCCAAAAGTAAACGAACGATTTTGTATCTCGTATGATGCATTTTGTCTTCTAGTTGGATCGCTTTCATCAAAGGAGTTTGTCCAAAGTGATCTGTAACATTCACATTAACTGATCCGGACTCGAGTAGGAACTTAACTTGGTACAGACGACCACGATTAATGGCGTCTATAAGCATGATTAAACCGAAATAAAAACTACCAGAATAATATATTGAAAATTTTCACATTACAGCAACAACGCCAGCGAAAATGGCCAAAGAATCGAAGAACCCTGTTGCGTTATAAAAAGTCTTGAAATTCTAAAGCTACCAACGACAAAACAATGATCAATTGAACTTGATTGAGTTTTAATAAAAGAATAATTAAGTAGCAAAGAGTTAATTGACCAATCAGGAACAATGTGGGTTGAGTTGTTTTTGAATAATGACCCAGTGATTTTTTTTGTTCGTATCAACATGTTTGTCGTCATGGTGACTTCGTTCCGTTGGGTGATTTGTCCATAGTTAGGGATTTGTCTAAGTGGCTAGCTGGCGATAGGACGTGCAGTGAAGCAAGAAAGGTTACTATCATTAGACCTCATTAGAATGTTTGTTATCGATCCCGAACTGATGTTATTGAACAATATTTATCAATCGATCAGAATTACTATCATATTTCCAGCTAGACAGTGAAAACATCGCAAATTAAACGCGGGGATCTATTATAGATATGTGCCATATATATTGATACCTCGCTAGCTCTCGCAAATAAATAAATATTTGCCTATTAACGGGTTTTTACTTACATTTTTTTATTTACTCGGCAAATAATTTGTTCGATGAGATGAAAACAATGTATGAGAAAATCAAATGTAAATGTTAAAGTTCAAAATACCTCATACTTCTGGAAAACATCAGTACGTTGTACAAAATGCATGAACCAATTGAAAGTCAGTTCGCAAAAACTGTATGGAACAAATACCGTACACGTTTTTGCAGGATGAATGTAATAGATGATATAAATTGAAGTACGCTTTTGCATTTGATGGCTGTTTTTACGTTCAAGGGGTGTCTAGACACGACTGCGAGCTGAGGGAGTAGACACCCTCTTGAAAGATTCTTGGATCCCCCTCTAGACGCCAGGTATTTAAAAAAATATTGTGATCACTCGGTGATGGTGATGATTGCACGGTGATTTGATCGTATAATGTTGAAGGTCGATCTTTCGTTTGTTGAAGATCGATTTTACGTTTCTATAGTTATGATCATGATGTCGGTGTTGTGGAGATAAATATATTAGATATTAGCCATTATTAACTATTATTAATCGATATTACGTTTCTATAGTAACGATCATGATGTTGATGAAGGTGTTGTAGTGATAAATGTATTAGGTATCATTAATCGATATTACGTTTCTATAGTAACGATCTGCATGATCTTCGTCGGATGACATCGGTTCGTCGATTGATACATCATGATGTCATCATGTTTTACCACCATGTCCGTTATCATACCCAAACAACAACACCAATCACTCCATCATAACCATCATCATTTTTATTACCAGCATCATTATTATCATTGTTATCGTCATTATTTTCTTTATCGTCATAATTAGTCATTTGGAATTTCATCATCATTATTGTCACCATCACCATTGTCGGACAGTGTCGGACGTTAGTCCCTTCGTCGGAGTTTTTACTCCGACGAAGGACTAACGTCCGAAACGTCAGTTATCACTATCATCACTCAACGGTGTACAACTATATCATCACATGATTATAGTCTACCTTAACTGCAAACATATCTAATCAGATCGATGGGCTCGCGTCACATCATACATTTTCTCGTTTTGTTTCCGGTCCATATTATTAGTCACCTCCCAAAACCTCCGATATGGAGACCCCGAGACCTAGAGTATCATTTACAATGTTAATCGATAACTTCAATGATTAAAATAATCATTAGTTTCGCTAGATTTACTGCCATTGTTATAGTTCAACTTAATTAAAAACTCTATTGAATGCCACAACAAAGGCATTCAATATTAACTAAACAATTCACAGTTAAACAAACTTTCATAACATCCAAGACATATCGGACACTAAATGTCACCCGTTTCCAAGGGTTACCAGTGTCGCTATTAAATTAAAGTTCTTTCTTGGGTAAACATGTGTGCAAAACCAATTGATGCTTAATGAGAAATACTCTGCGTTATACAATAAAATGCCAGGATTTGATCAATTGCAAAGGCCGGTGTTGTTACACGATGGTTGGACGAACGGAATGGACCAAGAAAACACGCACGACATAGTCTGGGGAAGGCCGAAAATACTTCTTGACGCAGTCTCAAAATGTCGACTGCGACAGCTTCGTTTGCTGTTAGACGCAGGAATAAACGTGAACAGCAGAGACTCTACCACTGGACAGACAGCTCTAATTCGAGCTACGTTCCTCGAGGATCCAAAATTACGGCGTATTTGTACATCAATGTTGGTTAGCTACGGAGCAAAAGTTAAAGTTGCTGATAACATGAAAAGAACGGCATTATCTTGGGCCTGTTTGCTTGGTAGAGAGAACTCGTTAAAAATCTTCCAAAGTAATCCAGAACTTGACTTGGCTTACGATAGTGTGGATGTTGATGGAAATACTAACTTATTATTGGCTTGTATGTCTGGTAAAGCTAACATAGTTAAGGTAATAGCAAGACGTTTTCGAAGAAACCGCTTGGATGTAAATAGAAAGAATAATCAAGGAGATACGGCATTGTCTGTTGCTATAAGACAACGAAATCGTGACATAGTACTTATTTTAGTTGACGTCGCTAATGTCACTCTCTTTGGTAATCCTTCAGAACTAGAATTTCTAGTCTCAGAACGCCAGGGAAAGTTTAGCAAGTCTGCAAGCGCAAATAGAACGAAACCTACCACAGCACAGAGAAAACCCTGCAACCTTCCAAAAATATTTGATCTTTACACTGAACAACTCACACACTCGTATCCTAGAACGTGTAAATCTGTTGCATCGTGCAAAACAGAGAAGGAAAAAGATGTCGAGAGATATGACAAAAGGTTTCTATTTCCAAAAACTATCTAAAAATTCGAGTATATTCGTGCGCCGGTTTGCAGCCACTTCGAATCGACCACAGCTTAGATCAAGGTGTAAATGATGTACCGTTCTCTTTGGTGAATGCATGGAACATTTTCAAATCTGAAGGAAAAGCATTCTCAGTTACGCTAAAGTTCTCATCCTTGCCAAGTAGGATTAATGCATAGATAAATACTTCGCAAGTCGAGTAATTTAGAGGTTGTGATTTACAACTGATCAAAGATCAACTGATCGGTGACTGAAGTGGTTGTCATCACCTAACTGTACCACACGACACTACCTACCCAAAATATACAAGAAATTATTTATTAGATGCATACGTTTAATCAATATGAAAAAAGGCTTAATAGTTGTTTAATTCTGATTGGAGGTTTTCCATGTAGCCAAGTTCGGTAATTAAAAATAAGAAGTTATTCCATTGAGAACAGCAATGGTTTTTCCAATAATCTAGTATAAATATTTGCATCAATATCAAAATTGGGCTTGAAGATTTTTCGATTGGTAGTATAGTTTTTTCTTCATGTGGAGTTCTCATTTTCTATATAAGACAAAACCATTGTTCTCAGCTTTAGCAATAAATCAGTACTATGAAATATATATATATGATTCCTTCAGATTAAAGAACGGTTTTCGTGGAAGCTGTTAAAACACAAGATTTTTATTATCCTTATGGTAGTTATTTAATGATTTATGAATATCTAATTGTTTTGTTAATCCCTAAGATACAATCCTCGTCACATAATGTCACGTATCTAGTTCATATGTCTAATATTGGAGAGATTTACATTGTACATATACAATTCCTTAAATATACGTTTAGTTGGTAGTTCATTTTTAATAATTAAAAAATTCCTAATTGATTTGCAACGACTAGTATTTAATCCTAGAAACGAGCAAATATTAAAAGAGTTTACAGTCAGTCAGTCAGTCCGTCTCTTGCTCCGTAATTTGGGTCAGTCAGTAGACAGGTAAAGTCAACCAATATCATTCAGTCACTTAGTCAATAGGTTGTCTTCAACACAGCCAATCAGTCAGCCTGTATTTCTGTGAGTGAATTAGTAAAGGTGCTGTTGTATATTGTGTTATGCAATACAATTTTCAACACGCTCGTCAAGATAGTGTACCCCCTGAAAACAATCCTGGATCCACCCCCTCGTCAAGATAGTGCACCCCCTGAACACAATCCTAGATCCACCCCCTCGTCAAGATGGTGCACCCCCTGAACACAATCCTAGATCCACCCCCTCCTCAAGATGGTGCACCTCCTGAAAACAATCATGGATCCACCCCCTCGTCAAGATGGCGCACCCCCTGAAAACAATCCTGGATCCACCACCTCGTCAAGATGGTGCTGGATCCGTCGCTGACACATGAAGAATTTGTGCGTTTGTAAATGACTAGTCTTTTCTCAGTTTTCATTTCATATTCAGTTAACGTTTTCGTCGTAACTCAATTTACTGACCTTGCTCCTATATATATCTATAATAGTGTAGTTTAAACTTCAATATTTGCATTTTGGCACTGTCGCGAGAATAGCGTCTAGATCTTTACTTTCAACGAGGTAGATGATTTCGTTCTTTTTAGTTTTCGAAGGTGCAAAGGTATAGGTGGCAACTTACCGACTTGCATGCTCGCAGCTCGGTTGGTTCGTGCATATCTCATCCTCATCTGTCTATCCAAAGCTGATTCCTGCATAATAGGATTACTGCAAGTCGACGAGATTGATCCGCGCTTAGTGGATAAATATCCTTTCATATCAGATAACTGCACGCTGTTTCTGTGAGAACGAGATTCCTTACGGGGTGGAGTTGGAGGAGGTGTTGGTGTCCTATACTTTCTAACAGAAAGTCCCTCGCGGTAAGATGGAGTTAACTGTTCTTGATAGAGATCGTAGAGCTTTAAAACTGATTCTTGCGTCGAGTAATACTTGCGCATTGCAAACCTAACGTTAACTACATCGATCGATGCGGAAGTCATGTCGATCTCTGCAAGATCGGGCGGATCGTAAGAATGCCTGCTATTTAGGCCGATAGTAGATCTTGTAGAGCTGAAATCTAGCATCGTGTTTGATTTTGTCTTCAAGCTTAATGATGTTCTTGTTTTGTTTGCTTGCTTGGATGTCGGCGCGTCATCTTCAGCAAACAAAAACTGTAAGATATCCTTCTCACAGAAGACTTTAGGATTATCTGGTGAGTTCTCGAGGTCACGACTTTTGGCTATAAAGTTGTAAAATGGATGCACCTTTTCTCCATCAAGTTCTTCTTGTTCTTGCAGGTACTTGATGATACTTGAGAGTGGAGAACCTCCTTCTTTGATCAACAATCGAGCACACTTTTTGTCTCCACGACAGAAAGTAACTAACAATGGGCACATTCCTGCGTTGTTACATCTGTGCACCTGGCTGACGCTACTCGTCTTTCGTACTACCAATAAAACTATCTGAACCATTTCCAGGCAGCCAGACATTACAGCAAGCATAAGTGTAGTATTGCCGTCTTTATCAACCACGCTAAAATCTAGTTCGATATTTGAATCGTTTAGTAAGTAAGTCAATAAGTCCGTCCTAGCGTGAACACATGCCCAGGACACAACATTACGACCGAATTTATCTCGTTTATTCGAATCCGAGCCGTTGGCTACCAAAAGCTTCAAAATGGACATTCTAGCTTTAGTGTCTGATAAAAAACAACAGTGGATGAGGGCCGTTTGTCCATCTTTGTCAGATAAATTCACATTAACTCCTGCCTTAAGTAGTAACTTTACTTGATGCGTTCTTCCATCGCTAACTGCGTTTGTAAGCAAAACCATCTTGCCGATTGTTACTGATGTATATCAATTCCAGTTGTCATGATATGAAGAAAAGTGTGTCACTTTTAAGGACGTAATTGATAAAAACCTGACCTTTTAACGCTTGGAACCCTTGACCAGTAACACTTAACTTGTTAATCAGAAAGACAAGAGTGAGCAACACTTACAATCGATACTTTTAGAATGAACTCAGGAATGTGTTTGATTTGAAGTTGTATATTAACTTGGTGTGATTGACCGATAATAAGATGTCAATTAAAATGATTGACACGGCCACTATAATAGCTTTTAAATGTTTGATGATGTTTACTTTATCATAGTGAAAGATCAGTGTGTGTAATTAATGTGGACATCACGCAACAACCTAAATATGCCGCATAAGATTTTATTAATATTTTATATAAGATATACAAATATGCTGAAGAATTGAGGCACGTAGAGGGATCGAAACATCGATTTCACTTCGTACATGTTCGTAGAGGGTTTTCGTAACAGCTTTTTTACCGAACTGATTTTAAAGGCATTGGTCTTGGTTGACGTCAGTCACGGGTAACCACAGGAAACCACCATCCTAGGAAGTGTTGATATACTTGTTAGTGAACCTTTATTTTAAATCCCTGTGTGAATAATATCACGAAAACACTTCTGGTGACATTGTTCACGTGAAATCCAACCTCGGAAACTATATATGCAAGCCGGAATTGTAAGAGAATTTTGGGAAGCTTGCTAGCGGGGTCCTCACGAAAACAAGCATACGAGTCTGCGTAGGGGCGGTTTTGGAAAGGTTGCTATGTCAAAAGAAAGATTGGATAAAGTTATTCACGGGATAAAAATTCTCCACTCCACACAATTTTTTTAAAAATTTATCCGCTGGATGGGGATCTGATCCAGGCTTAGTACACCCCGCCGCAGTATGACCAAGAGGTAAAGCCGATCCTATCCCTAACTGAAACAGATCAAAATGAAGGATGTGAAAGTCTTTTTTACATCTCCTAGGTCTTACGTCCTTTCTCCGTGGACATAATTTCACTCATCCAGCTATCTACAGGCTGGGGAAGGGGGGGTACTGTTCACGAATCACGGACGATTTTTTGCTAATTTCACGGATCACGGCATTAAAAAAAGGCATTTCACGAATCACGAACTTCTGCATTTGCTTTATTTTTTATATGTCTATTCATTCGTCTTTGAGACTTGTTTCAAGGCTGAATTTACAGACCTGCTTATTTCTACAAATACAAATGCAATGTTTTAACTGAAATATACATTGTATAGCCTGCGTAGCCCGGCTCTTGGGGTGGGGGGAGGGGAGAAGGGAGGGGGACTGGGGAGCCGGGCTACGCAGGCTATACATTGTATATATGTTAATTTATTATAAGTTGTTTACCCTGGTCCCAGAGATTCGATTTCACTCACCCTGTCCCTCCCCCTTCCTCGGTTCAGGCGCGAAGCGCCGCACCAAAACGACTCGGCCTTTGGCCTCGAAAATTATGGCGCTTTCAGCCTCAACAAAAACAAAGAGAGAGACCAGAAAGCAAAATCGAACCTCTGGTACCAGGGTTTAAGCTGCACTAATTACATAGTAATGTTATTCATTAATGTAAAATGTATAGTAAAATATTTGATAAAAATATCAAAATTTAAGATCAATACTTGAAAAAAAAATTGAAAAAAATATATATTAACTCACCATCGACATTTAATGATGCATTGGCGATTTCATTTATTCTGACGAAATTCACTCGCTGCGTCCTAAACTCTGAGAAAGCGATTTGTGTTTCGCTGCACAAATGAGAATATTGAATTTCTTTTTGAATGGTACTCTACACGAGCAACAGTCTTGGAGCGATGTTTGCCAGCAAAACAAGCAAGTAGAGCCACGAGGGTGAAATTTAATATCAATAATAAACAAACAGTATATGAAAACTTATTCCAGTTAGTGTTTAAGCAACAGGATCTCAGGTTTCAAGTCAGCGCAAGGTCTTTTTTTTTGTTTGTCTTACCGGTAGCCTGAATAGCCAGAGAGGAGGACGAGATTTGCAAGATGTTTTAATTGTTTTCACGACATATAATCGCTAAAATCACGAATCACGGCAACAAAAATATGCCGATCACGGGTCACGACCGACTTCAATTTCACGAATCACGGCATGTTTTCTCTGCTTTTCACGGATCACGGCATAAATATAGGTCGAATCACGGATCACGGAAAACCCCTTCCCCAGCCTGTATCTAGGGACAGGCAATGCATAGCTAGCACACTGATTGCGTTCGTGTACAAGACAGAACTATTCGTTCAATTGTACAGAATCAGTAAAGGGATAAAAACTTAGGCTGTCTGTGTACAGAAGTAAATCCGCTGTCCATATTAAATGCGATTATTATTTGATGCATAAACCCAAAGTTGAGCTTATTTGTTTCTCAGACGTCATGTTACGTGCGAGGACCGTAGCAACCATGCAGTTTAATACCATGCGACTTATCAAAAGCCGGTACTGCTGTAATCTCATCTGTACGTTAAGACGCTGACTTCTGGAATTTGAATTTTTCTCCATTCAATTTGTTTTGCAGGTCAGAGTGATATCTCATAGCCACCTCTGAGATCTCGACCAATCAAAGTGTACATGCATAATATCTCATTATTCAAAAAACATTAAATGATTGTTAAATTTTATATGATTTTGATTCTTTGCATGCAGATCAGAGCACAGACAAGCAGTGGAGTCAATTCAGAATCTCAATGTTTCCCATAATAAAAGTCTATAGAAGTAATTAGCCTCTGCTGCGGACGTTTTATTCGGCCCAGTTGGCGAACCACATAAGACGGCTGTAACCGAGACTATATAGAAGTGATCGACAAAATAGTCGATCGGATCGAACCGCTGACAACCGCACATGATAATCGCGTTTGGCAAAGTTGTGATTACAAGATTGTGACGTCATCATACGCGCGCTGCCAACTGTGAAGCTGAGTTATCTAGCTCCATCTTGCATGCTTCAATGCGCAAGCGCAGCGGACGCAAACTTGCTCTAGGTATTACCATATCGTCTTTGACAAGCTTCTTCGCTTTCAAGAAATGGAGGAACAAGACAAGCAATCGAGAACAGCTCAGAGTAAGCATTTGGCCTAGCTGCTTGTCTATTTATATTCTTGGTCTTGTTTTGTATTTTTTTAAATCTATTTTGTTGTGTTATTACTTTCTGTACCGACGCTGATAGTTTACATTCATTCATTCATTCATTCATTCATTCATTCATTCATTCATTCATTCATTCATTCATTCATTCATTCATTCATTCATTCATTCATTCATTCATTCATTCATTCATTCATTCATTCATTCATTCAATCATTCATTCATTCATTCATTCATTCATGCACGCACTCATTTATTCATTCATTTTTCGTTTATTTACATCCACTTACTCATTCATTCAAATATTCATTCATTCATCGTATCCCATTCCTTTTCTTTTCGACAGAATCTTACCGACGACACTACTTACGAAAAAGATGACATCATCGAATACATTGACAATGGCTTTGGCCCACCATACAAAGAAGACATGGGTGAAACAATGTTGCTACTATCAACATAATCATCTTTTGAAAAGTACCACCATGTCACGTGATCAAGGAATATGAGCGATTTCATAACTAAAAGGACGATATATAACATACACGGACAGTCGCAATAAAACGGAAAATTAAAAGCGTTTGTATTCTTTGCTTCTTTAAATCATTACAATAGGCCCTATTAATTGAAATAACGGCCAATCACTGTCTGGTTGGCACATGAATAACAAAATATTACGTCAGCTGAAGTATTGCTCTATATATACTTTTCTTTTTTCTTTTCTCTTTTCTTTTCTTTTCTTTTTCTTTATTTTTTGTGTGTTGTTGCTTATTTTCGCATAATTATGTTTATTTTTTCTCAACTCTAATAAAGTTACAAGTTGCAAATAACAACTTACTGATGTGCTTTTTCAAGGAGGGAGAGTAGAGCAAAAACCGCATTGAGCAAATTATTAAATCCAAAAATCCGTTCCAAAAATTTTTCAAATCCCATAAAAATGGCCAAATCCGCGAAATCGATGTTGGCCGTCTTCAAAGATTCATTACATCTGGATAATCCAGTGGATTCTTTGGCATTACTACTAATGAAAGACAAGTAGGCCAGAAAATATGTAAATAAAACTGTGGGGTCGCTGTGTATTACCCATGAGCCTTTGCACATCCGGTTTCCTTCGAAAATCAAGATGGCGCTCAAAACTGATAAAGATGTTAAAATGGAAGTCGACAATCCTCCCTCTAACAAACCTGAAGATGGAAACCATGTAGATCCATTTACTCTGGAAAGTATCCTTACCTTTTTGAACATAATAATCGTCAATAATAAATTCTATGTTAAAGGAGATGTTGATATTAGCCATGGATTTGATCCACGAGGGTTCAAACCAGTGTTCTTTTTTGTAAAAAAAAAGAGTTTCTTTTTGTTTACTTATTCTGGCTTTTTTGTCGTGTTGTCGCTTTTATATTTATTTGTATTACGACGATCTTTATATTTCACATGTAACACTCCCTAGGGATTTTTCCGCTGTGTTATTGTAGACTTTTTTTCAGTGCAGGGTTGACCATCTTTTGAGGGCCACGTCAGTTTTAATGGTGATATTTTCGTAGCTTTATTCAAATCTCATTGTTTTGTTAAAATGACCATTCTAACTCAAGATCGTTTAGTTTAGCGTTTATTTTGTTAATAATAATTATATTTTGTTTTGTTCTTCGTTTTTTCATTGTGAAGTTGAATAAACCTGATATTCCTTTAGATTCAACATATGATATATATATTTTTATTTTTATTTATTTTTTATATTTTATTATAATTCACATTTAGCGATGGGCATGTTTTTGGATGGACCCTTTCGTAAATTCATATTTATTTCCAGATCTTAAAAACTTCATTTAATAAAGGTACACAATCATACATACAATATGTTTTCACACACCTAACATCAACAATTCTAAAAATATAATAATATATATTAATTTATAACTTTTGAGTATCAATTGCATTTATGGAATGACCAATATCAACGTTTTGTTAATTATTTATGATGGCATTTTTTGTTGTTGTTGTTGGTTATTTCCTTAACATGTTAATCAGTTTTGCCATTGATTAAAGAAAACCAGAGTACACATGGTCTGCGACATGGTGATTACCAGAGATACAGGTAATATTATACCATTTAAATCTGCACTTGACCATTTACAGTGAGCACTCGAACTGTCAACGCTTTCTCCTTTATTTATCCTTTTTTTTAACTTGCATCCTTGGAATGAATCGATTGCAAATCAGTTAATTTATGTTGATGTCTTAGTGCATATGAGGATTTAGAGGATTTGATTAAGTAGAAAGCTTTGAAAATAAAAAGCTAAATAAAGAAAAGTGTTCATAGTTCAAGTGTCCTCAGTGTAAATCTGTACTTCTGGAAAGGCCTGTGATCCAATCAGTACCTATTATCCAAGGAAATGTCAAATCTGATTGACTGAGTATTGGTTTATCTCTGTCAAACACCCCTTTTCATAAGCACCAGTTTGTCAATTCTTTTACTATTATTGTAACTTTTTTGTTATCATCATTATAATCACTATCAACAGTCATCATCATTGTCACAATCATTGTCATCGGGACTTGATGGTAGCAACTGTTATGTATAAATGTGTGAATAATATGACCCCAAATTATTTGAAAAAATTGTTTAAAAATGTATCTGATGTAACCTCATACAATCTTCGAGGCCCATCACACAATTTATTTCTACCACGGGTAAACACAGAATATGGCAAAAAAGCTTCAATTCTGTGGGGCAAAAATGACTTCCCGGAAGCAATAAAATCTAAGAAAAGCTTGAGTTCTTTTAAAAAAGCCTTGAAAAGTGCTGACACTGATCTTTATTAGTATTGTATTTATTATTAGCTTTTTAATTAATTCAACTAATACAAGGCCCCAAAAAGCCTTAAGGTAGTCGCACCGGCTATTTTGGGGTCTTTGTAAGGGCTTTTGTCTCCTTCGGAAATGAGCATTTTCATTTCAAACTTTTAGTAATAATAGAGTATTTATGCAGCTTTCGAAATTTGTTATTTATGTAATATGATATCTTTTTATAATTGGATTATTGAATTTCCCGCGAATTCTATAGTTTCACATTTTTTACGTTTTTCATCGCAAATCATGAATATTTCTTAAATTTAAAAAAGTCGTCTCGAACAGCATGATCAAATCGAGGTGCAATAGCTTGGGAACTGAGAAACTGTGAATACTGGAAGAGATACAGCTAATTTGAAACTCTATAAATTTGGCAAGTCATAAAATAACGAAAAAACAAGCAAACTTCTGTCGCAAGCTATTGCACCTCGGTAACGGCGTGTAGAAGAATTGTGGCAAGTTTGATGCCTCTATCTTGAATAGCCATTGAGAAAAACATTTTGAAAGTTAATAAACAGCTATCCACATTTGATAATTCGTGCTGTGAGTTCAATATTTACGGTCAAACGGGTTAAACTAAGTGTCTTTTTGAATCAGCCATATTGCCCCGACATCTTTGACAATAAAATTCCCCTGTGGGGTATACAGAGGCAGCGTAAATCCAATATTTTTACTTACTTGGGCTTCCTGTGTAGTGTTGTGTAATATGCCAAAATGGCTGGCGTGACGGCCCCCTAATGTGAGGTTTACATTTACAAACTGCCTTGCAAATGGTAAACTAGCAACATTTATAAATCGAAAACAGCGGTAATCTATTCTAATACTAGTTTGAACTAATTTGTAGCTTGATTTTTGGGGATGGATTTGTTTTTCTTAGTGAAATTTGAAGTTGATTTCTGTTTGACCTCAAAGCTATTTACGAAGGTGTGAACATTTTGAATTAAAATCTAGCAAAACATGCAATCTTCAATTCGCTTTTTTGTCTGTGAATCTTGATAAAACTGTGTAAAAGTTACATTTATGACCTACATTTGGTTCACATTTATGATTTGTGTGAAAACAGTTTGAAAATTAAGACCTAAAAATAGCCGGTGCGACTACCTTAAAGGCATTAATTCATTATATTTATATTCATATTTATATCCTGTATATATTTTCAAACTGATGACAGTATATGACTATCATGTAAACCAGTGCTCTCTGATGATATGTTCGTATTGAAATAAAGGTTACCATTACCATTACCATCGTTATCATCACTGTTTTTACCAGTGTTCTTTGAACTATTGTCCTTAGAATCATTTTTTTCTCTTCTCTCCTGTTTTCTGTAGACAATACTGTACCAGAAGATTGAGGCGTCTTTACAAGACTCTTCACTTCCAGCAAGGATCAAGAAATAACATCAAGCCAAAGAAAGTCACTGAAACTGTTGTCAAGGATGTCAAGTAAGACTGTGAACCATAATGATTACAACAATTTAACTCCTTTGTTATTTTGATTGTTGAATGTGTTTAATGCTTTAAATGAATAAATGTTATATCAAATGTCAAGCATTTGAAAAGGATCAAATATATTTAAAAATGTTGAAGTTGCAGTCAGGATTCATATTCAACAAAATATGTAAAGTTTTTGACTCTGACTTATTGTGATAATGGATAAGACATTTCGACCAGTTTACAGTTGAAAATATTGTAATGCATGAGATAACATCAAAAATGCTCTCTGCGCTCTCATGCCAGACATCCTTTAAATCAATGAATAAACGTCCAGGATGGAAATATGGCCGTTTCCAGCATTAACATTGTCAGTAGAATGCCAAGTCTCCAAAAATAACCTTAATGAGGAGGCTTGGCATTCTACTCTCGATGTTATATAGTTCTGGAAACGACCATATTTCCATCATGGACGTTTATCCATTGGTTTAGAGGGCGCACAGAGAGCATTTTTGATGTTATCTTGTGCATTATAATTTTCAACTATAACAACTGATGAAAATCATAGTTTGGTCGAAATGTCTTATTGACTATGACTAACAATAAGTCAACTTTACATATTTTGATCAAATATTTATATATATTGTTTAACTCTTTAGCCAATGAAGTCTCTTGTAATACCTCCCATCCCTGGGAACGCTTGACATCTCAATTTTAGTTGTTGTCAAAAGCAACATGTCATTGATTATAAATCAAAATGGTGTACGTTTTAATATTAATAATATGTAAATAGCAATAATGTTGCTTTCTCTAAAGTATGTAATTTTGATTTTTCCAAGGTTTTTGCACATTCCTCTGATTGATGCAGAGAGATCTTGGAGTCATGCCATGGAGTTAAAGCTTCTTGCCAACACAGAACCAAGAAAGAGGTTTCACTTAATAAGAAGACTGCGCAATGCTGCTTCTCATGCTACCAGCCTTGAAAAACTGTGTGAAGGAGACCTTTGTGATGCTAGGACTAAATTAGAGGCCCAAGTAAGAACCACCTATCTTGCATTGTCATTCTTAGGATTAAGGGGCACGGGGGCCAGGAGTTTCTAAGAGTTGGATGGTCTGTACCATCCTGTTGTAATTTAAAGTGATTTATTTAAGTTAAAAGAAAACTGTTTCTATAGAAACACAAACAGGCTCTAGCAATTTACTAGATTTTATTTCATGCATTTTTTAAACTATATGTGGAGGATGTTTACTATTTGAATAAGAGCCGGCCATATTGCTGCCAGCTTGTGTTCAATACTTTGTCCACTCCCTGGTAGACTATTGATGGTTTAAAGAAGATGAAAACACTTTGGATGTTAAACATAAACATTATTATGTTGTGAAAGCTGGTTTCTGATCCATTGTTTTTCTTCTCTAGGCCTATGCCTCTTATATGAAGGGCAATGTTAGTTTTGAACTGCAGAAATGGAAAGAAGCTCTGGAGCTCTTTGGGAAAGCAAGGTAAATGATTTGATATTGTTAAACCCCAAACTAGATTTTGTTATGTTCCCTGGAATCATCTGGAGTAGAGGTGTTCTACTGTTGATCGTTAAAGATACAAAAATAATGTCAATACCACAAACTCATTAGCCCAGTGGTATTAACCAGCAAGAATTTTGATTTTTTTCTGATATTACCTGGACTGGTCGTGGTTAATTTCACTGAATTGTTTCATTCTTGTGTGGAGTGCAATCCACAGTCAATAGTTTGTTTGTTTGTTTTGATTAAAATTTCATTTGACATACTAGACAAAATGTTTTTGTCTGTGTTATTATTTTTATCTCTATCTAACCATTCTATGCTTTCCAACTTTCAGCACAATTCCACCCATCACAACACTTCACTCTTAATAAAAATTGCTCTAGTAGCCAGTCTGAATATTTCATTGCATGGAACTGCATTTCTTTTAACCCCTTATATGATGTTTCTGTGATGACTAAATGCCATTGTGTTTGCACCAGGACAATCTATGAAAAGCTTGCTGGTGCTTTCTCTGAGGAACACAGAAACATGTACCTTCAAAGAGTGGAGGAGATCACACCTAATATTAGATACTGTGCGTACAACCTTGGTGAGAGTGGTACGGATATCAATGACTTGATGCAGATGAAGATGAGCTCTACTGGTGGTGTGCAAGACCCTGTACTGGCCGCTAAGATTGATGTAAGTCAGGAACCCCTTCAATCATTCTGATATGCTTGAATGTTACACTTTATCGCGGGATTAAAGGACTGATGTCCTTTAAATTTGTTATTGCTGCCGCAGCGAAGCGAGCCTGAGCGAGCGTAGCAAGGCAGCATTATAATTGAGTAGTTAGGGAGCTGAAATCAAAATTTTTGAGTCCTCCAGGATCCTTTGCGAGTTTCTTTGAGGGATTGTATTTCGGTCACATGATCTTGAGGGATTGTATTTGAGTCCCACGATCTTGCTACCGCAGCGAAGCGAGCAGGAACGAGCGTACGTATATACTGATTCTTTGTATCTTTTTGTTTATATTAAGTCAATTTTTGCTGAAGATCATTTGCAGAAACTTTTATAGATACAACAACGTTCATGCTTCATATTTTATTAACTATTTTGATCTGGTCAAAGGTCATCTTAGCGTGACGGTGAAACGTGAGCTCTTAATTTTCCGTTCGATTTATATAATTTTTCGTATCCGGCTTTTCATTTCTGTCGACATTGAGTTTGGCTGAAAATGACTTCAAGAAAAGTTATAGAAGGCTCATACTTTGATAACAATGATGTTTCTAAGATGTTGGTTTTTATTATGTGACATTTTTAAACTGTTTAAATTAAAAAACCTAATCCAGAAATACAACTAATTATGTTTTCTTATTGTAAATAAAATGATATCTTGTTTACAACGATTTTAGTTGTCACCATTCAACCTTTGAGCAATATTAGAAACTAAGTCATAACGTACAATTGTATGTGTTAACTAGTTTTGCAACTTAATTTCAGGTCGTCTTGTTCATTTTTGCATGCCTCAGTCATGCAGATTAATAGCCTTTTCTAAGTAAAATGAGTTTAAATTCCTTAATTTCCCAACAGGCCTTTAGGCCAAATATTAACTAAATGAAAGGCAGCATTCACTAAGAGGTCTCTTAGGCTAGTTTTACAATGATGTTCAGGTGTTTCTTTAGCAATAGCTTCCATATTCACAATATTTTATAAATATTTTAAAAATAGGTTACTGAAATCACATAGTAGCCATTGCAGAATCCAAAGGCATGTGTAATTTGGACACAAATTTTGTGAAAAACGTAAATTATCCATTGTATATATTAATTAGTTTTGACTTCATCCGCTGGTTAGGGATTTGTGTAGGGCTATCCAGGCTTTCTATCCATGTTAGAATATCACTATCCGGTATACCCTCTGTAGTTCAAAGAAGAAGCCAGTCTCTTTGTGAATTGATTGATAAACAGTTATTGACTCATGATTATTAGTTAATGATCTAACCAGAGGTGGATCCAGAGCTAGTTGGCTTGTGCCCCCCTCTCTTTTGGAAAGACCTGGTTTATTATTATAGTTAGTACTTGTAATTTTTGATTGCCAATCAATATGTTTTATTAGCACACCCTCCTTTCAAACATTTTTTGATTAGAGCACCCCATTTGGAAAATTTCTGGATCTCCCTGCTAATAGCACAAACTACTTCTCATCATTTTATTTCCTTCTCAACACAGGAAGTGCTAGCACAGACCCGTGAGAAAGAAGCACAGTCTATGACAGAGGTTACTTGGAGAGGTCGGTCCATCCCTGTCAAGAATGAGAAAGTGCGTGCCTTTATTTTGCATGCCCAGCATATAGCAAGAGAGTTGGATAGTGCTGAAGACGTTGAAGGCAAGATGCGCATGTATGAAGATCTGCTCATGGAGTGTAAAGATGCCTTGCAGGCAGTCAAAGATGAGCTCAAGGGAGATTCGGTGAGCTTATAATGCACCGTTTTTTTTCTTCACTAAATTATCTTGAAAATGTACTGTTACTTTTGTTGTGATATGGTGTGGATGTGTTAACCACAAATTCATTCATTTGTTTGTTCCCTAGTTTGTTCATTCACTCATTCACGAATTTGCACATTCATTCATTCACTCACTCATTCATGCTTTCATTCATTCATTCATTCATTCATTCATTCATTCATTCATTCATCCATTCATCCATTCATTCATTCATTACAATCACTTTATTTGTACTTATGAATTCTACTTTCATTCATTCACTCACTCGTTCTCTCATTCATTCATCAATTTTGTTCGTTCGTTCATTTAATCATTCCTTTCACTTATCCATTCTCTCATTCATTCATTTGTTCACTCATTCATTCATTCCCTCCTTTATTCAAGTCGTTCATCAATTCAACCTTTCATACAGTCATAGAATTGTTATTTATTAATTATCATTCCACTAAACGTTTGCTTACCCATTGGTTCATTCATTCATTTGTCTGTCATTTCATTATTATTCATTAATCTAGACTCGTAAGAAACAAAATTGTTTATGCATTCATCCATGTACACTCGTTTTATTTGTTCATTGATTGGACCATTATCATTATCATTTAACTGGCAATCTACTCTGACATTCTTTGCTTTAATCAATCAATCAGTACCTCAACTTCATTTATTTACACACATATTGGCTAATTACAATTTTAGTACTTGCTATGGGATATGGTATTTTTTGTAGTTACAAGTTTTTAACAAGGGGAAGCTAAAGGAGCTTAGCTTTCGAGTTAGCCACTGCCAATACAATCACTCAGTCAGTCAATCCAAAAATTTTGTCATGCAAAACAAAAGCATTCTGCAGGCTGAATTTTGCCTTTTTTGGACAATTTCTACAGAAAAAAATAGATGTTTATTTTCAGACCAAAATAACTCGTTAGATGCCTTTTTTGTTTGATTTGGTGAAAATTCGAAAAAAATTAGCCAAAATATATACTTAAGCCATTTCAGTTGCTTAAAACCCTTCAATTTTTTTACATAACATTTTCTTATTCAAATTACCTCCTCAGTCGTCAGGCAAACAAAGAATTCAGAAGACAGAGACACAGGTAGCCCAGCTGCATTCTCTACAGTCATACATTACCTATGTAAAACTGAGTAAAACTATTGATAGAAACGTACTAATGATAGAAGCAATGAAAAAACAACTGCCTGTGAATCTACAAGAGACTGGAAGTATAATAGAACCAGATCCTACCAAGAAACTAACTAAGTCAGAAGATCTTGTCAGAATATACGATATCATACTACAGGTGTGTGTCCTGATTTTACACTATTATGGCAAGTGCCTTGAAAGAGGTGCAAGCCATTATGCTATTGAGATGGAAGGTACATTGATGCGTTTTTGAGTTGTTTATTGAAGACAATACTGAGTGATTTTCTTCCAAGTTATGTGTAATGTCCCAACTTATTTTGCAATTGAGTGTAGGTAGTACTTGCAAATCAAATCCAAATAAAAGAAAACAACTTTGATTACCTGAACAAGTTTGGAGATTTGACATGGCGTGTGTGTTGTTAAGGTGGCCTTTGTTTTCAATATTATTACTGTAATTAAACAAGCAAACTGGTGAACTCGACAAACATAATAAATGTTGGGGATACTCACTATATTGTTGTAATCAAGGCTGGTTTTTACTTTGGTCAGAATAGAAAACCAAAAGCAATGAAGTCAGAATCAAGTCAAAAGCACAATAGAATTGAAGTTCAAAAAATAAATCTTTTTTTTTTCTCTATTCTGTGGCTTATGAGAAGTGAAAAGCCAAAAAAAAAAAAAAAAAAAGATAAAATTAGAGTCAAAATCAGTCAAAAACTCAACATAATTGGTGATTTGAATTATGGCGTCATTTACTACAACAGCCAGAATGCTTTGCTTACTTTCTTTTGTAGCGCAATTAGCACAGATTGTTCTGTTAATCTCTAAAGGGATTATTAATTTGAATATGAAAGAAAGAATGCTGGTAGTCATAGTAAAATGATGCCATAATTCAGATCACCTATTGTAGTCAGAATAATCAGTGTTTTTTTTTTCTATTCCGTGGCTTATAAGAAGTGAAAACTGTCCTAATAAATCAAACCTTCATTATAGAGTGCACACACTAAAAGTGTGCAACATAAATACTACTAAATAGTGCTATTTTATGCTAATTCCATTGTTTTCTTGTTTAATTATTGGTATTTACCACCAAATAGTGACAACTGTTGCACACATTTAGTGTTTGCACTCTAATGTTTCATTTGTTATTTATTGTCCCCACTAATAGACATCGTTGTGATTGTATCATAGACATTATCAGATATAGGGGAGTTACCTGGTGTAGATGACGACGTTGAGATGACTAAAGACAACAGTGCACAGATACTTGCTTACAAAGCTTATAGGTAAGTTCTTATTTTACTGAATAACAAAGTAAAGAGTGAAGTAAAGAGTGTGAAAAGTAATAACGTGGATGCGTGATGGAATGGAGTAAAGTGTAATAAAGTAATGCGTGTACCATTCCGCCATTCACATTTTCAGTGATTGTAGCATTTAAAAACTCAAAAAAACAGCCTCATCCTTGAAACCAGTCTTTGTGAAATAACCTGGAAAAAGTCGACATTTTACAAAAAAAATCGCAAGTATTTTTCATTATTTGTTACGGCTGAACCTTGAAAAAACCCTTACTTTTTTATGTTTTGTGTTCCGATTGTAAATGAAAAAACATCCAGAAAAAAGTCCACCTTTTTCTAATATCCGTAGTTGAGACGGAAAACAATAAAAGTTTCAACTACTTTTACGATACTTGGCTGACAAAATATCAAGTATTTTCATTTTCCCTTGCCAGTTTTGAGATACAATAACAATGATTTTGAAAGACTTTTCATTGTATCAGTTTTAAGGAAATTTGATATAAAATCCACACCAACTTCTTCAAGCGCCGCCATTGCTACATGAGTTGACTATCACGTGTTACTTTACTCCAAAAAAATCAGATAGAAAAGATCGACAAAATTCCACTTTTTTTCAAGAGTTTCAATGTAAAAGATATTGAATTTTTCATCACCTTTTATATCAGGGCAATATCTCAACTTCAAAAAAAAATCCATCAATTTGTTGCTATCAATTTTATTAAGCATATTGAAAAAATCAACTTATTTTACTCACATTGAATCAATTTAGAAAAACAAAAAAGGTTCGGTTTTTTTCAGATCGCAATAAAAAGATACAAATAGAAAAAACTTGACTTTTTACGAAAAAAAAGTTGATCTTTTTCATTCTTTGGTCGAAAATTTGTACCACGATAAAAGTCGAGTTTTTTCATTATTTCTCTCTTCAAGTTTGTATCTCATATCTCGAATTTCTAAAAAACTCGTTTAATTCCCAGTTTCCTCTTTTGAAAATCATTGAAAATGTGAATGGCGGAATGGTACACGCATTTAAAGTGTATAAAGTAAGCCAATCATCATCAATGTTTTGATTAATTGATTGATTGATTCCCTGCTTGCTTGCCTGCTTGCCTGCTTGCCTGCCTGCTTGCCTGCTTGCCTGCTTGCCTGCTTGCCTGCTTGCCTGCTTGCCTGCTTGCCTGCTTGCCTGCTTGCCTGCTTGCCTGCTTGCCTGCTTGCCTGCTTGCCTGCTTGCCTGCTTGCCTGCTTGCCTGCTTGCCTGCTTGCCTGCTTGCCTGCTTGCCTGCTTGCCTGCTTGCCTGCTTGCCTGCTTGCCTGCTTGCCTGCTTGCCTGCTTGCCTGCTTGCCTGCTTGCCTGCTTGCCTGCTTGCCTGCTTGCCTGCCTGCCTGCCTGCCTGCCTGCCTGCCTGCTTGCCTGCTTGCCTGCCTGCTTGCCTGCTTGCTTGCCTGCTTGCCTGCTTTCTGTCTTGCTTTCTTGCTTGGGTGCTTTTTTGCTTTCTTGGGGGAAAAGTGAATAAAGTGTAGTTAATTGTATAGTCATTATCATTTTTTATTGCTTGTCTACTTGCTTGCTTGATACATTGATTAGTTATTTGTCAGGTTGGCAGCTGGGTGTAGTAAAAACTGTATTCTCCTAAGTATTATTAGAAAACGTGAGAAAACGTACTATTAATACTTCTAAACGGCAATGATATTCTGCACTATGGATCTAGTCATTTTCTCCTAGATATGGTTTGTGTTTACAGTGCTGTAATATCTTCTCTTTAGGTGTTATTACATTGCCAAGTCCTACCTTCAAGCAAGGAAATGGCGGGAGGCAGCCATGTTATATGAGCGCGTTATCAGTCACGCAACAACTGCTATGGAACACTTTAGGGAAAACCAGTCCTTCCAGTCTCAGGTATGGTACATGACGTGACGTGGTAACACAATATGGCACACCGTTGCATCGTGTCACGCAACACAATGATTTACACATGCATATTTTTCACAAACAAACAAGTAGATGAACAAACAGGCAAACCAATAAACGGAAAAATGGAAATAAAAAACAAGCAAATAAACAAAGAAACATCACAACAAACAAACAAATTTTCAAACAGACAAAACAGGCCAACAAACAAACAAACAAACACACAAACGAGCATACAACAAAACAACAACAACAAAACATTCAAGCAAACAAGCTAACAAGCCAACAAATTAAATGTATTTCCAATTTGGTGGTTGCCCTTGATGCAACTGTAAAACTTTGTCGGCTCCATTTGTACTACTAATGTCAAATCCGCAGCCTTAGGCTAAGTGTACTGTCTGGTAAATATTATTTTCCAAAAGAGAATTTTTAACCTGTTTTGTTTGCGTTCAGTATTAAACTTCGTGTTTGACTTTGATTTGTGGTCATTCATCAAATATTTGAACATCATGTTTGTCGATTTTCAGACAAATGTGATGGTTTTAAGTTCAATTGATAATAGTATTTACTTTATTTTGTCATTTTCAGCAACAGTTTACCAAGCTTCAAGGGCTAGTGACGTCATCTAGAGGGGCTAAGTGCTCAGCCCATGCTTCTAGTATTTTAGGTGAGATTCGAGTCAACTCTTCTCGTATATTGTTTTGTCTTGCAAGAATATGGCCTCTTAAATAACGCGCCGCAAAGTCTGCAATTTTTACCGGAATAAAAGCTTATGTGTGATAAGTTATAGACAGTTATCGATGGTGATGTCTTGTGTTTTTGATGATTTGTTTTTCTTATCTTGACGTTCATCCAGCCATTCGATTTATTCAATAAATCATTTGGTCATTTAGTAATAACCCATTTATTCATTCGTTCATTCATTCATTCACTCGCCCATTCTTTTTTCATCCATCCATCCATTCATTCATTCATTCTTTCATTCTTTTTTCATTCATCCATTCATTCTTTTTTTATCCATTCATTCATTCGTTTATTCATTCATTTATTCATTCATTCATTTTTCATTCATTCATCCATTCATTCATTAATTCATTTATTCATTCATTTATTCTTGTTTTCATCCATCCATTCATCGTTTTTCCATTCATTCATTCATTCATTCATTCATTCATTCATTCATTCCTACATCTCCTAATTATTTTCATGTCAAAATCTTTTCAGAAGGGGAAACTGTCGCGGATGACATGAGTGGACTCGCGTTACAAGACAAAGTAAGTAGAGTATGCTACGTTTCTAATAAGGCACGTATTCTCACTAATCTAATATCATTTTGCTTCAGCCATTAGCCGACCGGCTAGATGTCTACCACAAAGACCCATCGCTCACCAACAAGAAACCCAACGTTACCACCTTCCCTCCTGACTTTGAACCAATGATGTGTAAACCGCTATTCTTTGATTTAGCTCTTAATCAAGTAGAATTTCCTTCGTTAGAGTCTCGCGTGGAGACCAAGAAAGCTGCAGGAATAGGCGGCTACTTCAAGGGATGGTTCTGGGGCGGCAGCTAATCATAATATTATTTTAGGTCCGGTTTAAATCATATGCAAATTTGCCACAATTATCGTACGTTCAAGTTCTAATGTGAATACAGACTTGCATTTCAACTTTCAGTTCAATGGGTGTGCATGCATGTTTAGTGACTGATTGCGGCGAAACATTGTCAAACCACTGAACATTTGACCGTTTGACCACCTTGTTCAATGTACTTATTCAGTGGACTGAACTATGAACAATGTTCAGTGGGTGGACTATGTTCAGTTGTAGTATTCTTGAGGCTTTAGCGTTCTGTCATTGTTAGGATGTTGAGGTTATTTCGGATTGAAACACGGTAAGTTGTGTAGTTGACGTTTCGGCTGCTCTGTGTAGCAGCATCACAACTCGCCGTGTTTCAATCCGTTTTTCTCCGACGTTTTTTCAGTTATTAGAGTTAATTAAACGTGAACACAGCCTGACTTTGATTGACGGCCCAGAGAAAGAATGGTTTTAGCACAACGAATTTCATTGTAATAACTAAATGTAATCCAGTGTACTTGAACAAGACTGTGCAAGGTAACGGAAAATATCTGTACGCTTTCGAGTATTTTACTTTTAATGACGACATGAACATTTTACGACCTTGAAACGAAACTGTCTATTTAAGATTTTATTGACTTTTATCAGTCGGTGCTGTGAAGTGTTGAAACAAAAGTATACTTTTAATGATATCTAGATATCTGAAATTCATAAATTTTATTTCCTTGAAGAATCTGACATGATCTGAGAAGCGGTTATTGTTTGAAAGGTTACAATTAATATTAGATTGAAATCTCCAAAGCGTGCAACATAAATACTACAAAACAGTGCTAACAATTAATCCGTGAAGCGTGAGTGATATTTAATAGTACAATTTATGCAAATTCTATTGTTTTCTTTTGTTTAATTACCACTATTTTGTACTGTTTAGTAATTAGTGTTTCACGGATTTATTTTTTGCTCTCTATTGCACATATTTAGTGTTTGTAGTCTAATGTAGTCTAATAGAGCGTTTTCACATAACGAGCTATCTTATGCTAATCAGTTCTACAAAATGTTAATGAGCCAGAGGGGCTCTGGTAGGGACGGCCCCCTCCCCCCTCAAATATCTAATGGTCCGTCCCTTATTGATGAGCATTGCACGTGGGTATTTACACTACGGTGCACAACAAACGCAATTAACGTGAAAAAGACGCATCAAGGCAGTTAAACAAACATTTTATGCTCTCCCAACGTGTAAAACGTTTACTGTGATAAGCTGATCAAACTTGCCTTTCTCATAAGCGTTTTTTTAGAACTCATTTGCATAGAATAGCTCTAATAGAGCATTTTACGTAACGAACTATCTTATGCTAATGAGTTCTAAAAAATGCTAATGAACCAAATGAGCTCTGCTAATGAGCATTGCACGTGGGAATGTACGCTTTGATGCACAAAGACAAAGGAAAGCTCGATCAGCTGATTATCGCGTCTACGTAAACGATAATGAGCTGATCAAACTTACCTTACCTTGTCTTTGTCAATCAAAGCGTTCATCACCACGTGCGACTCTCATTCGCATTTTTTAGAATACATTAGCATAGGATAGCTCGTTATGAGAAAACGCTCTAATAAATAGCTATTTGTTAGTATTTTTTTTTTCATTTCATGGCACTCCTGCGTTTGCTCTAATCCGAAACAATTTCCACCGGAAACATGTAAAAGTTGTGTTCTCAAACTGAGCCTGTATTATGCGGATATCGTCTTTGAAATGAGGTGCAACTCAACTGGGGATATCAAATAAAATACAATATGGCAAATATAATGCTGTAGAGTGAAAATTAGTCATTTTCTCATGCATTAATCAATATCATTCATTTTTTCATGCATAAATCAACGTACTATCCATTTTTCTGTTCATTTATTCTCAATCATTCATGCATTCATTAATTCATGCTTGGCGCACAAGGGATTACAGTATTTATATTATGTATTTTTAACTCTACCGGATTAAATTTTTGTTCAACAAAATTAATTCATTCTGAGTACTCTATTTCTAATCCTACACACAAATACTTCACAAGAAATCATTGTTAGGTATGAAAGAAGTAGTAAGATTCAAATCCTGTAATTCGGAATGGACCAATTTCACTGTTCCTTTTAAATTGTTGAATAATTTGTTTTTTTCTTCATTTGTTCCGTTGTTTTATTTGTTCAATGGTTCGTTCGCTCATACACTAATTCAGCATTATTCTTCCTCACAATCATATGATTTACGTGTCCAAACTCCACAGAGCCATTCATTCAGCTTTGTTCCATTCATTTTTCCATTTATTTTTTCAAGGGTTTATAGGTGCCGGGCTTTTTCATTCAAATGCTCATTTCCTTACATCTATAATTTACTTTTGTTCTGTGCCTTCCGCTTACGTAGTAGACTGCTTTTAATCTCGTAAAACAGAACATTATGAAAAGGGGTTAATTATACTTGGTGACGTCGACCAGCACTCATCATTAGCGACAGTTGTAATGAGTCGTTTAGTCAAAACGTGTTCGATGTTATTAAGAAGAACTACTAAACTTTATAGAATAAAAATAAATCATCTAAAATTCTTGTGTATAGTGTTATTGTAGCTCAAATGCAGAGGAAATGACGGCATTTTCAAAATGTGATATTCATCAGTGCCCAAAGAAACTGGACTTCGGACACAAATCAATAGAGTTTATTGTATTTTAACTCTTTCGAAACTCTTCGTGGCTTCTCGTTATACGTGAGCAAACTATTGACGTTAGTGCTCCCTGTCTTGTGATAGTGATTTTAGTCTTTTATAATTAATTGAAACGTGTTATTTTTAGACGTCGGAAGATGACAATGTCAGGCTTTTCAATTATTCTTCAGTAGTTTCTCTCTTGTATAGGAAAACGACATGAAAATTGTTTTTAATAGAACGGAAAGTGACAGAGAAATTGATTACCAAGAAACTTCAATTGAAAGGAATTAATTTTCAGAAGAAGGCAATTTTGGTTTGATTTATTTTGGAAATTTTACCAATTTCATTTATAGACCATTTGTCAAATTGCTAAGAAACTAAATGAATTGGAAAGTCATTCCAATGCCTACTTTTTGAAAGAAAACTTGCGATTTGTACTCTATAAAAAAAAAACTATTTAAAGCCGTTAAATGTCTCTTTTTCTTGCCATTTGAAACATGGTGCTTTTTGCTGGATAAACGTCTCAAATTATTTTTTGACGATAAAAAAGGGATGAAATTCTGATGAGAACACAAGACTTCACATATAAAGAGGAATGAGTTTTGTACTTAATTTACATGAAATTTTATATTTATTTATTTTGAAGATTAAGTGTATTTTTGAGAGAATATGGCCAATGTACCAATCTGACAGCAACACGTATGTCTGATTGAAGCTAAGCAAACCAGTTTATTAAACTCCAATGTAGTTTAGATCTCAGGACTTTTACCATTGCAATTACCAGTCATAAAATGGAATGAATGAATGAATGAGTGAATGAGAGAGTGAGTGAGTGAGTGAGTGAATGAATGAATGAATGAATCAATCAATGAATGAATGAATGAATGAATGAATGAATGAATCAATCAATCAATCAATCAATCAATCAATCAATCAATGAAAGAATGAAAGTTTAAAAGTATGAAATAATGAATGAATGAATGGATGAATGAATGAATGAATGAAATAATGAATGAATGAATGAATGAGTGAATGAATGAATGAATGAATGAATGATCTGCAAAACTTAACTTGAGACTTTGAACGGTTTCATGTTGAAGAATGAAATAAGGATGGCGATATACGTACTTCAAGTGGTATTTTATTCCACAATAATCCTGGAGCACATACACTAAAAGCCCTGCCACCATAGCTCTCATTTCTAAACCTTGGTTCTATTAAGCGCGGTCATCCGCTGTCGACGAACGTCCTCATATTGTACTCATGAAGACCTGTCAGGTATTTAGGAGCCATATGATTGACAGATGAATTAACGAACGACGAAAAACTTTATATGTCTTTTGTATATCCCCGCATTTGCAGATCGATTAGCATGTTTGTAACAGTTTCTCTGAGACTCACTCACTAGATCATCACGTGCACTCCTAAAACTCCATATAGACTTGTGTCATAAAGGCCGCCAACTAATTATCACAATAAGATGGTTAAAATTCCTGATGTGAAAAAAATAAGCTTATCCGAAAGGTCACCTTATTGATAGCTTGTAAAAGTTTGAGACAATTTTTTTGGGGGGGTGGGAGGGGGGGCATATAAGCATATGGAAATCAGCAAAAATACCAAAACGAGGCTAGAAAGGCATCAGCAAGAAATTCCATACGATTTCTTATAATTTTAACCTAGTAGAGCTTTCCACGCGTTTTGTCCAGACATGCAGCAAAACGTTCCACCAAAGTCTGAGCTTCTTTAATAGTCGAGAGTAGCAAATTCTGAAAAGTTTATTATTTTGGAAAAGTCAATTTTCCGCCATTATGACAAATGTGTATACACCCTACCATCGCGGGCTTGGTTGTATTTTCTCTGGATGCTTATGAATGAATAAACTGATGAGTAAAACAAATAAATCAGTCGATAGTTAAATGAAAATAATGATGTCATTGCATCACGAAACAATTTAAGTTAATGGAAAATGATGTTTTCTAGTTATGTTTCAATAAAAATGGTAAACGTTCATTTTCCAAACAAATTAAATGTCTGTTACTGGAAGCAGATCGGACGTGACTAGAATACAATCTTATTAAGGCAATATGTCTATGGGATTTGTTTATACATTCTGTCATTTAAAGTTCATTGTTAAGGTATTCAAATACTAGGTAAAATCGTGGTTTTCGAGATATAAGACATAAAAAATTAAAGGACGATTTCCCAGTTTTTCACGCGTTTTTTGCAGACTGAAATCTGCTTCAACCAATAAACTTCAATTGCTCGGATCCATTTTGTGGACCTTGAATAGCAAAAAAACTCTATCTTGAGTTTACAAGACATAAATCTAGATACTGAACGAATCCATCCAACATTTTATAAGAATATTTTACAATCCCACATGAATTGTGACGAATACAACGAATTTTGCTGTCTATAATTTATTTTTTTACACTATATAATGCGTTTTATGCGGAGTAGTGTTGAAAAGGCCTCTATCCATGCACTTACTACTTTAAACTACGCCGGGTAAATTTGAAAATGTATCCGCTTGGGCCTTCTGCTCACAATAATCCGCAAGAATCCAACCAAATGGTATTGTTTAATCAGAATTTATGTCACGGTTTCGAAGTGAACATTTTCAAAATGATCAGAAGACAGAAGGCCTAATTGGATGAATAAAGATGCGTTTTCGAATTCCTGCGAGTTAGTGTGGGACATTTATGTGAAGTTGTTTGTTGTTTAATTGTTTAATAGTTTTTTCCATTCAGTTTGCAGCTGGTGTTTTTGTACGTACTGATATACTTGCTTCTATTCTATTTTTTATGGTGTTTTATTTCTGAAACCTAAGGGAATTAGATTAATCAAATAATATTTATATCAATTTCTTGTATTAGCTGCGTAGCTCTCCCGTTTGCTCCGTCAGGATCATGACGAAATACAAACCCAGCCAGAAGTGCTTACAGGGAAATATTTGTTCACTTGTTCTACTTGCATTTGTCTGTTGTCAATTATTGTCGATGTTTTGTCTTCGATCACTCGTTTTTCGTTCTATGTTTAGCCAGTTCGTTCACTAGTAAACCATATTTAACGTCAGGAGATCCCTTTAGCCGAAGCTATTAAATCAGTCTTCCAGAGAGCCGACGGGCTCTATTTCCTTAGTTTACAAGCTTGTTTGTTCAGTTGATTGATTGTTATACACTTCCCTGGGCAGTAGTCAATATCACTAACACATCCTAATTGATTTTACCATGAAACTACTTTGTGTCGTTCATAACAAGCATTTTTTTCCGTCAATTCAACTAGACCATTTATGTTCCTGTCGTCATGAACCATTAACTAAAGTTGCATCCATTAATTGGGAGGGTTTTAATGGTCACCAATTTACGAGTGAAGATAATCCACTGAAGATCACTGTCGCCGAGTTTGGTTTAAGTCATGCTTTTCATATAATGTGTCTTTTCATTTGATTTTAACATCGACCTATAAAAATTCACGACAAAAATAGGGAAACTGATCCTACCATATCCAATCTTTCGCTGTTTTAAATCCTCATACAGATTTGTATTAATATAGACTGAGCGGGAGATCTGTATCAGGATTTAAAACAACGAGTTGCAAGTAGTTAAACCTCGGACAGATTGCATGATCGCAAATAATGTACTTACTTATCAAAGTGAAGATTAATCCTGCTATCATTTTAGATTAAACATTTTCAAATAGAGTGCACGCACTAAAAGTGTGCAACATAAATACCACTAAATAGTGCTATTTTATGCTAATTCTTTTGTTTTCTTTTGTTTAATTAGTGCTATTTACTACTAAATAGTGATAAATGTTGCACACTTTTAGTGCGTGCACTCACTATTTGGCCGACATATTTTAAGCTAAACCTTAAGAAAATCAGGACGATTTCTGTATCAAGATTTACAAATGCCTTCACGGTAGTGATTTTGTTCTAGGTTCATCCCAACTGTCTAAATTATATTATATGTGTGAGTTTTTTTTCTTTTTCGTCGTTGAATTATATAAAAAGATTGTACTCAAGAAGCTATGAAAAACGATGACAGACTTTTACAGTGAGGACACTCGAACCGTGAACACTTTGTGCTTTTTTGACACTTTTTTAAACATGCATCCTTCGAGTGAATCTTTTTGAAAACATTTGAATTTTGATAACACAGTGCATTTGAGTTCAGTCCTACTTTTTCAGAGAACTCGAAGTATTAGAAAGCTCAGAAAATAAAAAGGTAAATAAAGACAAGTGTTCACAATTCGAGTGCCCTCATTGTAAGTCTTAAAAGGTGATCAATTGACGGCAAAAATGCGGAAGTTTACTCAATTTGTCTAAAATCAATTTGACCAATTTACAGGTTAAGAATAAGGTGAAGTGGATTGTGAAGTAGTTTGTTTTTGAAGGACGATGATAATCTTGATAATACCATTAAATTTGTTAACTCTATCCTAGTATTTTTATGTTCATAAATATAGTCTGTGTACGTCCAAATAAGGACGTCCAAATATAACTGCAAACAGCTCAGTTATTCTGAATAGGCTATTTACATCCGAACCACTGTTTTGCAGCTCTGTTTTGATATCTAGTCAGTATTTTCTAAAATCAACCAATGTTCAAACATGTTACAGTAATCTCCGCCCTAGAGCAGGGACCACAGAGTACGTTAAAAAGTGGGTCCGGGGACTGGCATAAAGAAAAAGCAAATATACAGCTATTCTTGAAATGATTGTTCAGTTGAAATACTGATTTAGTGAATAGCAAACTCATTGACATATATCATGATTTTTATCTTTTAAGAAATGATGAGTCAAAATTAAATGTACAAAAAAAAACGTAGTTATAACAAACTATGTAACTATATAATATGTGCAACTTTGTATTTAAAACAAAAAAAACTTAAAATTTAATACAAATGCAAATGACATTGTTTTCCGCTAAATCAGTATTTCGACGGGACAAGCTTTTCAAGAATATCTGTATGTTTAAATTTATTTATTATTAATATTCTTTTTGCCACAGGTGGTCCCTGTAGAGAATTGATTGACCGTAAGTACATCAAAAACAAACTTTAGCTTTACTTAAAAAATGCAAGATGACTCTATATCCCCTCCTCTATACCAAAATACAGTTTTCAGAATTCTTTCATATTCAAATTTTTCTATTCCTTCGAAAATACAGGAACAATATTCAGTTACTGAACAAAAGCAATATGAATGGATGGATGGAAGAATGGATGGATGAGTGGACGAATGAATAAATGAATGAGTGAATGATGATTAATTGATAAAGAAATAAATAAGCAAACGGACGAAAGCTAACACGCTTTTAATTTACTATCAATATTTGAAAAACATGACGGCTTGCGAATCAATATTGATACGAAGAACAACCAGTGAAATCTCTGATAACAAACTGAATTTGATTACAAGACTAAATATTGGAACACGTTTCGTCCACTGATTTGAATTGGCTATTCAGTATTCCCAGACAGATTAAAACAAATTATCAATACTGACACATTTAATGTTATATTCAAGGAGATTTGTTTTGTCTTTTTTAGTTCTGAAAATGTTTGTGAAACATTTTTTATTGAATATTTGCGACATAAACAAGTGGCAAATTCATGCATAAATGAATGGATATTGATGAATGTCATTCATTTAATGAACAAATGAACGAACCAACCAACCAACCAAGCAATCAACAACCAACCAACCAGCAAATCAACCAACAACTAACCAACCAACCACAAATATCATTCCATCAATCCGTCAATCCATCCAACCATCAATCCATCCATTTATCAATCAACCAATCAATCAATTAAATCAAAACAACTATATATTTATAGGGATATAGATCAGGAATCCTGGATCCGCCACTCTATGAATGAATAAATACTATTCATCCGAAAATAATTCACAAGAGTAAAATTTTGTTTCAACAAAATTTGGTAATTTGATAGTTTTTTGAAAAAAAAAAAAAAAACTCTTAACATTCAAAGGCACTCTCTGCGAAAAAATATGTATTTTCTTATCCTTATCTCGAGGATGTACTCTCACAACCTAAGAGCTGACTTGGATTATCTTTTCTGTTTTAGTGCTGAGCTTTAAAAACGTCTCAACATCGATATTAGAGACAAATTTTAAGAAACAATTTCTTTCAGAATTTACTTTTTTAACGAAGTAAGTGATGAGAAATTATAGGCAAAACTAAGAAAGCAATAAATGCTAATTAAAACGTTAAAAATTGAATAAAATATATAAAATGAATGTTTTGCACATTTTGAAATAAATGTCATTAATTGTCATTTTATAATCTATAATTATACGGAGCGAAATTGAAGTTGTAACTGTTTTGACATTAAACTGTAACACTTTGAAAATTTCATATGTAGAAGTGAGGGGAGCCTTTACCGGCTTTCTGCGCAGTGTAGAATCGAAATAAAAGATTGTTCTTCTGAAAATTGATATATAAAGAAAACTAGTTTAAATCTTTAAGCGCCATCAGTAGACAAATTTTGACAAATTTTCACAACTAAAATAGCGGCCTTTTCATGATTTGCTATGAGTCATAAATTAAAGTATGAATGTCAATTCTTAAGTTCAGTTTATGTCAAAATGATGTCTAGAAACTATGTTATAGTTTAATAAATAATATAAAAATTAACTTTTTTTCTCTTTATGGCTGAAGGATGAAGTTTGACAATGCAATTTTTTCAAAGACACAAAATACTCCAGTCATCCCTTTTACCTAATTAACTTCAACATCTCGAGCAACCCCACGGCATGATATGAAAAATAACAAAAAAATATACCAAGAATATTGTTATTTTCTTTTATACAGATGTGAAGGCAATGTTATCTGACAGGCTTTTGAGAATTTGAGTTTATTTACAATAAGAAATACAGAGAAAATAAAAGTCTAGTTTATAATTCGGATGGAAGTGAGAATAACTCAGTGCGTTATCTTAATTCGGAACTGTTCCTAGATGAATTAAACACCTTAAAAATCAATCCATCTTTGTATCTGTCAAGTTCTCCTCCTGACTGTGTACTTCGTACGTATCCAAAGCGTCCAAATTAAAAAATAATGTTTTCTTTCAATGCCGATTTTCATCGTTGAAAGAATATTTTTCTCTCTAATAAATTTCAATTATCGCAGTGAAAGAGAAAACGATCGATAAACATCATAAATAAAATATCGACAAGGCATTTATTTTTTTATGAAGAATTTGTGGTCTAAAGCGCAAAAATAAGTCAAGAGTGTATATTTTAGGGTTTTTTTTGCATGAATTTCAAAACTATTGATACTCTGAGCATAACGCGTGTGTTTGCTTTTTCACATCGAATCGGCGACCGCGTCGTGTTGTTAAACTGACATAAAACGCTTTTCTTTTCTGTCCTTTAGAAAGCAGAGTTCTGAAGTCAAAACTGAATGTTGTAGCGTCGATAACAAACTTATTTACAGTAGATACATACAAAATAACATTGTCAAACGGCATTTAATTCGATAGTCTCTTCGTTCTTGTCCATCTTTTCTCTTAAACCACTCGCTGTAAAATACACAAAGACGCTTCTCTTCTTCTCTTTCTCGCCTTGTTCGTTTGCAAATAGTTTATTACTTTCTGCACCTGCGGTTGGGTCGTCTAAATCTTGCTCTTGCTGCTTCTGTTGATACTTTTTTCTGTTCTTTTTGTGGAAATAATTCCAGCAAGCGTAGTATGTCAAAAAGCAACCAAAAATTACCAATATCGCAGCAAAACCACACATCAATACCACAAGAGCTAATGCCATTTTCTCCATGGTTGTAGACTCACAAAACCAGCTTTAAACTAGAGGAACTTGCTTTTTTTATCAGAATAATCTTCCTGAATGGAAGAGTTGTTTAAAATTTAACTCCTCGCTGGGTCACAAAAAGGTTAATGCACTGTTATGTTCAGTGTTTGACCGTGACTGTTGTCTCTTCTCTCCGCGCGGCAATTGAAGTCAGCAAAAAAATCTCCCTTGTTGCCTTCAATGTATTTTCCCCAATAATTCGACAAATTAATCCAAAGTAATATGGGCTGTTTTGTAAGAACTGCTCTCGTTTCCGTCCTGACGTCGAAAAAATGCTTTTTGTTGAATTTTTTTAGTGAACAATACTAGAAAAACGCTAACCCAAAATATTCGGCTTTATCTAAGACCACATTGTTGAATATTGTTCGAGGTTTTTCATAAATCATTACCATCCCCAATTGTTTTAGCGAAAAATGGGAAAATTAAACCAAGACAATCGCATTCTAAGTCATCAGCACTGAGGCAGCTGATTCATTTGCATATCCACTTGACGATATTATAATTTTATTTTAGGAAGAAGAAAAACGCGCGACACTTCCATCGACAACACAATAACTTCATGCTTATTTAAATTTTCGCTACTGGAGATCGAATAAAAGGCTTCAAAAACACCAGCTCAAATCCAATGGATTATAGCTACTTAAGGTTGATGCGTAAATGGGAAAAAAGATATTTCGATTGATGGCAATGCTTTTAGAGCCATTTTAAATGGTTTGACAATAAGACCACCAACTAGTCAAACAGCGATGATTTAAGCATAAAAAGGCATCACGCGCTTTTTTATTCTTTATTGGTTAAAATATTGATAAACAACTATTTCGGGATCACATTATGGGCTAACTTTCCATTTGAAAAAAAATCCTGTAATTTTATTCTGTTCTAGAATTGAAAAGAATCTTTTAGAATAAATGGATAATTTCTGGAAAATGGCACAAATCTCCTTCTGTAATATTTAGTTTGTGACTAGCGCTTGAAGGGAGTAGGTTTCCAATCGTTCATATCGCTCGAATCCTCTTCAAAATCAAAAGGAACCCGGGAAATGCAACAGACATTGATTACAAACAAAGTACACATCTGCGTGTTTTTATGAAGTTATAAAAAAGTCTTTTTATGATCGTTAAAAGATAGCAGAAGTACGACTTATTTGGGGAGGGAGTTTTAGTGCAATTTCAGTTAAACTGATTACTGATAAAAAGATACACACGATTTAAATCTATTATGGTGGGCTTTAAGCAGGTTTATTTCATAACCTTTAAAGACACTTTCTTATGGTATTTAGCATATGTTTTTTTTATTATTTAGGGATTGAATATTGGCAATAATCTTTGTGAGATTTTCGTGTTAACTAACAACTTTTACCGGATCTTGAACTTGCGTCATATTTGATGAACAAATTGTGCTAGTGACAATGGCTCGAGATACGGATGATATTAATGATTTTATCACACCTCCAATTGATTGAAAACGTGCACGGCAAGTGACAAGCTGAATAAGAAAAAAAGAAATACATGTTGAAGAAATGATTGCATGCGTCCAGCCCAGAAAAGGATAAAAAGAAATATGAAAATCGAAATAAGAGACGAAGATGCTAATGTCTTTTAAAAATCCACTATTTTGAACAATTGGATTGCGATGCTACAAACATTATAACTAATATTTCCCCATTTTTATTCTGATAGCTGAGACGTGGTTGCCAAAGTTGGTCCGTGCTCGTCGTTCTAGACCTGAGGACCTAAACTGGATACGATTCGCATGTGGCTTCAAATCCTAAAACCCGATTTACACGATGCGTCGCGTGCGTAACTTTTAAAACTTGTCGTACGACTTTATTAGGGCCTGTATATATGCGGCGAGCCAGCCCTGTTTAGCGGGCTGGTTTCTCTTGTGTTCAAGCTATCATAGCGTAAAAACAAAAAAAACCAGCCCTCTTAACCGGGCTAGCTTGCCTTACATAAAAAGGTCTAAAACACGGTTTAGAACGCCGGCGAAGAAGCTTGCCAGCCTCACGGAAGTAGACGTATACACTGCAAATCGAACACTACAATTCCCACCGTGGTCTTGACGTGTGCATGCTTTACATAATTCCAAAAAATAAAAATCGCGTTTAGCTGCGCGGTTGAAAACGTCTCCCTTGCAAGGCCTGATTAGGAATCTGATTGGGAACGAAAATACTACCAGAGTGATTTTTAGAAACCCGTGAAATACACTTTAGCGTAAATACGATTTACTTTTCCACATTTTAACCATTTTCTCTTCTGAGCCCAAAATATAGCCAAAATGCAGTGATTTGTTATCCCTTTTCATATTGTTCAGTTAGAATTGAAATATGCGTTTTTCATACAAGCACTTTATTGAGCCCAAAAATAACACACTCCTCCCCCCCAATTAAAAATCAAAACACACCTTGTTAAATTAATCAATGCCAGGACTGGTAATGGCAAAGGGATACGATTAGAAAAACAAAAAGGCTGACATCGTAACCCGAGTAATTTTTCGTAAAACTTACTCCGACAAAGGACTAACGTCCGAAACGTCAGTTTCCGCAAAAGCCGTTGCAGTCTAACAACATACAAACTCTTCCAACTGTTTCATTAATTAAAAAACAAAACACCGACGCAGCACAGTGAATCACTAGTCCAGTCAAGTATAGTCTCCCTCGCAGCCGCTTTACTTTACTTACTTTTTACTGAATTTTAAATGTAAGGAGTAGATGACATTTTGAAAGCTTTGTATGCAGCTCAATAACAAATAGTTCGTTGTGTGTCAATCCATTTGTTGCTTCCGCGTCCGTCCACCAATGCAAGTTAACTGACATTCAATTCATTGACAGTTTTCTTGTTATGTATATGTTAGAAGATAATTTTCTCTCTTTTTTTTTTTGTTTTGTCCCTTTTAGTTTTAGTCATAAATAGCTGGCATGATCAACAGGAAATGGCATTTCACTCCAATACGTTTGTGATCGTTTATATATAAGACAGCAGCAGAGTTTACACGAAGCCGGCTAAAAAATAGCCCCTTGCAAGGCGTTTTCGTGTAAACGGTTATCGTTTACGCATCGTTTTCGGTAGCTTGAAGAGCGTCTTTAAGCGTCTTGGAGACTAAATGTTTGAATTGCTCTCTCTCAGTATGGCTGAACCAAGGTGATGTCTTCGGCGTTTTCGAAAATAGCCGGCTAAAGCGTTTACACGAAAACGCATAGCCGGCGTTTTCCAAAATATCCACTCTGAGAGGCGTTTTTGAAAATAGCCGGCTAAGTAGCGATTTTGTGTAAACGGTAGGCCTAAACGGATAAAAAAATGTGCATTTACAAAAAAAAGACGGCTTCGTGTAAACGCTGCCTGACATGATAGATCACTTTATTCTCAGTTTCATATTTATTTACTTATTTTTTTATTTGTAAAAAATACATTTGCTGTTCACTGTTCGCGTTATGCACTACTTCTTTACGCTAATGACAATATATATATATATGTATATATATATAAGTAGAATAAAGTAAATCAAGGCCACACAACTTATATATATATTTTCAGTGCTTGTTTGTGAATGAATGTTTTAGCGCTGTTAATGAACAGCAAAACGTGTATTCACACCAAACTTAGGTAAACTGCCGTTTTTCAAGCGTAAATTTTCGTTGAGAATATTTTCTGCTGTATTGTCCTGCGTATTTGGCTATCCTGCTCCCTATAAGTAATTAATTGACGTTGGTTAAAAATTGCACATATGTCTGGACTTATTTGAAAATTCATGAGCCTAGAACAATTTAAGGCATCTGTAAATCCTGATAAAGAATTAGTCCTAATTTGTATGATATATAGCTTAAAATATCTCCGCCAAATTACTAATTTCAACATTTTAAATCTAAAATAACAGCATTCTACTGTAAATTTGATGAGTAAATAGAGATCACTCAATGGAAAATGCGCGCGGTGTTTTTACGCACAAGCTAGTTGAGTTCCGTCTGTTTTTAGTCAATTTTGTCCATTGAGTAGTAATGGAGTCGTCTGACACCTACTAATGGACTAGAGACTGATGAATCGCTGCATAAATGAATTAAAAAGCCTACTTATTTTATTCTATTTAGAACAAGGAATCTTTGTACCATTGCTAAAATAGGTTTTTTAATTGTTGTACTGAGTATAAGAGTAAAATAAACAACGGTAAGAATATTTAAAGGCCTAATACCTACGATGCTTTTTCCGGACAAACACTCCCCTTCCAATTCGAAAAAAAATATATAAAAAATTGAAACAAAAAATACAAAAATATTTTTCGAAAATAAAATTAGATAAAACTAAAACTTAAATAAAATTTATATTTGTTTTGATGTTAAAAAACGTATCTAAACTGATTAAACATGCATTTCCTTATGAACTTTGTTACCACACTAAACGGTCAACCCCCACCCCTTCACAACATCCTGCCTTAGTACGCGCACGTTTTCCTAATTTAAACCACTGCTATAGCGTCTTAGACATTTCACGACTAATTACAAAACTTGTCCGATAAAACAAAATTTCCACAACTGTTGTTGTTTTTTTTGCAATTTCATTTTTATTTAATTTTTTTGACATGAAATAAAACGATTTGAAATCAGACCGACCGAGTGTTGAAATGAACTTGGCACGGACGTCCTGGTGCTCTTTCACTTAAACAGAAATTGAAATGAATCAAATGTATCCGATTATATTTTCAGAAAGCACCTAACATGCGGAGCTTTTGAAATTGATCTTGTTTCGTTTATTTGGGATCAAAATATACTATTTTCTTGTAAGACAAGTTTGTTCTTTTAGACGTCTTATTTCATCTCAAGAGAAAGTCAATTAATGTTCTTCAGTGTTGTGTACAACTCTTTTAGTTTTAATTAATTAATGGAGACGGTTAGTCTTACAGAAGAAACTTAGACATGTTTAGACAAGTTTAAAAGTGGCACTGAGAGATATAACGTCGAACAATCTCACCCGCTTTGAGCTATAGAATGTCGCTCAATTTGGTGAAATTTATCATTCACTGCACAAGGTCGTTAAAAGATCCATATTTTTTCATTCGTGAGTTGCGATCCCGTTTTTCTGGCCAGGATTTTGATCACGGTCCAATGGTTGTGATCCCGATCCTAAAGCTAAAATTCTAATCCACAATGCCAAAATTAATAGCTGTTCACTGATCCCATTTACCATGTTACGACATGACATGTTATCCAAGAGATCAGTTGCCTCTGGGCCCTGGATGAACCGTGGCTAGCATTTAATTTATTTTTTATTTCCTTTTTCTTCGATGCCATCATTATATCATATTACCACCATCGTCGCAAATTGCTCATTTTTTTTGTTTTTCTGATAAAAGGTGATGATAGCTTTAATTATTTGATACTTGGATTTCAGATATGTACCTTCTATATTGGCAGTTGTTTTAATTGTATGTAGCTCAGATACTGAACATTAATTAAAAGATTTTAAATTAATTTGTGAAAATCCTAAGGGCATTCTGGTTCTACAGATGCTTTTAGTAGTTTGACATCCACGGTATTTTTTGTTTTTTGTTTTTGTTTTCATTTTAATTACAAATAGACATGCAAACTCTCTTGCAAACAACAGAAGAAAAACACCACAAAAACAAAACTGAAAAAAACCCTCCAGGATATTACTTAATATTTGGACTTCCTGTGGTATAGTTTTAGAAAATGGGCTTCCTTTACAAAAAATGCAGTTTACGTTTTGATACTTATTTAAGGATATTCCATTCGTTTATATCCTTATTTATGAATTTTTGTTTTCATTCATATAATCGCTCATTCGTCTATTCATTTTTTTCTTTCGTTCACTAGACTATTCGTCCATTCGTCCGGTTGTCCATTCTTTCATTCGTCCATTCTTTCATCTGTCCATTCGTCCAGTTGTCCATTTGTCCATTTTTTCATTCGTCCATTATTCCATGCGTCCGTCCATTTGTCCATTCTTTCATTCGTCGATTCTTTTATTCGTCTATTTGTTTATTTGTCCATTCTTTTATTCGTCCATTCTTGCATTCGTCCATTTGTTCATTATTTCATTCGTTCATTTGTCCATTCTTTTATTCGTCCATTTGTCCATTCGTCCATTTGTCCATTTGCCCATTCGCCCATTCGCCCATTCGCCCATTCGTCCATTCGTCCATTCTTCCAATTTGTCCATTCGTTCATTATTTCATTTGTCCATTTGTTCACTTGTTCATTCTTTCATTCGTCCATTCGTCCATTCTAGCATTCATCCATTTGTCCATTCGTCCATTCTTGCATTCGTCCATTTGTTTATTCGTCCATTTATTCATGATTTCATTCGTCCATTTGTCCATTATTTCATTCGTCCATTTGTTAATTTCTACATTCTTTCATTCGTTCCTTTGTCCATCCATCCATCTGTCCATTATTTCATTCGTCCATTGGTCCTTTCGTCCATCCATCCATTTGTCCATTCTTTCATTCGTCCGTTCGTCCATTTGTCCATCCTTTCATTCGTCCATTCGTCCATTTGCGCATTCTTTCGTTCGTCCATTCGTATATTCACTCGTCCTTTATTGTTCATACTTTAATTTATGCAAGCAAAGTGAAACTATTTCACATTCTTGAAGATCACCTGTCAAGCGTTATAAACAAGCGGTAGAAACAAGCCAGCTAGAAAGACATCCCTAATAGTAGGCACTATCCTTACTTGCGTGTTTTTAAGACTACAGGACAGGCTTTATATAGCTAGTTAACATGATTCCTTGTCTACCTAAGTTGGTGGTATGTTTGGGTTATTTTTAAGGAGGCATGCTTTTCTTAGGAAAGTACAAACGTCATATCATCTATACAATCAAGGTTACGATGCTGTTCATTTGTCTACCTAAATAGACAGCTAAGCAGCTAAGTTGGTGGTATGTTTTTTTTTTTTTTTTTTTTAAGGAGGCATGCTTTTCCAGGGGCGGCGGAACAGCAACAGCCATGGGGGGGCACTATAATCCCCCACCCCTCCCCTCCCCATCTCCCACCCCAAAATCACAAAACAATTTTTTTTTAGCTGTGTAAACTCATGCACTAATGTATTTTAACCAATATTTTGTGGGGGGGCCCGTGCCCCCCCCCGGCCCCCCCGGTTCCGCCGCCCCTGTTTTCTTAGGAAACTACAAACGTCATATGATCTATACAATCAAGGTTACAATATTAATATTATAAGCTAGATTATTGAAATAACCATAAAGAATTATAAAAACTATACAAATAATACATCGTTCATTGGTTCATTCGTCCATTTTTTCATTTTTTCATTCATTCATTCGTTTATTCGCTCATTTGTTCGTTCGTTCGTTCATTCATTCAAATTGACTAATCTATCTATTTGTCCCTTTCACACCTTTACATATATTTTTTCAATCTGACAGTTATATAATGTAAATGTCAACTTCGAATACTTCATTTTAACTTCTCGCTGTATTTCTTTCATTATGACACGAAAATCGTCATAAATTAGACTTTCTGTCAACATCAGAATTTACTCAGCTGTGTTAGTCTACTCCCGAGTCCATAATTCCAAATATACTATCAACCAATCAAAACACAACAAATCCAACACTGGTGCCCAGTTCTAACAATTTTCATTGAATTTCCAGATGACTTGGGCCAAGAATAAATATGGCGAATACAATTAATTTAGTAAAATTTATAATCGCCGTCGTTTTACTCATTGTAATTGTACAGATACTTATAGCACTTCATTTTTCTTCAAAAGACTGGTTAGATGAGCCACATAATACAAAAGGAAATCATATACAATCGTCTAATGCTCGAATTTTGACGCACGTGAGTCAACTGTTTGGCTCGAAAATCAAGGTAAGCTACTCCAAAATCTATAGTTTACAACTTCCGGTTGAGATGATAAATGACGTTTGTACTATAGGAAGTTTTATAGTTGTTTTCTAATTAAATTAAATGTAATTTTACATGCTTTTATAGTTAATAGTTGAAATAGAGTTGAAATTGAAATAAACTCGAGTTGGTTGAGCTTTTGGAGTGTGAAGGTTTCATGCTAATATAAATTTCTCGTGCAAAAATATAGCTTTATGTTTTGTTAAATATTCTTATAAATTAGTGAATTGAGAGTTTTTGTGTTGTTTTAATTGTCTTTTCGTTATCTGAGAGCAATTTTGCTTTGCTTACGTAGCTTAGTTTGTCGTTTGAATTATTTACAGAGCGAGCGCAGGTATCTCATTGACATTTCAACTTTTTCACAGTTATTACTCTATCACAATGAAACCTAATAAGTCTGAAAATTAATTCAATTTATGGCAGTTATTTTTCACAAATTCAAATAATCTTTACCATGTAATAGGCAAATTGACTTGGTTTGATTACTTGTCTTAGTAGCATCGACATAGTCCACTGAACACCAAAATCAACACGCTGTCTTGGTAGTACATCTTGTCAGGCTTTCATTAGTAATACAATGGAAATTTCATCACTTTTATGTCATATTCTGTGTACTAAAGTTACATTGTATGTCATAGCTAATTTTCATCATTCCAGAACGCTAGTAGTAAATTATAATCATGTATTCTTTAAATGAAATTTGATTAAAGACAAAAAAATATGAAGTATTATGAAAAGAGTAAAACTATGGTCCCAATCAGGGAAAATTTATTAAAAAAAAAAAATTATATTTGAATTTATGTTTTTTTTATAGCAAATATCAAGCTTGTGAGCTCAGACATTTCAAATTCTCAAATGCGGTTTTTAAACAAAGGCTTACAGACTCAGCAAGGCTTAGATTTTTACCATATTCTAATGCATGTACCACCCCCATAGTTCCAAAACAAGAACGGTAACCCCCATTTTTAATGCTAATTTTGTTTTTCACATATTTCAGTCTTTATGTGGAAAAAGATAGTAAAAATTCTGTCAGCAGGAAGTGTGCATCCCCCACTGCCTTAAGTACTGTAAGTTAATCTCTTTCTATTCATTTTTGGCATGACATTGTCTCATTTGATTTGACATTTCAGAGAAGAGTTCAAGACAAAAATACAGCCAATGATGTCCAAGCTCCTGTATTAGACATGCCATATAAGGCACCTTGTGAACCTACACATAAAGACGCTAAATCAGCATTAAAAAGAGTCAAATCAGAAACCTGCAAAAGAGAGATATTAAAGACTGCTTGCTTAGCAGAGTCAAACAATCTATATAAGATTAAAATCAAAAGATTATGCCCACTACCAAAGACTGGAAAATCCCCAGCAAAGTCTATAAATAATGCTAAGCCGTTTCCACATGGGCCGTCAATAAGAATAGCGTATGTAATGACCGTCCATGGAAGGTCAATCAGACAAGTCAAAAGATTATTTAAAGCTATTTATCATAGTCATCATTTCTTCTATTTTCATGTTGACACGGTAAGTAGACTAGAAATAATTTCCTTGAGATATTTTAAGATTCACATCCCTGAAGCTCAAAAAGGGACTGGGGTTGAGTGTAATTATTAATTTAATGGTGGTACTCGCCCCTAAACAAGACAAATGATCCTACCTTTATTAGTACTATTTGTTTGAGAGCAGTATGGAGGAATATTTCTAGCCTCCTCCACAGGCGTCTCTTTTTAGCGTTTTCATTTCTAGTTTTTTGGATGGGCTTCTTGTTTTGCAATGGACCGTTGGGGATTATGGGATTACATCACCTTGAGAAAGAAGGCAAAAATGGCTTAAAAAGGGTTGCCAGCGGAGGAGGCTAGAATATTTCTTTGTGTTACAAGTTTTTGATAGTCATGAAAATAACAGAAAAGGTTAGGGTTTAATACCTTGGGTTTCCTGTGTGCCAGATATATGTGATGGGCTGGGAATGAAATGGTTTAATGTGTATTGTTTCAAAACAAAATAAACTAGTTTGTAATAACACATAATTCATGTTTTTTTTTAGACTCAAAAGTCTTGCTTTGCTCTCCCTTGTGCAAGAGGATTAATTCTAACTTCATTTTAATGACGTTTGTTTTGTTTTGTTTACCACAGACTGTTTTCATTGATACTCACTTGTCGCGAAAAAGAAACAGTCACTCGAAAAAGTGGTCAATTCTCTTCTCTTCTTTGGAGTGACTGTTTTTTGCGATGGGTGCATATAAATGAAAACAGTGGTTAAAGATAATGAATATAAAATGTTTGCCTTAGTTTCTGAAGTCTGGTTTTACAGCATTTTCACATAACAAACTATCCTATGCTTACAAGTACTAAAAATTGGTAATGAAAATTGCATGTGTGAATGTACGCTTTTATCAGCAAAGACAAAGGCAAGTTTGATCAGCTTATCTTTGTAAACCTTTTTTACTTTTCATCGGAAGAACATGGAATGTTTGTTTTAACTACCTTGCCTTTTTTTACATTGCCTTTTTTACATTATTTGCACTTGTTGTGCACCATAGTGTAAATACCTATTAGTAAGTGCAATGCTAATCAGTAACAGAGCTCCTCTGACTCATTAGCATATTTTAGAACTCATTAGCATAATTATAAGATTATCATAGCTCTTTATGTAAAAATGCTATTTTGAATCATTTTTTTCCCACTCTTTCTGTGATATAGCCTTGGAAACAGCAAAATGTCCCATATTTTTAACATTTATGAAGTATTTTTTTGTTTTGTTTTAGAGGTCAGATTATCTTCGTCGTGAAATTGCTAAGCTAATAGAACACTTTCCTAATGCTGCTCTAGCACCTTGGAGCTTATCAACAATATGGGGTGGAGCAACACTACTACAAATGCTGCTAAGATGTATGGAGGACTTGATTAATAAAACAGCTTGGAAATGGGATTTCTTCATTAATATTAGTGGATCTGATTATCCTATCAAGTAAGCCATTTTATACTTTTTTTAGGCACTGTTCATTTTTTTTTGTTCTATGAATTAAATTCAAATGACTGTCCATGCACTTCTTCATTTATTCATTCATTCAATTAGTTCATCATCTATTTACTTATTCATAGAATTATTTGCTTTTATTCAAGACATTTAGTTTCTGTTTTTCTCCGTCCTTTCTGAGAAAGTCCTTTTGCATGCTGTCATTCCTTTGCTTTTAAAATTATTTTTGGTTTTTTTCTTCCATCATTCATTTCCTCATTTATTTTGTTTATTTCAATAATTTGGATCTATTTCCTAATAGTCAATCATAATTTGCCAGTACAATTATATTTGTTAATTCAAAGTGCTTGATATTGAGGCTGTTGATCATCATTGATAATGATTACGTTTATTTCATGCTTCTGGACCTCTCTATATCTCCACATAAAATGTCATTCATGTTAGTCATGTGTTTATTTTAACAGGGACAATGAAGCTTTAACTAGACATTTGAGAGGATTTAGAGACCAGAACTTCTTGAAGCCCCATGGCAGGGATTTGAATAGGTATGAGGTTTGCTATCAGAAAAAGAAAAATATTTTTTTTACTCAGGTGCTTTTTTTCTTCAGCTTACATGAAGTCCTTTATGTCAACAAGGTTTTATGAGTATTTTCATATACATGTTTATAAAATAACTATGATATACTGCGCACTCTGATTGGTCAATGCACATGGTTTATGAGAGTACAAAGCACGCACACGTCAGCTCTTCTCCAGCACTTCTCTTGTGTACTGCATAACCCTGCATGCTTTATTTCTCAATAAAGCATGCACACGTCTTTTATTCCTTGAATAAAATGTCAATGATTATCATGGCTGTGGAAGTCACACAATTTTAACCTGACAAGAAGGATCAGACAAACATGGAAGTTATTTCAGGGTTTTCAATGAACAAGGATTTTTTTTATGGTTCAAGTCATCATAGTCTACAAGCTATGATGGCATGCACAACAGACTCTAACATAATAGACCCTTTGAAAGTTCTTCATTGCTCAGGCTAAGTCTCAATTGTAGGTAAATTAACAAAAGAGTCAAGACAAAAACATTGGTATTTATATTGTTTTTGGATTGGTTCATTCCCACGGGATGTACCTCATACAAAAGAACATATCACATACTATCGAGGCTTAGCCTGAGCAATGAAGAACATGAAACTGGACTATTGTTTTATGATAACCAGGTTTATCAAGAAGCAAGGAATAGACAGAACATTTCTACAATGTGATGACCACATGTGGAGACTAGGAAATAGAGAAATACCTCCTGATATTGAAATAGATGGGGGAAGTGACTGGATTGCACTAAACAAGAAGTTCTGCCACTATCTTGTGACATCAACTGACTCGCTAGTGACTGGACTCAAACATATGTATCAATACACTCTTTTACCAGCAGAGGTAAATAACTGGGATTGTTAAAGTGATGGTTATGGTAATGACGGTGATGATGGTAGGGATGATGATGATGTTGGTGATTGTGTTGGTGGTGGTGATGATGATGATGGTGCTGGTGGTGTTGATGGTGGTGTTGATGGTGGTGGTGGTGTTGATGGTGTTGATGGTGGTGGTGGAGGTGATGATGATGGTGATGATGATGATGGTGTTGGTGGTGGTGATGATGATGGTGCTGGTGATGGTGGTGGTGGTGATGGTGGTGATGGTGGTGGTGGAGGTGATAGTCATGATGATGATGATTGACAGGTTAGTACAGTTGGGAGAGTAAGAGGTCAAAGGGGAGGCTGCCCATTACTCAGTGTCTTAATATTGAGGGTAATGTTCCTCCATTTATAATTGTTAAGCCTCGTCTTCTCGGATAAGGACGTTAATTTGTAGGTCTCATTTCACCCAACTTTCACATTAACCAGTAACAGGTAGGACGTAAAAGAACGACTGAGGATGCAGGTCACAACCATCCTCGATGATAGGCCTACACTAATACATACTAATTACTAATCAACCTCATGCTTGTTAAATCGGATTACATACTATAAACATTAGAGATTGTAAAGCGCACTGAGACATTGGGTGAAATGCAGTGTATAAGCACACGTTGCATTACATGATGATGATGGTAATGATGTGGATGATGATGATGATAATTCGGGGGGTTAGGAGAGGAGAGCAGGAATAATCTCTTACCAGCAAAGATAAAGTTAATGTTTGCTAATGATGGTGGCTACTTTGATGTTCCAGATAATATGATAATATAATTTAATGGCAATAGTAAAAAAAATACTAATTTTGGTAATGTTTACTATAACCATCATAGTCAAACTCATCTAAAACCATCATGTTTTGTGTATTTTTAGTCATTTTTCCACACTGCACTTCGTAATGGCCCCTTATGTCAAAATTGGATATCAACTAATTTGCGTCTCACTAACTGGAAAAGAAAACTTGGCTGTCGATGTCAGTACAAACACATTGTTGATTGGTGTGGGTGTTCCCCTAATGATTTCAAGCCAGAAGATATGCCAAGAATTAAGGTAAGATTGGTCTTCCTATGTTGATGTGATTGGAAAGGAGACAGAAGTTACTAACTGACTGAATTGTCACAATGTACTATGACGTCACTTAGAAACAATCTATTGTTTAAACACAAAGGACCATGGTCGTCTATGAAGAATATTATGTCAGTACTGCGTATTTACACATAAACTCAAAAAATGTTGTCGGAGAGAATACCTGATGTGGAATGCAAATTGTTCTAATAAAATATCGTGATAAATGTAGCAAAAAACTCAATTGTCTTACCACTAAAAAATAACTGTCGTTATTTAAAATAGTTAGATTACTGCATTTTGGTATCTTAATTTTTGTATCAACTGCAAATATATATCTATGCATATATATTCATACCAATGGACTTGTTTTATTTTTCACAGAGCCAAACCAAGAACTATTTCGCACGTAAATTTGAAGCTATTGTAAACCAAGAAGTTATCAATGAACTAGATAGTTGGCTTTATGGCGCTTACCCGCCTGGCACCAAAGGCCTTCATTACTACTGGGAAAACCTATATCACCAAGACGACACGCTGACCAAAACGTCAGACGCGTACCGAACATACTTCTACTCATTCGCTCGCATAGCAACCAAACTATTATCACGTGGTCGCAAGGGGAGCTGTCAATTAAAACAAAACGGACCAATCAAAGAGGTGACATATCTGAACCAGCACGATCATTTCGCGGGTCTGTTAGTTCTATATGATGTCGAGTATATGACAGAGCACGGCAGGAAGGAGACCATTACTGTGGAATCATGGGTATCGTTGGAGTTCAAGGAAGAGTTGATGAATCTTAATATGACGAAAGGTCCACAGAGACTTGTGTCTCTGGATGTAAGTATCGATATAGGATCAAGAGAGTATGAGATAAGAGAGCTTATCCCCCGTATTGGGCTTTACACTCATCAGGGGATCTTTTCATTCTATTTTTAAAATGACGTTATTTCGGGAACGGAACGTGATTGGCCAGATGGCAGGAGACGCGCTCGCATTGTCAAAATAACTCAAGACTAAAGTGCGGAGATTGGTAACAGGTTTCTAAAAATAACACAACAAGTAGAGCCCCTGAATGGGGTCCGGGGATAAGCTCTATTATCTCATACTCTCTTGTATAGGGTATATGACAATATAAATGTCAAAGGACGTTGAAATTGTCCGACTCGGATCGTTAATCCATGGGGCTATTAAATTGGGAATGATTCAATGTCTTGCTTTTTCTTACATTAGAGACGTGTTGCAGAGAATATTTTTTTTGCAATCAATGGTGCTCCCTTATATTGTTAGTTTGGTCGTATTTTCAGGGATAGAATAGTTTATTTCAATTGGTGTATTTGTTTTCGCACTAAAAATAGAACTTATTCATCTGTGAAAATATCTGGTTACGAGTTTCAACGATTCCCCTACGGCAATCACTATCTTTTTGACCTCGAGGTACCAGAACCCCTTCAGTATTTAGTTTTCTGTTCAAGATCTCTTTGTAATCTGTTAGCATTCCAACCAACTCCCTCAGGTCATAAAGCGAGAAAATATAAAGAACAATCTAGAGTGATTATCGCCCTTTATATTTTTTTCTGTCGTGGCGCATAACAGTATTGGGTGCGATGTTTTCTCTAATAGAACTTTATTGTTAAGGTTGGCACTGGATGGGACCAAAAAGAGCGGGTGTTCAGAAACCATGCCCATATGATGTCCCCCTACGATGATCCTATTCTGGTGCACCGCTGGGTCCATGGCGAAGACTTTGACGTTAAAATCATGTGGGTTGATCCGATCAATGTGGTCAGCGGAGTCTACGAAATGCACGTGGTCGATAACTGGGTGGTATCGTTTCACAAACCTTCTTTTAAAAAACCGCTACGACCTGGTCGCTGGATATTAAAGATGCTATACTCTGAAAAAGGCGAAGATTTGGTCATAGGAGAAACAAGCTTTTTAGTTGTTCCCTTATCTTTCCATCAAGGAAAGGAGATCACGTTAGAGAAAGCAATCGAATCTAACCACGGCCCGCCTGGTGGTGTCTATAACAACGACTATCTTATAGAGTTCGATCGAGAAGGGAAGAACACTGACCATCTAGTAACTGAAGCGACGGTAAATGCGAGAAAATATGGAGAAGAACTTCATAAATGGGTCGATGAGGTAGTTGGTAAGTTTTGGACAGTCGAAGGCAGTTGTGTTGTCAAAGGTAATGCGCCTAAATGTGCACGGTTAATGTCGTGTAGTGAAGTTGAATGGAGCACGAGATCACCGGATCCCAAGTCAGAAATAGGTAAAGTTAAACCTAACGGTCGATTACGGTAATGAAGGCTTGGAATTTAGGTGATAAATTATTAATTATGACATCAAAAAGAAAAATGTTGACACTGACGAAGTCACAGGGAACACTCTAAGCTGGCAAACGATGTCGGTATGGATTCCATGTAAGACAGCAAAGGATGCTTGTATTTATTGTATCTATGTCGGCTGACGTCGGTAACTATAATCTAGAAGATTTAATGTCTTCCTTTGTCAAATAATATTTTGCATTCTTGGAGTGAAGACTGTTGTGTGCAGTAACATTTTTTTATTCTTATTAACACAAATCTATCATAATAACATAACTGGAGATTTTCAAAGAATATGTAATTTATTATAACCTTTTATTCCTGTATTTCCAATTTTTTCTCTCCTTCCTTCCTTCCTTCCTTCCTTCCTTCGTCACCTTCCTTTCTACTTTTTTAACTTCGGTCTCTTCCTCTTCGATTTTCCATTCCCTTCCTTCCTTCTTTCCTTGTGTGCTTTTCAATCCAGTTTTCTAACCGTGGGTTGTATGATTCTAACCTTTGCTATCATTACAAAGAATTGCGCATGTGCCGCTCATCAGTTGAGAGAAGGCATTAATCTTTTAACAAAAGAAGATAACCGATATGCTGTAACAGAATAAGACTTTTTATATAGTATTTTATTATTTATTGAATTCAGAAATTATGAGAAAGGTATTGTTGTTTAGAACGTTTGACCGAAACGACTTCGTTATGTGAGGCATATATGGTTCGGTTGATCTTCATAAATCGTAATCATTCGAGACTTATATATGCATTATGTATAGTGTAGTCGTTTTGGTCAATGTTTTAACGTACCTCATTGCAGAGTCGCAATTTAAGAAAAAATATTATTGTTATTATTTTATAAAACCTGGTTTCCATATAATCACAAACGATCGAGAACGATCGCAAACGCCCAAAAACAAATCGATTTTTGGGAAATCAAAGTTTTTCGATCGCGATCGTATATGGATCGAAAACAGTCGTAGGATCGAAAAACGTTCGTTTCCCTATATTCGATTTTTTTTTCGATCGCTTGCGGCCGTTATCGATCGTTCTCGATTATACGGAAACGAGGCTTTACATTCGATATGAATCAAAACACATTCCTATTTCGAGTTCTGACCATGTTTAAATGAGACCTCTATGAAGTCCACTCAAGGGTTGCTTACGTGGGATTGGGAATATCCAAGCGCTAGGATCTTCGTAGCAGTCAAAATAGCTGTGCCATTTAGCTTACATGGGCATTTAACGAAGCGAACGCAGTACAAAAATGTATCACAGCAGCTGATATAGATTCTCCTACTACGAAGGTCCTAGTAATTTTTAATGCTACTTAATTAACCCTTATAGAGTCGTTTTTTATTGAGTGGGACACGGTACGGCTACGATATCGTCACGATACGGCAGGTAATTCAAATGTTTTCTTATACGATGCGGTACTGTTTCCCACTCATACGAAAACGACTCTAACGACCTTTTTTTGCGAGAAAAGTTCCATGGAGAGTTCTATGGTGTAAGATGCATTTATACGAGACAAAATGCGCTCTCATTTGAACATTCAAATTGAACCTCGAAAATGGAGCATTATAAATACCCACATTACGTAATGATTCATACGTAATAACAATCACGTAAGGGGGACTTTCGTGGCCCTTACGTAATTCGTCTTGCCAAGCAAGATATTTATGAGCATGATACGTTCAATTATTGATTATAAATTAATATGTCGTATTTCCTAATTTCAAATGCTTGTGCAACTTTGTTTGAATTACAAATTCTATAAATTATGCGAGTTTTCCAAAATTTTCAATCCTAGAGATTTGTCATTAAAAAAAAAAATTAATGGAAAAAAAGATTATTTATAAAATAAGAGTATTAGTATCAAAATATCTTTAAAAAAATATTAGGTCATAGTTAGTAATTCTATGGTTGTGGGGATAAAGTATTTATTATATTTTAATTGCCTAGTATAAGAATCGTTTCCAAAAACCCGTGAAATACACATTTGCGTATTACTGTATTTTACACCATATAATGCCTTCAGTCCACGTTTTCGTTTCTGTTTTTGGTGTGTGTTTTAGTTTATACGCTTTGTTTCAAGGGTTTTTGAAAACGATTCTATACTTAATTTATTTCGTTAATTTTTAAAGTATTGAATGTTTTTTCGAATATTGAAATAGCCGTTCTGTATGTTTTTCTCTAGAAAGAACTTGAATTGTGGAAAACTTCAATTTATTAGTAAATTATTAAACCGATCGACTTGGAAGATTGTTGTAGAGTGGTTTTCGTAAAACTAATAGTGATCTCTGATCTTAGAGTGCAAACACTAAATGTGTGCAACAGTTGTCACTATTTAGCAGTAAATACCAATAATTAAACAAAAGAAAACAATACAATGATGTACCTAATAGCAGTATTTAGTGGTATTTATGTTGCACACTTCAAGTGCGTGCTGACTCTAGTGTTTTTCTTTTGTAGTTAATCTTTTTATTGATGAATGGGTTTTTGAGAACCACTCTACCTTTGGTTTTGCATGATTGTCAAATAGCACAGCCCTTTGATAATACAGTATTTTAGTTTTACTCTGTTTTTATTTCTGTGAATGTTGTATAGTTAATTTATTATCAAAGTATATTTAGAGATTATTAAAGACATATTTTCAAGGATAAAACGTATTTTGTGTGTAGTCAGTCATTTGTTTGTTGCCTCATTCTATTATGTCTTTACCTATTTAATTATTTATTTATATTTCCTCACTTATTAATTCATTTGTCTATTTATTTAGTTTATTTATCTGTTTTTTATTCATTTATTTATTTATGTATCTATATTTGCTTTTTTTATTCATTCCATTTAAACATTTTCAATATACGCGCGCGTCTTATTTTCCCGCTCTTTTTCACGCCGATGATTGGCTAATCCTAAGTCAATACCACTTGGTCAACATCAAACAAGCTCAATTTTCTTGAAAAAGAAAGACAACTCTCAAAGATTTTATCCTCTGCGAGCCCTCGAAATGACAAAAATGTTATTTCTCTTTGTTTTATGCTGCTTTTTCGTGGATATTAACGGTCTCAAAACGTCCGAACAGCTTCGGCTTGGATTTCTCTATCCTCTGAGCAATAGCGAACATGACAACACAGTATTTATGCCATTTGCTTCGGCTTTCACTGTTGCGCTTGACGCTGTTAATGCAAGCTCAAGCCTACTCCAATCAACGAAACTTACATTTTTGTGGAATGATACTTATTGTGAAGAAACTGTAGCACTCAGAGCGATGACCGAACAGTTTTCTCGAGGCGTGGACGTATTTATCGGACCGGGGAACGCCAGCTATTGCAGTACATCGGCAAGAGTGGCCGCTGCGTGGAATGTTCCAATAATATCGTATGTAAGTATTGTAATGTTTCAATCAAATAAGGCATTGAAGTACTTATAAACTCATGAAGAAAGTTGAAACTCTAATAACTAGCAAACTAGCAATGAAGAGAAGCAAGCTGTCGTGACCGATTTTAGACGATAAGGTGCATGTTTCACGACATATCACAAGATGCCGAAAATGAATTGAAAATAAAATCTCGTATATAAATGTTTTAAAACAATGATTCACATAATAGGTTTTTAAACCGAGTTCTCAAAAAAGAATACGCAAAACTTACAGCGCTTTTATACTTCCAGTCACTCAAAAGATATATAGTTTATTAAATAAACACTCGTGCGAATAAAAAATCAATTAATTTTGTACTTCCTGGTACTTATAATATAAAATAGTATAGAATTTTTTTGTGTGCAAAAATTCAAATTAATTCTAAATTCTGAATTTCACAGCTGTTTTATCGTGTGTTTGTTTTAGATTTTATCCGATAAATTTTAATTTGAACCTATAAGAGCTCTGTCAAAAGGTTCAATTAAAATTTAAACAAAAAATGTAGCTATTTGCTTTTATTTCAGATAAAAGAAAAAAAATGTTCTCCATGTTTTATTTTAATGATTCAAATAATAGTCATCAAACACCTGATAATGTTGAATTATTCACATAAACAAAAGTTTAACAGTTTTGTTTGCTTTGATGACAACTTCCTACAACTTCCTGTTTCCTACGATTGAACATATCTTTTTTATGGAAATTTTTTTAGGCATTGCTACAGCGTCAACCGATGTCATTAATTATTTCATTTTTTCAGTTGAGCGTTTGTATTATTAAATTCATTCATTCATTCATTCACTCACGTGCACTCACTTACACACTCACTAACTCCTTCCTTTCTTTCCTCCTTGCTTTCTTTCTTCTTTCCCTCTTTTCTGCCTTCCTTCCTTTCTTTCTCCCTACATTCCTTCCTTCTTTCGTTCCTTCCTTCTTTCCTTTTTTCTCTTTTGTGCCTTCCTGCTTTACTTACTTTCATCCATCTATCCCTTGCACTTCTATTTTTACATAAATATTATATAAGTGATATTTTCCATGTCGAACAGCTTTGTACTCAAGACATCGTCTCCAACAAATCGCTGTACCCAACGTTTGCACGTACAAGACCACCGAATTCACAGGCTAGTAATTAGTTAATTCTTTTTTATTACTAGTTTTGTTCATCTATTCATTTAAAAATCCCTTATAGCAAGAGAGTATGAGATAGGAGAGCTTATCCCCGGACCCCATCAGGGGCTCTTTTCGTCGTGCTCCTACAATCTGGTCAATCACTTTCCGTTCCCGAAATATCTCGAGTTTAAAAATAGAATGAAAAGATCCCCTGATGAGTGTAAAGCTCGATACGGGGGATAAGATCTCTTATCTCATACCCTCTTGTTCATAGTTAATCTATTCATTTATTTATTCATTCGTATTACATGTAATATAGTTTCTATGTATTACTGAATGTATATGAATAGTGCAATAAAATGACTTGACTTCATTCGCTCTTTCGTTTTTTAATTAACTAATTCATTTTAGTCTCTTCACTAAGTAAGTTATAAATAATTAGTTCTTTCCTTCATTCCTAGTTTTGTTTTTCACTTGATCTGATTATTCGATAAACTATTCATTCATTCATTCATTTATACTTTCATTTATTATTGTATCATTGCACAGAAAATTAAAATATTGATGAATTCGATCACAGGCTAGTAAAAGTTTGCTGGCTATTCTAAAGAAATTCAACTGGCAAACAATTGCTATCTTGTACTGTAACCCTACAAGATGTAATGAGCTCAACTGGCTTCGTGGTATAATGAATGACTCAAAAAAGTTCTTTACTAATAATGCAATCACTGTGTCGTATATGAACTTTCTACCTTTGGAGCACGAGAGAGATAAAATAGACAACATCTTGAAAGATATACAGAAGACTGCTCGAGGTAGGATATGGGATGATTGTTTTGTTTAAGGTAGTTCGGGATCCACACTTTCCGCCGATTGAATTTTTAAGAACTTTTTCTAAGTATACATAAAGACTGACACATATGAAAAACAAAAATCAAATAAAAGATAGTAGTCACCGTGTTTGTTTTTGAACTGTTGCGGGTGGTAATAGGCCCATTTTTGCTCCCATTTCAATTGAAAGAAGTAGCACCAATTTGTTGAAAGTTATATTCTTGTGAACACATTTGATAGCTTTTCACAAATCTGCTAGAAGAGTCTGACAAAATGCTCCTTTCGCTGTAGTTCTCATTAATTTATTCTTTGGAAAAGACATCGACTGAGATATTTAATCATGAATATTTAAATGAAGAGCTTCTTTAATTTTTTGTGCACTTAACCATAAAAAGAAACCAAAATTACAATGTATTGTTCTTGAATTTTTGATTTCAAAATTTTAAAGCTGGTTTTATGCCAAATATAAAAATTGAAAAATAATTGGGTGTGACCGTGCTAATTTTAGATAGATAGATAGATGGATGTGGCCGACTTGATCCAAATTCTGAATTGCTCTGGATTTGTGTTAGGGGGACTTTTGACAGACTGCTGATAAAGGCTCTTAAAGCAGCCGCGCAGTTTACAAGCATGAGTGATATATATTAGCAGGTTAGATTGTTAGCGGGAAGTGCATGCACGCTATAAGCAAAAACCGCTAGGAAAATAATATGATTTCAATGTTTTTGACGCGAGAGAATGGGCATTAGCTGCTTTTGAGGTCCGTATATAATGTTATGATTTTATGTTTTATCAAAAACTTCAAGAATGGATCTAACGCAAAATTTTTTTTCAATCGCACGATAAATTTTATTTGATTTCACATGCGCGAGCAGGATGCGCAGTAGCAAGGGTCCCGAACTACCTTAAAGGCCGGTACACACTAGGCGACAAGTTGCAGCGACTTGTTCCCGCGATAGGTCGTAGCGACAATTTCCCCCCGTGTGTACTAGGTATTTTTGGCGGAAATTGTCGCAGCGACAAAATCAGATGTATTGGCGACAAATATTGAACCAATGCACACTGAGGCGACATGTCGTGACGACAAGTCGCTGCGACCTGTCGCCTAGTGTGTACCGGCCTTAATTGATGCATTCACGATATTTACACAAAGATGGGGAGGGACGTAAAGATTTCGTTGGAACTGCATGCCCGGCCGGCTCTATACTTTTACTCGAATCTGTTTTGGGAGGACTCCCATATATCAGAGGGCGGGGATACTCGTCGTACCTTTTAGGTTTCAAAATCGGAGATCTCTTACGGTCTTATTATATGCATTTCGGGATAACTAGCAAATTCGAAGTTTTTTGTAAATATACATTTTTTTCTAATAAATCTCTCTATAAAAATCTTTTATTCGAACAATTGTTAAAATCGACTGACAACTAACAAATTGGCTAACATTTAACTGACAAATAACCTAAAGTTTCACTGACGGCTGAAATTGGGACGCATCCAGATCCTTTGATAATTGCCTGAATTATTATGACGTCACATCAAAACAATCATGAACATCATGAACAAATGAATAAATATGCAGCAAACATGTAACTATTGCATGTCTATCGTTCTGCATCTTATCCATGGATAAAATCGACAGTGATGGCAACGATCATAGCGTTGAAGGGTCATTGATATATGTTTGTTTTCTAGTCGTGGTAATATCTGCTAATAAATACTTCCTCAAGCCCTTCCTGGTAGCAGCGTTAAAGAAAGGCATGACAGGTGGCCAATATGTATACATTATCAGCGAGTTGTCATACGACTATTTACAGTGGAAAAACTCGCCGTCATATTGGTGGTCTGGTACGAATAATAAAGATATAGACCTCGCCGAGAGAGCTTTCCACTCAGTATTAGCACTAGTTCCCAGGCCATATAATGTCACCAAGTATGAAGAGTTTGAGAGCAGGGTTATTGAAAAGTTTCGCGAATATCCGTTCTATAATAGTGAGGTGGTCATGGGAAAGGTAAGTGACCATGGCAGGTTGGATGGTGCGTAGTTATCGTTATTTTACAACAATAGCAACCACAACAACCATAACGACAACCAAAGCAACAACAACGACCATGACAACGACCACAGAAACAACCATAACAACAACCATGACAACGACCAAAGCAACAACAAAGACAATGACAACGACCACAGAAACAACCATAACAACAACCACAACAACAACCATAACAGCCAAAGCAACAACTATAACAACAACCATAACAACAACCATGACAACAACCATAGCAACGACCACAGCAACAACCATAACAACAACCATGACAACAACCACAGCAGCAACAATGACAACAACCATAACAACAACCATAACAACAACCATAACAACAACCATAACAACAACCATAACAACAACCATAACAACAACCATAACAACAACCATAACAACAACCAAAGCAACAACTATAACAACAACCAAAGCAACAACAACAACAACCATAGCAACGACCATGACAACAACAACAGCCATGACAACAACAACAGCAACAACAACAACAACCATGACAACGACCACAGCAACAACCATAACAACAACAATAAGAAAAACCATAACAGCAGCAACCATAACAATGACCACAACAACAACAACAACAGCCATGACAACAACCACAGCAACAACAACAACTATAACAACGTCTACAACAAGAACAACCATAAATGCAACCATCGTGTAATAACTGCAAAAACAACAACAGCAACAATAACACCAGCAACACAGGGAATGAAATAATGACGCACGAGGAATGGCGATGATATGCTGCAATAGAAAATGAGCTAAGAGAACCCATTCCCCATGCTGGGCTTCGGCACATCATAATCCTCGTCAAGTCTATTCATTTTGTACTGCCGTCGAAGATAAAAATGAAGAGCTCTTCAAATTTGCAAAAGAAAAACTTAACAATGCTGGAAATATTAACAGTCGTCTTTCTCTTAAACATAACGTTTTAGCGTGTTTCCTGATGGGGTCCGGGGATAGGTTCTCTTTGATCATTTTCTCTTGTATGCTATTGTTTTGTAGTTGTTGTACATACACGCATTAAAAAAAAACGTTGCCGGAGAGAATGTCGGATGCAAACTGCTCTACCAAACTATGGGTGCAGTAACGATACCGCTGCGACACGGCAGAAAATTCGAATGTTTTCTTAGAATCTACGGCTACGATACGATACAGCACTGTTTCCCATTCATACGAAAACGACTCTAAAATAAATATTTTTGTATCAACTATTTTTATAGTGGATTTGAATTCTCAAATTACCGCGTTTTGGTATCTTCGACGTTTTGTTTCAAGCCAATTCATCGACATTTGACTTCAGAATTTCGGCATTCTCTCCGAAAAATTCGTTTTTTTTTAATAGATGTATGCAAGACCTTGTATTGGTGTTTGTTTTTGACAGGTACCACATTATTCAGCCTATCTTTATGATGCAGTTTACTTGTACGCACTGGCCGTAAACAAGACTTTAGCACAGGGCAAAGACCCCACCAATGGACAATATCTATTTGAAAACATACGAAAAGCCAGCTACAAAAGTGAGATTGGTTGTTTTTCAGCTCAAAATAAATAAGTGGGCGGGGAAACGGGTTACAAGCGCACCATCATCATGGAAATTGTGGGAAATCGTATCGATTCAAGCGCGTCAAAGGCTTCATTAAAAACCAAACCGACGCAAAATCTCTATTTGTGAAAAATTATTTCGTTTGCAAAACTCAAATCAGAAATCAACTTGTGTAATCTGTCCTAGCCTAAAGAAGTTCCCTATATAAGAACATATCAAATTCGCTTAATTCCACGCAATGTGGTACGTAACAATACGTCCTATAAATATTTGCTCAATTTGAAAAGGTTATGAAACCTCTCTGCATGTAAAATACACACTCAGATGATCAATAATCACAAACAAGCGGTAATTATATCCAGTTTTCCCCTGATATTTATTTCTAGGTATAACTGGTTTTGACGTTCGTTTGGATCAAAATGGTGATGCAGAATTCAACATGACATTGCTCGATCTTCAAAAAAATGACAGAGGACAAAGTGGTATTGGTACTTTTTGAAACAAATTAAATTTTTTTTATATTTAATAGTGAATTCACGAGGTATATGATAGACATTCTTAATGTTGTCACGCAACGTCTTCCTTCCCGTGACAACACTAAAAATGCCTGTGTTAGGCTAATATATACAGGCGGACCCGTTCATCGCTATTTGTTTATTACTGTAGAGATGCTTCCGGTCGGTGAATTCATCATTGATTTCAATGGAACACAAATGTTGCAATTACTGCCTAATAAACAAATCAAGTGGTCTGAAAATGGACACACATCTGTGCCTAGAGACAAACCATACTGCGGTTTTATGAATGAATTATGTCCAACCACAGAACCAAGTAAGTAATTTTAGATTGACTCATATAAAATAGTTCTTATTTGTCAAATGATCAAGTTAGCCGATTGGTCTTCTCGGATTAACTTTTTTCACACAATTGAAAATGAGAGGCCAGCCTCATTTATTATGAATTATTTGGTGGGAGGGGGGTGGAGGCAAAAGATGAAATGCATACTTTAAATGGAAATGTTTTATCTACACTGTAATAGACCTCTTTCACTTCCATGTTTATATTCCCATTTCAGACCATATGATATCACTCTTGGGAAATGATTCTTTCAGGTGTAAATATTTCAACACATTTTTCATAAAAGAACCAGAACCATACTCAAAACCAGGAACTTTAACGACCAACTACTACTTATCACCTGCGCATACGTGTTAGGGATATCTCCAGAGGTTATGTTAAATACGCTATCGAAGCTCTGCATAACTTACTTATTTACTTACAGTACTTGCTTACTGTTCTATTTACTTACTCGCTTACTTGCCAGGGACGGATCCAGAGGGGTGTGCAGGGATGCCCCACCGAGCTAAGACAATCAAACACAGATTTACAGAAATAAAATTAACCTTTATTATATATTACGTCATCTCCAATACTGCACCCCCCCTGGGAAAAATCATGGAAACACCCACTTATTTACTTAGTTTCTTACTCACTCACATACTTACATACTTACTTACTTACTTGCTTGCTTGCTTACTTGCTTGCTTGCTTGCTTGCTTGCTTGCTTGCTTGCTTGCTTCCTTGCTTACTTGCTTACTTGCTTGATTGCTTGCTTATTTACTTACTTTACTTGCTTCATTACTTACTTACTTGCTTGCTTACGTACTTACTTGCTTGATTAGTGGATTACTTACTTACTTGCTTGCTTGCTTGCTTACTTCCTTTCTTGCTTGCTTGCTTACTTGCTTACTTGCTTACTTCCTTGCTTACTTACTTACTTGATTGATTACTTGCTTACTTACTTGCTTACTTATTTGCTTACTTGCTTACTTACTACATGTTTTACTCTTTTTCGTACACTTACCTTTGTAGCAGAATTAGTTGTTGGAGACTCCGTGTACCTTATTGTAACAATATCATTGGTAACTGTTTTATCATTGACTGTCTCTATATTGCTGATAACACTATACAGGTAATGCATACAATCATGCAGACCAGTAATACCTATCTAAGAAATTTCTAAATCCAATATTACATAACGAAGTGCAAATTATGTTTTAGAGCACTATATACCTAATTCGTTTGTGCGTGCTGGCTACGTACGTCCTGCAGGCGCAAAGAGGAGACCTGAGACGCCAATAATTCCCTGAATGTAACTTATTGATGGCATTATTTAGTTATTATGTTGAATTGTCTTACAGTATTTTACCAATTCAGTAGCTGCTTGAACTGTACATTTTAACATGTTCGTTTCTTGTAAAAAGTCTCGTTGGTCCTCCATAATTTAAACGCTGCTACGGGCCTGTTCTGCCTTCGGTGTAAAAATGGAAAATAACATATATAGGTAAAAAAATAAAAACGGCCTTTTTAACCTAATAAGTTCACCAAGGGCCGGTTAAACAAAGCCCGAGTAGCGCTATCCAGCGGATGAATTCTAAAGAAATCCTATGGAGTTCATAACTTTATCTAGTGGATAACGTTGTCCATGTTACAACTGGACCCAATTAAGGTAATTCCGTAGAAATAAAACCGCCCGAAGACGTTCTAACAAACAATTTTCAGAAGCGCTTTCAGAAAACACAATAAAACGGGGGGGGGGGGGGGGGGGGGCAGCGACTTCGTTTTTACGCTATATTCATTCATGCATTTTGGTGAATTGAGAACGTGAAAAAAGCTCAAACGCCGTAGAGAAAGGAAGCAAAAACACAGTAATTTTGTCATTTAAGACCAAAATTCGTGTTTTGTTCAAATGTCTGCACTTTATTTTATAAAAAAATATGAACAGATGTATAAAAAATACGTGATCTTCAAGAAATTGATGAAATACCAACCTGCGCACGAGCTGCTAATTCATCCCGTGATATAGGTCACCGTGCTAGTTTGCGAAATATTGTGAAAAATATCGTCATTTTATTGTCAAAAAACAGGTTTTCCGAGATTGGACTGGGTTACAAAATCATCGGGTTTTCTCGCTCGAAAATATCGCAATTCTTTGAACTTTTTATTTAAAGCACTTTACAAACATAATTTGACTAGATCACATGCTAAAAGTCCTGAAACCAAAAATCTTGAAACATGCACAGAACTATGCGCAGTGCAAAACTACGGAATTACCTTAAGATGATTCTATATTTATTGAGCTACGTTTTGGTCGATTATTATAGGCGAAGGCGGTTTGAGATGGAGTTGACAAAGCTGGCCTGGAAAGTGAATTACAGCGATATCCACTTCCATATTCCAAGATGGAATAGCAGCAAGACACGATCGTCAATGGTATAAATCTATTTCAAAAAACACGTTTTCGGAGAGAAAGGCGGTAGGACAACCGAAAAGAATCATGGACTTTTTATTCACATAGAGAGACAAGCAGCAATAAAACCAATCCAAATCAACGAAGATGACTTTATAAGAAGTCCATCGATGAAAAATGGTTATGGCTTGTACATTGGTTGCAGCAAAGCATATAGAGAATTTGTCTGCGCATGTCAGAAAGTTTTGGCTCGCTGTCATGTTTACATTTTTTTCTACGACCGGGGAACTTTTGAGTTCCAATCGCAATCTTAGTGATCTTCAATTTAGGAACATATAAATGGATGCCTAAAGTCTATCCCTTTGTAAGGTGCTGTGACTAAGTCAAGTAAATGTGGAGGTTTTTGATCTCAAAATATTTTTGAGCCAAAGTCCGCAAAACGAAGAAGAAAAACACAAACCTACTGCATTCGTGTGAGGACTGCTGCCATAATAAAAGAAATAGCAGAAAACTATTTCCACAGATTAAGAATCAAAGGTCATGGGAATTGTGTGGTACAAAATGATTTCTTATTGAGGATCGATTTTGTGGGGTGATGAGCAGATTATTTGCGCATTTTGCAAGTTTTGGTCAACTTTCCTTCTTGATAAGCGGTATGTTTGAGGGGCTGCGCCAAAGCTAAATATAATCGATGCTAGTCGTCAAACCACATTCTACATCACAGCATTGTTATTTTTTTTAAGAAATATTGGCCAAAACGTGATATTGCGATATTTGTTGACGCCATGGTTGTGTTTCTCTTCTCAAGCAATTTCGACTGATTTGAATACCGAATCTGAAATTAGGTTAGAATGATCTTGATTAATCCAAATAATTGTGAAAACACAGATGAACCACCAAAATTTGTAATTTTCTGGTCGGGCTTTTGTTGATATACTTCTATCTTCACTAAATATAAACTTTAACTCAAGCACGGAGACGATTTGTCAGTCTTACTCTATGGTCAATTTTTTCGCATAAATTTGAAGAAAAGTCGAGCTTAAATGTATGCGCCGCTAAGTTTTTCCTTGGTATGCTTTCTTTAAAAATCTTAGATTAGTATTATACTTTTGGTTTTCAATAGAGTTTTGGCCAAAATCTTTGATCGGCAGTCAAAGATGACCTAGTCTCGTTGTGAAAGCAGTCATATTGCAGAATCTTGCAGATACTTCATGGTTGTAAACAAACAAATTGTTATGCTAATGTCCAACAAGAACTATAATAAGCCGTACGGAAATAACGGCCAATCACTGTATGATTGGAACAGTGACTTTTGTCACCTGAAGTATCGCTTTTGTGAATTGGGATTAAAGGGGATTTAGAAGGTATTTTTTTTCGCGTGATTATAGCGGCTTTTACCATTAACTTACGATATGCGCAGACAAATTCTCTATATGCTTTGCAGCAATATATTTACACAAAGAATTAAAAACTTTTGACCACAATTCTTTTCGGCTGTGCGTGCTTTCTTCTATTTTCCCGACAATGTTTTATGTAATAGATGTACACTAAATTATACATAATGGCAAGAGAGTATGAGATAAGAGAGCTTATCCACCGTATTGTGCTTTACATTCATCAGGTGATCTTTTCATTCTATTTTTTTAAAAACTGACGTTATTTCGGGAACGGAACGTGATCGGCCAGATTGCAGGAGGCGCGGTCGCATCGTCTAAACATATCAAGACAAAACCGCGAAGATTAGTAACACGTTTCTAAAAATAGCACGACGAGTAGAGCCCCTGATGGGATCCGGTGATAAGCTCTCTTATCTCATACTCTCCTGATAATGGTGACAATGACGGTAATTGAGAAAAGATGAATGTGCATGATATCATTGAATGAAGATGGCGGTGGTCAAGTTGCGCGTGATGATTATATTAATGATTTGTTTTAGTTTTGAAACGAGGTGATTAGGAGGGTAGGGCTTTGGCTTTGGTCTTACAAAAATTTAATGCTGAAGGACCAGTATCCCTACGAAAGACAACAATCTCAAGATCTAATAGGCATATTCATTAAACCTTACTTTTGCTTCAATATGACATTGTAAAGCTTTGACACTTTCTTCTTGTAGGCCTCATTTTATTGTTCTTCACGACCTCTTTCAAGTTTTCAAGTCGGAAATTATAAGGTAAGTACCAGCATTAATGTCTACAACTCGTTTAAATACTTACTTACGTTGACTTGGGAGGACCGTTGAAACTTTGCAGAGATTTGATTAATTAGTGGGTCATATTTATATGTAAGTATATATGAGCAAATCAAGATTAATTTGAAGTAGCGCGATACTTTGCTCCGTTGATGTAGATTATTTAGTCATTTAATGATGTTTTAAGAGGTTAGCCGAATTCAGCAAAGTGATTTTTACGTGGATCAAACCGGTGACCTCCCGCACAAAAGACCGGCGCTCATCCAACTGAACCCGCCGGACGGGAATTAATACATGGATTTGAATTCCATGTATGACACCGGTTAGCTATTCGAGACTTACACGGCAAAATATCGAATATTTGATTTATCTTAAGGGTACAGATGTGTTCGTCAAAAGAGTGGAAAGACCTCATTTTGAACTAAAGCGTGATAGCTTACTTCAGTTAAAACAGGTATGCATCGCAAAATAAAATAACAAATACAGCCATATCAGACTAGAGTCGTTTTCGCATGAGTAGGTAAAAGTACCGTATCATATCATAGCCATAGTTTCTAAGAAACCATTCCAATTTTCTGCCGTATCGTAACCGTACCGTTTCCCACTCATACGATAACGACTCTAAATTGAGCCATAACATGTACGTTATGTTTCGTAAAACTTTAAACACAATTTTTGCATTGCGTTAAACGCAAAATAGCGAATTTTAGTCGGTGAAATTAATGAGATACGTGCGCGTCTATGAATGAATAAATGAATGAGTGTCTATGTATTTCGCGTGAAAGACTGATTGTCAATTATAATTGCGTTTGTTTTTATCTTATAGGCTCATGATATACACCATACCAATCTGGTAAAACTGCTTGGTGCTTGTAGTGAACCACCAAATGTTTACCTACTCACAGAGTTTTGCTCAAGAGGAAGTTTACAGGTGAAATTTCCGCACCATCCATGTTATTGTAGCTTGCCTCCCATCTACCAATACAATCGCTCTCCTGGTAGTGTTAATCATTGGTTTTTGACACTGAATTATGCAAACTGAGTCTGGGACATTTTGATATGAAAACAAGCTTCAAGCAATGTTTCGGGGCTGACGATAATGGGTCGGATGATGTGAAAAAGAGAAGATAAAATAACGGATAACATAAAGGTCATAAAAACACTACAATATCCCAACAATTATTTGCAACCAAGTGTAGTCTTTTACGTCTTTATATAACTGATGGCATGTGAAGTGTTATTAAACAAAAGTTATAACGTGTTATAACGTGTGATCGAGAGATAAAATGTCAATTGAATCAGTGTAAATGAAATCTGCCCTATACACGTTGTACTGTTCAAACACATCGACACTCAGTCCTGTGCAGTTATGTGTTTTTTATTTGTGCATAATTCAGTTACATGTGCTTTCTTTAGAATATCATACTGAATGACGATGTTAAGCTTGATAGTATATTTATGAACTCATTTGTAGCGGACATCGTAGAGGTAAATATTCAAATGCCTATAAGAACAGTTTACAAACAAAAAATCCAATTAAGAGTCGTTATAAATTCAATTGTGGGATAGGAAATGCTAGCAGAGAACATAACAAAGCAATCCTGATTATAAGCATCCGTAAATATGACCACTTATTTAAAACAATAGCTAGATTAGTTCTCAAATGGCAAAGTTCATCTAATTCAGTAAAGTTGTTGAAATATAGGGCATGATGTACCTGCATTCTTCCGATCTTAAAACGCACGGTAACCTGAAATCATCTAATTGTCTTGTGGACAGCCGATGGGTTGTCAAGCTTGCTGATTTTGGACTCAGCAGATTTAGGGACGAATCTAAGAGAACGGATTGTAAAAGTAAGTTAGCAAAGTCTTGAAATGCATGGTTACCATTGCAAACTAGTTTTCTTAAAATTTATTGGTATTGTTGGCGAGTTTCTTGAAATGCGTAGGTATGCCGTTGGCGACCAGTGTTTCTTGAAATGCATGGGTTCCATTGGCGACCAGAGTTTCTTGAGAAGCATGGGTTCCATTGGTGACCAATATTGAGAGCTGTAGTCTTTCCATCGGTTTGGTCTAGGCCTTTCTTCTACTCGGTTTACGTGTTCACTCATTTTTGACGCAATATATAACGATAATTTAGGTGTCGCTATCCTTTTCATTCATACGTGCCACCCAGGCATTGATTGACCATGATTGGCCTGGTTGTGGCAATTCTTTCTTAGTAGCCTTAGTAAACATCAAGTATCGCTATATTTTGACCAAGTCTTACATTCGACATCTTTATTCATTCAGATTTACTTTGGACAGCTCCAGAACTACTACGGCATTTTCAACCCTCTGGAACACAACAAGGAGATGTATATAGCTTTGGTATTATTCTACAAGAGCTAGAAACAAGGACACCACCCTATTACGAGTATTATCTTGACCCAGAAGGTAAAAAAAATCCATAAACAGCATATAGTGATCGCGACTACATTGAACGCTGTCCGGCCAAAAACTTTGGATATCGAGGAAAAGAGCATAAACCTACTCACCCTTTCACCATTTATTTCTCATTACTTTCGCCACTTCCACGGTTTATTGAACTTGTTTGAGAAATCATTGGACAGCTCGCAGTCTTCTAGGCATATTTCCACTGTAACATGTTTGCTGTTTCTTGGAAGGGACGTAATCTTAAAAAAATATCGTACTCATCGACAATACGCAGCGGACTTAAACCAAGGTCAGCTGAAGCAACACCTGATCGACAATGATCATCATCACTAGACCAGTTGTTAGAAGTTAAATTGAAGACGCTCGTTTGTTCTTTTATTTAACACCTAAACAAAATATTTACACTGGTCAGATGGCTTTCTCTTTTTTTTCAATTCGTGAAATAATCACTGCGAGTCAAACGGTACAACAAATATGATCAGTATAATTATGCCATTTATTTTCAGAGATAATCGATCGCGTCAAAGCAAAAGAAAATGAGCCATTTCGTCCTCGAATAGCGCCTGTATCAACTTTGTATGATTTATGCATGCTAATGACTTCTTGTTGGGAAGAAGAGCCTTTGAAAAGACCAAGTTTTCGAGAGATTAAGAAAATCATAAAAACATTCAATAATGGGAAGAAGTGAGTAATTTTAGTTTGTGAATTACATGAGCAAATTGTCATTAAATGGTACTATATATAACGGAAGAGAAAATCAAAGTTGTGGTATTTTTAAAAATACCTCGTGTTACTGTTCGATATAAGAAATATTTTAACATAAAAACATTCTATTTGCGGACCCATCTTCTGAGGAGTAAACAGATAACCAAACAGTATTAGTAAAAGGTGCGTAGTGCTATAGAATTTCTTACAAATTAATTCAACGGATAGGGATATATTAAGTAGGTACTGCTATCCAGACTTCGTACAACCGGCCCAAGCTGTTGATCGCGGGCGCACAAAAGTCAATACGTAATAAGATCAGAATCGTGCTCTCGACTATCAGAGTTTGGTCTGTGTTCAGTATTAATGCACATTTAGTGAACTTATCAGTTTGGTTGAAATTGAATCTGCTTTTTGCATGCAGAGACAACATAGTAGACAAGATTATCTACATGTTGGAAGATTACTCATCACATCTGGAAGATCTTGTTCGAGAGCGTACAGAACAGTGGATAGAAGAGAAGAAGAAAACAGAAGAACTACTACACAGCATGCTTCCAAAGTATGTCAAATAGTTACACATTTTAACAATTTTAGTTCAAACTACTAAATTAAAAACACCGTTAAGATAACAATCTGATTTTAAAATTCATGGTTAGTTTTGTTTATTCATTCACTTACTTCTTCAAAAATTCAGTGAGAATGTCCAATGTTCATCCATACAACCCCTCCTTTCATACAGTCATCTATTTCTTCGTACTTCCGTTCGTTCTCTAATTTGTTAATCATTAATTAATCGATTAAATGATTAATTGATCAATTTATCTATTTCTTTGTTCCGGGTCCATCTATTTTGTCTTTTATCATTCGTTCGTTCATTCATTTATTCATTTGTATATTTCGTTTATGTTTGTACAAAAATAATCACGGCCTTTAAACGTACTATCAATTTTTAAACATCATCATCTTCTCGAACTTCAATCAAGCAAAGGGCTACTTGCACCGAGAAAAAATGAGCTAAGAGAACGTATCCCCATAGTGGGCTTTTCCGTTAAGTCTAACTAGACACTCAGAGAGTGCTTACTCGGGGTACTTGCAAGGAGAGATTTGTAAATTTGAGGCATTGAAAAATCTTTCGTATAATAGCATCTTAGCGTCATTGAACATTCGTGGCAACTATTGTGGTAAATATTTTCGGGGGTAGTTTATACACAGGTAGCCCAAGCTTATTAACAGTGTTGTTTAGCAGCAGTGTTGTAGCTAGACAGACAGACGAAAAATATATGGGTATTTGATGTGGATTGCATGGGTACTTTTAGGTCAACTTTTTTCTACTTTAAAATCAATAAACTTCAATAAAACTCTTATCTTGTGTCGCTGATATATTTAAGAGTGTCATGTATGAATTTGAGCACATTTCGTTGGGTTTTGAGGCGAATACTATCAAAATTATAGAAAATTACATTTATTGACATAACAATGAATCTTAAATGACATTGGTATATTTTTTACAATATATTTACGCATTCTTTTCATCATTTGTCTGCTTTTATTCATTATACGGGTTATTTGTTTGACTGGAATTCTACTTGGTTCTCGATCACGTTGCAGTGCTCGAAGTTTGATGTGTGTTCCATCATCTATAGAAATAAACTTGGCATAACGTGACCTTAATTCCAATCTGGACGTGCAATATTTATTATAAATAAAACATGAATCAACTAACAATTCTAAAATTTTCTCAAAGACATCACAATCATTTTCTAAAGACGCGAAGAAATGGTTGAATGGTACTACAACATGGCGTAAAAGCAGGTTGGCAACTATGCATGACACAGCGAAAAAAAAAAACAGACAATAAACGAACAAATTAGCACTAAAACTACTTGGCACAACAGTACAAATAATTACTCGTGCCCAGGCCCTTAGGCCGAGGGCACGAGTATAGTTCTGCTGCGAGTTTCTTGTTTTTTTTTTTTTTTTTCCTTTTTTTTCGCTGTTAGAAGTTTAGACAAGTTCAGACAAGTTCCATCAGGTCTGATTAATTTAACTAACAAAGAAAGAAATTTCTGTGGACGGACCACGGGCTCGAACCTGCGACCTTTGGATTGTCAGGCTGCGCCTTACCCGACTTGCCATCGCGCCAAACATGATGTTTGAGAGATCCATTAAGCTATATATACGAGTTCAAGTACGAGTTATAGTACGAGTTCAAGTCTCCGAACGGCCAATCTCTTTTTTGGTTCTTTTTTTTTTTTGATATTCTTTTTTCTTATTCTTAAGTAATCTTTCTTTTGCAATTTTATATTCAGTTATTTTTTAATAAACAATTTTTTAAATAATTAAAACGAATGCTTCCATGTCGCATCAAAACAGCTAAATAAAACTTAATTTAAGGAAAAACAATTCGTGGAATTGTTAAGAAGAATTATTAGAAGTGAACAAGATCAAAAAGTAGCAAGAAATTCATTGCGAAAGTGAGATTTTTCGAGCTTGTAGACGTATACATATCGAAGTTCGCTCACTCGAGTTGAAGAACTGACGATTGTTTAGCGATGTGTATTAACAAAAGCGAAAAAAGACAAATATTTCAAAAGGATCTTTTGGTATCTTACCCAAAGGAGACTATTTGGTCACTTTTCAAGTCTAAAAGGATCTCTTTTTTGGCTGAACTTTGCGAAATTGAGAGAAACATAACAAAGGGCAAACAACGAATAATGTCCACTCGCTATGGTCCACGCTTCAACTGATTGGAAAATCTGCCGAATTTTGAAAGAAAAAGCGAAAATTTGCAGTATTTTTTCGTGAAAAATTGAAGTAAAGTGCAATTTATTGAAATCTTGTTTATTGAGCTTTTATGCTGATGTAGTTTTTGTGTAATTCTTGTTGATTTTGGAGTATTTTTTGCCGTTAAAGAAGAGGTGGTATGGATGATAGTTTCCTGCCTTCTAGTTGCTGCGAGCGAAGCGAGTAGATTGCTTGGGCTGCCTGTGGTATTAAGAGCTTAAAGGCAAGTTCGAGATGTCGCAAAGAAACCGTATTGCATATTTTGTGTCGTTTTGTTTCTTGTTTTGTTTTGTTTTCGGTTTTTAAGAACCTCCGTTCTTGGGCACGAGTAAACCCTGAATTCAGGGTCTAGTTGATAAACAAAACACAGTTATCGTTGTCACAAACCAGCAAAGAAGCGAATTTGTCTTCGAGTTATGCGATTCCAACATGGCGTCCTTGTAACTGTGAACAAGAGAGCTAGTGCTTTCATTGTTTGAGTTCGTTTGAGTCTCAGTATTTGTATTCATTTGAATTTCGTTTGAGCTTTGGAGTTCGCGGAACGAGTCGATTCGAAAATGAAGCTCTTTGACATCTTTTAGTGTGAGTCTATCGCGAACGGTGTGTGCATTTGCATGTAATTTGAGCGGCTCATCATCTGCATTCGTTTTCGTCGACATCTTGTGCAGAACTGTGCAGAAAATAACAAGTTGAGTTTCGGCGAAATGTCTTATGACATCTAGTTCCTGTGTCAATCAATGATATGTACTTCCGGTAACTTTGGGCTTCCTGTGGGCTCCACGGCCACGAATGACATGCGCAGTAACTTGCAATTTTCAAAAATTCTGCATGATACATACATACATACATACATAAATAGACCGAAGCCGAAACCTTAACTCGGGGCCCCCTTGGGGGGTACCCCGAGTAATTATTGACGCCGAGTTATTTTAAAAAAGGAACGTGATTGGTTAGAATGAAGGAGGTTAGGTTGCATAGCTTATTCCTTCGCGTCCTTCAAGATTCAAACTGACGAAAAGCGAGGGGACCAAGTCGGATGTTTTTGTAGGCAAACAAGATTTGAAAGCTGAGGGGCATTTGGAGGAAGGAGAGGTAGAAAATGGTTTTGGTTTGCTTAGGGACGGACCATTAGATATTTGAGGTGTGGAATGGGGGGTTGGGCAATTTTGTTTGTGCAGGATATTTTTTTCCCATGTGATGGTTGTGCAGGATATTTTCTTCTTCCCTACCGACGAAATCGGTAGAAGAACTATATCCTCTGACGAATGACATTCAAACCGATAGCAGTGACTTCATATTCTGCGAATAATTTTAACTAGTATTGAAATCAGGAGGGAGGGGTGACTCTTTTGTATTTCTTGTGATTTTAGTATGTTTTACTTTTGCGGGACGTTCTCGGGATCAAAAGTTTTTGTTCGGGACGCACAAAAAGTCTTCAGAAATATTTTATTTTCTCTGTCAAAAACTAAACAGATATACTTCTAATATAAATAGTAGGTTTTATAAAGCATTTTCTAAGCTTTCATTTGATGTATATTTTACATACTGACATGGTCTCGTATTTATCATCAATCCTTTTATTTACGGTTAGTTCATTTTCAGCTTACTTAACATGTTTACACCTTATTAATAATTCCCGTCTATCATGCAGCAGTTTTGTTCCTGGAGTTTGCTCCGTCATATCAAACCAGCGCAACATATTTTTTCGCGTGAAATCGTGAAATCTCACATGCACGAGGGAGCTTGCTCGACCGGGAGCATGTTGCGAGAGCGTGTTGCGGGAGCAGGTCCCTCGTTTGGGATTTCACCGGCCTTAATATTCATATGACATATTTTTCCGGTATATATTTTTCGGTCATTAAGCTAAATGTCTCAAGACAGCCATTTGTATTAAGTTTAAAAAATACAGATGCAAAAATATGATTGGATTCTGAACAAATAATTGACCAATTATTAGCTGCCTATTCCAATATTGCGTTTCTTTTTGGCGAAAAGCGATTTTTATCGAATTTCAAAGCATTATTACAGAAACAAAACACGAGTGCACAGAGATATTTTTGCATATCTGTTTAGTTTAATGGTAGTACTAGCTAACTATGCGCGGTATGCTAAACAGGTGTCACTTTTGAGAAAATGAAGGTTTATTTTGTCTATGTAGGCTGTAGTGTGATCAGAGCGGTGTAGTGGGGGGCCACAAAGTAATTAATAACTTATTTCATATTTTACCAAAATAAAAATAAAAATAATTTGAGAGCAATTAGGAAATATGTAGTAATTACTGGTGTGAATTGAGGGGGACATTGGGGAGTCTCGAACACCGCAACACCGCAAAAAAATCGATGGTAAACACCGCAACACCGCAAAAAAATTAAACACAACACCGTACCCTCACCCCGTTTTTTTCATGAGTCACGTGAAAAAAAAAACATTTTGGTTGGATTAAAATCGCAACTCCGAAAAACAAATTTATTTCACCGTGCACCGCACGTAAACTAACTTAAATATCGCACATCGCGAGGTTTTACATCACCGCAATACCGCAATTTTTCAGCCTCGTTCACCGTAACACCACACAAAAATAAGGACAACACCGCAACACCGCAAATCCCAATGTCCCCCTCTAAATTGGAACTGAGACTGCAACTAAATGTGCCCGGTATGACGAAACTCGAACTTTTACTATATAATTTGTCGTAAAAAATGCTCAACTTTTGCAAAGTGCGTAAAAAAATATAAAAAGCTTATTTTAGCAAACATTATCGTGGCGTTGTGTATAATATTATCTAAAGCAAAAATGAGGAAAAAATTTTCATAACATACATCTTTCAGGTATACTTTTTCGGTCATTAAGCTAAATGTTTCAAGACAGCCATTTGTATTAAGTTTCAAAAATACAGATATGTCGATTGGAATTGAGCACTTGTTACAAGAAGAATATTATAGATTTACTGCTAAACGACCGTTTAGCAGTAAGATCTGTTGCACTATTTAACCTGAATTTTTACAGGAAGGTAGCCTAATATTTGAGCAATATTTAGACGGTATTATGGTGGCATAAGAGTCACCTCAAAAACGTCAAAATCATAATTTTCTACTTAACGAAAAAATATGACTTTTTTAACAAATGTCAACTGCAAAGACATTGAAAACGTATTCGATGTCAAGGCGTTCCCTTTTGAGCTGCCAGCTAAAACTAAATAAATAAATAAATAAACGGACAAAAGACTTTTTACCACGTGACAATTGGCAGAAACATTGTCGACAAAATACTTAATGTCTATAAATCTATCATAGATACAGGTGCATGATAAACAAAAACCAGTGAACCATTTGCATCATTGTTAATCGAAGACAGAAGATTCTAGATCGAAGACTCCAGTCTCGTGCCTACATAAATTAGTTTTTATTGAGTTTTGCTGATATTTAGAGGCAGTCTTATTTCTCTTTCAACCTCTGTTTCCATGTCTTCGCAGAATAAATGACCCCCGCTCTAAAAAAAGAAAAAAGTCTATTGAAAAATTAAAAAAAAAAAAAAATAATAATAATAATAAAAATAAGATAGGAAGTACAAAGTTCTTGTACCCCTTTTTTGAACTCAGACATTTGGTAAGTTATTGCAGTGGAATTCGAACATTTCTGTAACTCACTCGCACAGCCAATTTCAATTAAACTTCTGTTGATTAACTTAGTTTTCATTTGATTTTGTGTATAAAAAACGTTTTATTTTATTCAATCATATCACACGTTAATCGTGATATTGAGTCTAAAAAGAATCAACTTCATATCATCTTCGTTTTGAACAGTTATTTGTTTCTCGATGTGAGATATCAGATCGATGTTCAGAGTATTTTATTTAAGGTTATTTTCTAAATACAACTTTGTATACAAAGAACTAAGAACTTTAATCATCAGGGTATGTACTGTCGCAATTTGTAATAATCGTCGCAATTTGTAATACCTGTCGCAATTTGTAATAACTTTGTCGCAATTTGTAATAACTGTCGCAATTTGTAATAAACCTGTCGCAATTTGTAATAACAAAAGCTGTCGCAATTTGTAATAACTGCTGTCGCAATTTGTAATACCAAAAAGCTGTCGCAATTTGTAATAATAATGTCATGACTCGAAAATTGCTGTTTATATTGGAAGGAATGCATTGAGAATTTGATAAAGTCACAAGATATAAATAGTCCAGTAGCAGAATCCTGAAAAATTCGACTTCGTAGCACCCCCACTACATAATTGTTTTGACTTCATATTATGATAGGCAAGTATATATAGAATCATAATATTGAGGGTGTACTAACAAATTGTGGGGTCGGGAGGGTGCTGCGTCACGATTTTTGATGGGGGTGGGGGTCAATATATTTTGAGATATGAGCACATTTTGCATTTTCTATACTTCTACTGGTGACATAACTCTACAACGAACTGTTCGAGTTGGCTGATATTTGAAATACAAATAGAGAATGGTTAATTACTGTCAATGATAAAATGGTAGAAAAATTGTTTTAAAAGAGTTTTTTTGTTTTTATCAACTTTGTTTCATTAGTACAAGCTCAATAGACAAAAAAGCCTTTTACAAGTCTGCAAATACAGTTTCACAATTGATAATCTCACTTTAAAACCCTAGCTTTCAAGAAAATGCTTATTTCATCAAGCATGATATCTTACAACCAGTCACCATCTTTAATTTTGTAAAGACATTGGAAATCCACAACTAGTAACAAAAAATCCAAAATCGTTTCGATGATTATTGCAATAATTGGAATTGTTCTATTTTATATTAACCACACGTATTGTACAGGACTCTTTGTGATATGTAAAATACTATTTAGAGTGGTTTAAACAGTTTATTTAAGTGTATCTACAAGCAATGTTTTAATCTGTATCAGTCTTCTTCTTCATTTTCACTTTCATCAGAAACTTGAAAGGTACTAAATGGATTACAGCAACTATCATCACCCATGCACCTGCAGGCTTCTCTACGCGCCATTTCATTTATCTTGCAGGAACAGCTACTTCTTGAGCATGATGACTTATCACATTTGCACGTTGTCAGCTCTATCAGGCCGGTAGGAGCAGGGTCCTTTGTCATGAGTACTGTTTGAAGTGTGCCATTTGTTTTTCTGCTCGCAGGGTAGATACAGCACTGTTTCTCACTCATACGAAAACGACTCTATTGCCAAACGATACGCGCACTTACGCTGAGCTTGACTCCCGTCCGTCCATGCGACGGTCGAGCTAGAGTGACGGTCAACGGCACATCGTTTATGTGCGCGCGCACTGAAGATAGCATTTTTTTATTCTGCTGAAACTCAGTTTTCAAAACTAAAGTGCATGAATATATTTTTGAATTGCTCAACTCTTTCTAATGTCGAAGAATCATATGAAATGGTAAATAGTGACAATAGAGACATTTGAGAGATTAGATACCCTGTTTAATAAAATAAATAAAAATTAAAAACAATAGATTGTCAAATGCAAGTCAATTTCATCTGGATTTATTACATTCACATCTGTTCTAGCCATCCAGTTTTATAACGTAAAGCAAAATTCCAGGCCTCTTTATATAAACCTAGTTATATTTTCTTTCTTTCACCCAACCATGACCTAGCCTTAATATTAATACACAGTGTTTTATTAGGCTCATTACACAAAATTGAGAGCCCTATCTTTCTCGAATATATACATCATTGACTGTTTTTTCTTTGCGATCGGCGACATGCAAAACTGACATTTCGAACATCCTATTATTAGTTTTTCCAATTATTATTATGATATCCCTTTTTATATCTTGTGACTTTATCAAAATGTCAATGCATTCCTTCCAATATAAACAGCAATTTTCGAGTCATGACATTATTATTACAAATAGACAGAGTTATTACAAATTGCGACAGCTTTTTGGTATTACAAATTGCGACAGCAGTTATTACAAATTGCGACAGCTTTTGTTATTACAAATTGCGACAGGTTTATTACAAATTGCGACAGTTATTACAAATTGCGACAAAGTTATTACAAATTGCGACAGGTATTACAAATTGCGACGATTAATACAAATTGCGACAGTACAGGGTAACAATGTCTGAGTTACGTGACCATTGGGCGTATCATTCTTGGTTTTAGTCTGTCTTGTAATTGTGGTTGCTGCTTTTGTAACATACGGTTTACAGGCCGATTACTCCACTAACAGTTTCCCTACAGGCATTGCGAATATCTGTAAATCTTACAATGTAAATTATTGGATTTGTCCCTGAATTGACGCTAAAAAGACCAATAGATGTGTATGCGAAAAGAACGGTAGTCTTGGTGAGCCCATTTTTGAACACAGCATATTGAGAGCACAAGATTGGTAAATAACAAACAAGGAGCCATGCTAATATTATTAACATAGTTTTCAAGGATTTCTTGTACTTGATAGCATCAAACTGGTTTTGCCATGTGTTGGGTTGTATGTTATGTACTTGTGAGGTACGATACCGACGAAGACTTATGAAGGATTTGATGTAAAACCCACATATCGCCAATAAGTCTGAAATACCAATTACTCCGGCAACCAGTCTCCAATGATGAAAAAATGCAATTGTTGTCAAAAGTAACATAGCGATCCACGTTAGAAGTATTGTCAAAAACACTTTCTTTTTAGTTACTGTTGATTTGTAACGATGCTTTAGTGCAATGGACAGGTATCTGTCGATGCTGATGAACAAGGACATCTTAAAAGACACACCAACAAAAAATTGTCCTATCATAAGATAGGGAATATCTGTACGGCAGTTAAGGTCAACATCTTTTTGCATTGTCCAAGCTATCTTTACAATGGTGAAAGGATAGAAAATCAATGCCGACAAGAGATCAATAGCCGCCATGCTACTGATCAGCAAATAAGACGGTTTTTGTAGACTGGTTGTTTTGAAGATAGCTGTAATAATCAGTCCATTTCCAGGTATTGCTATTAACGAAACAAGTGCCAATAAACTTATTAATAGGATAAAAGGCACACGAAAAAACTGAAAACTATCATTAATGATGTTAATTTCTTTCAAGAAAGCCTGGTCGGCACAATAGTAGCTTTCATTCATGATGTCCTTCTGAATTATTTCAGTCTCTAGACTTTAATGTGTCTATAACAAAAACAAGTTCCTCAAGTGTAACTTCTGTTTCAGGAATGTGTTATTTCGCTTTCAATCTCTGTTTTAATTATTTCAAATATTATCCTGATGCCAAGTCATGGAAAAGACGCACACAGTCTCGTCTGTCTCATTTCTTTGTTCCTGCCAGCACTGTTTCAGTAAAGTTGCTGATTTAGTAACTTAAAGATTTTTTTCAATAGAGTTTGTTATTGTCGAAAATAAACCTTCTATTTTTATCCTTTTGACCCCAATTATGACATATACGTCATCTAATGAAAACTTAAGAATTACTGCCTTTAAGAGGTGTCAGTATGTAGCCATGCTCACTGTTTTGTTCGAGAGGAATCTCTAACATCAATTTTTTGCAACTTCTCGCATTCACTGGTTTCCGATGAACATGTTTCTCAGAGATATAAACATCTAATATAAACAGTTACTGACTCACAAGTAGTTACACAGCACTAAAAAGATTTTAAAATAGCATTGACAGGTACGATCTGTCGTAATGAAGAAAAACATTGTCGAAAACTTAATATTCATAACATAAAAATGTACCGTGCTCAAGACAGCCACCTGTATTAAGTTTAAAAAATACAGATGATTGTATATGTAATCCATTCAGCTATAAATATATAAGTTAGGACTTTTTTTAGAATTAAAAATACTAGTGGCATACCTTTTTCATCTATCGAAAAATCGGCAAAAGTGCCCATATCCCCTTGTAAATTACTGATCCGGCCACCACTCGACGTCATCGATTACAAATTCAAAATGGCAGCGGGAATTATTAATAAGGTGTATAAAACCTCCTATTTTGAACGAATAAAACCACTGTGTTTCATAGTAAGGACGATTTGCTTGTGCAAAATTGTTTCGTCAGATCGACGGCCGACATCAATATTCAAGCACAAGAAATTACTTTTAGCAACGTTTTATGTGTTATCTAGACAAAAAACATTAAATATGCCATCACTAATATGTGCTTTGATAGTTTCGAGACATGTTTCATCCAAAACTGTAAAGAAAGTTTAGTAAAGCGCAAAAATTGCTACAAAATGTTGAATCCTTCGTTGCCGCCATATGAAAAAATCAGTGAAGCGTGCGGTGGTAGCGATGAATAAATATTGGTTTCCCTGGGAGACACCCTCCCCCCCCCTGATTGAAATACTGGGATTGGCAACAGACAAAAAATAGCATGGTTTCTAAAAACAGCACTAGCGCGGTTCTTGATGGGTTCCGGGATAAGTTCTCTTAGCTCATTTTCTGTTAATTGCCCTAAGAGGTCACGTAACCAAATTAAGCAGATTTGTAAAAATAAAACCCAGAAATGAAAAGAGCATATCAAAATTGGTAACACTGAAAAATGTCACACACAAGCATCGTGAATTATTATTTACAACAGAGAAAGTATGATACACAAAAAAGAGAGAGAGAGGTATAAGTTTTCTTAAGAAAAAGATTTATGGTTGTTGAAGTAGTTAGAAACTTGATTGCAATTCAACAGCAACAAAAATATATTTAGATGTATACCAATATATAACCACTTTACAACTAGATGTGATTGTAGTTATATAAGGCGACTCCACCTCCTTACGCGAATCCTCTACCTTTTGTGTTTGAAACGCTTGTGCTAAAATGCATTACAATGGATAATTATTTTTTGCACACATGAGTTACATAAAGGCCAGTACACACGAGGGAGCTTGCTCCCGCAACATGCTCCTCGGTCATTTAGATAGACCAGTACACACGAGGAACTTGATCCTCAACATGCTCCCAAGCAAAGCTCCCTCGTCTGTACACACGATGGAGTTTGCTCCTGAAACACGTTCATGCAGCAGTTTTGCTCATGGAGTTTGCTCCCTCAAACCAGTTTCTTATGAGGGAGCAAAACAAGGGATCAAAAGAAATATTACGAGAAAAATATCAAATATCAGGGAGCAAAAAGTTTGTTGCGCAACATATTTTTTTCGGGTGAAATCGTGAAATCTCACACGAGAGGGAGCTTCCTCGGCCGGGAGCATGTTGCTAGAGCGTGTTGCGCGAGCAGGTCCCTCGTTTGAGATTTCATCGGCCTTAATATTCATAAGATATATCTTCCCAGTATATATTTTTCGGTCATTAAGCTAAATGTCTCAAGACAGCCATTTGTATTCAGTTTAAAAAATACAGATGAAAAAATATGATTGGATTCTGAACAAATAATTGACCCATTATTAGCTGCCTATTGCAATATCGCGTTTCTTTTTAGCGAAAAGCGATTTTTATCGAATTTCAAAGCATTATTACAGAAACAAAACACGAGTGCACAGAGATACTTTTGCATATCTGTGTAGTTTAATGGTAGTACTAGCTAACTATGCGCGGTTTGCTAAACAGGTGTCACCGTTTGAGAAAATGAAGGTTTATTTTGTCTATGTAGGCTGTAGTGTGATCAGAGCGGTGTAGTGGGGGGCCACAAAGTAATTAATAACTTATTTCATATTTTACCAAAATAAAAAAAATAATTTGAGAGCAATTAGGAAATATGTAGTAATTACTGGTGTGAATTGGAACTGAGACTGCAACTAAATGTGCGCGGTATGACGAAACTTGAACTTTTACTATATAATTTGTCGTGAAAAATGCTCAACTTTTGCAAAGTGCGTAAAAAAAATGGAAAAAAGCTTTTTTTAGCAAACATTATCGTGGCGTTGTGTATAATATTATCTAAAGCAAAAATGAGGAAAAAATCTTCATAACATACATTTTTCAGGTATACTTTTTCGGTCATTAAGCTAAATGGCTCAAGACAGCCATTTGCATTAAGTTTCAAAAATACAGATAATTGGATATGTCGATTGAAATTGAGCACTTCTTACAAGAAGAAAATTATAGATTTACTGCTAAACGACCGTTTGGATTATGCATGAGAACCAAATATTGAATTATTTAACATTGTCAAGGAGTTAGTTTGGACAGCAAAATTTAGGATAATGTAATACATGACGAAGGTGCATGGGCTACTTCGTCACGCTTTATTCTATAAATAATAATAATAATAATAATAAATGTGGTCTTCTATAGCGCTTCCTAAAATTCTCGAAGCGCTTTACAATAAATTCCTAATAATATTATTTATATATAGATAATTAGTTATTAGAAAATTGATAATTGATAAAATAGATAAAATAGTGAAAGTTGAAAAATTAACAATACGTATTTACAAAGAGATGTGTTTTAAATTAGTTATTAGAAAATTAAAAATTGATAAAATTGATAAAATAGTGAAAGTTGAAAAATTAACAATACGTATTTACAAAGAGATGTGTTTTTAGCGATTTTTTGAAAATTTCTAGTGTTTCAGAGTTTTTTAGTTCTTCTGGCAAGCTGTTCCATAATTTTGGGGCTGCGACTGAGAACGCAGTGTCACCGTAGAAAGCAGTATTGGTAGAGGGAACAGTTAATAAGTTCAGGCCTGAGGATCTTAGGGCACGTCCTGGTCTGTATCTTTCTATTAATTCCCTCAGGTAGTCAGGACAGAGACCATTAAGCACTTTATACGTGAGTAATAAGATTTTATAGACAATGCGCTGTTTAATTGGCAACCAATGTAGATTGTACAAAACTGGTTGTATATGTTCAGATTGTTTTGTTCTTGTTATAACTCTGGCTGCAGTATTCTGGATCCGTTGAAGTTTTGACAGTTGATGATCTGGTAAGCCATACAAGACAGAGTTACAATGGTCGAGCTTGGATGTGACGTAAGCATGGATTAGACGCGCTGTCTCGGATGGACCAATGTATTTCCGAATCTTGCCGATGTTACGGATGGCAATGGAGGTAGATATACAGATATTATTGACATGACGGTTCAGTAGAAGTTGACTATCGAGGACAATGCCAAGGTTCCGTGTTTCAGCACAGGGTAGAATATCTATACCGTTGAGATTGATTGAAAGCTGCTCCTGGTCTTTTTGTCGAAAACGAGATGTAAAATGGAGGATCTCAGTTTTTCGTTGATTGCAGACAAGCTTGTTGTCATTAAGCCATGTTGTAATGTCTTTTAAACAGTGCTGAAGAGATGACAGACGGTCGGCCTTGTTAGATGAGTTAAGAGAAATATACAACTGCGTATCGTCTGCGTAAAGCATACAGTCAATACCATGAGATAGGATCACATCTTCTATTGGAGCGAAGTACATGGAGAACAGGACTGGTCCAAGAACTGAGCCTTGTTGGACACCATGATGAAGTGGACACTTGTTGGATGTAGTGGTGTTGATGGTTACGGATTGTGATCGTCCTCTGATATACGAATTGAACCATTGCAGCGCTTTATCAGTAATACCATACCTATGTTGAAGTCTGTTTAGTAGTATGTCGTGGTCAAGTGTGTCGAAAGCAGATGATAGATCCAACAACACAAGCACCACTTGCTGCCGATTGTCGATAGAACGCTTAATGTCATTCAATACTCGTATGATAGCTGTCTCCGTACTGTGTTTTGCTCGGTATGCAGATTGCATTCTTGGATATAGGTCGTTAATTTCCAGGTAGTCCATAAGTTGTGAAATTACAATACGTTCAAGCGTCTTTGATAGAAACGAAAGGTTGGCTATTGGTCTGTAGTTAGCAAAATCCTCAGGATCAAGGTCAGGCTTTTTCAGAGCAGGACGAATAAGGGCCATTTTGTAGAGGTCAGGGTATATGCCTTGTTGTAGAGACTGATTAATAAGTTCAGTAATGGCTGGTAGAATTACTTTTAGTGAGCTTTTAAGTAGGTTCGTCGGAACTGCATCAAGGGCGCAAGTCTTAGATTTCGACTTCCGTATAATGCGCTCAACTAGGTCTTCTGAGACTATGTCGAATTTGTTTAAAGTAGTGGTACACTTGCTTTCTTCGGTAATGGTGGTGTTGAGAGCATTGGGTAACTTGCTACGAATTGACTCAATCTTTGAGCAAAAATAGTCCGAGAACTGTTCTACTAGAGTTGTTGAACTGTCTGATTTTGGTAGCGTAGGCTCTTTCTGCACTCGAAAAAGGCCATTGACAAGATTAAATAGTTGGTGTTGATCAGATTCCTTAATAAGATTCTTGTAGTAGTTTGATTTCGCCAAGTTGATTTGAAGTAGATAGTTGTTGCATTGGTCGTGGTAAATCTGTCGGTGGACTTCCAGCTTTGTAGCAAGATATTTGCGTTCACACTGTCTTTTCGGAATCTTCGAAGAAGTCCTAGTGATTTTAAGTTACTCCATGTTGACTCTGGCAGTGGTCCTTTGGATGGCAAAAGTTGACTCGATGTATTGACAAGATGGCGGGAAGTTTGAATAGTCGAAGTACATTTCCACCAAAAGCATCGTGATATTAAGAAGCTTCTTGTATAAGTAATCATTTTCCAGAAGTTAGTAAGTTTATAAAAGGTTTTGTGGTAATAAAACTGTGTAAAATAAAAGCTACGTAGAATAAAATTCGTTGAAATTGAAGAGCTGGATTAGGCAACTACTGTGAGCGCTGAACCATGGTCGTGTGTTGCTCTCAATACTAATGTTTTCGTAATTCTTCTCAATATCCACACCTTGCACCGTTATTAAGGACTATTAGTTTGAGTATACTCTACATCGCATTGGCATTACATTTTTTGAGTTCATTCCATTAAAATATATTTGAATAACATTGTTAGGCCCATTTTAGACGCTAGGACATAAACTGTTGCTATAAATAAAACTTTTAAATAAATAAATAAATAAATAAATAAATAAATAAATAAATAAATAAATAAATAAATAAATAAATAAATAAATAAATAAATAAATAAATAAATAAATAAATAAATAAATAAATAAATAAATAAATAAATAAATAAATAAATAAATAAATAAATAAATAAATAAATAAATAAATAAATAAATAAATAAATAAATAAATAAATAAATAAATAAATAAATAAATAAACGGACAAAAGACTTTTTACCATGTGACAATTCGCAGAAACATTGTCGACAAAATACTTAATGTCTATAAATCTATCATAGATACAGGTGCATGATAAACAAGAACCAGTGAACCATTTGCATCATTGTTAATCGAAGACAGAAGATTCTATATCGAAGACTCCAGTCTCGTCAGAATTTAAAGAAACTGATCATTGTAATGATGGGCCTAAATTAATTAGTTTTTATTGGGTTTTGCTGTATATTGAGAGGCAGTCTTATTTCTCTTTCAACCTCTGTTCAGTTCCATGTCTTCGCAGAATAAATGACCCCCGCTCTAAAAAAAGAAAGAAAATATCTATTGAAAAATTAAAAAAATAATAAGATAGGAAGTACAAAGTTCTTGTACCCCTTTTTTAGCTCAGACATTTGGTAAGTTATTGCAGTGGAATTCGAACATTTCTATAACTCACTCGCTCACCCAATTTCAATTAAACTTCTGTTGATTAACTTAGTTTTCATTTGATTTTGTGTGTAAAAAACGTTTTATTTTATTTTTTATTTTATTCAATCATATCACACGTTAATCGTGATATTGAGTCTAAAAAGAATCAACTTCATATCATCTTCGTTTTGAACAGTTATTTGTTTTTCGATGTGAGATATCAGATCGATGTTCAGAGTATTTTATTTAAGGTTATTTTCTAAATACAACTTTATATACAAAGAAATAAGAACTTTAATCATCAGGGTAACAATGTCTGAGTTACGTGACCATTTGGCGTATCATTCTTGGTTTTAGTCTGTCTTGTAATTGTGGTTGCTGCTTTTGTAACTTAGTTAAATACGGTTTATAGGCCGATTACTCCACTAACAGTTTCCCTACAGGCATTGCGAATATCTGTAAATCTTACAATGTAAATTATTGGATTTGTCCCTGAATTGACGCTAAAAAGAACAATAGAGATGTGTACGAAAAGAACGGTAGTCTGTGTGAGCCCGTTTTTGGACACAGCATATTGAGAGCACACGATTGGTAAATAACAAACAAGGAGCCATGCTAATATTATTAACATAGTATTCAAGGATTTCTTGTACTTGCTAGCATCAAAGTTGTTTTGTGATGTGTTGCGCTGTATGTTGTGTACTTGTGAGGTACGATACCGACGAAGACTTATGAAGGATTTGATATAAAACCCACAGATCGCCAATAAGTCTAAAATACCAATTACTCCGGTAACCAGTCTCCAATGATGAAAAAATGCAAGTGTTGGGAAAAGTAGCATAGCGATCCATGTTAGGAGTATTGTCAAAAACACTTTCTTTTTAGTTACTGTTGATCTGTAACGATGCTTTAGTGCAATGGCCAGGTATCTGTCGATGCTGATGAACAAGGACATCTTAAAAGACATAATCACAAAAAATAGTCCTATCATAAGATAGGGGATATCTGTACGGCAGTTAATGTCCACGTCTTTTTGCATTGTCCAAGCTATCTTTACAATGGTGAAGGGATAGAAAATAAGTGCCAACAAAAGATCAATAGCCGCCATGCTACTGATCAGCAAATAGGACGGTTTTTGTAGACTGGTTGTTTTGAAGATAGCTGTAATAATCAGTCCATTTCCAGGTATTGCTATTAACGAAACAAGTGCCAATAAACTTATTAATAGGATAAAAGGCACACGAAAAAACTCAAAACTATCATTAATGATGCCAATTTCTTTCAAGAAAGCCTGGTCGGCACAATAGTAGCTTTCATTCATGATGTCCTTCTGAATTATTATTTCAGTCTCCAGACGTTAATGTGTCTATGACAAAAACAAGTTCCTCAAGTGTAACTTCTGTTTCAGTACAGTGTTATTTCTATTTCAATATTTGTGTTAATGCCTTAATTTTTCAAAGATTAGATTCCAAATCATGAAAAAGACGTACATAGTCTCGTCTCTCTCTTTTCTTGATTCTCGCCAGCACTGTATATTAGTGAAGTTGATGATTTAGTAACATTAATAGAAAAAAACAAAAAGATAAAAATGTGTTCCAACAGACATATAAACATCTAATGTAAACAGTTACTGACGCACAAGTAGTTACACAGCACTTAAACAGATTTTAAGATGGCATTAACAGGTACGATCTGTTGTAATGAAGACAAATATTGTCGAAAACTTCAATATTCATAACATAAATATTTCCGACAGCCACGTGTATTAGGTTTCAAAAATACAGATGGTTGTTACTAGCCTAAGAGACCTCTTAGTGAATGCTGCCTTTCATTTAGTTTAATATTTGGCCTAAAGGTGTCTGACTAAGTTTCTAATATTGCTCAGTGGTTGAATGGTGACAACTAAAATAGTTGTAAACAAGATATCATTTTATTTACAATAAGAAAACATAATTAGTTGTATTTCTGGATTAAATTTCAATTCAAAAATGTACATAATAAAAATCAACATTATAGAAACTTCATTGTTATCATTAAGATCTAATTCTTGATGTCATCTTCAGCCAAACTCCATGTAAACAGAAATGAAAAGATACGAAAAATATGAAGCATGAACCTTGTTGTATCTATAAGACATTTCTGCAAATGATCTTCAGGCAAAATTGATTTAATAGAAACACAAAGATACGAAGAATCAGGCTCGCTTAGCTGCTGTAGCAAGATCATGGGACTCAAATACAATCCCTCAAACAAACTTGCAAGACGATCTGCGAGTTTATTTAAAGTATTCCGTGGAATTAAAAATCAACCACGTCCTAAACCCATTGTTCTACGTAGGTTATTCAATTCAACAGAAAACCCGGATTCCTAAAGCAGGGGGCGGCATTGATATCAACAGGGGAGAGTGGGGCTGAATTATAAACCCGGGTCAGGTTTTTAATTTCTTGTCCTCGGTTTTTAATTGCTTATTTATTAAACTCTAGGAATTAAAAGGACTAACATGGCTTCTTTGAGTTTTAAACAAATCCCGCGCGCTTCTCGCTTTACGCTCTTTCACGTTCCAGTTTGAAAAAATGTTATTAAAATCGACAAAAAATTCAATTTTCTGGTAAAATGTGTAAAGAATTATACTTATTGGTAATCTAGCTATCTAAATCGGTTGTGCATTTTTAATTATCAAATGTGAATACTGCGTGACTCGTTAAAAATAGCTAGTATGAACTTTTGAAATTTTAACTTGCAGATGAGTACAATGACGAATTCATACAAGCGTTTTATTGCATTCAATAAAAAATCAAAGAATTACAAGAATCAAATTAAAAACAACAACAACAACAACAAAACACATAAAGATCTCAGCGATGAAGAAATATCAAAAAGAAGTAAATAGGTTGCAGGAATTATTGCAAACAGATTATATGTAGATGGTAAAAAAGAAATTATTTAAAGTAAGATCGGTACCACGTTTCTTGAATTGTCTTGTACTGTCACTTTTCCATTGAGATTTTCGTCCTCAGTTCTATACAACTACAACTTCTATACAAATACAACTTGTAAAATCTCCAGTTTTGAATAACTATTGAATGAATCATCAAATAAAATTTTAACAGCTCTGCACATTTGAATAGTAAAAAACAGCGACTTTTGCCCATTTTGTCAGTGAAAATATTTTGAAGCTTTTCCTAGCATGTACGTTTTCAATCTTGCAGTGCTTGAGCTTCCTGTCATCCTAGTTTTTTGTTTTGTTTTTTGTTTTTGATTTGTATGAACCATGTGGTCTAGAACAGCCCGGGTGAAAGGGACTCCCATATATGACAGGGTGGGATGCTCGTCGTACCTCTTACTGTAGGGGTCAAAATCGGTGATCTGGTACCTTGTAGGGTTAGGGTTAGGGTTAGGAGGTTTTCAGACTCTCAGAATTGTTCGTATTTAAGAGACGTTGACTGTAAATGTGGAGCCAACAGTGGCGGATGAGAAAAAAATGGTTTTATCCAAATAATCTGAAATTTTTACCTCGTACAGAGGGTTTCAAATTCACTTCTGGCGAAGTATCTTACCGTAATTCATTTTAGTTTTGGAACTAGGATTTTTCAAAGTTTATAAAAAAATGAACTTTGAAAAAATCAGAAATAAACGATGTTTATCAGTCAGTAATTTTAAAAGGATGTTTTTAATACCTTACGGAGTATTTTATCACGTGAAAGTCACACCCTCCCACTTGGGAGGTTGCTTAAAGCACTCGAAAAAGCTAGAGTGTCACTCCGCTTCGCGTCGTGCCACTCTTACGCTTTTCTCGTGCTTAGCAACCTCCCGCGTGCATCCAGAACTGAATATACGCACGCTAACCATGAGACATTCCTTAAATAAACATCTACCGTACGAATAGCTTGTAGACAATTGAGAAAAATAGATTGAATTTTTAGGATGATACAAGCATTTAAATATCATCAAAAACGAGGCTCGAGAAAGGCATCTGCAAGACATACAGTATACATTCTTTTATTTTTAACATAGCAGAACGTTTTACGCTTGGTCTCCACAACTGCGAAAAATTTCATGAATGAATGCCTAATCATGATATGTCTTTTATTCCGAAGCAACACAAATGAAAATGTCGATTTTCGGTCATTATTGGCAAAGGTTTATGTGCCTTTTTAGAATGTTCCGGCTATCTTGCACTATATCACCAAAACACTAAAAACATTTTTGTCACTTTTTTATGCTTAACTCAAAAATAGAAAAAAATAATGCAACATATATACAAATAGTTTGATAAATTAACGTGTTTAGCAAGACACTTGAATAAATTAAGGTTTCTTCATAAATGCCTTGAGTACAAACAATTTGTTTGTAATCTTTAATAATGTTGGTTATTTTTAGCATTGTATAGCGTGGTGATTTCTTTGTTTCACTGCATGTCTACTTTCAATGATATTTTCTATAAGGCCGTGTCAAGACATTTCAAGGCTGACATCTTGATATATCTAATCAAAATTGTCAACAAGATTTTCAACGTCTATAACGACATATATCTGAACTGTATACTTGATAGTGGATTATACAACACAGCAGCTACAGCTCTCGAGAAATTGCTGGATGAGTTGGATAAATCCTTCTTTTCTTTTGCGTGAAATATTCGATATGTCCATATCAAAATGTTCACAAATTCTAACAAGCATGTCAATACTGAATTTCTTCAGTCTTTGTTGTTGGTGTAATTCACAAAGATTAAATCGGTCATAAAAGATTGGATGTTTCTCTGTTACTTCTTTCAGCACGGCGTTACGGAGCTGACTAATTGACATTTCATGTTCTTGTCCTTTAATTTCGTCTTCAAAGTCAGCAACATATTCATCGGTCAAATCATCAGGATTTTTACAAGCAGATTTATTAAGAGCTGACAGTCTAGAGAAGAAGGAACGAATCTGCTGAGATTGAAGACACTCATCGGGGGGGGGGGGGGGGGAACATGCGTCGACCTTGCTCATCCCTTGAACATCTCATATCGATCGATACTTGAAGAGGATCTGCTTTGTGACCTGTGACTAATCCAGCATTAAATTTCTCTTTTAGGTAATCCTTCACTTTTTCAGAAAAACGGTTAGCAGGCTTTGATGTTTTAAGTGCCCAACCCTGCTTGGGTTGGTCTGGAGAGGCTTTAGTTTGACTGTTCGAGTTGCTGTGCGTCATCTCTTCTACTGGAGTAGCGTCTTTCAGAGTTATCTTTTGAAACTGCTCAGCCCATTTTTTCATAATTCGGTCAGTAAGAGGTTCAGCTGTTTCCTTGTAAATATGTTTTTCAGAACCGATGTGTTTTTCTAAATTGTTTAGATTTATATACTCTTTAACGCATCCAGGTTCTGGACAAGTAAACAGGTGTTGTTCTTCACTCTCTGGTAATATTTCTTCTTGTGCTACTTTCGGTTTCTTTGCTATAGCTGCTTTTTGAAGTGGTTTAGTGAAATCATCAGTTTTGTTTGTAGTTTCTTTGATGTGCAGTGTTGATGGAACAGCTTTTCCTTCTTTATCCAAATGTTCCCATTCTATCAGTTTACCCTCACCAATTTCATAAGCCTTCCTAACCTTGAGTCCCTTATCTGAGTATTCATAATTATGAAGAAGACTTACATCTTGTATTCGTGGTAAAGATACTTGTTTAGTACATTCCGCCATCTCCACTACGTATGGCTTCACATTGTGTACGCCACCATGTAATTCCAAAGCTCTTTTGATGAGCGTTGCTGAATTCATATCGTTACCTTCGTTGAGGCATCTGTTGACATGTGCTTTTTGGTGTGCCGAACTTCTGCCACAGGGTCCTTTTCCTGTCTGTGGCTCAGAAAAATCGTAACGCTTAATTGAAATACCGGTGAGTTTTCCAATATGTCGGATCGGAATTAAAAGTCCTCCAGTTGCATATGAACCAGCACTATCACTGCGATAAAATGCTTCTTTAATCTCGGGGAGCTTGGACTTCTCTTCTTGGAGGGTATGAACAATAACAGCCGTAACTGTCTCACTGTTTTGACTTATAGATTGTTGAAACAGATGAGAATAAACAGTCACTTCATACTCTTGTGAATTGGTTCGTCGGACACAATAGGAAATGTGCCAACTTATTCCCCGTTTACCAAACCATTCCATTTGTGTTTCTTTAAAACGTCGAGGTAGGTACTTCATGGCAAAGTCTTGAGTGATAAAGATTGTGCCGACATCCAATGCGTCTAATGTATCTTGGCGCGCTCTGTCCTGATTGACTGCTCTTAAAAGGTGACGCTTCCATGCACTAATGGTCTCAAAGGCAATTTTAGAGTCGTGTAGCATGTCGTGTTTCTCATCAGAACTATAAAATGTCACATTTTTATCTGTAAAAGCATTCTTAACAGAAGTCTCCAGCTGCTGAAAAAGCTCGCATTGTTGGCATTCCATGTCGTGAACATGATCACAGTTTTGAGAAGAAGCCTTGTTATTGGGATCACTCAATGCAAACACACTACAGTGATCTGCACATCTCAACTCAGTTGAAATATGCAGACGGTAGTCACTTTTTAGGTAGCTCTTGTAGGTATGCAATATATTATGTACCCTGAGCACCCATTCTTGACTCATACCTCGTTCTCCAAGTTTTCTTATTATGTTTTCTATCATTTCAATTCCTCTTAGGCCATCAGCGCTTATGTTATCAAGACCTTGCAAAGCTTTTCTCTGTTGGGCTGGACAGAATTTTAAAACTCGATATAGTTCCCTTTCGCTTAAGTGCGCAAAGTGTGTGTTTTTGCAGTATGAAAGGTATTGTTTGATAATCCGTGCAGATATGATATTACGTACTATATTGGGCATACTGATTGTTTCACCAGATAATAACTTTAAAGTTCTTGTTCCGTGTGCGACTTCTTGCACAACATTTGGTGTACACATAAAACCAATAAAATGATCTATCTTGGCCAAAGTTAAGCCTAAACGATACTTTGGAATTGGAGAGAGCAAGTGTTTCTTAGCTTGAGTTAGCTGATACTTGGAAACTTCAGGGAGAAACATTTGAACATATTTCTGTGGAAAGGTATCCACAATTATTGACAAAATTTGAACTTTTGTAGCACGTTCCTCAGATGCACGATACGCAGCTGCTAGCGCATTCAATGATTGGTCAGTTTCTGTCATAGTTGAACTACAGTTAAAGTGTGAATCAAGAACACCGGTACGGCTCATATGAGCCCAAACCTCATCTTCCTGCCCAGGCGCAATTGTTTCAATTATTGCTGACACACCTTGTTTTATCTTTCTAATGTGCTCCCTTTTTGTGCGTTCTGATGCGTCACACCAGCTTCCTTTCGCACAATATCGCACAGGACTATAATCACGACTTCCCAAGAATTTATTCAGCCGCTCCAAAGATGTGTTTTCTTCGTGAAAAAGTACTCGTTTAGATGGTTTTGGATTGTATCCTGGAGTTTCAGGGGGAAGAACGTCTTCTTTGTTTGGTTCAGGGGATAACAGAGCTTCTACATCATTGGGATAACCGCATACTGATTGTTTACTATTAACAAGCCTTGTGCTTTTACGTAGATACTCATCTTCTTTTTGAATTTTCTGTTCTGCCTTTGCTGCTCGTTTCCGACAATTTGCGCTATTCCCTAAAGATCATCAAACACCATACGTTATTGCACATTTCAATTGTATAATCAATGAAATTGAAATATGTCGGTGCGTTGCCCAAAGCATTCTATTTCTGCATTTTCTTAGTTAGACTAAACTATTGCTAACAACTTATCTGTTCCCAATGTTTTTTTTTCTCTAAGCCTTGACAACCCCCCCCCCCCCCCCCCTACGCCCCCTCCAAGTTGACCTTCCGTTCTATTCTTTCATTTTTTACTTTAAAAACAAATGGATCAAATTCTGTCTTTTACTATTTCCGGCGTTAATTGAAGAGTTCCATCTATTAAAAAAAACCTTGATTCTATGTTCACTGAATGCACGTTTAGAGAATTAACATTTTAATTTGTTAAAATTCATTTCCCGCGCAAAGCAAAGGAAGCCCGTGAAATATACTCACGTTCAATATAAAATACGTTGTATAGAAATGAAACTTGAATGCCAAAGTAAACAAGAACGTATCATTACTTAAAAAATAACATCAATAACTAACTATTGTTTAAATTGAAACTACACTTGAATTATTATCAGTTGAATAAGAGCTTGTATTTTTCCGCTGCTACATTATATGACAGCTCAGTATCTATAAATAGCTACTCAATGCGGGGACCAATGGAACAACTGTTCTCATTTACTGAAAATGGTGTCTAAAAATGCATTATCTTGTAGATAGATGGCTATAAATTGGGTCCATTACATGCTAGGTTGCCTGCACCAACTTGCACCAAAATAGATTTCTCTTCGAATACCAGTCGGGACAGTGCTTTGTTGAAGGTTCTATCAGGTTTCGCCTTTTCAACATGGTCGGGATGACGACATATTTTCCTTTGATACTAGCCACTTCCAAGGTCGTATCGGTGCTTTGGACATACCGTTGCTTTCTGTAAATAGCTATTGTCATACTCAAATACTCCAGCACGTGCAAGTATAAGATCATATTCTGTACTGATGTCTGTAATCGAAGTCGTTTTCAAGTGTTTACTCACATCTCTTGTTCACAACGAAAGCGGCTGAGTTTCTAGCGGAATATTTAACGCTTCACTTTTAAGTCCACAATCACTTTGTACAAGCTTTTGCAAGGAGCAACTTATCACTTAACAGCAATTGAAGAGAAAGTTAGAAAAATTAATATTCAAGTTTTCAATACGGAATATTCGCTGGATCACTACTCCACGAAAGTGGCACATTACAGCAATATCGTAGCTTTGGCCGGAGTAAAACCAACGTATTAACATAAAAAAGCAACTACAGTACCTGTAAAAAGAATCCATGCTAGATCAGGAGCTTTCATTTGTTTTAGTGGACATTTGAAAACAAGACACAGCAAATTAAAACTAGCCAGAATGAAATTGACAAATTAACATCGACGCGACACTTCATTCAGTGCCGTCGCCAATTGATTCACATACAAACTGCCGCACAAGTAATTGTCATCATTATATCTGTTTGGAATGTTTAAGATGTTTTAAGTCATTTTTATGTATTTTGTTAAATAACCTGTTTGTAAAAATATGACTTATTATTATTCAAAGGCTTGATTGCAGTTTGAGCAAGAAGTGTCCTCAAGTGAAAAATTAACTGTAAACTACCCTGTTTTGATCCCTTATAAAAAGTCATGAAAACAAAATCCCAAACTTATTTTTACATATTTTACTAGAACAATATTTCTGCTTCATGTATATATACGATTTACCCCAAAATGTGCGTTGGGCCTTTTTTAATTTTGAAGTAATCGGTAATGTATTTAATTCACAGTTGACTTTTCATATTTATCCATACTTTTAAATTATTTTTCCAATTACTACGTTTTCAACTGTTTATTCTGACAAAACTAATACTGAACAATAACATAGCCATCTGTGGATAACATGACCAAAAATGGTAATATTACGTTAAATTTTAAGGGCAAAATTCATTCTTTCATTTTGTCATTTTCTCAACATGGGTTATATACGTCAAAATTACAATCTAAATATTATTGATTTTCAAAGGCCGATTTCTCCAAAATGAAAAATGTTTTTACCATGAACTTTTGCCAAAAGGTGTACATCAATATTATCTTTGAGAGGAATAGTTTTCAAGGACATTGCTTAAAACTTTTTTTTTTGCCATCCGCCGCTTTTTGACCATATGGCTCCAGTATTACAGTCAGACCCTCTTAAGGCCACTGCCTATAGTTTCGAGACGTTCGACCATACCAAATTCAAATGACTGTAGCTCGCACAAAAACCAACCCACAGTTTTGAGTATTTGTTCACTTACTATAGAAAGGTTCAAGTTTTTAATGATTTATTTTTTGTTTACATAAGTGTTACCATGGCAACGGAACAATGGTATCACAAGGTTTACGTTTTGCTCATTTTACGCACTTTTCGATCTAAACTTTTAAAACCACACCCATGACGGTATTTTTCAAGTAATTGCCTCACAGTATACGGAGTTAGAAAAAATTGTATCAATCCGATTTTGAGTTATTAGAGACGACTTTTTTTAACCCCTAAATTCATAATTGTTTGTTAGTGTTGCGATAACTTTGGGAAGAAGACACTTGTGCCACTATAATACCGTCCAAATATTGCTCAAATATTAGACTACCTTCCTGTAAAAATTCAGGTTATATAGTGCAACAGATCTTTGTCAGTAATCATCGAAGTAAACATAACTTTGAGCATTTTTTTTCGCAAAATGTCTAAAAATTACGTTCACCGCTCGGAAATAAAAAATCGTCGATAATTTTTTTAAAAACTTTTGTCAGTCAATTTTGACTATATTTTCAAAATGCTCCCCGAATTCCAATTTGATTGAAGTTTTCTAACATGCTCAAAACAAAATTCAAAGTTGACCATGTCTAAAGCAACTTCGCTTTCGTGATTTTCAGTTCTTTGATGTTGTTTTCATCTTCACATTCCTGCGTGCTGCCTTGTCGTAATATGCAAATTTGAGGCAAACGGAACAACGGCGTGTTGCGCTAATAATTCCTTGCGTTTTCGTGCTAGTTGTTTCTTTACTGTTTCTGACATTATTACTTAAAATCTCCGCCTTCCTCTTCCTGGATGCTTTTTGGAATACCATAATTGACTAATATCTAATTACACTCCCTATGGAGAAAAGCATTATAGGTATGATAGTGGCACAAGTGTCTTCTTCCCAAAGTTATCGCAACACTAACAAACAATTATGAATTTAGGGGTTAAAAAAAGTCGTCTCTAATAACTCAAAATCGGATTGATACAATTTTTTCTAACTCCGTATACTTAGAGGCAATTACTTGAAAAATACCGTCATGGGTGTGGTTTTAAAAGTTTAGATCGAAAAGCGCGTAAAATGAGCAAAACCATGGTAACACTTATGTAAACAAAAAATAAATCATTAAAAACTTGAACCTTTCTATAGTAAGTCAGCAAATACTCAAAACTGTGGGTTGGTTTTTGTGCGAGCTACAGTCATTTGAATTTGGTATGGTCGAGCGTCTCGAAACTATAGGCAGTGGCCTTATGTTGGTACCTTTAGGGGGTAAAAATCACGTATTGCCACTCCCTTCTGAATAAAGCTTTGGTCTCCATCACATTAACAAAAGTGCTGTTTTCACCATCCAGAATAATAAATTGTATTATCTGGGATATTATCAAGATTGAGCGATCCTTATTTATCCATATATGATGTTCTAGAAGTGTAGCAGACCAGTTGATGGCAGGAAAACACGTAACAGCAGAACACTTCGATGAAGTGTCGATATTCTTCAGTGATATCGTTGGGTTCACCTCACTTTGTTCACTTAGCACACCCATGCAGGTATTTGTCAATCTTGAAAAAAATATTATCAATAACTGTGTCAGTTTAGTCGCTCTCTGGTATTTATACCATGTCTCATATTGGTCAATAAACTGCACTTAGCTCAAACGTCTGTTGTAGGGTGGAGGGGAGAGGGTTAATTTAATAAATGTTCATTTCCGGATGCATTTCCATAACAAATTTCTCCCTTTCAACACCCACCTCTTTTAAAATAACCTAAATTCGAATTCGAAAAATACCAGCATAAGGTGCAAGAAACGGGAGAGAAGATGGCAATCCATGCAAGGTAGGGAGGGGGTCTGAAAGCAGTTTCATGACTACCTACCCTGGAATTTATCTAATTCAGTGAATAATTTGCATCATTCATTCATTCATTCATTCATTCATTCATTCATTCATTTATTTAGTTATTTATCGGTATTCCGATAATTTTTTTATCAGATTGTGACATTCCTGAATGACCTTTATACTTTATTCGATAGTATTATCACTAACTGCAACGTTTACAAGGTAAAGGTGAATTCCAATTTTATCAACCAATGTCAGTAAGCCTATCGTGCGATAAGCCAATTTCATTTATCTGCGTTAAATCAGTTCCAGTTTTGAAGCCCAGAAATGAAAATCCCACATTCATATTATCAAACGTTACAAGTTTTAACTTGAAAGGATGCTGAAATATAGGATTCACAATTGATTTAGTGAGGGGATTTTGGTACCAGAGGTCCAAATTAACTAGGTTTTGCATACTCATAGAAATAAAGGTGGTAGTGCGCATCATAGACAATCAACTTATTTCTAGTTTAACGGCATGCTTATATTTAATAAAGTGTGATTTTATTTCGCATCACTAATACATCGTTGCTTATAGGTTGAAACTATAGGTGACTCATATGTTGTGGTCAGCGGCCTCCCGGTCCGCAACGGCCACGAACACGCACGAGAGATATCTAACATGGCTCTTGAGTTTTTATACGCACAGTCAAGATTCGTGATACGTCATAGACCACGTGATAAACTTACTCTACGCATTGGAATTCATAGTGGTACATCTACAGCTATTCTTGAAATGCTTGTCCAGTTGAAATACCGATTTAGCAAATAACAAAGCATTTGCATATTTCATCTTTTTAATTTTTTAAAGAAAGGATGAGTCGAAATGTATAAGATAACTTCATCACATAATTGTAATGAACTATGTAACAATATAATATGTAATAATAAATAATTCTAAAAGTGCTTATATAGCGCATCCTGAAGCCTCGATGCGCTTTACATGTATAAAAATTTAAATATAATATATATATATATAAATCTATTTTAAATTATTAAAAAAATTATATTATTAATTAAAGCAAGGTGTGTTTTTAGGTGTTTTTTAAATTTTTCTAAAGTGTCAGAGTTTTTTAATTCGTCTGGTAGAGTGTTTCATAATTTTGGGCTCACAACACAGAAAGCAGAATCACCATAAAAGACAGTGTTCGTAGCTGTTATAGATAGTAAGTCATGACAAGCAGATCTTAGCTGTCGAGATGGTTTGTATCTTTGAATCAGACTTGTGATGTATGGTGGAGCGAGACCATGAAGTGCTTTGTAGGTGATGAGAGATATCTTGTAGACGATGCGCTGCTTTATGGGAAGCCAGTGCAGCTTTGTATTTAAAACAAGAAAACCGAGAAGCTTAATATATGCAAATGACATTGTTATTCGCTAAAACGGGTTAGAAAGTAAAAATTCGATCCATTTTAGCGCAAATTATTAAAATGACATGTTATATAACAGACCATGCCCATTGCTGTTGTTTTATACACTAACTAGGCTATTTTTTATATAAGCGGTTTTACTACTCTTTTTGACATGTGATTTTGATGATTAATAGGGGGATCGTGTTATAATGTACCAGCAGCATGGAAAACACATCAACATGCCCAGAGAGTCCCATGTTTTAAATTGATTTGCATTACCCATAATGCCCAGCGAGTATCAATTCAAATTCAGGTGCATGCCCGGCATGTAGATGAAGCACGATGAACGCAAATTTCATGTCATTTGGCATGAACAAGCGTGCCTATATAGCGGGCGCGATTCACTCAAACTACATGCCGGGCATGGAAATCCCAGAGTGCTTTGCAATAGTTCTCCATCATGATCAAATTCACTTGCATTTCTTTTCGTGTTGTTTTTCGACAAAGAACAATACAAAATTAGTAAGCTGTGAAGATGGTCTTTATTTTTTTCTGGTTTAACGATGTTGGCATTGAACAATGCCATACAAGGGTAAAAGTGCACAGATTGGCATTGAATCAATGAAAGGTGTTGTCAGCCATCTTCAGTCTTTGAAGTTTTCGGTGCTCAAGTTCATGTCGCCAAGCTCATACCGTGTCAACATTATTCTAATAGGTAAGTTCAACTCAAAATGTTTTTCAAATGATTCCTGAAATGAAAAAAGAGGACGCCTTAAATTATGTGTTGTTTGACTTATGAATTCAAGGTGTGTTTACGAGCAAAACAAAGTGGTTTTCAGCAGCAAACACAACAACTCACCTTATTTTCTTTTATCCATACTATGAGCAAGGATTCTTTTGTTCACTTTAGCTAATTTGTGGTGCAATGAAAGGCTTTTCTTGGATAATTTTTTTAATTTGGCTTTGTTGCTTTCTTGTGAGTGACTCCTGCTCATGAACTGAGTAAGAGCTGCCCGTTCAAGCTATGGCGTGCTCTTAATGGCGTGATAGCCGAAGTACCGAAAACAACCCCCGAGAAAAATCCGAACTAATTTCCCTAATAAATTTTCACAAATCATTCTCGATCCTTCTGGAAAAAATTAGAAAAATCTCCGAAGATTTGACGAAAATGCTGGCGTTATTTCTGTGTGACGAGAGTGTGTGGAAAATAACGGTGCCCATCCCGTCTGGTTTCTAACAAAAAGCGCCTGAAAACTTTCTCTTTTTTCTAGTTCTTTGGCTATTGGTATGTTTATTTGTTGCTGAAAAAATCATTGATTTTCATGCAAAAGGTAAGTTTGACTATTCCAATTGAATTGCTTATAAAAAAGCTAAATTTCTTCGACGCTTGAAAAAAAACCTTACTGCCAAGAAACCAAACACACAACAAACTATAAAATTACAAATAGTTAGTAATAAACAACCAAGTTCACTCTTTACATGTAAATCGAATTATTAAAGTATAAAATACATTAATTTAAAAATGCCAATTGCATATCGTGTTTTCTTCGACAAATAGACAAAAACAAACAAGCGAACAAACAAACTGAGTTGAACAGAAACACAAATTTACAGACACATCTTCAAAGTGATCGATTGATTTATGATGATTCAAAAAATGATTTACTGTCATGTAAACATTTGTGAAATTTTTTCTGTGCTAAAATATCACACAACTGATATTAACAAGTAAACAAAACATATCAAAATTCTGACTGTTTGTATAAAATGTAGTTAATTTTGTTTTTCGTTCATTTTTGAATATTTTACAATGTTTGTATTTTTTGTTAGGTTTGACCAGACAGCACTACTCAATGCTAGGAAACCCTGGAATAGGCTATTTAGGTAAGTAATAGAAAAATATTTTTATGAGACATTGAAATTATCGAAAACTTTAGCCATTTGCAATTTCTGTAAATAAAAAACTATAAGCAAAAAGAAAAACACGAAAAAATCATTTAGAGTTACTTGTACCATTTTGTTAGTGGCGTTAAATTTTTTTCAGAGTTAAAACTGCCACTTCATTTATCAACTTGCAAAATCAATTTGACAAGTTTACGAGTTTTCTGCAAATTAGATGTCCACCAAATTTCTTGAATGGTTTTCAGGGAGGGAGAGATGGTTGTAAAATATGAATATCCATTTATGCAGAGCTAGAGAGGGATTGTATTAGATCGTGATACTCGAGGTCGATACTTGATACCTAAAATGATGTTACTTTTATATGTATTAATGCTTTTGTTCTTTTTTTTCAGACATTAACCCTGCACCAAAACTGAAGACAGTGTTTTCATAATCTGACCAGGAATAGACCATTTCACGTTAACGTCCGCCATTTTGAATTGGGGCAAAGTCGGGAAATTTCTTAAGAAATTGTCATCACTTTGATTTCTTCTAACTCCGTTCATTCGGGCTCAATATTCATAATTGTTTTGTTTTTGAAAAGATATTAACTTCCTTATATTTGTGCTAAAACTTGGTTGACATACCATAGTCATTTGATAAAGAAAATTGAGATTTTTGTTCTCAAAACAAAATGATCGGCAAACGATCGGCGCGCGTAGATCAAAATATTTAGAAAACTTACCGGCTCGTAAAAAATAGTTCCAATTCCTGGATAGGGCTCATTTCCCATCAGTTAACGGATATGTAAAATTTGTATTATTTTAACTTAAAACTGTAAAAATGGAGCTTGAACGAGCGGAGATATTGAGCGTCAAAGTGATGACAATCTCTTGAGAAATTTCCCGACTTTGCCCCAATTCAAAATGGCGGACGTTAACGTGAAGTGGTCTATGCATGTATTTTGCTTTTGGTGAAAAAAAAAAATAAATTTCACTTAAACACTAATTAAATTGGTGTACTTGTTATGCAATTTACTTAGAAATTCTAACGAAAAAAATTGTTTTTTTTTTCATGCAGACGTGTTTTATCGACATACTGTTGTGCGCTAGGCATGAAGTTTTGAGTGAATTGCGCGCTATCTTGTACATGCCCGGCATGTAGTTTGAGTGAATCGCGCGCTATCTTCTACATGCCTGGCATGTAGTTTGAATGGCGCGCTATCTTGTACATGCCTGGCATGTAGTTTGAGTGAATCGCGCGCTATCTTCTACATGCCTGGCATGTAGTTTGAGTGAATCGCGCACTTTCTTCTACATGCCCGGCATGTAGTTTGAGTTTTGATTTGTTCGTATCCAGTCCTCTCTCCAAAACTGTAATGATGCCACTACTTGAAATTAGAACGCAAATGGCATGAAATTAAATACGCCATGCCAACTTACTCGTATAAATTCATTGCATATGGACCAATAAGGAGACTTAAAATTTTCTCTTGATATGGGCATTATTTTTAGTGGTCCATGCTACTTTACAGTTCATAAAACGCATGTTTACACTTTTTTTGTCAGTCATGCTAGAAAAGATATATCATCGAATGTGAAAATGAAGCCCCATATGAAAATAGCTAACACTCTCGCATGCAATTCCGATAAATCATGCCTCTATCTGTTTGTTTGTTGGATTCAGTGCGCTTTTGCGCACCTCGCTAATATTCGTATTAGAAATTGCATGAAAATAGACACAAATTCATGCTAAAATTAGCACAAATGATAAGAACACATCGAATTTTTACTTTCTAACCCGTTCTAAATCAGTATTTCAACTGGACAATCTTTTTGAGAATAGCTGTATATAACATGTTATCAATTTCATTAATAATGCATGATCTAGAACAATACGGAAACAGTGCAAAATCCCCACCGTGAAGGTATCTGTAAATACTGAAATAGAATTTGTCCTGATTTGCACAAGATTTAGCTTATATTATCTCGGCCATATTACATCTATTTTCAAAATTTTCAATCTAAAATAGCAGCATTAATCTAGAGATTTGATAAGTAACATACAATATTCACTTCCGAACCGAATGAGGTTAGAGAGGTTTAAAACAGTAAGCTCGCTTGCAGCTCGCTGTTTTAAATCCTCATACAGATCGGAAGGGAATATTGTATGGAATAAAATTCACGATGTTTACGATAAATGACAAACAATCCACTTCTATAACTATTATATATTTTTAAAAAGAATCAAAAAACACTCTAGCTTCATGTTTGATTGTATTTGATTTTTTCTCAGGAGATGTATGTGCTGGGGTTGTTGGTCTTCGTATGCCTCGGTACTGTCTATTTGGTGATGCTGTTAACATGGCGTCGAGATTAGAGTCTACTGGAGAAGGTAATAATAAGGAAACTAGCTTACTTCTGTTGGAAGAGCGTATTTTCGACTATTGATCTTTAGGCTCATTATGTCTTATTATTGTCGGTCTCAGGCAGCTGCTCTATGTGTGTAATGATATTAAAAGGTACTGCATGGTAATAGATTAGAAGCAAAAGCAATGTTATATCTCGGAAACTCGAATTCGGATTTTCAAGCAAAGATTATCGCGCAGTTGTGCTATACACAATGGGCAAGAATAGGGGAACCCGATCAGCTAACTACTAATTTTTCCAGATCTCTGATTTGGTCCCCTAAGAGGTACGACCAGCATATCTGATTTATGGGAGTACATCTGCCACTGGCCTTTGGCTTCCTGGAAAATCAAACTACTTTAAATCAAACACCAAAGGTAAAAAAGGTGACGTTTGTTCTTCATTTGTTTTCCTTTATACAGCGTCAAGAATCCATCTCAGCCAGGAAGCGAAAAATTGTCTCGATAGATTTGGAGGCTATGATATCACTAAAAGAGGCAGCATTTATTTGAAGGTAGATATTATACAATAAACAGCGTCAAACAATTGAATGGAACAAACTCTTCTCACTCCACGTTGGGAGGGGGAATCCGATCGGAATAAGGCGGGGATGTTCGTCGGAATTTTGAAAATGACCCCTTAGGGGTACCAAAGCTCTATCCAGAATGATTTGTACTCCTAAAAGGTACAAAAATCAATAACTAAAATCAACCAAATGTGCCAAGTTGATCAAACCACCAACTTATTGCATCATAGCATGGTAACAATGGGATATGTGACCGTAAAATCGAAATTTTGTTTTGAATGTCCGTGAGGCAAAATACACTAAGTGGTATCAACTTTATTCCGGTCTGAAAACCTATTTGAAACCCTAAAAGGTACCAGAACTCCGATTTCGATCCCTAAAATTTACGGCGAGCTTCAACGCCTTCTGAAATATGCGAGTTCCCGTGTCACACTCTAATATATAACTTCTAAGAAGAAAGAATAAGAAAGGTAAAAGAGCAATTGGCGAGCCAATGTCAGTGTTAGATAGACCTACGTTTATTAACCTAACATACTAATCATGAGCTAATTTTCCATGCTTGTAAACTGCAATGAAGCAGTACAATATAAGTACAGTAGAGTACCAGTGCAACCACATATCGTACAGCATATTTGAACATATTTAACAAGGAAGGGATGAATTTCATGTCATCGTCATCAATAATAAAGACCAAAGTTAACTAAAAAATATATTTTATTCTCACCAGGGTAAAGGTCACGTGATCACCTACTGGTTAAATGGCAGATTGAATTGCAGTTCTTCCCTAACAAACGACGATTTTGACTTTGATGACTTGAATGACGTCATGTAGCCAGTTCACAACCAGTCTCGGTTTTAAGCAAACGGTGACGCCAACACCGACGGAAGTTCTGTTGCGCAATATAAAGAGCTTAACGTTTCGTCGCAACGCGTGATGCATTTTTGTAACGAAACGGGATATATTGAAATGACATGTAAATGTAATTTTTTGGCTTATTGGGAATAAAATAAGAAAACAAATGTTTTGTATGGTTCAATTCGAGTTTCATTGTATTATCTCTGGCATATAAAGAGTTGAGATTTTTTCATTCATTTTACATGTGTGTCATACTAGCCTAAGAGACCTCTTAGTAAATGCTGCCTTTAATTTTACATGTATTTAGTTTAATATTTGGCCTAAAATTTTACGCAGAAGAGGCTATTTTTGTACATGACTGAGTCATGGATTTCTGGATTAAATTTCAAATTAAAATGTACATCAATCAAAATCAACATCTAGAAACTTCACTGTTAGCATTCATAGCTAACTTATAAACTATAAACCGTCTATTTATTTTGTTGAAGTCATCTTCATCCAAAATCAACGTAAATAAAAACGAAAAGATACAAAGAATTACATGAAATTAAGCAGTTAGTGAACTAGTGAAATTAATTTAATAGAAACGAAAGGATACGAAGAATTATATGAATTGGAGCATTTGGTGTGAAGAAACCTTGTTTGAGAGGCATGCAAAACTATGGAATGACTGGCTACCGAGATTGGAACCGCATGGTTTCATGGTATTTATAAACCATGCGCGCAAAGGATTCTTTTAATAAAACCCCGTGACACAATGTGTCAGCAGAACAAAGAAATCTATCATTTTTTTCGAAACTCGCAAAGGATTGTGGGGGATTCAGCTACCTACTCGATTATTATGCTGCCTTGCTTCACTCACTCAGGCTCGCTTCACTGCGTCACCAATTATTTTATGTTGTGTTATGTAGTCTTTAGCGATTGTATTTTGTCTTTTGACCATTGGAGTGACAAACTTTGTACTATTGTTTCCACTCCTTTAGTGAGTCATCCAGTGAAAATTTTGGGGGGTGGGGTTAGAACAAATTGCAAAAGAATTTTTGACACTGCAGTTTGAACAGTTATGGTAAGCTAAACAACATACTAAAAGTCCCAAAAAATTCCTTTGGTGGAACATCCTCAAAATTTTAAAAATTACACAGGAACCCCAGTTCGAGCAAAATTATGAATTTAATTAAAATTTAGCCAATTTACGGCAAGAACTGTAAATGACCTCAATAAGCAAGGCGAGATTGTTTGTGTTTATACAAGACATTCAGTAATGTTGATTTTTATTTAAATATGTTGTCTTTATACACAGGAAGCCCAATTGTAAAAAACATATATGCTAAATGAAATATAGTTATTGTAAATGTCTCAATGTAATGTAATCTAGCCTTCTGTCATTATTGAAAGCTAATAGTCTATAAAGCAAAGACTCTGATAAAAGAGGACTAAATTTAACACTGAGCATTTTATGATTTGAACTATATTAAATTCTTGGTGATAGTTTGATAAGCTTCGCTGACAACACTAAGTCTAGAGTTCGGACAAGTAAATGACAAATCGTTCAGAATCAACACGTAGCTTGCTTACACCTTCTATTTGTTTGTTTTGGTGTTGTTCTACTTTGTGTTGACGCAAACCTTTTTCATCTTGTTTGTGAGTTATTCGTACTCTTTACCTTTAGTATTATAACTAAATAGTTGGTACAGATGAGGCTTAGTTGTAGATGCGTTTGTAGCGTATTCTGCTAAGTTCTTCTTTAAGAACCTGAAACCCTAGTGACTCGATAACTCAGAATCATCTTCATTGCTGCGAGCGTAGCGATCAGCGACACTAATCTCGACTGCTTTCTGGACGGGCTTCCTGTGTTCCGTTATGCCGGGAAAGTCTGGGCTCTTTATATCCGTGGTAGCTTGCGATCTCTCGACTTTGTTTCTTTTTATGTCTGTTTTTGTGAATATGCAGTGCACTGGATAGCGGTAGAATGTGCTAAAACTATGCGTAGGGCTGCCCAAAAACAATGTAGAACACTTATTTAATTTAAAAGTTCTTTGTTGGTTGTAGTATTCATTATTTATGTTTGTTAAATCACTAATTATTATTTTTTTTCACCTTAGCTCTATTTAATTGTAATAGCGCGAGCAATTATCTCTGTAGTGTAGCGCGCGCTAATTGTTACTTTAGTTTGATTGCGTTTATTATGATTGTAACGCTTTCAGCTCTGTTATGTGCAAACTCGTTCCCTGTTTCAACTCGAAGAACAACACAGACAGTCGATCGAATATTAGTAGGAGATGCTATGTATGTAAAGGCAAACAATACCAGACACCGTACATACTGTCGCTAATTTCTTTGCCAGATCGAGCCCGTTGGCCTTCGACAACAATTGAACCAACACCATATCGGCCGTCGAGACAAACAAATCGCTCATTGAGGCAAAAATAAATCAAATGAATCGCACAACGAGGCAAACAGACGAAATGAATCGTCCAACGACGCAAACAAATGAACTGAATCACTCAACGAGAGCATATAAAGAATTTGTCTGCGCATGTCGTAAGTTAATGGTAGAAGCAGCTATAATCACGCGAAAGAAAAATACCTTCTAAATCCCCTTTAATCCCAATTCACAAAAGCGACACTTCAGCTGTCAAAAGTCTCTGTTCCAACCATACAGTGATTGGCCGTTATTTCCGTACGGCTTATTATAGTTCTTGGTGGACATTAGAATAACAATTTGTTTGTTTATAACCATGAAGTATCTGCAAGATTCTGCAATATGGCCGCTTTCACAACGAGACTAGGTCGTCTTTGACTGCCGATCAAAGATTTTGGCCAATACTCTATCGAAAACCAAAAGTATAATACTAATCTACGATTATTAAAGAAAGCATACCAAGGAAAAACTTATCGGCGCATACATTTAAGCTCGACTTTTCTTCAAATTTATGCGAAAAAATTGACCAAAGAGTAAGACTGACAAATCTTCTCCGTGCTTGAGTTAAAGTTTATATTTAGTGAAGATAGAAGTATATCAACAAAAGCCCGACCAGAAAATTACAAAATTTGGTGGTTCATCTGTGTTTTCACAATCATTTGGATTAATCAAGATCATTCTAACATAATTTCAGGTTCGGTATTCAAATCAGTCGAAATTGCTTGAGAGGAGAAACACAACCATGGCGTCAACAAATATCGCAATATCACGTTTTGGCCAATCTTTCTTAAAAAAATAACAATGCTGTGTTGTAGAATGTGGTTTGACGACTCGCATCAGTTATATTTAGCTTCGGCGCAGCCCCTCAAACATACCGCTTATCAAGAAGGAAAGTTGACCAAAACTTGCAAAATGCGCAAATAATCTGCCCATCACCCCACAAAATCGATCCTCAATAAGAAATCATTCTGAACCACACAATTCTCATGACCTTTGAGTCTTAATCTGTGGAAAAAGTTTTCTGCTATTTCTTTTATTATGGCAGCAGTCCTCACACGAATGCAGTAGTTTTGTGTTTTCTTCTTCGTTTTGCGGACTTTTGCTCAAAAATATTTTGAGATCGAAAACCTCCCCATTTACTTGACTTAGTCACAGCACCTTACAAAGTGATAGACTTTAAGTATCCATTTATATTTTCCTAAATTGAAGATCACTAAGATTGCGATTGGAACTCAAAAGTTCCCCGGTCGTAGAAAAAAATGTAAACATGACCGCGAGCTAAAATTTTCTGACATGCGCAGACAAATTCTCTATATGCTCTCAACGAGGACAACAAACGAAATGAATCGCCCGTCGAGGCAAAAAAAAAAAACGAAAATAATCGCCCGTCGAGGCAAACAAACGAATTGAATCGCCTGTCGAGGCAAACAAATCAAATTAATAACTATAAATATGGTGCAAAATACTAATCTACCTGATACGGTAGAGCCCTAGCTTTGATCATGAGGCACAAACAAAAGCAAATAGTTAATTGTGGGCTATTAATTATAAAGACTTTTGCCAGGGAAGACTTGCGCATGAAAACGAGAAAATTTATTTGCATTCAGCTTTGATGAATACTTTCATTAACGATAATATACTAAAAACCATGTTTTTGATATTTTTTTAGAGATGAAAAATTTGTGAAGTCACGCCCTTTTGAAAAACAGTATCTTTTAGGGTGTATTTTTGAAAATTTGTACAAATTAACAGCCTATTTGTGCTTGCACTGCTGTATTTACAATTGATATTACATTGTATAGACCTTGTTTATATTCTCTTTCTTGATATTATGGCAGCTATCACAAGCTGAGTTGGTTAATGTACATGCTCTCTGTCAAATATGAAATGATTTTTTTTCTTGTCTGTACATAATTCAAGAAATATAATAACGATTTTTCAGCTGGAAACAGAGTAAATTATGCCTTTATTGCAAAACACTGTCACATTTGTCGAATAATATAAACAATAATGATATATAAAAAAAGAATATTGTGCGAAAGCTGCATTTATCAAGATGAGGACCATCATCAGTCTCCTTCTCTTGGCAAACATTGCCTTGGCCAACCAACAAGGTAAAATATAAATGAAATGATACTATGCAAGAGCCTCTATTAATCTTATTCACTAATTCGATAATTTTCCAACATTTCCTTTTTATCTAAACACACCACGTATCATTTTAGATTGACTATTTTAATGATCGCTATGTTTACATTTCATAATCGCACTTCCGAAAGAATAGCGAGTTATTTCATCATCTATATCACAATATTCATGATAAACTTACAATTAAAAAAGCATGAGTATTCTTTGATTCTATATAATTTTATTTGAGAAAGAAAATTCTGTTTTCTGGTGCCGCTAATACTAGGAATAATATCGTGACCATAAACATTTGTCCGAACATAGAGCTCTTGTTTGCCCCCTGGCGTACCCAAAATGCATTGGAATAACGAAGGGGACTGGGAACTGGCAACTTATCCATTCACTATGGTTGTTGGAATCGTTGAGATTGCTGAATTATTTTTTCGAAGATCGTAGCAATCTCAGCGATCGTATGGAAATAGGCTTTCGCGTTATAGAAATTTCTGATCACGTGGAAACGTGTTTCGAAATTTTGCAAGTCGGTATTCCTAAGATTCTTTGCATTCCATTTGAAAGTCAAAACGCTGAAAACGGCGTCTTCTTAACACTCGTACTCAAGTCCCTTGGCGGGGTTTCGTTAAAATTATTATAAGCTTGCATGCGTGCTCATTTTGTCGATCGCAATCAGCTATTAGGCCGGTTAGGTTACCCTATTTGGTCACATATTTTTTCAGTGTTTATCTCAAATGTCCATACTTTATATATGTTTTGGAGTTTTTTAAACAGTTATAATTCGTAGATCGTGCCTTAAAGGTCTTTTAAACGTGATGAAACACTCTGTTTATTAAACAGTACTTGTATAACGATTGACATATATTCTGGTTTGTATTCCTGAGTAGTTAGTACTATTCATCTGGAGTGATTTTGTGTAGTTCTAGAACATGAATTATAAATGAATGGGTAAATATATCTACAATTTGTTATCGGTGTTATCTAGACTATGTGGAAAATAGAGGCATCGATGATCCAGAACTTTATGAAGGAGACATGAAGTTAACGATGGATCAAAGAATGGAAGTTGAATCCCGTGGTGAAAGAGCCGCTATTAATGTTCAACTATGGCCTAATGGAGAGATTATCTACGACTTGGATCCAACATTTTGTAAGTTTTGAAAATGTATGCATGGCTTGTTATGCTCTCTAGCTCATAGTCCTCTCTGGAGTTGTTAAGGTTCTGACATTGGAGAGTTTAAGCAGCAGTTAAAATCAATTAAGCAAATAAAACAAAATGCGTTTATATTCCTTTCTGCTGACATCTTTACTTAAAGCAGTTAGAAAAGAATAAAAAAATCAGCGAAATTTACTTGCGCTGTAATCTGACGCCAAAATTGCCTTTTTCACGTTGAGACGAGCCGTAGCGTCAGCGTCGCGCTGCTTGAACTCCCTAATAAACGTATATTACCTGTGATCTCATTCTCAATTGATCATTTTTTACCGAACAAGGACAAAGACTTCATTATGTTTTTTTTCTCTTTCTTTCACTAGCGATAAAACTAAAGCGAGCTGCGTCGAATTTTTGTAACTTACATTTTTACCACACCAAATATTTGATTTTATTGAATTTTAGTAAACAGGTAAACTGTCTACCAGGCAACCTATATAGCATTTGATAACTCTGTAAATGAAATTAATCCAAATTTACTATCTGCACTTAATGATGTAAATCGTACATATCGATACTTTGTTTATAATCTTGGTATTCTTAGAGTTAAATTTTGATGCAAGAATTTCGACATCGCTAGCATTTTATTTTCCGTTTCCCTGTTTTAGCTTCTGAGCCACGTGCCATGGCCAGACTTAACGAAGCCATCGCTGAGTACCGTCAAAAGACCTGCATTCGCTTTAAGAAACGAACCACCGAGAAAGCTTATATTTTAGTGATTACTCGTTCAGGGTAAGACGTTCATTTACACTAATAACTGATTTTTTTTTCTTCAAAAAACTATTACAGACAATACAGAATTCAGAGCAGTGAGTGCAAGTGAAATGTGGAGAATATTTAGTTTTATATTCATTTATCTTTTTTGTTTTTTTCCTTTCTTCCATCAGTTCTTTCAAAGAAGGTGCCGTTTTAAGGTGCCGTTACACTACGACCCCCAATGCCTTCATGTAAACATGCTCAGCTCTTAGATCACTGACAAACATGCTAATATATATTTATTTGTGTTTAGGTGTTGGTCATACATCGGACGTATTGGAAAGGCCCAAAAGCTTTCCTTGGGTAAAAACTGCTGGTATAAAGGGACCGTCATCCATGAATTCGGTAAAGCACACTTCTTTCTGTCAACACTGATCTTTATAGCAATTAATGACGTGGATTGCTTTTTTATTGGGCAGTCAAAGCAGTGCAGAAAGGGGATTTTTGATGAAAGCCAGTTAATGAAGTTCTTTGAAGAGTCCGTGTATTGCATGCATTGGGGGCAACATTTACTTAGTAGTGACTAATTATTATTATTTGTTCATTACATTAATTGTGTATAACTGCCAATCTCTTTTTCAGCTCATGCCCTTGGTTTCATTCACGAGCAATCCAGACCTGACCGTGACGATTATGTTGAAATCAAATACGAGAATATCTTGCTAGGTATGCTGTTATCCATAATTTCTAATTTAAAGCGCTCCTTCTAAGCCTCTTTTTATACTTATTAACACGTCTATAACAAGAATGTACATTTACAACTAATAATATCAATAATATTTAATACTTGTAAAGCGCAAATTACATGTGAATATGATCAAATGCGCTAGAGACAGACACTGAGGGTGGTCACTGCCAGAGATTTGTTTACGTTCTCAGTTGTAACTGTTCTTTTACGTCCACCTTATAGTCAGAGTGAAGGTAGACGGGACCTCCGGCTTTACGTCCTTATCCGAGAAGACGAGGCACTGAGAGAGTAAAGTATCTTGCCTAAGGACACAACGTGATCGCCCGGTCTGGGAATCGAACCCGGGACACTGGACCCGAAGTGCAATGCCCTAACCGCTAGGCCACCACGTCTCTCTAACTACCCAGCACCTTTTGAACCATTTGGCAAAAATTAACCCAGGACTGTAACCGCCCGAAAAATCCTGTTTTACGTCATACTAACCCGTGCCTACGAGGGCTTCAACTTTTGTGTCATTTCAGGACAAGAGGGCAATTTCAAGAAACATGCATCAGCTAATTCCCAAGGAACTCCGTATGATTATTACAGTGTTATGCATTATTCTGCAAAACTCTTTTCCAAGAATGGACAACCAACCCTTGTTCCTAAGAAACCAGGAGTAGGTTTTTAAACAAATTTCAGACGATTTGAGTTTGTTTAAACACTCACATTCAATAGTTCTTACTTTTTTTAACTGTCGGTATAACCCATATTCGATAACCGGCAATTGGTATTCTCACATGCAAACCAAATTTAGGTTTTTAATTTAATAATTGTTTAGGTTTCTTCGGCCAGAGCAAAACGCAATATATCATTTCGCTGCCAGAGTTGGTTTTGAAGTCAAGACAGTGTTCCTGGACGAATTTTGTTCACGTGTCGTATCAGGATCGGAAGGAAACTGACGCATCGTAACATCAATGAGTATAGCTTTTTATAACGGGCTACAAAGTATCTACGATGGTAACTTTAGTGTTTTTGAGCCGAAGACGTTGGTGCACCGTCCGCCATCTTGGCTTTACCCAACAAGATGACGTCACGAACTGTTTTTTTTATCACGGGGTTAGCGAAAAAAACAAAATTTTGACCGGAAAAATTAATATCTTGATATGGTAGTAACTTGCAGGGTTTTATTCAAATTCTCTGAAATTTCCAGCTTTTGAATAACAATCTGCATGCTGACAAAAAAAAATTGTGTGCGTTGTCGCTTTTACTAATTAAACAAAAGCAAGATTCATCATCACAGACATCATTTCTACTTCATACTCTGGATCGTTTCACAACTGGACGCTTTCTCAGTGCTCTTTGATTTGTGTTTCGGTAGGTTTCTCTAAATTACCGAAATGGTTTGAGTCCAATTGATGTTCAAGAAATAAATATGCTGTATAAATGTAAAACAGGTATTAACTTTAAATACGCAATGCTTTTGCTATGCTATCGGACCGAAAGTAGTGTTATACCTAAAGTGCATTTCACAGGTTTTTGAACCCGACTGTATCTGATTATCATAGCCTAGTTTCGATATAATCGAGAACGGTCAAGAACGATTGCAACATTCCGATCTTATGATCGAGAAAAGTGCTTTCATATAATCGTAGACGTTCGAAATGGATCGAAAACGGTCGTTGTTTTTTTTTATGATCGTTCTCGATCGTTTTCGATTATATGAAAACGAGGCTTATCTGAAAAGGATGAAAGTAGTAATTATGATATTTATGACGTATATAAAACAATGAAACTATTCTAAAATAATTTGCGTCTATCTCTTCGTTTTAGTGACGCCAGTATCACCGACAGTTCCTCCAACACATGCCCCTCAAACTCCAGCACCACCTACAAGACCTCCAATCACCCAAGCACCACAAACACAAGTACCGCCAGGAACAACAAGTATGTGATGCACCACTGTATATTTATAATGAATAAGACACGTTCTAACCCCTCTCTAACATATAAACACGCTAAAACTAAACATGCTATTTCGCCGAAAACTGTTTCACAAGAAATAATTTTGTTTCGATTGTTGATCAATGGAACGAATGTAATACTCATTAACAATAATTGCGAGTTAACTTGAGTGAAATATAAATAAAAATTATGTCCATCGTCTGTCCATTGTCACGTCTCGAACAACGATCCTGTCTTTCTACCGGATAAGTTAAAGCCTGGTTTCCATATAATCGCTACGATCGCCACAATCGCCACAATTGCCGGAAAAAGTGACGAGCGATCGCAGCAATCATATGGAAACCACTAATCAGCGATCTGGGCGATCGTAGCGACTGTGGCGATCTCGATTGTTGGAATCGCTCGAATTCTATCTCGGCGATCGTGGCGATCGAGTTCAGTTTGTGGCGATTGTGGCGATCGTAGCGATTATATGGAAACCAGGCTTAAGAGAGCAGGTGGAGATGGCGAGTTGTGTGGTCACCTCAAGCATATATATCATTTCTGAGTGAAAATAACTGTTAGTTTTGATTGATGATTGGCTTTGTTTCTTTGTTACATTTATATTAAAGGTTTCAAGTGTAACTTTGATCAGGATATATGTGGATTTACTCAGAAATCTAACGACAAGTTTGATTGGTTAAGACGTAGTGGAAGAACACCATCTTCTCAGACAGGGCCAGCCACTGATCATACTACAGGACATGGTAAATATCTTTCTTTTAATGACGGTTTTGTTGTAAATTTGCATGGATTAAGCAAAAAGGGTATGTAATACAATCATAATTTAAAGTGTGAAAATCTTTCTTGTTTTTCGTTATGCCAAGGGAAACAATTCATTCCATCAATAGTGTCAATTTACAGATAGTCTAGTAAATAATCAATTTCTGCATATACTCCTAGGTTCTTATATGTACATCGAAACCTCAGCTCCTCGTCGTCCTAATGACAATGCAGTAATAGACAGACAAGTCACTCTCACTGGCAACAGCTGCCTCATGTTCTACTATCACATGTATGGATTAGACGTTAACGCCTTGAATGTTTACCTTGGAGGTAGCAAAATATTTACCATGCAAGGCAACCAGGGCAATGCCTGGAAAATAGCTGAAGTGCGATTGTCAGGAACTGGCCGACCACAAACGGTAGGCATTGTTTAAACAAAAATTCATCACCGTCATTCCACTGCCGTGGGGACATTTGATTCAATTTCACTCCGCAGGGCTCGGTTTGCATTTGATTGGGCAAGCACATCCCGTCCTAAGTAACGCCCATATATATATCTTTAGCCAAGATCATTTCGGATCGTAAGTAATATTTGTTACCTTACAGCTTTCCTTCGAAGGAGTTCGTGGGGCTTCGTATCGCGGTGATATTGCTGTCGATGACATCATGGTTCAGGAGTGTCAAGGTAAATGTTTTGTCTTCCGATAGCTATCACCATCACTACGTGCAAGTATAATTACAATACTGCTGAGAACTTGCTGATCACCACCTCGTTTCCTTATAGCTAAAAAGTAAAAAAATAATAATGGTAAGGATTATCAGGAAATATTCAAGTTTCGGCTAAAATTGACAGTTAAAAAGTCTAGATCTAAAAAGTATTAAAAAGAAGGAGTGGTGGTCAGTTTTGATGACAGCAACGATATTTTATATCAAAGTTAGTGTTTGTTTGGGATAATAAATACAGCTGCAGGTATAGCCAGGTTACGATAAGAGTTTTTTAAAAGGGGTGTATATTAGCAGCGAGCAAAGTATTTGTATAAGTATAAAATAAGTTTTTTTAATGACAAGCATGTTTCAGTGTATATAAACTTTTATGAACCAAACTTTGATTGTTTCCTGCTTGACTATTGCAGGTGTCAATGTGCCTACAACGCAGGCTCCAACACCACTACCCACACAGCCACCTACCAAACCACCGACACGACCTCCAACACAGCAATCAAGTACGTATAAACTCAATACAAGGCCTGTGGAATCAAAGCATTTGCTTGTACAATTGAGAGAGATTGCGGATCACAAATAATTAACAGATGAATAAAAATATTTGTATACATATAATCAGTTTAGGAAAACGTAACGAATACGGGCACGAAGCGTGATGACGTTTTACCCCTTTCTCTATACCATAATCCTTTTCACAAGCTAAAATTCTGAATTTTGTTCTATTATTCTCCAAGAAATCTGAAAAATATGAAAGGATTTTGAAAAACTATTATGGTATAGGGACAGGGTAAACTGTTATCTCGCTTCAGGTCTTTTCAAGTACATGCCGTATAAGCTCTTTGTGAAATTCATTGATTATAGTTCATGTAGGACAATACAAAATGACTACCGTGAAGCCATCTTTAAAACTCCTGCATGATTCAAAATGTGTCCTGAATTAATTGAATACGGCTAACCTCGAAATATCTCGGCCAAATTATATTTTCATTTTAAAATGTTTAGTCCAAAACTGAAGCATTTATTTAGACAATTGATCTTTAAAAGTTACAGAACATGTCTTGAAAACGTCCCAGTTAGTTTTGAATCCCCCTCGATTTACTCACGACATTTCACGTTTTGTATTTCGTATTTCGAAAACGTGTTATAAAATCATATTTCGTTTGTGCAGGTTTCAAGTGCACCTTTGAGCAGACTTGTGGATTCTCTCAACGTAAAGATGACAAATTTGATTGGACAAGAAGACGTGGTACTACTCCCTCTTCACAAACTGGACCTGATGGAGACCATACAACTAAAAACGGCAAGTCAGAAAAAGTTCTTTAGTTTTATGATATAATCAAATTTATAATGACTAGCTACAATCAACAAATGGATTCATGGCACTTGATATGGATATACAGTTTGCGAGCAGGGGGGAGGATGGGGGTTTTCGGTTGAGCTTGAAACGCCAGAGTCTCATGGAATAGTTTACACAAAAGTTACATAGATCCAAAATTAATGTTGTCAAGGCGAGTCTGAATGTTGTCAGGTAAAATCACGAGTCAAGTGAAAAACATGGCAGACAAGGCCTAACAACGTTCAGACTTGCCTGGACAACATTACTTTTATGACATCACAACTACAATGTTTCAACGGAGAAACTAATCGGTAAAATTCTCGTCGTTCCAAGATCAACCAAAAAGTGCAGTATGACCAAATACAAACACTAAGCAAGCTACACAGAGAGTAGTATAGAAACGTGGTCAAAAGATTTTATATCATTCTTCTTTAATCTATATACATAATATACAACATTTCAAAATAAATTGATTGAGTTTCTAATTGAATGGATCTAAGGAACTTAACTTCAATGATAATTGTAGACTTTTTTCGGCTCTACAAACATTTATTGGGACACAATTACGTTACCATGCCAGCTGACCATTAGATTGTTTAGAGAGAAATGGATATTATTAAAAAAAACACTAATTTATTTTTAATTTAATGGCAAAATACGAAGTAAGGACATAACAGTGCAAACACTAAATGTGTGCAATACTTGTCACTATTTAGTAGTAAATAGCACTAATGAAACAAAAGAAAACAATAGAATTAGCATAAAAAAGCACTATTTAGTGGTATTTATGTGCGTACACTCTAACGTCGTGATAGCAGTGGAAATATACACAATTAATACTATATTTGTTAAAAAAATGACCCTCCATGATAAGCCATGGTTTTGTGTGCAAATGTTTGTAAAAATATCATATGTTTAAAAAAGCATATTTCTAATTGGTCTTTATCAGGTTATTATATGTATATCGAAGCCTCGTACCCTCGTCGAAAAGGCGACAGTGCCGTGATGGAAAGGTCTGTTAGTGTCAGCAGCAACACGTGTTTGACGTTTTACTATAACATGTATGGCTTCCATATCGGAACACTCAATGTTCGTCTGGGAAACCAAGTCGTCTTTACTAAGAGTGGACCTCAGGGTAAACAGTGGGTCAAAGCTGAAGTACCACTGAAAACAGTTGGAACACATACGGTAAATAGTTCAATGAAGGGTTGAGCTACTTTCATTCTGCTCTTTCGTTCGGTGGTAGTTCTGTAGAAATGAAGCAATACCAATATAATATTGGCACCTAACTAGGAACCCATAATAAATCCTCTGAAAAGCTTCATTTAAATGACAGAACATGAGTGAAAAAATGAAAATTGAGTCAACTAGATTTTCGATATGAACAGACGTTTGTCCTTGCTATCTATAGTTCGATATCAAAATTAAATGAACAAAATGTTCAAACACTAAATGCATGCAATAGTTGTCACTATTTAGTAGTAAATAGCACTAAGTAAACAAACGAAAACAATAGAATTAGCATAAGATAGCACCATTTAGTGATATTTATGTTGCACACTTTAAGTGTGTGCACTGTACTAGTCGTATTTTCCAAGTAAGGTATCATTATCAAATAGTTAGCGAAACTGATATGAATCATGTTCTATTTTCAACAGCTATCGATTGAAGGTATTCGTGGAGTTGCATATCAAGGCGATATTGCTGTGGATGATATTGCATTACAGGATTGCTGATTTGAAGCCATAACACACTTCAACTAATTGTAAAATGCAATTATCTAATGCAATTAAAGTATGCTTTGATACGCACAATTGTTGGTATAAGCGTTCATTCAGAGGAAATTCGCTTAAATGAAATGCATTAAATACGGCAATTACGTTATCAATATAGGGCGATTTTTATTATATCCTCATTTTACTACCAAGACCAGCATCTTTGCAAATTTTCTTTCATATTCAATTCTGATACAAAAGTATTGTTTGCAATTTTTTTACTCGAGCCCAGGCCTCTGGCCGGCACGAGTCTTAAAATGCAGAGAGTTTCTTCCCCCCCCCCCCCCCCCCCCGCTGTTAGAAGTTTAGGCAAGTTCAGACACGTTCCATCAGGTCTGTTCGAATTAAATTAACTAACAAAGAAAGAAATTCTAATACTCCAGCGCCCGGACTCGAACCTCGGACCTTAACATCATCATTTCAATTAACATCATTTCAATCGTGAATGAAAAAAAATAATTTATAAAAAAAATAAAAAGGAAAAATAGTAAGAAAAATATGGTTTAAAAATCAAGTGATAAGAACATTTTTTTTTTCAAGTCTCCAAGCGTGGGATTCGAACTCGCGTACTTCCAATGAACCGCCATTTTGAAAAGAAGACAAGTAGATTGCTTGGGCTCCCTGTAGTATTATAAGATCTTAAAGGCAAGTTCGAGATGTCGCAAAGAAACCGTATTGCATATTTTGTGTCGTTTTGTTTCTTGTTTTTTTTTTGTTCTATTTTCGGTTTTTTAAGAACCTCCGTTCTTGGGCACGAGTAAATCCTGAATTCAGGGTCCAGTTCATATTCAATTACGATAGAAAAGAAAGTCAGCAAATTATTCTGGTATTGGTAGTATATGACGCCATAATGTAAATCGTCTATTACTGCTGTTCGTCTTCTTCAAACTCAGACACTCGAACTCTCATCGGCATTAATTGTTGCTCCCGTCAATCAAAACTCGATTTCCAGCCGAAAGAAAATTAACCATTCATCTTGAGTGCGCCTGAGCATGTTTATGCGCAGTTTAAGGTAATTCCGTAGTTTTGCACTGCGCACAGTTCTGCGCATATTTCGAATTTTAGAGTTTTACATTTGTTATCATCAATAGATACAGAGCTATGTCTGAGAAGCACTTTAACATTAAAATACGTTTTCACATTCTCAAGCGAAAAATAACGAATTTCTTTAAACTCGCCCCATTCCTCTCTCGGAAAATCCTTGATATTATTGAAATTTGAGAATATTTCTCTAAATATCTCGCAAACCAATGCGGGCACCTATCTTTTTTATTTCATAATATCATTTGAAATCATGTTTTGTAAAACATATGTGATCGATGAGAAAATTCTATTGCTAGATTAAGTAGACTAAGTACTACGTAATAACTGTTGATAAGAATATTAGGGTAAATATTCCTGAAAGTGAAAGTCATATTGATTATCAAAAAGTTGGATAACATCTTTATTGAAAAACCTTTTGTAAGGGCAGGTGTGAACACCAGAGTCCTGGTGTCTAGTCATTATTGGAAGTACAGTACCTTTCGGTTGTGAAATCTACATCTGGAATCCGGTATTCCCTTATTTTCCCTCGACAAGGTTGAAATAAGCATAATGCTTTGTATGTTAAAAGCTCACTTGCTTCCCCTGTCAATTTGTCAGACTTGATTCCCCTTTGACAGCTGCTTAGCCAGCTCTCCTGGAAATTAAAGCAGTTGTATAGCTTTCTAATATCTCTAGGGGTGATGGTCATCTTCTTGTTGTATTGCAGTTTTTGGAGGAGGGACACCTTTGGTTTTTCTTTTCTGCCCTTTTTAATTTTATTTTTCGTCGAATTTCTTCTTATTGTTGAATTTTGTTCAAAACCTCGTCGTGTTCACCTCGACGGCGACATTTTGATTTAAGCGTAACATTGCCACGGTCCGAAGAAAGCGTATAACGGAAATTTTTAAAACTTCGTGCGTGTTTTCGTCTTATGTGTGCTCAGTTCTTAAGGTCACTGTTTTTTTTTTTTTTTTTTTTTGCAAAAACACTGCTTCCTTGAGAAAAAAAAAATTTCTTTGTAATTGTAAACATGGTTCTTTTTTAAATGATTTTTTTTTTTGCTGGTGAAAACTTTGCTTTGAACTAAAATGTCATCCATGAATACAAATGCTCGCCTATTGCTTTGCTTTTGATATTTTTTTAACCTTTATGTTCAGAACGCCTTCAAGTTCCTTATTCCAAAAATACTTGCTTTTCATTGGCTGTAGCACTACACAGGGACCCCAAAACAGTCACTTAGAATAACAATGGCTGCAAACAATGTATTTCTAAAGAACCATCACTTTGATTGAGCTACACTCATTTGCAAAAGTACTTGGGGCATAAGGTTAAGCTACAGGGTTAACGTGGTAAATACGCCAAATCGTTAAAAAAAAAAAAAAAAAAAAAAAAAAAATCCCTGAAAACACATAAAATAAACTTTTTTAACAACACTATTTTGTGTTTCTGTATTTAAAAAAAAATGTTTTTTGAGAAACATTGAAAATTTGAAGCGAGAAAGCCGTAACCAAGGACTGATTTTACAATTCACTAAATGTTGACAAATTGCGCGAACTTGGATCTTATTTCACACGAGGAGAAATCACATGACAAAAACGACCAATTAAATTCATGGAAGTCATGACTTTTCACGTGAAAACTTCACACCTTCGTTCATTCACTTATACCGAAAATTATGGTAAAATCGACATATTGCCACCGCGCGAAATGCATCAGAATTTTACCGGTCAACGCTAAACTTTGAAGTTATGTGAAATAGATGCTTAAAAACAAACCTACCGCAGCCCTGACCAAAAGTTTTTGTCATTTTGTGCTTATACACTTTCAAAGTCAAATTAAGCTAATTTTTTCACTTTTTATTTTTCTGCTCTGGACTGCGGTAGGAATTTTCTTAAGTTTAATAACATTTTCCTTCATTATTTTGATAACCATAACTTTCATTATTTGCGAAATATTGCAAAAAAATAAAAAAAACGGCTGGGTTCCCTGTCCATATTTGACACCTGAGGCGTGACTTTTGACACCTTCTTAGTTCAGATCGATTACAAATTTAATAATAATAATAATAATAAATATGATTTTTATAGCGCCCTCACTATAAATACTCGACGGCGCTGTTTACAATAAATTGATGAATTAAATAAAATTATAATATTATCTATATTACAATAAAATCATATATTATAAAAACTGAGTTACTTGAAGAGAAAATAAAAATTCATGTATCTATAAATTATATCAAAAGTTGTTAACGTTATGTTTATATATAGTATCTTTATATATTTCATAGTTCCTATTTATAGACCAGTTTGAAAAGGAAGGTCTTTAAATAAGGGTTCAAACGCTAGGGCGAGGTTTTGTATTGGAATTCAACACCGAGGGCCGCAGGCCCGAGGTCTTGAATTCCAATGCAAAACCGAGCCCGTGCGTTTGAACCGGTTTATAAACCAGGCACGCCCCAATTCTATTGTTTTTATGCGAGATTTAATCAGGTCTTGGAATTCTCTGGAATTTTATTGGCATTATAAGTCCACGGTATTCAGTAAGGCGTTTGTTGAAATGGAACGGATTTTACAATAGATATCAATAGTATTTTTGTACTAGGTTAATGTCGTTTTCAATAATTTATTCTTATAAACCAGGCACGCCCCAATTCTGTTGTTTTTATGCAAGACTTAATCAGGTCTTTGGAATGTTATTGGCATTATAAGTCCACGGTACTCAGTAAGGCGTTTGTTGAGAGAACTGATTTTACAATAGATATCAACAGTATTTTTGTACTAGCTTAATGACGTTTTCAATAATGTATTCTTTGCACTCTATAGTCAATTTGAAAATGTTCAGTTGTTTACCAAAATCTTTTCTAATTATAGTACAAGTTTAAAGAGTACTTTGTTTTGCTAGGACGGCTGTGTTTTTGTTAAACGATATGCACAACGAAACAGTTCATTTTGTGCAAAGTGAACTTACATGAGCCGGGTCTGCATGTGATAGCTGCGCTGGTGAAGATGAGTTTAAGCGACGATGAAAAGAGTATATTTATTACTGCACAACATGGTGGTTATTATCCAAGCCAACAACTTCCTGGCTTTGGTGAGGATATTGTTGGTTTGCTAGAACTGGAGCAAGACAACGCAGAAGAACACATGTCCCAAAATAGCTCTGCTCAAGAACTGCCCGAGTTGGGTACTGTAATTGATACGTTTTTGCAACGACTGTCAGAGAACAAAGAAAAATAGGAACCTGTAGAGAATCAAGCGCAAAAACATAGATTTTCTCTCCCATCGTATTAGTCATTAATTTGATTGTAGTTCTTGCAGCCTTGATTATCAGCAGAGAAGAGTGGTTGTGCAATATAGACCTGGGACGCAGGTCTTGAATTTTGAATTCAAGACCTGTCCCGGGTTTATAACTCACCCCCACACTCCCCTGCTGATTATCAATGCCGCCCCCGACTTGTATAATGTCGGTCTTCCATTGATTTTCAAAACCCACATAGAACAATAGAATTGGGGCGTGCCTGGTTAATAATTCTTTTTTAAATTTTTCTATGTTAAGAATTTTCCTAATATTTGCCGGCAAACTGTTCCATAACACTGGTCCTGATTTTGAAAATGCTCTGTCTCCAAACGTTTTACATATAGTTCTTGGGACCACCAGCTGATCATCATTTCTGAGGCGGTAGCGTCCCTCCGGTTTCACGTTTATCAGGTCTTTCAGATACAAGGGTGCCATACCATGTAGTACTTTAAACACTAGTAGAATGATCTTGAAGATTATTCGATATTTAATAGGCAGCCAGTGGAGATCTTTAAGCACTGCAGATATATGACAGTACTTCGGTAGGCGACAAACCAAACGAGCAGATGCATTTAGAATTTTCTGCAGTCGTTGTTGTTGATACTGTGGGATGTCATGCAGTAAGGCATTACAGTAGTCTAAGTGACACGTCACGAGAGCATGTACCAGGATCTTACAGGTATCATCTGTTAAATATTTCCTAATCTGTCTGAGATTGTATAAACTGTAAAATGCCTTACTACAAACCTTACCAATGTGATCATTCATCGTCATATGTTGGTCAAACCATACGCCAAGGTTTCTCACAGAGGCTACAGGTTTAATCATAGCATCACCTACAGTAACACCTTCAACGTTGATCTTAGCTAGTTGTTGACGAGATCCAATTATTAGAAATTCGGTTTTTGAGTCATTAATCAGAAGACGATTAGACACCATCCAGGTACGTTTATATATTTTTATTTTAAGGGCACACAAAATCTATTTTGCCAAAGAATACTCCAAATGACACCCAATTTATGCGTATTTACCACCTTAAACGTCGTTAACTGTAAGCTGTCACCAGCAGTCAGAATACATAATGATGGTTGGAATATCGTTTTACAGTGTACATAGTTCTATTGTTGTTAGATCTCAGTTTCTTACAGTCAAAATGTTAGCACTATACAGGGTTTTAATATAATTCAATATTTACAACAAAAGTGCTTTTGGTTTTGAAAAATGTATTTCAATAATAATGTACGTTTTCATCTTCAATTACGTTTCATATGATACACCTTGTTTGCGACAATATGCGTAGTTTAGTTTGTTGTAAAATCATGATTTTCCAATTCGAATGGCACAAATGTACGCGCGCGATATGACGTTTTATTCGATGGGCGTATTTTTATTCATATGTACTGTCATTATTCCTCGGAATTTTAAAATCCAAGTCTCAGATCACAACTTTTCATGTTACTGTTGTTTGTTGCAACAATTTCATTCTTTCTTGCTGCTCTTTTTTAAAGTGCGCTTTGATTTTTGTTCCTAGACACTCATTTGCAAAATTACTTGGGAAATTAGGTTAAACTGCTTGACATTCTTTTGTTCCGTTTTTCGTAGAAACCCCCCTCTCCCCCGCATCAATGTTGCATAGCACTGTAGTGTTTATGGTATGAAAAGAAACGTCAGGCAACATTGATTATGGGGGAGGGGGGGTTTGGTTGAAAAGAAGATTCATTGAAAACGAAAAAAGGCGTACTGCAAAAAGCATTAGAAAATTGTGTCAATGTCCCAACTATTTTGCAACTGAATGTAGTGTCTGTTCAAATTACCGAATGCTGCTTCTTCGCGTTAATGACAATTTGCTTTAATGAATGTCTCAGTGCTCAACTTGCTGGAGGCTCCTTGACAGAGACTAAGACTGGTTCTCGAGAGGTGTTAAAGAAGCGCTATACATACGTTCAGAAAAACCTGACCTTAACCGGGATGGGGGTCGCGTCAACATCAACCACATTTGGGACCATTTTTTGCGGTCACGTGCCCGAAAAGGTATTTAATACCTTGGCACGTGTTCCGCACTAAGTTAGTGATCAAGACTCCAGCTAGTTGAGTCGAAACCTCTAAAAAACCCGAAACTTTAATTGTATTGAGCATTCAAAGTTTTAGACATTGTCCAAATATGTATTATGTATTATATCTTGAGTTCAGTGAACTGTAATAGGGAACATTGGGCAAATTTGGTTCATTTCTCAATGCCGATTGCAGAATGATTTTTGCATTTTGACAGCGGGTTTTCGGATATGACAATCGGTCAAAAGTTGCCGATTTGAGTTACATATTTAAGAAAATTGATAAAATGAAACCAAGCTATTAGCATTCAACATTTTGTTTCATTTATATGGTGCAATTTGAAGTCATCTTTTGAAAGGATGTTTGTGATTCTTATTGAATATACATATGATTTGTACACCCTGTAAAAACTAAAAAAAATCCTTATACATTTGTGGATTTTGATAAAATTTCGAACTGACTCGCGGAGTTAAGCAATATATTCCATGCAGCTATACAGCTGTTTATGCAACCAATGCTTAAACAAACATCAAGGTAATATTCGCTCAAATCCAACAAAAGATTGAATGCTGAAATAACATTTATTGATTTCTTTTGATTAAAACAAAATAGAGAACATTGTTGATAAATCCATGCTGTTCATACAGATTTTATGTTAGTCTTTAATGACTTTAAATAGTAAAGAAATAGTGAATTGACTCCAGTATCCATTTGTTACAGCTCGGTAAAGCAAATAAATTCACAAAGGGTCATATCTTGATTACGTGCTTAAAGCAATAAATAAACTGACACAAATGTCGACACTGTAAAATGAGCAAAATTTTATATCAGTTGGCACGATTGTTTTTTTCTCCTCTCTCTACATTTTATCTTTTTTTCTTATTGTTATTTATTGCTTTATAAATATTGTAAGAAAATATATATATAAAGAGTGCAAAATAAAGAAGATTGTAGTCATTTGTTGTATGCTGATAATAGAAACTATACAACTCAATCAAACATCAGACAATTATATATATTTTCATTTTATTTTATTTTTTCATTTTTCTATCTCGAACTTTTCAGATGAAAACCATCATGGTAGAGATTTTACTCAATCTGTCATTAGGTTTATAGGAAAAATACTCTAGTTTTACTTATGAGAAGGCTTTTCATGCACCAACGCATGGGGGAGGGATTAATAGGTGGGGGATGCCCGTCGTGTCTTTTAGGGGTAAGAGAGAAAAAAGATTTGACAAATCCTCACTTTTTGATATCTTTTAGTGGTTGAACCCATCTATTCATAGCACTGAAACTCATGGTTTTAATATCTTTCAGAGATGAAAAACTTGTGAAACCACGCCCTTTTGCAAAACGTCTGGTATCTTTTAATCTTAGGCATTTTCCCGTTTTTGGTATATAATATTGTTAGGTTAAGGCAAATCAATTGGTCGGTTACGTTTGGTCAAATATGTTATTATTATTGTTAGTATATTATTGGTACAGCTGTTTGACATCGGTTGTCGGTAAACCGCTCATTTGAACAGTATCAATGTTATGGAGGATTCAGGATGCTTCAAAGGGTTTGCTAAAAATAAAAATAAAAATAAGGTCAAAGGTTTTTGTTTGCTGCACATCTTCAGGTCCAAGCAAAGTTATCATAGATCTAGTCTTGTTATTTTGATATAATAAGATTCCTTAAGATGTATTTTCTTTTATTTAATGAATTAACTAGTCATTGATATCTGATTTTAAATCTTGAAAAGAGTGCGATTGCTAGCCGCCCAATATCCCCTGGATTCGATACTGTCACCATCCCAAACAATCGGGTTTGTTTACAAAAAAAGGTTTAACCAGTATCTCTACAAGTATAATAATATCTTAGGCAGCGTTAAAACGACGCCGGCTATTTTTTTAACCGGTTAAAAAATAGCCGTTTACACAGAATTTTCGTGTAAACGTTCATCGTTTTTGTATCGTTTTCGGTAGCTTGGAGAGCGTCTGTAAGCATCTTGGTGACTAAATGTTGTATTTACTCTCTGTCATTATGACTGGAACAAAGTGCAACTTTGCAAGTGATGGCTTCAGCGTTTTTGAAAATAGCCGGTAAAAGCGTTTTGACGAAAACGCATGCATAGCCGGCGTTGTCGAAAATATCCACTCTGAGAGGCGTTTTCCAAAATAGCCGGTTAAGTAGCTTTGTCGTGTAAACGGCAGGTCTAAACGGTTTGAAAAATCTGTACTATTTTCTCATAGATGTATATATATTGAGTATTGTGTATATTTATTCAATAAACATTTTTTAGAGAAAAATATTATTTGTGTTGATATTTTTTTGATCGTTTTTCTTTTTTTTCTGCATTTTTTTTCTTCCCAGCACCTCATGATGATTTTTTTCTCCTCTCTCTACATTTTATCTTTTTTTCTTATTGTTATTGATTTATGAATATTGTAAGAAAAATATATATAAAGAGTGCAAAATAAAGAAGATTGTAGTCATTTGTTGTATGCTGATAATAGAAACTATACAACTCAATCAAACATCAGACAATTATATATTTTTTTATTTTATTTTATTTTTTCATTTAGTCAGCATTTAATTAAAATTTAAATAAGCAGGTACATAAATCAAAAAAGTAAAAATAGAATAACGAATAAATAACTTAATCTAAAATGCATTAAACATTACATAAAATGCATTTTTATTAATAATTTTTCGATTCGGCCGTTTTTGCTTCAAAAACAAAATTACAACAAGCAGCTATATCAACAGTCAATTTTATCAAAATAATAACGATGAAAAAGTAGGTTAAACATTGTAAACATATAATAATTGCAAACAAATAAAAACGTTCGCTGCTTACGCAATCACACGCCTGTTTCACTAACGCAACAGGCTAGCGTAAACATCAGACCCGTAGACTACGCTTTAATGTTATATCAGCCAACAAACTGTTTGATAATTCTTTTCTTTCTATTATAATGGTTCAATAAATACCAGTAATAAATGATGAAGACAATGTACACAAAGAATAGTATAAAACAGGAGAATATAGTGGGCGACTATCACAATCATCAACTGAAGGCAAAATGAGGACCGTATTGGGTTTACTCCTCTTGACTGCGGTCGCCTGGGCCAGCTTTGAAGGTAAAATGACTGAAATACTATAAAAAAATCTAAGCATATCAACAATTTTTCGGAGTGGTGCCGATAGCTATGAATTTGGGCATGAGTAACAACTTGGAAACTTGAGAAATATAAAGCCAATGAAATTACTTATATAGTTATCCACAAATGCTTCCGTTTTTTTGGCTTTGTTATGATTTGCTGATACATTTGCTGTACATATTCATAACCTACTTTGATCAATCACTTAGAAAACCGTGAACTTGAAGAGCCAGATCTCTTTGAAGGCGATATCAAACTTACAGAGGATCAAAGAGCTGAAGTTGAGGCCCGAGGAGAGAGAGCATCTATTAACTACAGACTATGGCCTAACGCTGAGATTGTGTACGATGTTGAAGCATCTATATGTAAGTTATAACTATTCATATTTCTAACTTATTAATTATTTCACCACTATTTTCATTAATAAGCGTCCGTCGCAAAAAAAAGTCGCTCGTAAAAGTGGTGGATACTCTTCCGTCAATCAAACACAGTTTGTCTAGCATTAGAAATACTTGAAGGAAAATAAACGCACCGCGTTCGTTAGTCTTCTTTTAAATCACAACCGTTTCTGCCCCTAGTATGAAACTACTGCATAACCAACACTAAAAAACTGAGACCTTTTTAATTCTAGTTCAGGTTTTTCATTTGAGACATTTTCTTATTGTTTTTATTCACATACATTCTGAGAATCAATGTATGGAACAAATATCCGTGATTTATATGGCTATTGTTTTTTTTTTCTATATAAGCTTCTGAGCCACGTGCCATGGCCAGACTTAACGAAGCCATCGCTGAGTACCACCAGAAGACCTGCATTCGCTTTAAAAAACGAACCACCGAGAAAGCTTATGTATCAGTCTTCAAAGGAAGCGGGTATGTGTTTGCTTTTGTTACTAGTGCAAAAATACTGACAATTAAAAACTCAATCATTGACTCAAGTATCTGTAAATCGCACCAACTTGAAAAGCGTACTCGCGTAAATTTTTTTTGGCCGTTTACCAAGTCACAGAAAATAAGAAAATTCATAAATCTCTTTTACGTTCCCAGGAATTTAATGAAAATCGAGTTATCTTGTTTCACGTAAAAGTATTTGACCATATCACAAGTCACGTTCAATAATTGTCTGCATTAAGGTATTTCGGGACCCTTGCTACTGCGCATCCTGCTCGCGCATGTGAAATCAAATAAAATTTCTTGTGCGATTAAAAAGAAATTTTGCGTTAGAGCCAAAATATGGTCATTCTTGAACTTTTTGTTAAAAAATAACATCATAGCATTACATACGGGCCTCAAAATCAACTAGTGTCCATTCTCGCGTGTCCAAAACATTGAAACCCTCTTATTTTTCGCGCGTTTTTTGCTTATAGCTCTAAAATTAGCGCGGTGACACCCAATTATTTTTCCATTTTTATATTTGGCATAAACCCAGCTTTAAATTTTTGAAATAAAAAATACATGGTCTTCGAGACCAAAACATTGTAATTTTGACTTTTTTGTGGTAAAGTGTGCAAAAAATTAATGAAGCTCTTCATTTAAATCTCCGTAAAATATCTTAATCAATGTCTTTTCCAAGGAATAAATTCATGAGAACTATAGCGAAGGGAGTATTTTGTCAGACTCTTATAGAAGATTTGTGAAAAACTTTCAAATTCGTTCGCAAGAATATTACTTTCAACAAATTTGATGCTACTTTTTTTAGTTGAAATGAACGGGTTAGAAAGTAAAAATTCGATCCATTTTAGCGCAAATTATTAAAATGACATGTTATATAACAGACCATGCCCATTGCTGTTGTTTTATACACTAACTAGGCTATTTTTTATATAAGCGGTTTTACTACTCTTTTTGACATGTGATTTTGATGATTAATAGGGGGATCGTGTTATAATGCACCAGCAGCATGGAAAACACATCAACATGCCCAGAGAGTCCCATGTTTTAAATTGATTTGCATTACCCATAATGCCCAGCGAGCATGAATTCAAATTCAGGTGCATGCCCGGCATGTAGATGAAGCACGATGAACGCAAATTTCATGTCATTTGGCATGAACAAGCGTGCCTATATAGCGGGCGCGATTCACTCAAACTACATGCCGGGCATGGAAATCCCAGAGTGCTTTGCAATAGTTCTCCATCATGATCAAATTCACTTGCATTTCTTTTCGTGTTGTTTTTCGACAAAGAACAATACAAAATTAGTAAGCTGTGAAGATGGTCTTTATTTTTTTCTGGTTTAACGATGTTGGCATTGAACAATGCCATACAAGGGTAAAAGTGCACAGATTGGCATTGAATCAATGAAAGGTGTTGTCAGCCATCTTCAGGCTTTGAAGTTTTCGGTGCTCAAGTTCATGTCGCCAACCTCATACCGTGTCAACATTATTCTAATAGGTAAGTTCAACTCAAAATGTGTTTCAAATGATTCCTGAAATGAAAAAAGAGGACGCCTTAAATTATGTGTTGTTTGACTTATGAATTCAAGGTGTGTTTACGAGCAAAACAAAGTGGTTTTCAGCAGCAAACACAACAACTCACCTTAGTTTCTTTTATCCATACATTGAGCAAGGATTCTTTTGTTCACTTTAGCTAATTTGTGGTGCAATGAAAGGCTTTTCTTGAATAATTTTTTTAATTTGGCTTTGTTGCTTTCTTGTGAGTGACTCCTGCTCATGAACTGAGTAAGAGCTGCCCGTTCAATCCGTTCAAGCTATGGCGTGCTCTTAATGGCGTGATAGCCGAAGTACCGAAAACAACCCCCGAGAAAAATCCGAACTAATTTCCCTAATAAATTTTCACAGATCATTCTCGATCCTTCTGGAAAAAATTAGAAAAATCCCCGAAGATTTGACGAAAATGCTGGCGTTATTTCTGTGTGACGAGAGTGTGTGGAAAATAACGGTGCCCATCCCGTCTGGTTTCTAACAAAAAGCGCCTGAAAACTTTCTCTTTTTTCTAGTTCTTTGGCTATTGGTATGTTTATTTGTTGCTGAAAAAATCATTGATTTTCATGCAAAAGGTAAGTTTGACTATTCCAATTGAATTGCTTATAAAAAAGCTAAATTTCTTCGACGCTTGGAAAAAAACCTTACTGCCAAGAAACCAAACACATAACAAACTATAAAATTACAAATAGTTAGTAATAAACAACCAAGTTCACTCTTTACATGTAAATCGAATTATTAAAGTATAAAATACATTAATTTAAAAATGCCAATTGCATATCGTGTTTTCTTCGACAAACAGACAAAAACAAACAAGCGAACAAACAAACTGAGTTGAACAGAAACACAAATTTACAGACACATCTTCAAAGTGATCGATTGATTTATGATGATTCATAAAATGATTTACTGTCATGTAAACATTTGTGAAATCTTTTCTGTGCTAAAATATCACACAACTGATATTAACAAGTAAACAAAACATATCAAAATTCTGACTGTTTGTATAAAATGTAGTTAATTTTGTTTTTCGTTCATTTTTGAATATTTTGCAATGTTTGTATTTTTTGTTAGGTTTGACCAGACAGCACTACTCAATGCTAGGAAACCCTGGAATAGGCTATTTAGGTAAGTAATAGAAAAATATTTTTTATGAGACATTGAAATTATCGAAAACTTTAGCCATTTGCAATTTCTGTAAATAAAAAACTATAAGCAAAAAGAAAAACACGAAAAAAATCATTTAGAGTTACTTGTACCATTTTGTTAGTGGCGTTAAATTTATTTCAGAGTTAAAACTGCCACTTCATTTATCAACTTGCAAAATCAATTTGACAAGTTTACGAGTTTTCTGCAAATTAGATGTCCACCAAATTTCTTGAATGGTTTTCAGGGAGGGAGAGATGGTTGTAAAATATGAATATCCATTTATGCAGAGCTAGAGAGGGATTGTTTTAGATCGTGATACTCGAGGTCGATACTTGATACCTGAAATGATGTTACTTTTATATGTATTAATGCTTTTGTTCTTTTTTTTTTCAGACATTAACCCTGCACCAAAACTGAAGACAGTGTTTTCATAATCTGACCAGGAATGCATGTATTTTGCTTTTGGTGAAAAAAAAAAAATAAATTTCACTTAAACACTAATTAAATTGGTGTACTTGTTATGCAATTTACTTAGAAATTCTAACGAAAAAAATTGTTTTTTTTTTCATCCAGACGTGTTTTATCGACAGACTGTTGTGCGCTAGGCATGAAGTTTTGAGTGAATTGCGCGCTATCTTGTACATGCCCGGCATGTAGTTTGAGTGAATCGCGCGATATCTTGTACATGCCTGGCATGTGAATCACACGCTATCTTGTACATGCCTGGCATGTAGTTGAGTGAATCGCGCGCTATCTTCTACATGCCTGGCATGTAGTTTGAGTGAATCGCGCGCTGTCTTCTACATGCCCGGCATGTAGTTTGAGTTTTGATTTGTTCGTATCCAGTCCTCTCTCCAAAACTGTAATGCTGCCACTACTTGAAATTAGAACGCAAATGGCATGAAATTAAATACGCCATGCCAACTTACTCGTATAAATTCATTGCATATGGACCAATAAGGAGACTTTAAATTTTCTCTTGATATGGGCATTATTTTTAGTGGTCCATGCTACTTTACAGTTCATAAAACGCATGTTTACACTTTTTTTGTCAGTCATGCTAGAAAAGATATATCATCGAATGTGAAAATGAAGCCCCATATGAAAATAGCTAACACTCTCGCATGCAATTCCGATAAATCATGCCTCTATCTGTTTGTTTGTTGGATTCAGTGCGCTTTTGCGCACCTCGCTAATATTCGTATTAGAAATTGCATGCAATTAGATACAAATTCATGCTAAAATTAGCACAAATGATAAGAACACATCGAATTTTTACTTTCTAACCCGTTAATGGGACAAAAATGGGCCAATTACCACCCCCACAGTTCCAAAACAAGCACGGTGATCCCTATTTTTTATTTCATTTCTGTTTATCATATGTGTCAGTCATTATGTAGAAAAAGTTTTAAAAAATTCTATCGGCGGGAAGTGTGGATCCCGAACTACCTTAACTTATAAAGGAAAGACCGATTTACGTACGCGCGTAGACACACAAAAAGGTTTAGTTCCGGAATCTCGTATATATTATTAAGCTAAGCCCGTTTCCCGCAAAAGTAAGCAGATCGACCCCACTTTAATAAAAAAAGCCACTTTAATACTTAAACATCTTTTTTCTTTATAATTTGTCGATGTTTTTGAATTGTACGAGAAACTTATGCTGACTTTTTAGGAGCTACGAGCGTACAACAAATTACAGTTGACTAGATTGATAGATTTGTTGGCGTTTATTGTTAAATTGATATTTATCCTGTCTAGATGCTGGTCGTATGTTGGACGTACTGGTTCCAAGCAACAACTTTCCCTGGCTGGAGGATGTTGGGTAAAGGGAATTGTCATTCACGAATTCGGTAAGATGTCATATCAGTTTCAATCTTGCACAAAACATATCGCCGTATCCGTTAACTTGTCCGAACTATACAGATTACACGAGTTCTTGCTGCTTTAGTGAAATGACTATCGCATATTCAAATACATGGCTACTATAATGTGTTCTAATACTTTTATGTCTAAGCTGTGAGGGTCACACTTCAGATAACTCTTGGGTTATTTATATCGATCTCTTTAAATTATTGCAGTTAATTGCATTGATTAAATTTCAGCCAATCGGCACAACAATTTCAATCCAGTTTGGTTTCTGATTGTGTTTATTCTCTATTTTTGTTTTCAGCTCATGCTCTTGGTGTCTTCCATGAACAATCCAGACCCGATCGTGACAACTTCGTCACAATCAAATTTGAAAACATACAATCTGGTAAGTTTGATAAAAAATAAATATTTTATGTATGGTATGGGTGTGCTCGAAGGGCATAATGAGAGCAGCCGATGCTTCACCACTTTCTCCAAGATGGTACTGTTAACTGCCTGCTGGGAAGGGGGGGGAGTGAGGGGGGCTATATACCAGGTGATCTCGGAAAGCGCGCAATGGATGATTTTCGCTTCAAGTTAATAATAAATCCCATGTACCACCGCGTGCTCAAATTCACAAATCAGTCTGACACCAGATGGCGTTTTGGATTTTATTTCGATTCAAATACGTTCCTTCCTCTAGAAAAACTCTCGAAACCATGAATAAAATTAAAATGCATTGGAAGAGGTAAATTGCCGTTCTTTGTATATTTTGTTCTTTATTATCAGGAAATTGAACCCTCCGCCATGTTGCATTTTTGACAAATAAAAGCACGCAAAGATACATGGGATTGATTATTAACTTGAAAATCAATTCTCAAGCTGATAATCTAAGATGGACCGGTTTGATGTTCCTTACCTTTGATCTGCCCATGAAGTAGTAATATGAATTATGAAAATAGTATACAGTAATTGTATGCTATCCTGTGATTTAAGGAAGAGAAGGTAACTTCAAGAAACACACATCTGGTATTGATTCTCATGGAACAACGTACGACTATGGCAGTGTAATGCATTATAGTGCACGAGCCTTTTCAAAGAATGGACAACCAACCATTGTACCAAAGAAATCTGGGGTAAGAGCTGCTTATAACAAAATATTGAAGCAGTGTTCCTGATGGGGTCCGGGGATAAGTTCTTTTAGCTCATTTTCTCTTGTTGAATATTAATCTTGAATGTCATAGGCTATTCTATAAGAAAATTGATAGTTCAAGTTACTCAGAGGAACTCATTGTTTTTTGATATGCTTAATGTTGAATGTCTTTTGAAAAAGCAATACTTGCAGAGACATCATTTTGAGAGCAAGATCAACAAAATTTAACATTTGTCCCTAAGGCCACGACCATATTTTGATGCATTGCACATACATTAATTGTATTACTCTATTTAAAAAATCCACAAGGGTGGCCTCGTTTTTGTAAAGTACAAAATAATATACATTCCTCTGATTTTGACAAGAAACTTGCGATTAAAACATGCACCTCGGTTCCAGTACGGTCGAGTGAAACTTCATTAGAAACGTTCGACACTATTATTATGTAATAGTGAAGTCTAATGGTGCTACGAATCAAACATATCACTAACATTCTCGGGTTTTTAAAGGCTATTCTTTAGTGCATGCATTGTGTTTTAGTTAGTTTGTCACGCCTTGGAAGCAGAAAAATATGATGAATCGTCTTTAAACTTTTGTCATATATGTACAATACTGATGTCAAGTACGATATATGTATTTTTTCAGAGCTACCTCCATCCAAGAGATATTTTAGAACAAATCAACGTTTAACTAGTATTGAATATATTTCCTGTACATAGGTAACCCTTGGTCAACGAAGAGGTCTTAGTCCGATTGATGTTATACAAATGAACAGAATGTACAAGTGTGGAGCAGGTATTTTCCCAAATAAAAACTCTCCTTCTGGTGTCTGTAATAATTCTTGAATAGCCGCTACAATAATAGAATACACTGAAAGCATGGTCGAAAATCACACCAAATTTAAGAAAATTCCAAACATTTTTACAGACAACGATCTGATCGATAATAATTTCTCTGGTACAGAATAAGCATTGATGTGCTTTTCGAGACTTATGGTCATATTTGCAGTGTTAAGTTTTTTTTTTCATTGCAGTTACTCCTCCACCACCAACGACACTGCCACCACCTGTACCAGGCGGTAAGTACAAGATGACAATGACCACACTTACTGTGTTTGCAATATCGATCACGACATTTAGAGACCAATAACGGTCACGACAATACTGACTACAACACTTCTACGAAGTCTCAAAAAGAGTGGTTTGATGTGAATTTCTTAAAAATTTGTCAACGTTTTCATTCAATTTTCACATTTTATTAAGAACGTTGTTTCATCAAAAATATGTTTGCGTCAAAAAAGGTCGACATTGATTTATAAATGGCAATGACTCAAAAAACAAATTTGATGCCTACCTTATCGGTAATTTGTCAGACAAATATGTTTTCCATATCTTTTCTATGTCTTCCTTTATTTCAAGCATACTATCACCAATTGTGCAATTTTGTTCCTTTTTCTATAATTATTATTTAGAATTTTTGACTGAGGAAGGCTGTTGACCATATTAATGTACACTATAGATTGTTTGTAATTTGTAAATAAATATGGCAAAATAAACTTTTCATGGACTTTGTATGACAAAACATGCATATTTCATGCAGATCCTTTTATCTATTTTAATAGAGGCGTTTCATTTGGCATTGCCAGGTTAATTTAAAGAGTCCTTTAGGATATTTTATTGTTGCCCTTTATTGCTTTCTCCCCAGAGTTCAGATGCAACTTTGATCAGGATTCCTGTGGGTTCTCCCAAAGAGCAAATGATAAGTTTGATTGGTCTAAAAGGAAAGGACGTACACCATCTTCTTCAACTGGTCCATCCGCTGACCATACATCAGGACAAGGTAGACTACATGTATGTTAATTAGCTTACTAAAACTACACTGAGCACTTGGCTTACTGACAGCTGACAGCCGATACTACGAACACACAGCTATAACTAGTCTCACTTGCATCCGTTTCCGGTCTGTTTTAAAAAATATCCACAGGAACCTTTCATACAAAAGCGAGCACTTTCGTACCACTTCTGCTAGTGTCTTCATTGTTTTGTATTTACACATCGTGTTTTTTCTAGGTTCTTATATGTACATCGAAACCTCAGCTCCTCGTCGTCCTAATGACAATGCAGTAATAGACAGACAAGTCACTCTCACTGGCAACAGCTGCCTTAAATTCTACTATCACATGTATGGATTAGACGTTAACGCCTTGAATGTTTACCTTGGAGGTAGCAAAATATTTACCAAGCAAGGCAACCAGGGCAATGCCTGGAAAATAGCTGAAGTGCGATTATCAGGAAATGGACCAAGAACGGTACTTTTTTGAAAATAATTATTAACTTGCTTAAATAGTTTTGACAAATATATGATAGATCCCCTCAGATTGTTATTCCAATAATGTTCCAATAATATCTTAATTCAAGAAGAGCTAAACTCTGATCTCATCGTCTCTGTTTCTTAATTGATTTTGGTTATGTAAAACTCTCTTACAGCTTTCCTTCGAGGGAGTACGTGGAAATAATTACCGTGGGGATATTGCCATTGATGACGTAACAGTACAGAACTGCGGTAATTACTAATTAGTGACATGCTTTTATTCTCAAAACGTACTTGGAGTGGAACTGCGCACGACTCAATTGATCATCGTATTTTTTAAAAAAAAATGGTTAAAGACACTTTCTTGAAAAAGGGTTTTTAATTATAGCTTTTCTTTGTTCCTTTCAAAAAGTCACTTAACAATTGTAATTGTTTATGAGTTAGAAGTTTTTCTTTGGAGGCTTCTAGAAGATTTGATACAAGTGTATTCTGTTTGCAGGAGCACCACCAACCCAGCCTCCCACCCCTCCCCCACCAACAATGCCACCAACACCACCACCACGTAAGTATCATCATTAATGATCAAAATCATCTGCAATGATCGTTGAGATCGTTGCTACTGTTATCGTTATCACCAACGCCGTCATTGGGATCATCCGCCATAAACTTCATTCAAAGTTTAAAATCACCATCAGTTATAAAAATCATCATCATATCAATAAGGTCCGCTATCGAAGAACAATCTCTTAGGTGATTTACATTATGGCGTCATTTAACTACAACTACCAGAATGATTTGATCACTTTTTATAATTTAACTAATACAAATTGCTCTATTAAATTCCAAAGGGATTTGAAAAAAATGAATAAATAGGCAAGAGAATTCGCAAAGAATGCTGGTAGTTATAGTTAAATAACTCCATAATGGATGATTCTAAAATTGTGCAAACAGCTTATTTCCTTGCTTTATGCACATTCTTGTGATTCAATTGAAGCACGTTCAGCTGGAGATATATGTGTCGGTTCAACTCAGTAGATTTCCTTCTGCAGGTTGCCTAGTAAATGCAGCATATTCACTGCCGGTACCATATACAGACAAATTTGATGAATGAGATCATTCTGATTATCGGTTTATTCCTTTGTACTATTATCATTACCACATATAGCTACCATGCTATTGTAAGTAGTTGGTACATTGTGAATGCAGCAATCAATGATGTTTTTTACTGATATATATATATTTTTTTTGCAGCAACGCAACCACCCGTCACTCCAGGTAAGTACGCTTCCTGCAAAAAGCTTCGAAGAAAGTAAAACATGATGTTCAGCATGTCTCGTTCAGCCATCAAAATAAACACCTTGATTTTCTGTAGTGTGTATCTCTGAAATTGTCTCTCCGTAGGATTTAAATGCAACTTTGAGCAAAGCTGTGGCTTCTCTCAACGTAAAGATGACAAATTTGACTGGTCAAGAAGACGTGGTACTACTCCCTCTTCCCAAACTGGACCTGATGGAGACCATACAACTGGAAAAGGTAAATACGGTGGATACAATAGTAAAAGAAAGCGCGAAGAGAGGAAGGCGGAAGTCACAGACAAAGTGAGAAAGGATAGAAAAGAAGGGGGAAATATTGAAAGCAAGAATAAATCGACGTCTAAAGCCAAATTCACACTAGCAAATGTTACAGTGCGATTTTCGGGCGACAAGAGCCGCGATTGAGTTGCAAATATCTGATTACAGCAATTATTGCACCAATTCACTGCAATGTCGAGAAAAAAACCTTTGGCCAATTTTTTCGTTAGATCACTGGCTAAATACAAAATGATAGAGTCGTTTTCGTATTAGTTCGAAACAGTACAATACCGTACCGTAGCCGTAGTTTCTAAAACAAATATTTGAACTATCTACCGTATCGTAGCGTTATCGTAACCGTACCGTTTCCCACTCATGTAAAAACGACTCTATGCGCATGCACGGTACAAATTAAATCTACTCTATTCCGACTAATCTGGTAAAGTAAACTCGCCGCGAAAAAAATCTTGCGAGTTTTGCAGCGATTTTAGCTTTTAGACGATTATCGCCCTATAATCGCACTGCAATTCTATTGTTACACGTGATTTCACAAAATAAAATAAACATTTTAATATCGCTATGTTTTCTTTATCGTCTTTGCAGGCTACTATATGTACATCGAAACTTCTAATCCACGCAGAAAAGGTGACAATGCCGTGATGGAAAGGTCTGTTAGTGTAAACAGTAACACGTGTTTGACGTTTTACTATAACATGTATGGCTTCCATATCGGAACACTCAATGTTCGTCTGGGAAACCAAGTCGTCTTTACTAAGAGTGGACCTCAGGGTAAACAGTGGGTCAAAGCTGAAGTACCACTGAAAACAGTTGGAACACAGAAGGTAATAGCTCATATCGGTAGTAGCAATTCATTTACTTATTCATCTACATGCATTATTAGTTACTCATCCGTACTTATGTGTTTTTCATCAGCTTTCGTTTGAAGGTATTCGAGGCGCAGAATATTCTGGTGATATTGCAATAGATGACATCACAGTTGACACTTGTGGAGGTGGTAAGTCATACATTGATACTGGCTAGTTACACCTGTTATGGCCGACAAATAAATGCATAGATATTTCTAGAATAGCAACGCATATATTCACCTTTAGTATGCGTATGGGAAACGAGGTCTGGGGCAAAAGTGAAAATCAAATGAAGACTTACAATAAAAATAAGAAATAACCCGTTTTAGCAATGTACCTAATACCATTTATTGAAACACCGAACTCCCATTTTGGCTCCTCAACGTACAAGGCTACACAGATTTATAACCGCAATTGTGAGTACTTACATATGACCTCTTGTGGGTAACAGGACCAACACCACCAACTCAGCCACCAACACCAGCACCACCAAGCGGTAAGTAAAACGAGGATAAAAATGTTATTATTACAAATTCGACACGGAATAGCTGTTGTTATAGAATTTTCGTATGACGAAGAAACGGTACGGCTAAGACACGGCAAACGATTCAAATGTTTTCTTAGAAACTACGGGTACGATACCATACGGTACTGTTTCCCACTCGTACGAAAACGACTCTGGATTAATGGAAACAGAAAGTTAATGGCCGTATTGTCCCGATGGTGTCACTGCGATGATTCTGGCAACACATAGTTTCTCATTTACATTTCGTCATACATCAGCTACTGTTATAATATTTCTTGGGCTCTTTCTTTTTTTAGTACTTTTTGAGCAATCTACCAGCCTCAATAGCATGGTATATTTCCTTTTACATAAAGCACATCCTCTAAAAAAATGTGTACATAAATAATGGCAATATTGTGGGTTTTGCAATTGAATCTTATTACAATTTCATTATTATTTTTTTCTTCATCTCATATTTTTCAAAATCATCACCACCTATACTTTATATTTACACACAAGACTCGAAGAAAAACCTTAATTCGTGAAATGAAATCGTAACTCAGCTCACAAACGACCAGAGGCAGAATCGAACCGGTGAAAGGTCGAAGCACCGGTGAAATGCCAGTGCTCTCACCACTAGGAGACCCATACATGCAAAATAGTAGTTATGGACGTGAAATCACTTCCTTTTATTTCTGATGAATTTCAGGATCTTGTGGCATTCGTCCTCATACTCGTATCGTCGGAGGTACTGCTGCTAAACATGGTGACTGGCCTTGGCAGGTACAACTGCGTACAACATCAGGCTTCCCTTATTGTGGTGGCTCACTTATCCATCCCCAGTACATTCTAACAGCTACTCATTGTGTTCGAGGCAAACAGCCTGGTTCCATTGTTATCAGGTATGTCGTACAAGCTGAGTTAAAGCTCATAATTAATTTGAAACGTTTCACGCATTTTAAAAAGTCTTTTCAACGGAAAAAATGTTATCTTACTGAGAATGGAACCAAAGTAATGTACCGTCGCTACACGTTTTAATCGCCTTATGAGTTTCTCATACAATATTTAGAATATTAATCGTGTTCTGTGTGTTTGAATCACGTTTTAACAAGAAATGTATTTTAGCATTTCAAATTAAAATTCATCCAAACCCAAACAAAAAAAATTAAAACTGGTGTTTTTCAACATTGAGGTGTATTACCTATTTTTCTACATGTACGCTTACGTGCCTTTGTATTTGATAGGATGCTTGCGTACTAGAATGATTTTCATTAGGTCATAAAACAATACTTTGTCATAGCTAGAGAATAACTACCAATGTTGTAACTATTTCAAGGATTATGAAAACCACTCTAATTCTGTATATATATCATGCTAGACTTTATTACATGTATCTTTTAATAAATGTTTATTTTTGGTACATATCATCATCCTTGTTGTGTGCTAATAATCATCGTATTTTATTGTTTAAAGACTTGGAGCTCACAGACGAGTTAAAACAGTTGGTACTGAACAAGATATCAAAGTTGTTAAAGTCATCACTCACCAAAGTTATCATAAACCCACAACGTACGCTCATGACATCGCACTTTTGAAGCTTGAAAAACCAGCAATGCTTAACAAGTAAGTACACAATACTGCTGATTACACCACACTTCAATAAATAATACCATATAATATCTGATCATATATGACTCTTGAAAACTTGATATCACATTGAAAACAATTGCAGTGGGTTGCATTTTCATGATCACGATTTTCATTGTCTTTGAACTGAATCAATGAGCACGAAACTATATGACTTTTTATTTATTAAATATCATCTTTAATATTCAACGCTTCAGGCTTTCATGACAACAAACGGTTTTTTCATAGAAATCCTATTTGCATTCCCTCGATAGCAGTGTTTTAATTTTTTTTCCTGATAGTTTTTGTTTTCCTCAAATTATCAACATGATCTCTTTCCAAGCAAAATTCGATGAAAAATCGTGTATATAGAAGAAAATAAGCTAAAGCCATACAATGTTTTCTTTCCTAGGCACGTTAGCCTCGTTTGCCTGCCAGAAAATGTCCCAGCACCATCAGACGGTAGCCACTGCTGGGTCACAGGATGGGGTCGACTTTCGTCTGGCGGTGCAACGCCGGACTACCTCCAACAAGTTTCAGTACCTATTGCTGGACGGGCACGATGTGACAAAGCCTATCCTAATAAGATACATGATTCCATGATTTGTGCAGGTCTAGACCAAGGTGGTAAAGACTCCTGTCAAGGAGATTCAGGTGGGCCGATGGTGTGTGAGACAGGAGGTCGATTTTATATCCATGGAGCTACCAGCTGGGGCTATGGATGTGCTTCACCCGGTAAATTTGGCGTCTACGCTAAAGTCACATATCTCTTGCAATGGATTAAGGATGAAATGAAAAAGAATTAAGTCAATATTTTATTCAAAAAATTATGACAACAGTGATTTTAAATGAAAAGTACTTCTTTTACATAGTATTAAAACAGTTCATTTTTGCCTTCAAAATGCGTTTTATGGCTTTCTAAAGTTCAAAAACAGTCATCTTGTTTGTGATAAAAGAAAAAAAAAATGTTTATACTATCTAAAACGAATACTATTCAATTTTAGATTTATTTCATTGATTGTATTGAATGGTGTATTCTTGTAAGCTTAAAGAGATATTAATAAAAGGTACATCTGAAAAAAAGTATGATGACTTTTTAATGTTTTTTTTAGCGAAATCGGACACTAACTACCATAAAATAAGAACTTCTTGCACTTGTTTGCGTTTCCATCGATCGTGATTGGTGGAATTATTCGCGTACTAGTATTTCATCACTTAACAAGTTTCTGTTATTACCGGGCGTGTCAAGCGTGTTAGATCTTGTAATTAGATAAAATCAAGTTTTGAAAGAGCTTAATTTGGCTGATAAGACACTTTAGAAATTCAAATATCAATAGTAAGTTGTACCACGTGTTTGTAATTTTAATTCATTGTTATCATTAGCTGTTAGCCCCCATGATAAGCTATTTATGCTTTTGGGGCAAACATTTAGTTAGATATGTTTAAATAAAAAAAAGCTTGCTCAATTTGAACGTTGCTGGGTTTAAAACGAAAATGTTTCCACGGAAATGAGAAACGTATAGATAGTAACCAAATACACGCACAAAAAATGTGTTTTTGATGGTAGTTTTTGATAGGTTTTCTTCTCGGCTAGTAGCATTAACTTATGAATAAGTTTGGAAACTTAAGGTATCAGGGGACCCTAATGACCACTGTTCGCTTTTCTTCGTATAGGGCACAAAATATGCAACCGATTTCTATGATTTATATATCATCTGAAAGCTGAATAGTTGATAAAAACAACTATGTATAAGAAAATATTGACAATTTTTCAATTTTTTTTAGTAAGTGGTGAAAATATAAATTTATACTCCGTTTTTTCAAAAAGTCACAGTACAGCAGAAATTTATCCGATCAAAACACACTTATTGTAGTCGTAAAGACGAAAGATTGAACTAAAAAACCGTGTCTACGATTTTTGATTTTTTGCCTTGTTCAAGAGATATTGAGTGATTTGTATAAAAATCGTCAAAAAATGCGATTTTTAACTTTAGAAACAGATATCTTCGCAACGAGGGCATAACTCAAAAATCGGAGACACGGTTTTTTAGTTCAATCTTTTGTCTTTACGACTACAATAAGTGTGTTTTGATCGGATAAATTTCTGCTGTACTGTGACTTTTTGAAAAAACGGAGTATAAATTTATATTTTCTCCACTTACTAAAAAAAATTGAAAAATTGTCAATATTTTCTTACACAGTTGTTTTCATCAACTATTCAGCTTTCAGATGATATATAAACCATAGAAATCGGTTGCATATTTTGCGCCCTATACGAAGAAAAGCGAACAGTGGTCATTAGGGTCCCCTGATATCTTAAGACCAAGTTTAAAAAGAGAGCAAATTGCTGATCAGGCTCTTTAGAAGCGAAGTTTATCAATAGTATAATTTGAAAAATCAGATAAGTGCGCTCTTGTTCATTTAATTGCTGATAAGGCTCTTTAGAAAATATCAATAGTTTTCTAATGAAAATAAGTTTATTCAATCTGAACATTGCTTGATTTAAAAAGAAAATCTAACGGTCTTGTATGAGAAACTGCTCTGAGGCTGAAAAATTCCCTCGTATTTGGACATGTGCAGACAGATTCAGGAAATTTGTTTTTGATGATTATGTAATTCTTGGTAGCATCTTCTAAATACTGTGCTGCGCTGGGCTTGTAATTAGATGAAATCAAGCTGCTATTGATGTGATAGGTGTAATAAGGATTCAATAGAGCCATTAGTACAATATAAATGTAGCCGCATATCATGGAAACGTTCATTTTGTAAGAGTAGTCAACTTGCTCGAGACAGGGCAAAAAGTGAAAAGATGATCAGATTTGTTATTCTGTTGATGTTTCTTTACTGTGTCGCAGCAGAAGAAGTAAGTAAAAAAATCTCTTTTTATTTTTTAAAAGGCTTTTTGTTCCAGTTTTCAACACTCTCGACAGCCTCTGATTTCAAGCTGCACTAGATAGTGTTATATAAAGAGTAAACTTACCATTTTTTTAGGCAGTGATAGGCAATTCGAAGCTTGCAAAAAAGTTAAGCAATCCGTCCAAACGTACTCTTACATTAGCTCACCTTTTATTCGGCGCTCTTCACTTCCCACGATCTATTTTTGCTTTGAAAATAAAAACAACATAGGCATATTTTTCAGTTTATTCAAATAGCAAAAAATCTGACACGCTGGTGTTTTTTTTACAATGGAAATTTTACCTAGGAACTTTCCTGGAACCTTAAAAAAGTTCTATGATGATCCATGAGCATTTAGTGAAATCAGTTGTACAATTTTCCACAAGCATGAGGTTTAATACAACATAAAGTACTGGTCGTTTATATTTGATATAGACACTAATGCCAATATATAAAGATAAGTGTCTATATCGAAGCCTGTTGAAACTAGAAAAGGTGTTCCCTTGAACTTTCAAAACGTGTTTCAAACATGGGCCGCAAGTTTTACTTACATTAGGCAACTTACACATTAAGGGTCATAATTCAGTTATTAAATTTCTTGTGTGATTTTTTTTTTTTCGCATTTTGTTTGCAATTTTTAGTTTTATATGTTATGGATTTTTTTTAAATAATGTAAAACGTAGTATACGCTTCGTCGGTGTTTCTAATAAGACAGTTGTTATAAAAAGACAAGATATGCACCGTATAAATTAGAGAGACATTACTGACGTTAGTCCTTCGTTGGAGTAAAGAGAAAAAAAACAGTAAAAGTATATAGCATATACTTTGTCAATTAAGTATACTTGATAGAACATTGTTGCTCCTTTTTGTATATAGTGCACACAAATTCTATAGGGCATGCGCAACAGCCCCCCGCATGCATGTAATGCTATATCAGTGCAATCATTTTTATTGGTTTATTTTGTTCTCTTTTAGGTAAAACGAGCTCAAGGTTGGTTTAACTGTAGATAAAATGTATAAAAACTATTTTACCAAAAAAATACATGTTTCCATTTCAGGGTAATGTTGTTATTATAAAAAATGGGATAATAGAAAAAAATAGGGAAAATTTGTTACTGCGCCCTCGGGACGTCAGCAAATTTTCCCGAGGTATTCGGGGAAATTTAATCGCTAATTTCCCGAGTGACATGGTATTACTTTGTAATACCATGATTACCGAGGAAATAAGTAAAAAAACTGCGGTTTTAGTTACGGAAGCGCGAACAACGAATGATTCAAACTAATTTGAAAATAAATAGACACAGAGAGAGAGAGAGAGAGAGAGAGATAGAGAGAGAGAGAGAGAGAGAGAGAGAGAGAGAGAGAGAGAGAGAGAGAGAGAGAGAGAGAAAAAGAAAGAAAGAATCAAAGAGAAAAATAAACCTTAAGGTAGTTCGGGAGCCACACTTCCCTCCGATAGAATTTTTGCCCATTTCAACTAAAAGAAGTAACATCAAATTTGTTGAAAGTAATAATTACAATGTTTTGGTCTCGAAGACCATGTATATTTTATTTCAAAATTTTAAAGCTGGTTTTAAGCCAAATATAAAGATGGAAAAATAATTGGGTGTCACCATGCTAATTTTAGAGCTATAAGCAAAAAACGCGCGGGAAATAAGATGATTTCAATGTTTTGGACGCGCGGGAATGGGCACTAGTTGCTTTTGAGCCCCGTATGTAATGCTATGATGTTATTTTTTAACAAAAAAAATGAAGAATGACCATATTTTGGCTCTAACGCAAAATTTATTTTTAATCGCACGAGAAATTTTATTTGATTTCCATGCGCGAGCAGGATGCGCAGTAGCAAGGGTCCCGAACTACCTTAAATTGTCATTTTCAATTCATTTTGTGATCGAGCATGCGCATATTTGCAAAACACGGACATTATATTATCCCACCAGTTTGAGCTTAGAATCCGATAATATAAGTCTTCAATATATTTCGGCCAACACAAAAACGATAAAACCTTTATAAGACTTCTGAGATTTTGTCAATTTTGGAGAGGTATTGTTTCGAACACTCAACAATGTCAAAAAAGCTAATATTTAAATCTTCCTAGCCTTCAGTGCATAGCTTCAAAAATGCTGAAACTTCAGAATCGAACATACCAAATAATTGTCTAAAAGTATTTGGTGTTGCTTTGTTTGAAGCGACTTGAAATCGAAGCCTCGCATTTTTGTAATTTCAACTTCGTGAAATTGACCATTTTCCCCTCAAATCCCCAAAATCGAATTTTGCCTTGTAGCATAGTGAAAAAAATGCTTGATTCAAAAACAAAGTCTATTTTCATTTTCACCCACAACAAAATCAAGGAATTCTATTTTGGAAGACGAATGTCGATAGACCGCTTTTAGAGGGACATCTGCTTAAGCGTTGCTATAACCCCATTATTGATTTCTCACCAGATTTCGTGTGCAACTTTGATCAGGGCACATGTGGGTTCACCCAAAGGAGAGACGACAAGTTTGATTGGTCTAGAAAGTGGGGAAGTACAGGAACATCCATGACTGGTCCAACCGGTGACCATACATCAGGACATGGTAGAATTCATGTGCTTTGAAAATATATTCGAAGCCACACAAACTAACATTTTCCGAAGAATTATAGTTTATGTGGCTTCTAATATATTCTTAAATATTTTAATACTTACTTAAACTACACTGAACGTCATTTTTTTTCCATAAAAGTTCGAACCTGACCCTGAGAAAGTGTCAAAGTCCTCATTCCACCAAATCTACACGACTAGATGGGAAAAGGAACCTTTCATACAAAACTGGGAACCGATCACTTTGGTGCTACGTTTTGATGATGTGTTCTTGACCTCATTGCTTTGTAATTAAACGATCGTGTTATTTCCTAGGTGCTTATATGTATATTGAAACCTCATATCCTCGTCGTCCTAATGACAAAGCAATCATAGAAAGACAAGTCACCCTCACTGGCAACAGCTGCCTTAAATTCTACTATTATATGTATGGACGAGACGTCAATGCCTTGAATGTTTACCTTGGAGGTCGCATAATTTTTAGCAAGAAAGGCAACCAGGGCAATGCTTGGAAAATGGCAAAAGTTCGATTGCAGGGAAATGGACCGAGAACGGTACTCTTAAATAATAATGATTAACATAAATTACTATTAGCTTAAATTTTATCGTATGCATATAGATTATTACATAGCCGCGCGGAGATACGAATTTTATCTTGGAGTGTTGAAAAAATATGTTACGAGTGAGCACATTGCTTAAGTCAGGGGGGATGATTTTTACATGGAGGCAACGAAGGCTTCCACATTTTTTGCAATTTTTGCGATGCACTACACTTTCTTTGTAGTTTTGTGTGAAAGATGTTTCGAAACTATCGAAGCACATATTGGTAATGGCATATTTAATGGAATTTTTTGTTTAGATAAAACTAAAACGTTGCTAAAGTTAATTTGATATCGGCCTTCCATCTCACGACACAATTTTTCACAAGCAAATTGTCCTTACTAAGAAACATAGTGCCTATTACTGAACAAAGCATACTCAGGCCTCTTCTATTTGATAAATATATAACAGAAAAAAATGCACACTTTTAAATTATATTCTTATGAAGTCTCAAACTAATTTGCTAAATAAAAAAATGAAAATAAAAAAGTAAAAGTATATATTAGAGGAGAGTAGAAAACATTCAGAAAATACTATTTGTGCTTAAGTAAGTGCTAATTAAGTTAAAATAGTATGTTAAAATAATAATATTTCCCCTCGATTTTTTTTCATTTAATGTTCTTTGACTCAAAATTAATACAAATGAAAAAATGCAACAGCATCAAGAGTAAATCTATAATTATCGTGGGGTAGAAATGTCGATGAAGAAATACAGTGAAGTATAAATGAGCTGAAAATGAACTAACCGCAAATAAAAGGATTGATGAGAAGTACGAGGCGCATGTTAGTAGATAAAATATACACCAAATGAATTCTTAGTAAATGCTTTATAAAATCTCCTGTTTAGAAATATATCTGTTTAGTTTTTTAAAAGAAAAAAATATTTGTGAACACATTTTGCGCGTCCCGAACAAAAACTTTTGATCCCGAGAACGTCCCGCAAAAGTAAAACAGACTAAAAATCACAAAAAATAGTTTCAATCGGAAATTAATTGAGCTCTACTAACACTAGAATATACACAAAGTACACACTCACAATAAATTAAACCACAATAGCCTCCTTGACCTCGCTTTTGACCTTTTTTGTAAAGGTAAAGCTGGTCAACGATGGCTACTACAAGATCATCACCAGAAGCCAGTTGAATACAAAAGAGTCATGATCCCCTTCCATCCTGGTATAGACTGAATTATTGAGTTCTTGGACTTGACGTGAAATTACTGTGAAAATCCCCTTGACTAGTTTGGATCACTTGATCAGCCTCCTCTACTCTGTTTACACGTAATTTAATCGCAGTAACTCTTTTTTTCTTGAAATTCGACATTGTTGTACCATTGTAACTGAGCTGTATCTTTGCATCTTTGCAGTTTCGTAACTTTGAAACTTTGCAACTTCGTAGCCTTGTACCTCGTAAGGCTAACTAGTGATACAAAACTAAAGCATTTTTTGGCCGAGATATTTTAGTGCAAATCTTATGCAAATCATGACTAATTCTGTATCGGATGTACAGATTGATTTAAGGTCGTGATTTTGCACTGTTTCCTGTATTGTTCTAGATCATGCGTTATTCATGAATTTGAAAACTTCAATTAAAGTGGTCATCACCCTAAAATGAATTTTTCTGAGTGAATTCTATTCATGCTCACCTTTCGACATTCTCGGAAACCCAGGCGGTTCGCTCAAAGAGACGAGTTTTGAGCGACTGAGATTTCCTAGGATGAACTTTCGAAAGAATTTTTTCTGAAAGGGTGTTCGAAAAATGCGGCCGAGTTCCTCAAGGCCAAATATACTAATTTTAGTGTTTTGTAGAAGGTCAGCGGAGTTTTTTGGATCGGTGTGTTTCTAGGGAAATAACATTACCTCATACACGGAAAATGCTCATTGAACTATATCAGCATGTTTTCAACTAATTCTTAACTTGTTTAACACTCCGAAGATAAAACTCATTCAATTAAAATGCTGAGAATGACTAGAACACATTTAGACGGTTTCCTCTAAGGTTTCTTCTCATATTTTTTCTTAATAAATCAATTTTGATTATGTAAAACTTTCTAGCTTTCCTTCGAGGGACTACGTGGAAGATCTTACCGTGGGGATATTGCCATTGATGACGTAACTGTGTTGGACTGCGGTAAGTACTTCTCAGTGATATACTGTTTTTTTATTTTACAATTTGAAGTAGAATCGCGAACAACGCAATTAAAAAACAGCTATAACATTTCCCCGAAAAACGTTTATTGTTATCTTTTCTTTGTGCCTTTCAAAAAGCAACTTGCCAAAGTTAGAAATTACTCTGCTACGCGTCGTGGTTTCCCACGCCCCTCTCGTGTTCTCTCAACATCCCACGTATTTAGATCCGTTTATCAAACACGGAACACTGTTTTTGTTTTGTTAAATCAATAACGTTTTAAACTGTTATGAGGTAAAAACCTCTCACTGCAAATAGTTCTAAATTAAGCAGATTACAAAAAAAGGCACTCAGCGTGTATAATTAGCACGTTTTGGAAAATATCAATTTGCTTTGCTTGAAAGCATAGTTCATCGAGTGAAATGTTTTGGGAACTCTTTTGTTATATGTTCTTGTACACCTTTTTTCAAGCATGAACATGCACAATCTTTTGTTTCACTATTGTTTTAACCCTGTTGGATATGGTTGAGTGAACAGATCAAAAAGGTTATTTTGGCTGCTCGCTTCAAACGCCTAATAATTGATACAAACAAATTGAACAAATTGACAAAGTTTATGTCTACTTATTTCACGATTTCGAATGAGCACAAATAATAACCTGTGCAGGGTCAAGACCGGTTCAACCTCAAAACCAAACAAAGACATAAAACAAGAGGCTCCCTAACCATTCTTTCTATTAACTATGTTGAAAGTCATCATTTGTGTAGCCATCAAAGTAAGCATGTTTGTCTATCCGTAGAATTTAAATGCAACTTTGAGCAAAGTTGTGGCTTTTCTCAACGTAAAGATGACAGATTTGACTGGTCAAGAAGACGTGGTAGTGCCCCCTCTTCACGCACTGGACCTGATGGAGACCATACAACTGGAAAAGGTAAATGTAAAGGACAGTTAAGAGCGAGAAAAATGGGTTATTATTCATCGTGTATAAAATATGTGAATAAAATGGTACTCGTCATTAGGACGCAGGGGTGGATCCAGACTAGTTCCACCTATTTCATGAAACCACTCAAACTTTTCAAAAAATAAAAATATTAATATTCAAATAGATTTTTCCAAATTTTGCTAAGCAAAACGATTCTTTCAGGTTTATATCCACTGTGGCCAGAGGAAGCCCATCTGAACATTTTTATCAACAAACATCGTTTATTTCCGGTTTTCGATAATAATGAGATAAAATATTCGTGTTAGGGAGCAGTCCCACGGGAAAAAAGCCATGCGCTCACGTATAAACCAGTGCCATGATGTTGTGTGACTTTGGAACCAGTCAAAACCTTTTTCTATTGGTTTGGCACCAGTGACATTGTTTTTTGGCACCAGTCAAAAGTGCTTCTGATTGGCTGGCCTTATTTTGGAAACCAGTCAAGATCGTTTCTTATTGGCTACTGATTTGGCTGGCACTAGTTGAAACCAGTGGGAAAATTATAAATAGGGCGTGACTGCTAAACAAATATTGTTATTGCAAACAGTAGACGGCTGCGGTTAGTTTACGATTTTATTTCTTTCTGTCAAGATCTAATTGTTTAGAAGGATTGCATGTTATCCAATTGATTTGGTATTTCGTTCAAAGACATCGAAACTTTTGTTTGATCAAAGAATGCTTGTATATACTTACATACCGCGTGTACAACGGCGGTATTTGCAATATTGATGTCGAACGAAATTGGCAAAGCATGGCGATTTAATCGAGTCCGATTGAAATATTTCATTTGTTTGGTTGATTATCAATGCATCGATCGAGTTATCCCGTCATTTTTTACAGAATTTCACTGTGTTTGTTGAAAATCACAGTGTTAATCGTAGCAAAATTGACTAACTTCTGTCGCTGTTGATCTGTGCTATGTTCACCCGGTCTCACGATCGCTTTGCGCGTCTTGTCACTTCGAACTGAGAAACTGTAAGTTTTTCCCTGGAATGATCAGTCGGTTTCTAAGATATGTAACTTTGCTTCATTTTTATTGCACAAATAATGAATGAGACAGTAAAATATGAGACAAGACGCTTTTACGATCACTCGATCGATTGTTATTACCAACAGCATAGCCTCTATAAATAACCCACAAAAATACTGAGTAAACACACATGAAACCAGTAAATAGCACGCATATTCAAACAAAGCTAAAGAATAACTGATTCAAGCTCATTTTTATTGATTTAAAATCAAAAGAAATTGTTAATTTCACGAAGACAGAAAAAGTAAATCGCGCTTCAAATTTCACTGAACCACAGGAATCTGACCCAAAGGAAAATTATACAAAATCATAGTTAGTATGACAAAATTAAAGAAAATTAAAAAAGTTGATTTGATATGGTTTGATATAGTTTAATTTTTTTTTCCTTTTATCAAGCAATTTTTACATATTGACTTTGAAGAGAAATGGCATTTTTGTGACAATTTTTTCATAAAATATTGTACCAAAATTGTAGTAAATATTCATCAAAATGCTGGAAATCGCATTTCCGAAGGTTTAAATTTCAAAATTTCCCGGGGCAGAATGCCCCCGGACCCCCCTTAAAACTCCCGCCTCCGGCGGTCGATGCACACACGAGGGTGAATTAAAACTTGAAACCACTCAACAAAAATCCTGGATCCACCTCTGGGACGTATATTAGGACGTATAAGGAGGGTTTTAAGTCAGACACGACTTCCGTCCCCAAGCATGGGAAGGACGGAGTAGTTTACAAGTTCCCTTGTAGTGAGTGTAACTTGGTCTATACCGGAGAGACTAAAAGCCGCTGGAAGAAAGAATGAAGGAGCACAGAAGGATGTTCGATTCGCCCAAGCACAAACGTCCGCTGAGACCGGCAAATATCCCAACTGGCATCGAATATGTCGACCAAGACCAGTATTGGTATCATGTAATGGAGATATTTTAGAGCTTTTATGTTCACGTACATATTAAGAATAAGCGAAATGTTGACATTTTCAATTAAAATAATTTTTAAATGCATAGCACGTATTTTAATTGAAAATGTCAACATTTCGTTTATTCTTAATATGTTTTAAATTTCATGTCATATGACGACTATAGTTAAGGTAGTTCGGGATCCATACTTCTCGCCGATAGAATTTTTTAAAACTTTTTCTACATAAGGACTGACACATATGAAAAACAAAAATGGAATAAAAAATAGGGGTCACCGCACTAGTTTTGGAACTGTGGGGGTAGTAAAAGGCCCATTTTTGCCCCATTTCAACTAAAAGAAGTCACATCAAATTTGTTGAAAGTTATATTCTTGCGAACAAATTTGAAAGTTTTTTACAAATCTGCTATAAGAGTCTGACAAAATGCTCCCTTCGCTATAGCTCTCATGAATTTATTCCTTGGAAAAGACATCGACTGAGATATTTTACGGAGATTTGAATGAAGAGATTCATTAATTTTTTGCACACTTTACCCCAAAAAAGTCAAAATTGCAATGTTTTGGTCTCGAAGACCATGTATTTTTCATTTCAAAATTTCAAAGCTGGGTTTATGCCAAATACAAAAATGGAAAAATAATCGGGTGTCACCGTGCTAATTTTAGAGCTATAAGCAAAAAACGCGCGGAAAATAAGATGATTTCAATGTTTTGGACGCGCGGGAATAGGCACTAGCAGCTTTTGAGGCCCGTATGCAATGATATGATGTTATTTTTTAACAGAAAGTTCAAGAATGACCATATTTTGGCTCTACTGCAAAATTTCTTTTTGACCGCACGAGAAATTTTATTTGATTTCACATGCGCGAGCAAAATGCGCAGTAGCAAGGGTCCCGAACTACCTTAAAAGCTTTTCTGACAATTACTTTCCGTTTTTTACACATTTTGCCACAAGAAGACTAGACGAATGCAGTCGAAACGTCTCGTTTTATTAGCTGAGACAAATGATAAGTACATTTTCATTGATAAAAATGAATTAAGACCGAACTTAATCTAGCAAATTTTACAGTGCGATTGTCACGATCGACTTGCAATGACTGCAGAGACTATTGCGCAATTTCACTGCAATTTCAGATCACTCGCGAAATACAAAATGACAGAGTCGTTTTTATATAAGTGGGAAAAAGTACCTTACTAATTGTAGTCGTATTTTCTAAAAAAACACACATCAACATTCGAATTGTCTTCCGTATCGTAGCAGTGTAGTAGTCGTACCGTTTCCCACGTTCCATAGAAACTCTGCATTCTGTGCGCATGTACGATAGAAGGAATCCACTCTTTTCGAGTAAACTGTAAGAGTAAAATTGCCTGCAATATCGTGCGACCATTGTTGCGAGTATTTTCAGGCAGTCTGCACAAACGGCTTGATTACTGCGATTATCGCGCTGGACTTGCATTGCAAAATGTACTAGTGTAAAATAACGCTGTCTTCGTCTTTTTTGCAGGCTACTATATGTACACCAAGGTTGCTTATTCACGCACAAGAGGTGTAAATGCCGTGATGGAAAAGTATGTTAGTGTAGAGAGCAACATGTGTTTGACGTTTTACTATAACATGTATGGCCCCAAGATCGGAACACTCAATGTTCGTCAAGAAAACCGAGTCGTCTTTACTAAGAGTGGACCACAGGGTAAACAGTGGGTCAAAGCTGAAGTACCGCTGAAGAAAGCTGATTTTACAAAGGTTTTATCCATTAAAATAGCTAGAGTGCACGCAATAAAAGTGTGCAACATACATACCACTAAATAGTACTATTTTATGCTAAATCTATTGTTTTCTTTTGTTTAATTAGTGCTATTTACTACTAAATAGTGACAACTGTTGCACACATTTAGTGTTTGCACTCTACTAATTCATTAAATGCATTATTTATCAATTCACACTTTTTCTTAACCAACTTCTTTATCTATATTACTTTAATAACACTTTAGACCTCCGTCTTTTACCTTTTCGTACGTCTACTTTCCGTGACTCCTACTTCGTCCGCATCTGCCCCCTTTGGAATGCTTTACCTGCTGATGTCCGATCCTGCAACTCTACTGCTGCCTTTAAGCGTCTTCTAAAGAGCATTCTATTTAAGCGTCAACATATTCGATGATGTCATCAAAATATAAAAATCCGTTATATCTCCGGAACCAATGAATTAAAATTGATGAAATTCCCCAAAATGTGATTAGCAGCTGATGGGACTCTAAAATACACATCAAAAGCGTATCTTTCTCTAAGATTGTTTTTTTTTCGCGTGACGTAATATTTTATCATGACATCATAATGACTTAAAAATAATGATGAAATAATACAAAATATTTTGCTTCCTCACTATTTCATATTCTTAATGTTTCAAAACAGCGACAGCAAATTTTCAAAAAAATGATCAAATATTGCAAAATGGCGACATTTGAAAGTTCCGACCACTGGACCCTTACCATGGCCGGCGTGTTCAGATTTGAAAGATGAAAACGTTGATGTATTGCGCAAAGATGATGGCAGTTAGTTTTAAAGATCAGTAGCTGCTATAGAGAAGGAACGATGATCATATATGATTTGAGATTATATGACTTTGATGATAGTAGCTTTTGTGATGATGAATCAAGACTTTGTTTAGGATAATAAATAGAAATGAGTTGTTGGGTATAGGTCGGTGAAATGGCATGAAGAGCTTTGTAAGTAACATTAGGATTTTGTATTTAATTCTAGATTCAATCGGTAAACAATATAGTTCCAATTCACAAGTATATGAGTGATGTGATCATGTTTTCGAGAAAGATTGATGATTTTTGCAACAGCATTTTGTACAAACTGTAATTTGTTGAGGAGCTTGTGTGGTAAACCAAAAAGTAGGGAGTTGCAAGTTTGGAGGATGCAAAAGCATGAACAAGAATTTCCGTCATTTCACCAGATATTAATTTCCTTATTTTGACTATGTTCGTGAGATGGTAAAAAAGACTTACAGATGTTGAGGTATGACGAGGCATTGCTAATTGAGAGTTAATTCACCAATGTTCCGCGCAAACATCGCCACCAAAATTGAGAGAAAGAACAGTTAATTGTGGACTGGGCTTTGATGAAAATAGTAAGGGTTCAGTTTTGAGTTAAGACAAAAGTTATTAGAATTAGAAGCAAAATGGATAATCCAATGGCGAAACTCCTATCTATTGTCGCCTTACTATATACTGGCGTTCAAACTATACGAATATTTTCTTCTTCAGCTTTCCTTTGAAGGTATCCGATCGCAGTATTATTCTGGTGAGATTGCGATAGATGACATCTCAGTGGACACTTGTGGAAGCCGTAAGTTACATATTGTTATACTTAAGTCAATTCGTGCTGCCAAGAATGATATGCATAGAATATAATAGCAACAATTTTGTTAGCGTTGTTTGTGGAAAGGCGCATGACAAAACTAAGGTCCGGAAAATTGAATGAAGATTCCCAATAAAAAAAATGACAAATATCTTACCCGATTTTGTCGAGTACCTCTAAAATACCATTTATTGAAACACCTAACTTCCATTTGGACCCCTCAAAGACTAATATCAACCTGCTTTTACAGATATAACTCAGCCGCCACCAACTCCGCCACCAACGTTTGCACCACTCGGTGAGTAAAATTAGAATACAAAATGTTATTCTATACAGATTCGACAGAAGATACGAGGGCATATATCCTTTTGTATTTTTAATACATCATCAAAAACAAAGAAAAGCGATATAATATTAACAATTTGAAGCACCGAATTCGCCGGATTTTCTGGAGCGATTTTCAGGAGCAATCACTTGAGAATAGAGCGCAATTCCAAAGGAAACCCACAAGTCATATTAGCTCGCCAACGCAAGAAGCAGTCGCAAACACATATTGCTATTATTAAGGAAAAAACCCGAGGAAGTAATTTTAACATTCACGCACGCCGATCAAAGCCGAGTCCGGAAATAAGTGAGTCTCAAATGTACATATTTAACAAAGCATAATGTGAATAATCTAATGAATGACGGGCTTTTCGAAATGACTCTGCAGTTTGAAGGTCCGCGCAGGCGATGATCCATAATTTAGAAAAAATGGGAGTCATCGAGTTCATTTTTTCGTAGACCACCATTGGAAGCCCGCTCTACATCCTTCCGTATGAGAGTGCCTACACCGCGTGATGTATATAGATTTGATGATTTAGCCAGATTTATTTTTTGAGCGAACCCAAGTTCAAGTGAAGCTGTTGAAAATGTCTTGGATACTTAAAAGTCATTCCAACATGAAGATTTTATAATTATCTTGTCAAGAAAGTGTAAACTTGATCAGCATCGTGAAAACATGGAGGATTTTATGTGACAAGCTAATTTGCAAGCTTGACTTCTTCGTAGGCCTGCGTTGCATTCGGTATTTTCTCTCGTTAATACCGTCTGCGAAGCAGCGCACAAAAACGTGTTCTAGAGAGAGACCCCCTACAATACTTTTATTGAACTAAATGCTGATTGGCTGTTTTTTCTTTGTTCGCGGCAAAACATTATTTACTCACGGAAAAACATTCTTTGCTCACATTAACATTTTTTTAGTCGATTGACAGGGTAGCTCAGTTGGGAAAGCGTTGCAATTTGCTGTTATCCGGGAGGCTGCGTGTTTGAACCCTCAGCCGGACCATCACTCAGTGTCTTTAGATAATTGAGGAGAATGTTCTTCGATTTATAATTGATAGGCTTGTTACTCCACAAAATGTAAGAACTCGCGCAAAATGTAATACAAACTCACACAAAATGTAACAAACTTCCTAACACAAAATGTAATAAATTTTGAAACAAAATGTAATAGCTTTAATAACGCAAAATGTAATACATTTTGACACAAAATGTAATCAAGAAAAAAACTATATCGCTTATACAAAAATTTTATTTCTTTTAAAAGAAATCAACATCATATAATTCAATACAACAGATTTCAGTACAAATGCTATTTTCTGTGGAAGCAAATGATCAATTTTGACCATAATTTGGTATTATTATTTTCGCGAGGAAAAGGTAAAAACAAATAAACGCTAGATTCCTTGATAACACTGAAATTAGCATTGAGATTTGGCGATTAATTGAATAATATAATATGTTATTTCAAAGTGTACTGTTGATGTCATTGTAAACAATATTTACTGTAAACATCAATAATGTGCAACACCACTTCCTTCTCTTCCATTTCCAAGAGTTACTTGTTCACAAAATCTTGTGTTGCCTTTATACTGTCTAAAGTGCTAATCTTTATCATATTAAATTGGAAAAAAAAATGATCAAAGGAAATTAAGAATTAAATTGTTGAGATCTCCTTGAAAATTGAGTTGTAGGGGCTTGGCTGTGAAACTGAAATGACCCTGGAAAGTAACTGTTATTTACTATTTGTCACTTACTCTCAACCAGAACACAATGCCCAGACTAAAGAAACAGTATTTGTAAATGTACGTTCTGGTTGAGTGATAGTAACAAATATTTACTAAATAATTAATATTTGTTAGTATTTAGGTTGCTTTTATTTCATGGTTTTCCTGCCTTTGCTCTGGCTTTATAACATTTTGTGTCAAAATTTATTACATTTTGCGTTAAGAAGTTTATTACATTTTGTGTCAGTTTTAATTACATTTTGTGTCAGTATTACATTTTGTGTCAGTTTTTATTATATATTGTGTTAGTATTACATTTTGTACGAGTTGTTACATTTTGTGGCGTAACGTAGGATTCGCGTCTTCTCGGATAAGGACTATAAACTGGAGGTCCCGACTCGGCACACAACGGGGGGACGTAAAAGAACGACTGAGGACGCAGGTAACGATCGTCCTCGGTGGTAGGTCTACACTTATACATACCATAGTTAATCGACTGAAATGGTTTGGAAACTCTTTTGTTATATGTTATTGTACACTTTCTTCAAGCATGACCATGCACAATCTTTTGTTTCACTATTGTTTTAACCTTGTTGGATAAGGTTGAGTGAACAAATCTAAACTGTTCTTTTGGCTGCTCGCTCAAAATACCTAATAATTGATACAATTAACTATGTACATACTAACCACTATTGGAGCTCCCTATATGCCAGTGGTTTTATACCGTAAATAAATAAATTTTGGAGCTCAAGTCAGTCAACTATCATGCGAACCTAATTTTGTTTGATTTTCGATCTATTTCACACTGACTGCACGAGTGGTATTTGTCCATGTTCCTCTGAAATTTTTATTTTTTTCGTCTATCTTTTGAGCGTTCTTAGACTCAAGTTTGTCTCGCCATGGTGTTTCTAACGTATGTAAACTTCCTTGTAGTTATACCGTCCATAAAAATAATACTCAAGTTTTGATTTATCATTTGTTTCATCCACTATTTTGATCCTGTACTCGGAACACAGGAATCTTGGACTTTTAAAACATTTTATAACAAAGAAAAATTCACCGTGGACAAAGAATGTTTTGCCGTGATCAAAGTAAGTTTTGCCGTGAGTAAATCTTTGCCGCCCCAACGAAGAAAAATGAAGAAACAAAAATGTCTGGAAAAAAATGTTTGCCGTAAACAAAGAATTTTTTTTTCGTGAGTAAAGAATGTTTTGCCGTGAACAAAGAAAATCAAGTCATAACTAAGTAACGTGGATTTCTTGTCAACTGTTGCAATAATTATGACAGTAACATTTATACCCATAGTTCTTGTCAGTCTTAAGAAATAATAATATGTAGTAGACAACATATAAAAATTAGGTAAACCCAACAGCGGACCTCCGATAACAAGGCTCGTTAAAAACAAAATTTAAAATTTCCCTTATGTATATGCATTAGGGAAATTCGGGTTGTAAATTCCGCTGAAGACAAAAATTAATTGAATTTCAATTTAATATATTATTTGCATACGTGCTTATCAAGAGATGACTCACTTATAATAACAACTTTCATTTTAAGGTAGTTGCACCGGCTGAAAATGACCATTTTAGAAACATCTCAAATTAAGTTTGAAGGTTGATCTTCATGTCTATTTTATATATATATATATATATATTTTGTTTTTTTGGCGAATGTTTTAATAAATAGAATATCATTTTAAGCACTGAAAGTTCAGCCATTTTACAGAAAACACAAAGGATTAAGTCTTCTACCGAGTTGGGAGACTGGGCCGAGAAAACAATATCTTCGTATATCTTACTGCTATAAGCATCCTGAGCACCAGTTATTGATTGAAAATGGCAATATTTTTATTGTGCAGATAATCAAGGCAATTTCGAAGGAAATTAAAATGGCATATTTTGCAACAAAAATAAGGATTTTTGACAATAGGTGTCAGACAGATTCATCTTTTTTGGCGCTGATCGAGAATTTTGTTATGAAACTTTCACAAATTAAAGATAAGATGTTAACTCTGGTCTTATGGAATATAGGTAATTATTAACGATGCGAATATTTTACTGATTATGATCCCCAAGCACAGTTTTCTTCTTCTCATTGCAAGGATTAATTTGTTGGAAAAAATGGAAGCATATTTTAAATACTTTACGAATAAAACGAGTTTAAAGTCAATTTTGATACTTTGTTTAATCCAAGTAACCCCACTCCTTCAGAAATTAGCCGGAGGCAAAATTAATCTCTTTCAATTTTGATGAATAATTTCAGGATCTTGTGGACTTCGTACGCGTCTTAATACTCGTATTGTCGGAGGTACTGCTGCTAAACATGGTGACTGGCCTTGGCAGGTACAGCTACGTACAAAATCAGGCTACCCTTACTGTGGTGGCTCTCTTATTCACCGCCAGTACATTCTAACAGCTACTCACTGCATAGTAGGCAAAAACCCTGGTTCTATTGTTATCAGGTAATCCGTACAACCAGATACTCATAAGGGAGTTGAAACGTGTTGCGCATTTTCTATGCGAAATAGTTTTGGACGAAAAATTCGAAGATTTCGGAGAATGGAACCAGAGCAATGAACTGTCGCTACACGTCACAAAATGTAATATCTCGCCCAAAATGTAATAACAACGCAAAAGTTTTTGCCACAAATTGTAATAATTATTCAAAATTTAATAACTCGCACAAAATATAATAACAATGCAATTCAATAATAACTACTATGGTATGTTCTTTGTATTCTGTGTATAAATCTACACTTTCATACATGTAGGTATCTACGCTTCCTCATATCTTTGAATTATAATGATTGTTTGTTACTAATTAAAGGCTGGGAGCTCACAGACGAATCCAAAGCGTAGGTACTGAACAAGATATCAGAGTCGTTAAAATCATCAGGCACCCAAATTATCATAATCCTAAACGGTACGCTTATGACATTGCCCTCTTGAAGCTTGAAAAACCAGCGATACTAAACAAGTAAGTACACAATACTGCTCATTACACTACTTCAACCAATAAATATTCGAAACATATTCTTGGCAAAACTTGTTAAAAAAGCGGTTTTTATAGTTGTTTTCTCGCAATAACACACCGAAAAAAAATTCGATTTCGCAATTAATTGCAGTCGTTTTGTGGCGGCTTTGGGTGTATTTACACTTAAACATCAAATTCTCAACAAAGAAAGAAAAAGAAAAGCTGATAGAACGAAACATCTTTCTTGTTATAAGCATTTTTGACTAAAGCTGGATATTTTTGTGCAATTGTGTGATTTGTCGCGATGTTCTGACGACTGATTGTAATGAACAGGTTACGTTTTGTGACAGTGAACAAAATTTATTGTGGAGAAAGTGACAAAAATTGTGGTAGAAAAATTGAAAAAAACAACAACAAACAAATGTATTGGGAATTTCTGTGGTCTGTATTACTATTAACGACCTCTTCGTCCATGCATGAGAATGCAATTAATAAAAAAAAAATCGGCTTTTTAAGAGGGTATGTCGGAAAATATCAAACATGGAATGGCAACAAGGGCTTTTTTCATACTTTGCCGGTTTGTACTCTATTATATGGCTATCAACGTGGTGTACTTTGTTTGTGGAAGTTCGCTTTATTTTTCGAGAAATTTTGATTTTCGTCAACACTGGTCATTTTGCTTGTTTTCGGAAAAAATATTCACCAAATTTACTCGTCTCTAACAACAAACTTTTATGACTTTTCGATATTTTTGATATTATCATCTAATTGAATGTTATTTCGACTATGTTATGTTTCAATTTGGAAGGGTTTTAAGAAATAGGAATTATTTTGTGAATTTTTAAGTAATGCACATTTTTTACTGTCCAAAAAGTACAAGTTAAAAACTCGTCATTCAAACGATGTGGGATATGACAAAATGTATCAAGCTTTTAAGATTCACAAAGGCAAAACAGTGGGCTTTATTTTGATATAAAATTTTGCTTGTGTATTTTTATTTTTGTACGAGAAAATTAAGGATAAAGTTGAGGAAAAATCACTTTTTGTGTGAAGTGAAATCGACATCGCTGTCTCGACAGTGAAACACATTTTAGATTCACCATCTAAAATAAAATATTATAATTGAATCATTCCCATTTACCTTGTAAATAACTGTTCTATGATAGATAGAAAGCTGTTTGCAAGATTATTTTTTTGATTTTGACAATCTTGGAAACTTCTTTTGCGACGTAGTAAATAGGAACAAATGTTTGTTCTGATGTATTGTTTGCATGTGTCGCACAAACAAAAACAGACAACCAAATAAAATAAGAAACGACTTTAGTTTTTACTTTGTACTGTCTTTATGGTTCTGATTTTGATAATTGAACGGATTGAATGCGAGAAAGAAATTGAAAAATTGTTAACAAATTTTCATTTAGCTTTGAAGCGATACGATAATAAATTCATTCTAGTTTGATCACAGGGAACCCTATAGGTAGTGACATGATTTTCTCTATTGTTATTTTGAATACCCGGTAAACTTTTCGAATGATTATTGCAAAATATAGTTTTCTGTATTTCAAATATACGATTATACCAATATTAACGAGGATTTTGTGAAAAATCACTTTTGGTGTGAAATGAAATTGACAGAGATCTCCGTGTCTCGACAGTGAAACAAATTATTACCACTCACCTTGTAAATGATGACCAATATTCCTTATATGATTTATAAACAGCTGTTTGGAAGATTTTACGAGTTTGAATGTCTTCGATCATGATCCCATCACTGCTTGTTTTTGGAAACGACTATTGCCGGCTTGCTATTTCAATTTTCACTTGAAAATCAAAATTCCCGGAAAAATGCACGTATCGATGAACATAATTATGGTCTGATGATTGAATTACACGTTATTATTCTCAAGATGAAGCAAATATTTCTTCAAACGTACTGACTGCTATAATAAAATATGCTCACATTTACGGCACAGCCGCTTATGTAGTGCACAAAACAGTTAAAATTCCTTCACATCGAAATGACTACTTGACAGCTTGTCTCGTGTATTGAAATTTGCAAGCCTCGACTGTGTGCCCAGCAAAATAATAAACAAAAACAAGAAATTATAATCAAAACCAAACATTCTCAGTACTGCTCTTTTTTTATTTCATTAATTAATTTATCATTCCATCCATTTCATTCCTGCAGTCATTTATTTATTTATAGTTTTATTAATCCATTTACCCTTCTGCTTTTTCATGTTATCCATTCATTTGTTTTTCGTTTTTCTTTCATTTATTAATTTACCCATCCATGCACCAACTCATTCATTCACCTATTGACTGAACAGTGCCAACTGAACAAAACGCATACTAACGGAATCTTTTTCTTTTTCCATTTTCAATATCATTATTTACTCATGTTTTAATTTATTTTAATTTGATGTATTACTAAAAGAATTATTGATTTTTCTTATACTAATTATAAAAAAATCTTAAAACGTGTGCAATCAATTTTTTCCCAAGATCTCGTTCCTTTATTATACATTCATTAAAAAAAAGAAAAACAAAAAACAACAACAACAACAAAAAACGCATGAGACAAAATAAGATAAAATAATTAAATATGTTTTAAATTAACCCATTTTTTCCATCCCTTAATTCATTCTTATCCTTGTGGTAATGTAACTTTATCCATTTATGCATTCCTTCACTTTCTCATTTGCTTATTCGTTAATTCACTCACTCGCATTTTAATTCATTAAATAATGTTTATTTCAATATCATTAGTTATATAAATATTTACATTACCAGAATGATAAGAATAAAATAAGGGATGGAAAGAATGGTTAATTTAATACATAATTAATTATTTTATCTTATTTTGTCTCGTTTTTTTAATGAAGGTAATAATAAATGAACGAGATCTTGAGAAAAATTGATTGCACACGTTTTAAGATTTTTTTATAATTAGTATAAGAAAAATCAATAATTCTTTTAGTAATACATCAAATTAAAATAAATTAATACATGAGTAAATAATGATATTGAAAATGGAAAAAGAAAAAGATTCCGTCAGTATGCGTTTTGTTCAGTTGGCACTGTTCAGTCAATAGGTGAATGAATGAGTTGGTGCATGGATGGGTAAATTAATAAATGAAAGAAAAACGAAAAACAAATGAATGGATAACATGAAAAAGCAGAAGGGTAAATGGATTAATAAAACTATAAATAAATAAATGACTGCAGGAATGAAATGGATGGAATGATAAATTAATTAATGAAATAAAAAAAGAGCAGTACTGAGAATGTTTGGTTTTGATTATAATTTCTTGTTTTTGTTTGTTATTTTGCTGGGCACACAGTCGAGGCTTACAAATTTCAATACACGAGACAAGCTGTCAAGTAGTCATTTCGATGTGAAGGAATTTTAACTGTTTTGTGCACTACATAAGCGGCTGTACCGTAAATGTGAGCATATTGTATTGTAGCAGTCAGTACGTTTATTTGAAGAAATATTTGCTTCATCTTGAGAATAATAACGTGTAATTCAATCATCAGACCATACTTATGTTCATCGATACGTACATTTTTCCGGGGATTTTGATTTTCCCGTGAAAATTAAAATAGCAAGCCGGCAATAGTCGTTTCCAAAAACAAGCAGTGATGGGATCATGATCGAAGACATTCAAACTCGTAAAATCTTCCAAACAGCTGTTTATAAATCATATAAGGAATATTGGTCATCATTTACAAGGTGAGTGGTAATAATTTGTTTCACTGTCGAGACACGGAGATCTCTGTCAATTTCATTTCACACCAAAAGTGATTTTTCACAAAATCCTCGTTAATATTGGTATAATCGTATATTTGAAATACAGAAAACTATATTTTGCAATAATCATTCGAAAAGTTTACCGGGTATTCAAAATAACAATAGAGAAAATCATGTCACTACCTATAGGGTTCCCTGTGATCAAACTAGAATGAATTTATTATCGTATCGCTTTAAAGCTAAATGAAAATTTGTTAACAATTTTTCAATTTCTTTCTCGCATTCAATCCGTTCAATTATCAAAATCAGAACCATAAAGACAGTACAAAGTAAAAACTAAAGTCGTTTCTTATTTTATTTGGTTGTCTGTTTTTGTTTGTGCGACACATGCAAACAATACATCAGAACAAACATTTGTTCCTATTTACTACGTCGCAAAAGAAGTTTCCAAGATTGTCAAAATCAAAAAAATAATCTTGCAAACAGCTTTCTATCTATCATAGAACAGTTATTTACAAGGTAAATGGGAATGATTCAATTATAATATTTTATTTTAGATGGTGAATCTAAAATGTGTTTCACTGTCGAGACAGCGATGTCGATTTCACTTCACACAAAAAGTGATTTTTCCTCAACTTTATCCTTAATTTTCTCGTACAAAAATAAAAATACACAAGCAAAATTTTATATCAAAATAAAGCCCATTGTTTCGCCTTTGTGAATCTTAAAAGCTTGATACATTTTGTCATATCCCACATCGTTTGAATGACGAGTTTTTAACTTGTACTTTTTGGACAGTAAAAAATGTGCATTACTTAAAAATTCACAAAATAATTCCTATTTCTTAAAACCCTTCCAAATTGAAACATAACATAGTCGAAATAACATTCAATTAGATGATAATATCAAAAATATCGAAAAGTCATAAAAGTTTGTTGTTAGAGACGAGTAAATTTGGTGAATATTTTTTCCGAAAACAAGCAAAATGACCAGTGTTGACGAAAATCAAAATTTCTCGAAAAATAAAGCGAACTTCCACAAACAAAGTACACCACGTTGATAGCCATATAATAGAGTACAAACCGGCAAAGTATGAAAAAAGCCCTCGAGAGCTCCCTTGCCAAGGATATATTAGAGTATGTTTGGTTTTTACTGACATAGCCTCTTAATCTTGAAAACCCAGCTAATCAGTCTGCAAGCGGGTATAATCAATTAGATTCACGTTCATATAATAATACAAAATATTAATAGAAATATAAAAATATTTTTTATTTTCTTGAAAAAATAAGTGTTCTTTTCTCTGAAAAGCTTTGAACTGAATCAATGAACACGAAACTATATGAATTTCTATTTTTATTCAAATTAAAATCAACACTGTCCATCTTATTTCAGTCTCTTGAAATATTACCTTTAAATATGCAACGCTTCAGGCTTTCATGACAATAAACATTTTTTCATGGGAAACTCACTTGCAATCTCTCCAGTTCTTTTTTGGGGGGAGTTTTCTTCCTCGATAATCCACATCATTTCTTTCCAAGCAACACTCCAGGAATTTCGTTTACTTAGGAGTAGCTAAAGCTATACTTCTCTTTCCTAGGTACGTTAACCTTGTCTGCCTCCCAGGAAATCGTCCAGCACCCTCAGACGGTACCCGATGCTGGGCCACAGGATGGGGTCACCTTCGGCATGGAGGTAACTCGCCGGACTACCTCCAACAAGTTTCAGTACCTATTGCTGGACGGGCACGATGTGACAGGGCATATCATAATAAGATCCATGATTCTATGATCTGTGCAGGTCTAGACAAAGGTGGTAAAGACTCATGTCAAGGAGATTCAGGTGGGCCGATGGTCTGTGAGACAGGAGGTCGATTTTTTATCCATGGAGTTACCAGCTGGGGCCATGGATGTGCTGCACCCGGTAAATTTGGCGTCTACGCTAAAGTCACATATGTCCAGCAATGGATCATAGGCGAAATGAAGAAGAATTAAGTTGATAATATATTCATAAGATAATGTTAACAGTGGTTTTGAATTATGCACTGAAAGTAGTATAGTATTGAAACAGCTCATTTTTGCCTTCAAAGTTTCTTTTATAGCTTTATTTATTTGATGACATTTCATATAATCATATCATATAACATGTAAACTCTGTAAAACTACTAAATTTCCTGCAAATTCAATTTACAGTAAAATTACAGTAAGTTTACGAAACAATTAAACTGATTTTCCAAAATTTAGAGATTGCTTAATGCTAAATTACACATACAGTCAACGATACCTCAGCTGAGCTAAATTTTCGAGTGCAAACCAAACAGTGATTGACCTCAATTATGGAGCTTCTGAAAAACTATTGCGCTGCGTTTGTGATTGGAATATATAGTATGTAAAAAACGAGCAGCAGTGTTTTATAAACTGATCGATTTTATTAACTATATGCTTCATAAAACACGTACTACGAGATTTTTATGACTTCTAAAAATCTACAACAGTTAGAAACCCAAAAATATAAATATATAATGTTTAAAAAAGCAAGACAAAAACAAAAAAACAAAAACAAAACTGAATGATGACACTTCTGATCATGCGCAGAATTTCTAAGATGTCTTGAATATGCATCCCACATTTGCAGAGGTTAAAACTAGTGGGATATACTAGATTGGACTGCGTCGGTGTTTTGAGAGAAATAAAAGGTAAAATGTGATACACCGTTTAGTGACAATAGCGTCACTGATGTATCGGACGTTAAGGTTACAGAAGAAGGTGAGGATTACACTACTCGAAAATTGTTGAGATTGGGAATGTCCTCTGAATTTCCTTCGTGATACTAGGCGGCGAAATATGAGACCTAAAACACCTCAACCTGGCGAGCAACATTGTTTCCGTTCAAGTTTAGCTCCACTGTTTCTCGTTTTTTCCTCGCTGCGATCAACCTGTCACGCAACAAAATCCTTTATTGCAAGCTTGTTCGACAAATCTCGCACGCTGATTGGTTTGTTTGTTGCACGAGTGTAGCCAATATGGCGGCTTCACATCAACAACTCTATTCGCGGTTCAATCCCGACCTTAAACCATGTATAATATCTTGTAAGACCACTTTCTCCAGGTGGAACTTTTTGCTCAACTCCTCCTTGGCTTTCTCTTTTTTTATCGACTTTGTAAGCAGGACTGGCTAGTGACGTCCTAAGTTACAGACTTATCATCGATTGACAGGCTAGATCAATTGGGAGAGCAATCTTATCAAGAAGGGTGCATCGTTTTTAACATGTGCTAAATCGATTTCTGTCGAATGCAGTGTGGTAGTTTCAAAACACATGCATTGTAAAATCTATGCGATGCAACTTTTTCGACTGTTTTGTCAAAGATTGTAGGCCTCCGCTGTTTGCTTTCTACTGCACAGCACGCTGCATATTTTATCAGCATCGTGAAAATTCGTGCTGAAACATGCCGCCAGTCTTTAGAACGAAAAGAAAGTTTTGGTCATCGGTGCCTTGTTTGTACATTCCATACGATGCCGATGTTAGAATAATTTAATGTGCTACTGCAATAGAAATGCCGCTTACTATTACAAAAATATCGCGGGCATTAAGTTGGCGCTCTAAACGCTCGTGAGCTCTTAATAACATAATGACAGTATATTCAATTAAAAAAACAACAACAAACAAACAAGCAAACAAAAACAAACAAAGATTCAGGCAAAAATATTTATTTTTAATTTTTCAGCGATACAATTTCTTTCTTCAAGCTATAATTAAAATATCCTAGGTTAAGATTACATTTTTTTACAATTTATTAAAAAGTCTTTAAAACAAGACTATCTGGTAATTGTAATCCAACTCTCGTTCCTTGGGGAATTAGGAGCAAGTCTCTGTTAGGGCGGCTTTTTGTTTTACTTATTTACAATGAAACTAACTAAATTTATATCTATACTAAACAAGATATCCTAGTAAGGGTTTTCCATGATGACTTTGAATGTGTGTTTGTATTTCTTTGCACTTATATGTACTAACAAAAAGGAAAGGAAATAAAAAAACTTTAAAAAAAACTGACAAATAAATCTCTAGGACGGCGGTACAAATAAAATCTAAAATTACTTTAATTCGACAGAACTATGTAAAACAACCGTTAAAAAATGAGTTAGAATGGTTCTCATAAACCTATGAAATAGTTATTACACTAATATAAAGTAGTGAGCCCTCATTTCATGGTTTATGAGAAAGTGAAAACTCAGTTTGTTAAATAGGCCTTATATAAAGTAGGAATGCAAAGCTTTAGGTCATACTATATGTTTTCAGCTATAAAATGGCTTCGTATCCATGTTGCTGGATGACGTAAGAGCCTGATACCTTATAAAAATATAAAAAAAACAAGATTTTAACCGTTCGAGATAAAACGATTTCTAATGAATGCAAACATGTACAGTAAGATGCAAACATAAATTGTGCGCAACATAACTACCACTAAATAATGCTATTTTATGTAAATGACATTATGTTCTTTTGTACTATTTAGTAATAGGTGTGTTCACTGATTAATTGTTTGCATTATATCTTATACAAGAACCGTCACAGTTGCTTTAAACAAAAGATTGATACGGCGATATATGTACTTCATTTGTGTCAATGTGCTCATGTGATCGACCGTGTCGCACGACCACTGTTGGATCTATTCGTCGAGGTAGTGTATTTTGATAAACAGGTTCGGGTGCTCTAGCATCGGCGTACTCCTGTGGTGGCGGGATACGGGACGGTAATGTCCTGTACCTCGAAGAGTCGTATTCATCGTTACTATGGTATGAAGGTGCAGGAGATATCGGAGATGTTGGACTATCCGATGACGTACTGTGATCCGGGTATTTAGTGGGCGGCATGGTTAAATTAGACGGTCTATTTCGTCGTCTTGCTGCTGCCGGGTCTTTAAGGTTTTCGGTTTTAGGATACCGTGGTGGTTTGACTGCACGTATTGGATAACGTCCAGGGGTACGTTGATCACCGTTACTCGATGACGACATTTCTGAGCTAACATCAGCTTCGTGCCCACTAGGATTATGGGATAGGTTCTGGTATATCTCGTTTTGCTTTAGATGTCGTGGATGTGGCATAGTAGCGTATGAGTAGCCGTCCATCCTGGGCTTCCTATGGTAAGATGGATCAAAGTGTTCTCGACTACCACGGTGCGGTTGTCTAAGGTCGTCACGACTTTTGCGAGGTGAATAGTGATCAATTTGAGTCTGACTACCATATCCACGACGTGGCTGCCTGTCGAGCTCGTCGTCGCTGTCTGACGGTGCGTGCCGCGTCATAGCACTTCTCGGTCTACCGAGAGACCGTGTCTTTTTCGCTTCGTATTCAGGTGACATGAATGACGTCACGGCTTCTGAAGGAAGCTCTGCATAGCAGTGATCAACGTTGTCTTCTGGGTGACTTTCATACGCAGGAGGAGGAGGCACGGGGAAGTCTTTGCCTTCTAATGAAGAAAACGACTTGAATCTTGGTTTCTGGAAATCGTCGGGTAAAGCAACTACTTGGCTTGTGTACTCATCGTACTTTGCCTTAGATGCGTCGTCTTGGTTATCAAACGTAGTCCTCCACGACTCGTGAAAAGGATCGTGAGCGTAGTGGTCGACAAATTTCAACTTGTTTGGGTCTTTGTCAAGGTAATTTTCGCCACCTGAAGCTCCGTCTACATCTGACATTCCATCTTTGCTTCCTAGACTACTGACCTCAGCTATTTCTTCATTGGGATCTCGATATGCACTGAGAAAAGAAAGAAATAGTTTTGCTTTATTTCAATTATTTTATCACATATAGCAATTTGTGAAATAAAACACGTATCAAATCAATATCGAATCCTGTTTATGAAAGTGGTAGAGCATCATGGGCGTAAATGGGGGAATGATCAATGATTGTGATAATTTATCCTTGCGTCTCGAACCCACAACCGTCAGACCGGAATGCTAAAGGCTGAGGGTTCGATTCCCATCTGGGGAGCTCGAATTTAATCCGAGTTCATATTCAGTGACAGACACACGGACGAATTATTTAATAAAAATAGAAACTCATAAGGTTATTAAAACGTTTAGCAACAGTATATTGCTTTGCTTCCACGTTCGGAAATATTCGATTTTTTCGTTGAAAAGCATTTCTCATATAAAATCGTGTTATGTTAGCCTTTCAAAACTGACTAAAAATATTTATATCAAGCATGCATTCAACAAGGAAATCTCTTCTGACAATTCAAATAAATTTCAATATTTAGATTTGCAGCATCAGCAAACAAATATTGACAAAATGCGTCCAAATTATGTAGGTAGTTGTTTCTTTTTCGCTGTTTTGCTTGTGCTTTCTGTTCCTCAAAAGTCGCGTATGCAAATTCATAAATATACATAACGAAAAACAAGGTCGTGTTTTGCAGACGTTGCGGAATCCAGTCCTCCGTCGCAGTTACACTTACATGTGAAGGCCTGGTATTGATCCTGCTGTACTAGTTTGTCTTTGGTCTTTCAGCTCTAATGTATTGCGATTGCTGGAACCCGCAGTGCTAAGTCGATCGCCAAGAGTTTCTGAAAAACACATTGACGTAAATAAATGTCATATTATAAGAAAAAAATGTTCGTAAATTGACACAAATGACAGAAAATAAACGTTAAAAGCAATGTTACACAACTTTTTTTCAAGGTGGCCCGTTATATAATTTAATTTTTGGGCGGGCGATTACTCTCTTTTTCATTTTTCATTCACTTGGCAAAATCAAAGATTTACTGGTACGTAGGCTCTTTGATGTTGGATTTATGGTTTGAAAGCATTTCAAGGCTACAATTTATTTCGGTTGTGCTATAGACACTGGGCAATCACTATTTTCGGTGTGAAATTTGCCTCAGCTTGGAATGCTATACCTAAATAAAAAAAAACATTTCTTCACGTGCTGTCTTAATAAAAAAAATGCAAAGTTTTGAATCTTCAAAATACAATAATTAACTATGGATCAATAACAACCTTTGAAACCTATTTTTCTACCAAAAAATGCCATTTGAAACACGTGTGTTTGTTCAATTTATCTTAAGGGTTTACCTTTGCGTCTTCTCATACAAATGAAAATAATTCCAATGACAACGATCACCAGTATAACAGCAAGTACGGCAGTCACTGATATAAACCAGGTTTCTTGGTGTAATGGTTGGGGTGGTGGTAGAACACCATATCCTGCAAACATTACAAACCAATCAATTGAACAAATGCATGGATAGATGGCCATGGATGGCTGACTGGATGCATAGATAAAAAGATGGATAAATGGGTGAGCCATTAAGTGAGCGAGCGAGTAAATGAGTGAATGAATGAATAAATGAATGAATGAATGAATGAATGAATGAATGAATGAATGAATGAATGAATGAATGAATGAATGAATGAATGAATGAATGAACGAATAAATGAATGAATAAATGAATGAATGATCAATGAATGGTTGAATAAAATGAATGAATCATGAATGAATGAATGAACGAATGAATGAACGAATGAATGTAATCAATAAATGAATGAATGAATGAATGATCAATGAATGAATGAATGAGTGAATAAATGAGTGAATGAATGAATAAATGAATGAATGAATGAATGAATGAATGAATGAATGAATGAATGAATGAGTGAATGAATGAATGATCAATGAATGAATGAATGAATGAATGAGTGAATAAATGAGTGAATGAATGAATGAATGAATGAATGAATGAGTGAATGAATGAATGATCAATGAATGAATGAATGAGTGAATAAATGAATGAATGAATGAATGAATGATTGAATGAATGAATGAACGAATAAATGAATGAATGAATGAATGACTAGTCTTTGTCCTTACTTGTTGTAGCAATATCTGAGGGTGGGGATGGTTGAGAACGTCCCACTTTATTCCATGCAATGATGCGGAATTGATAAGATGTCTGTGGTTGTAAGTTGCCCACTGTACAAGATACAAATGTCTTGTTACGTTGAAGGTCTTTTGGAAGGATTGTCCACTCAGTTTTGAAATCGCCTTGTCCTGTAAAACATAAGAGAATAATTAATCTGTTGTTATTACAAGCAGATAGTAAATATAGCATTCGAACGCATTCAATGCTTTTTTTCTCCATTGCACGTCGTGTTTTTTTTTAATGCACTTGCTCGTCTTGTTGATGATGTTGTTGTTGCATCCTTTGAAAGCATAAAAAATCCTCCCCCCCCTCCCCCTGCTTCATTGTAATCGTCGTTCATTTTAGCGACGCAAGCTTAACCAGAATCAGGGTTGATAGATTGAAAGATGGTTAGTTAAGGTCCTTATACTCAGGTAGAACAAAATATTCTATCGTCCTTATCGTGTTATCTGCGCTTGGGTACGTCGGTCCATGCTTATGATTTCGTCTTTAGTGTAAAATACAGAGTTGGAAAATAAAAGGAGAATTCCCGCAGTAAAGTAAACATTATCTATTTTTACTTGGCAACAGGGTGGCACCGGGGCCCCTTCAGCCCTTTCTCGTACTAGATACTGGAACTCAATTTGATTCCCGCGGAGTTATTTTTGTGCTCATTTAGTGATCAGTGTATAAAGAAACGTTGTGTAAAGACTGGTTTATCGCACGATTTGCCGTGTTCGATTAGTAGTATACAACTAGTTGTGACCTTCAAAGCTTCTAAGACTAGTCGTAGGACACATTTTAGAGCGCGTGCGTCTTGTTTTTAAAGTTATGGCTAGTCGTATACTACAAATCGCGCGCTACAAATAGCACCATGTACATCGGGCCTAATAATATTGAATGTGATTGTAAATGTACCACTATGTTAATAATCCGTGTATATTATTAGCAAAATTAGTGATGTGAGTTTCCTAGATAAGCTATCTAGCATTTGGAGCAAACATTAGCTCATAAATGTTTAAATAATAATAAAAAAAGAATGCAAGACTTACCGGGTATTCGTGACTGGATCTCAAACTTAAGAAATGGTACATTACCACTGTGGCTGTTCTGCCATGATAAAATGGCCGTAGTACTTGATGCTCGTACCGATGGCTTGCTCGGAGTCCCAGGTAACACTGCAATAACAAAAACAAGTTATAAGTGATCACATCACAGAGTGAGCAGTAGTAATCAGTGAAAAAGAAGCAAAAAAGCAGATGTTAGCGCAAGTAATAAATTAAAAATGATAAGGGTTTATTAGCATAATCCAAACGATGATTTAGTTCTGATAGTGTTAAAAAGATTTACAAAAACATTAAATGAAAATAATACACATCGAATAATATATAAAACATAAGTAGCAATGTAATACAAATTTTACGTATTTAAGAATTTAAATTTGCCTTGAAAATAAAGAAATACTTGCACATAGACTAACATATGAGCTTGTTCTTTTGCGGATATTTACATTCGTGCTTCTATCGCTATCCTACGCCAGGCTGTAATTTCTCTATGACGTCATTTCACTATGACGTCATATCAAACCAATTTTCAGAAATCTAATGTTTAAACGCAAAGCGTCGGAGGGTGTCCAATAAACACAAATCCGCCCTAAACATAATTTGCCAAATATGAACAGATATTTTATTTCAAAACCAATCTATTTTAAATTAAACGTTTTCGATGGGAGCAACTGTTTTCGTATTTTCTATTGAGTTTGGCGATTTTATCCTTCACGTAAACAAGACTTGACGTCATAGTGCAATAGGGCCATTACTAAGACAAAGATTTACTTGCCCGTATCACCCACCTGCTGGTCCTTTAGTCTTGGTAATAAATGACAACGACGGACCATAATCGATATGATTCTTGAATCGTATTTCAAACATATACTCTGTCAACATGTCAAGATCAGTTATAACATAGGATGTCTTGTCTGGTTGTACTGTAACCTTGGACTTGATAGAACTGGTTGTCTTGTAATATGTTATTTCATAGCCCTTTGGTTTACCATTGGGTTCACACGGCTTTTTCCACGATAGATTAACACGGTCGTTGAACACGAGATCTGCGTCGAAACTTCGTAGGGGACCAGGAACTGAAGAGAATACTCATTGTTTAGTCTGAATCATTTGGCAATCGATCTCTTTAGCACTACAGAGTGCATACATTAAAAGTGTGCAACATAAATACCACTAAATAGTGCTATTGTATGCTAATTGTATTTTTTTTTTGTTTAATTAGTGCTATTTACTACTAAATAGTGACAACTGTTGCACACATTTAGTGTTTGCACTCTACTTTATCAAGCTAATAAATGATTACAGATTTTTGCGCATAAAAATTACACATCTTCAAGAGAATGATTCAGTATAAAGGCAAATCATGCCACAATAGAAGCGTGTAAGTATCAAATTGCTATTGCTTCATTAAAAGAATGTGTTGAGCACTGCAGAATTCTAATGCTGCGTATAGCTTTTAGAAGCATTGATAGAAAGAGCAGATATAGCCCTTTATACTGTAATCAATTTGTTATGGACTACACCACACATCAGACAGATGACAATACAGCGTTAGCATAAGCCTAAATATTTCCGTTTGCCTCGTTCGCACGCCATTTTGGATAAATTTGGTTAGGTCGTCCTAGTTGACCCTCTATTGTGCTTATTAGGTGATTTGTATTAGGGCGTCATTTTGCTACCACTACCAGCATGCTTTGCGAATTCTCTTTCATATTCAAATTTGTAATCCCAGTGGAGATTAATAAAACTAATTGCGATCAAGAGAGTATGAGATAAGAGAGCGTATACCCCGTATTGGGTATTACACTCATCAAGGGATCTTTTCATTCTATTTTTAAACTGAAGTTATTTCGGGAACGGAACGTGATTGGCGAGATTGCAGGAGGCGCGGTCGCATCGTCAAAACATCTCAAGACAAAAGTGCGGGGATTGTTAACAAGTTTCTAAAAATAGCACGACGAGTAGAGCCCCTGATGGGGTCCGGGGATAAACTCTCTTATCTCATACTCTCTTTTTTGCGATACAAAAGAAAGTCGGCAAAGCATTCTGGTAGTGGTAGTATATTACGTCATCATGCAAATCGGCTAATAATAATACAATTTTTGCTAAGGCTAGGTATTGGTGTAAGAATTAATGAGACAACGCCTGAAACAGAATCAAAATAATCAACTTACCATCCGCTTTTGTGGTAACTTTAACAACCTCACTGCTAGGGCTGACCCCCTTGGAGTTATATGCCCGTACCCATATAGAATAGGTGACATATTTACGTAGGTTACGAATAGTAACTTCTGTTTTGTCGTGCTCTACTTCAACAAATTGCGGTGTGTCACTTAGTTCACAACCCTCAAGAGAACGTCGACGTCGACGGCGGCGACGGCGTCCATTACCAAATTCTCCCTTGAAGTAAACCTGTAAAAACGGAAATGATAATCAATCAATTACAATCAATCAATTAATCAGTCAGTCAGTCAGCCAATTTTCAATCAATTAATCAGTCAGCCAATCAATCAATCAATCATTCAATCCGTCAGTCAGTCAGCCAACCCATCAATCAATCAATCAATCAATCAATCAATCAATCAATCAATCAATCAATCAACCATTTAATTAGTAGAATATATATATATATATATGTGTAATTTGAATCACCGTAAAGATTGACGTTCAGTCCTTTGTTGTCAATCAGTCAGTCAATCAAACAATCCATGAAAAACCTATGTCGTTCGTTACCTTAAAGCCTTGAAGATATCCGTTAATGGATGACAGTGGCGGAGCTTCCCATTTTATAACTAAGGACGTCTTGGTAACCGAACTATGTTGGACCTTGGTTGGTCCTTTACCAGGGGCTGAAATTGAAATGAAGAGATGTATTTTACCTTCGTGCGATTTTGATCCGACTTTGCATCTCCTCAAATAAGGAGTATAATAAATCAAACAGCATCAACGATAAAAGCAAAAGTAGCAACAAAACAGCAAACTAGAGCACAAACACGATGTGTGTGCAATAGTTAGAGTGCACGCACTAAATGTGTGCAATTACAGTCGTCACTATTTAGTAAAGGATAGCACTAATTAAACAAAAGAAAACAACAGAATTAGCATAAAATAGCATCATTTAGTGGTATATATGTTGCACACTTTTAGTGTGTGCACTTTAACTATTGCGCAATGAAATAGCACTATTTAGTGGCATTTATGTTGAAACACTTTTAGTGCGTGCACTCTAACAACAATAATGCTAGCAACATACTAACAATCAAGAGAGCATAAGATAAGAGAATGAATCACTGGTAGTGCTGCAACAATCGAATCACCAGCTATACATTAAGATTCTTAGAACTAAAATAAGAAAATTTTGCCCTAATGGACCCTAATTTTTGGAATAACCTTCCTTTTGAAAGCAGAAAAAATGTATTCAAAAGTCGAATTAGAAGAAATAATATTGCATTTTTATCGAGACATTGACGACTAGCTTCTTTTGACTTGTATATGAAGTAATGGTAAATACCCATGTTCAGTTATATACAATGGTACTGTAATCTAGTTTTTATTGTAACTATGCCCCACCTCTTATAGCCGGTCATTTACATTCTAACAACATTATTGTAAACACTCCTTGCAATTGAGAAAATTAAATTAAACAATTAAATAATCAAAATTCTTACCAAGTTCGCCTGTCGTGCCAGGCAGTTCAGGAGTAAACCGACCAGTACCCTTCTCATTGACAACAGCCATAACGATCAAGTATGGAGTAAATACTTCCAGACCTGTTATAGTGTATCTGCGAACACTGGACGTTAGTCTAGGTAGTTGAGAGAAATATGATGTGCCCTTTTTTCTGTACTTGATCACAAAACCTTGAAGAGTTCCTCCGATTTCTTCCGGGTTGGGAGCCTAGAAAAAATAATAAACTTGATCTGTTGATTTTGACCTTTTACTTTAGCAAAGAAAGATATTTTAGGTTTTAGCGTTATAGAGTGCAAACAACAAATCCACGAAACACTTTTTACAACTTGAGTACAGAATAGTGCTAAATAAAACAATAGAAAACTATAAAATTGGACTATTCCGTATTCCTCATCCTTTACGGATTTATTGTTTGTACTCTAGTTGTCCTCTGGTTGATAATTACGAAGTATATATTTCAAATCTGCAATTCTCACAGCAATATATATCTGGCATTTCTTGATAGATAAATAAATAAAGTAGAGTGCACGCACTAAGTTGCACGTCACGCATTTAGTGTGTGCACTCTAATGTTTTTGAATTAATGCTAAAACAACGAACGATATCGAATTGAACAGAAAGTGATTGACACATTGATTATTCTATCGAATATTTTCATTTCCAATCCTTACCGTCCATTCCACCAAGAGCGAGCTGGGAGACTCTGGCCTTATTCGAACGTCACGCGGAGCACCAGTCGGGACTGTAGAAAAACAGCATTTTGAACAGATTAGTTCATTCGCGATGTACTGTCTATTTCTGTATTTTTTTCAAGAACATCGATATTTTATCCATTAACTCATTCATTTTTTCATTCTTCATCGTTAATCTAGTTTTGTTTGTTTCTTAATCAATATTCCAATTATGTTCATTTCTTGATTTCTTTCATTTGCTTGGTTCATTCGAATATTCATTCGATCATTCATTCACTCATTCATTCATTCATCCATTCATTCGATCGATCATTCATTCATTCATTCGTTCAATCATTCTTTTATTCATTCGATCATTCTCTCATTCATTCTTTCGTTTAATCATTATTTATTCATTCATATCATTCATTGATCCATGTATCTCGACATGCAGCCTCTAAATTCCTATTATTGTTGATTTATTCACTTCGATTTTCGTACCTGTAGGATTGGTTCTCACTTCCTGTGATGGTGTACTGTACGGACTATCACCCAAGTCATTGGTTGCCATGATACGGAACTTGTACTGTTGTCCTGGCAACAGCCCATCTACCTTTAGTTTCCTAAGCTTAGCGTTCATGTTTCTTGAGTAGTATTGCCAGTCACCGCTGTTTGCATGGAATTGCAGTGTGAAATACCGGTAAGGACTTGAGGGATATTCATTGATTCTCCATTCAATTCCCACAGAGCGTTCACTGATCGCTTCGGTGGGGATGGGGAAAATGAATGGAGTGTCGGGAGGGAAGCCTGCAAAGACAAGAATAACAAATTAATAACATATGGGTGAACAAGAATACGTGATATTAAATCATTTAATCACGCATTCCCGTGAATTCATGATGGCCCACAACACAATTTTTGAAAACATTTTAAGACAAATTTATTAACTTATCACAAAACCATCTTCAGTTCAAATATTTGTTTTGAATAATAACCCAGTCTTTGCGCAATACAAATATTGATGAGTTTAAGTTTTACTGAATCGCGAAGAATCACAAAGTTTTTCTTTGGAAATTTGTAGAGATCTTCTTTGCTTCTTTTTTATCTTGGACGCCAGCACAAAATTCGTCTATTTCCCCTCCTGACCAATCACGTTCCGTTCTTAGACTTAATAGACTTAACGGGACTTATGATGTGTGAAACGCCCAGTATCTAGTATCTCTAGTTTCAAATGTACAGAGAATCCCTATACGAAGACTGTACCTTTGTCGTCTGTTGTATACACAACTTGTTGAGCACTAGGACCCCATCCTTTCTTAGTTTTTGCCCAAACGAAGAAACGATAAAAGGTGTGTTTATGAAGACCGAGAAACACTTCAGCTCGTCGCGTGGCAGAAAGGACCCCGTCATACAAGTAATAACCAGAACTTTGGTTACGTCTGTAGGCTACACGATATCCTGTTATGTTGCCATGGGGATAGATAGGGGGATTCCAAAGCATTTTCACAGAGTCTTTTTCGATGTATGAGAAGCGTACTTGTGATGGTGGGCCAGGTGCTGAAATCATGTTAGAAAAATCGTTATCGCAAAGCAACTGCCACTGAATCTCATCCCTTGTTTTCGACATTTCTCACCCAACTCATAACGTATCATCCAAGCATTAATTTAACAATAAAAACAACAATAACAACAACAATTATGACAACAGCTATGATACTGACAACAACAATAACAATAACAACAACAACAACAACAATAATGACCACAACAAAAAACAACAATAAAAACATTAACAACAACAATAACAATAGCAACAACAATGACAACTACAACAACAACAATAACAACAACACTACCAACAATAACAAAAACAACAATAACAACAGCAGTAACAACAATAACAACAACAACTACAAAAGAATACATCCATTAAACCCACCCGACTCAAATGTCCTGGCTCTGACTGTGCTACTCTTAGGCCCAGCGCCATAGCGAGTATATGCTAGGATCTCAAACTCGTAAACAACGAAACTTTCTAGATTAGACAAGACATATGAATATACAGAACCACCCTCTACTCTGGTAACTGTCTCAATCGCCTGACCAGCAACACGGTAAAATATCTATAAGACAAAACATATCGTTAATATTCTATCTAAAAAGTTGATAGAATAAACTATACTGCATGCTTGGCCAGCAAACGAGTGTACTAAATCGGTTTTGGTGCGAATTTGAAGGAGTGAAAATGAGATTGAAACTTAAAAACGAGTCCTGGAATGGCATTTCCGTTCTCGTAGAATCCAAAGGAGATTGGAAACATTCTTATTGTACTGCCTTTAGATTCAAGATTCCTTTGATTACATTTCATTCAATTACAGTGAAAAAAAAAAAATAAATAAAAAATTAATTAAACATTATATATAATAAAAATATAACTAATAAAATTAATCATGTGAGACAGAAAAAAAATTTGACATACTCAAACATACTTCCTCCTCATCTCCTTTTTTCCTTACATTTCACTTTTTCCCATTCACATATACCCTCCTAACTTGTGTTATTTGTACCTTATATCCCAGGATCTTGCCATTTCGTCCGATGGCAGAGACTGGACCCCATGATAGCTCGATAGCTGTATCACTTACAACTTTAGTCTTCACGTTGGTTGGAGGAGTCACAGGAGCTAAAAACAAACCATTCACTAATTGTTCTCACAGGCGTAAGAGGTGAAACATGAAAGTTGCTATAACTATAATCATGAATTCAATTCAATTTTTCATACACTATTCAGTTTGAAGAATGCATAGCATTGGTATTGTCTAAAAAACGTAACGTTATAATTTAAAAAGTGAAATTGATAGTAAAAATGAATATGTGATGTCATTATTGGTGTCATAAAAGCATCCTTCAACATTCTGTTTGATGGTATTTGATGTTTTCATTTTTTGTACACAATTCTTAGAGTCAGAACCCTTGTCGGCTTCCTTTAAATAGAGCGACGAAAAGCCTACATTTTTATGCAAAATTTGTTGTGAATACGCGATTTGCATGATGACGAAGAATACTACCACTACCAGAATGCTTTGCCAACTTTCTTTTGTATCGCAATTAGTGTAAATTGTTTTACTAATCTCCAGAGGGATTACAAATTTGAATATGAAAGAGAATTTGCAAAGAATGCTAGTAGTGGTATTAAAATGATGCCATAATGCTTATCCCCTATAAAAACGTACCTCCTTCAGAAGTTGTATAAGTTACTTCAGTACTATTACTGGATCCTTTGCCGTTCAGGTTAAACGACCTGATGGATATCCGGTACGTCGTGTACATAAGAAGGCCTCCCGCAACGTCGTTAGTCTGGTAGACATTGGGGATCTTTACTGAGTGGGTGCGTTGTGGGGCGCTCATTGGTACATAGTCAATTAAGTACCCTATAGAATCACTGTTCCAGGATTCCTTTGGCGGCATCTATTGATGATAGAGTATAAATAATAAGCTAATAGACTCAGAACGCTGCGAAATTCATGTATCGGATAAAACTTCCACTTATTGTATAATTATGGAATCTATAGTGTGTACCATCGAGTGCGCGCCAAATAGTAGAATTTATATAAAATGTGCATTATACAGTACTTTTTAAAATCTTCTATGCATCAACGAGACAAATTATTTGAATGCTATTGGCTACTAACACTAAATAGCTAGCAGTTCTTTTACGGCATTTTGGCGTGCATTTCATTACAATGTGATGTTTATAGTAAAAAAATATATGAATGACTTGAAAATACGATGAGGAAAAACTCACCTTACAAAAAAAACAGACAAAAAAGGTATCCATAATTTTTAGGACGTAACTCTTTTTTTAATGGCAGCCATGTCACAGCTTTGACATCAGCAAAAGGTGAAGTTTGGGATCGAACGAATAGGGTAAAAGAGCTCCGATAGAAGTCTTAAATGTGGCGAAGCAATACAACAAGTGGTATGTTTATTTATAGCGAATAAAACTCACCTTCCATCGTAGTTCAATCTCTCCCGCGTTGGTCCGTGAGTGAACAGTAACATCACTTGGTGGTAGAGATGGAGCTAAAGAAAATAAAACCAAGCAGCATTAAGATTCTGTACTTGTCTGCGCGAAACAATATAAATTGTGTAGTATGCCTTGATTTTGTACCTGTTTCTTGTGTCGTAACCTTGTCTGACACAGGACTCGGTGGGCTACTACCAGCAATGTTAGTAGCAATAACTCGAAACCTGTACCCGACAAAAGGTCTCATACCAGGTACTACGACAGGGAACAATTGATAGACGCGATGAGCGTCTTTTACTGTTAGCCCTAGTTTCCACGTGGCAGTAACAGCGTCGTAGAAGGAATCGTTGTTGTATTCTATCTTGTATTCTCTGATAGGAGCTCGATTGGACGATCCCGGCGTCCAGCGGATAAGCACTTCCCATGGCCTGGCCTCTACGATTTCTGGCTTGGAAGGTGCTCCTGGTGGAACTAGAGTGGAGAAAATAGATAGTAAGATAACGATGTTGAGCTGAACATTGATAGCTCAATAGTTAATCGAGCGAAATGGTTAAGAAACCCTTTTGTTATAGGTGTTACAAGACCTAATTTTGGCAATCATTAAAGTTTCCGTATAACAATTGATTTCTTCACCATTCTTTCTTTAAATATGATGGCTTATTGCGCCTATATTCACATGATCAAAAGATGCTCGCGGAACATCTGATTCATTTTAGAATGTGGTGGTTATTGAGAAAGAGCACGGGGAAGGTATTTTATGACTTCAAGAAAGTGTTGAATCTAATGATGATGATAACGATAGTGGTCATAAATGAACAAACAACCTGAGTTGTACCTGGAGAATCAACGGTTTTTACACTGATCATCTTAGAGCTGCCTTTGCCAGCCTGAGTCTCTGCTGCCACTGTTACGAAATACACGGTTCTTGGTTTCAAGCCGGTCGTAACATAGGCGAGGGAGTCGTAAGGTGTTCTATGTGTAGTCAATGTCGCATCTTTAGACCCATTTTGCCATGTTTCAATTACGTATGCAACTAGTTGACCGTTGACCTGGGCTGGACGACCCCAACTAACACGAAACCCATCCGAATAAACCTCTGAGATGCTCATAGAAGACACGGCATCAGGAACTACAAAAACAATTAGATTGTAAAATTTTTATGAAAATACAATTTTACTGACGCTGAAAACTTTTCCTTTATTCCTATACCTTATATATACTATTAATAATCTATGATCTTGCTGTTCTGGAAATAGTTGACAAATTTGTCTTTCAATTCACGAAAGGTGAGAACGAAACAAAGCATATTTGCTCGATATACTCGCTCCACTCTAATACGAAATCGTCCCCCACATGCCTCCCACCTAGATCAATCACTAGACACTACTTACTTCCTTGATCCGTCTTGACAAGTAGTTTAGTACTAGGGGGGCCAGCACCTGCACCGTTTACAACCACGACAACTAACTCATACTGAGTGTATTTCTTCAAGTTTGACAGTGTTCCTGTTTGAAGTGACTTGCTGCTGTCATGGCTGATCGACTGTTCCTTGATTGCATTTGGAGTACTTGGTTCCCACGCTCGAAGCTACAAAATATACAAACAAAGATGATATCTGTAATTGAAAAAAAGGAATAGTCAAATCGCCAAATTCCAAACATCCCCAAACAGTACTTTTGATCCCGTGAAGATATAAAAAATAGTAAAATAATACTTACCAAATATTTTTTGAGATTTCCATTCCATTGTTTCTGTGGAGGGGGTTCCCACTGTAGCTCAACAGAGCTCGGATTGATTTTAACAATCTTGAGGTTTTGAACAGGCGCTCCAGGAGCTAAAGACAAAATGAAAGATACTTATAGATGACACTTGGATGACATTGGAATTACACTGACTTACGTTTATTATAACACCAAATCTCTGTCATTTTATCAGTTAGTACATTTGACTTCACAAGAGGCTCAAGTCCCGAGCGTGGTCTAACAAAGTCAAAAGGCAATTTTCTATCAACGTCCAGTCAAAGCACGAAAATGACTTAAGAGAAACAAAGGGTTATACAAGAAAGGATTGTTTTAACTCGTCAAATCATACACATCATTATTCGAATGAGTTCTCCAAACCAAAACCGTTTTGTTACAGATCGTGCCTGACGAACCTCCTGTTTAAGAACAAATCTATCTGAATGTATAATCCCTCTGTGTACCTACCTCCTTCGCCAGTCATGACCAAAACTGGACTACTAAATGGCCCAGATCCTGCACTGTTATAAGCCTGAACTTTAATAGTATATTCGGTCCATCTAAGTAACCCTGTTACGGTACCCTTTGTAGCTAAACCATCGGCTACTAGGAAAATACTAAACGAGTTACTCTGGATTCCTGACTGACGGTATGCAATACGGTATCCTGTCAGTTTACCATTGTGGCTGTCGGACGATGGGGCCTGAGAAAAACAGTGGCTTGTCTTAGTATACAATCATTGCATATGATGTAAAAGCAAGACAAAACAAAATATTTTTGCTGTTTTGGGAGCTGAAATGTATTGTTTTTTTCCTCCAGGTTGAACTGCATTCCAACGAACTGCAAAGAGTCTATTTATGTGATATTTTAGTTTACGCTCTTTAAGTCGTTTAGTTTTAGTTGGTAATCAGACAAGAGTGACTTGTCGCAAAAGAACAAAAGGATTGGCTATATCAAAAGTACACAAAGAGGACATTGTTTATAGAGTTTGGACTGTATTTCTCAAGGGGGGCATCAAAAAGGACATTGTTTATAGAGTTTGGATTGTATTTCTCAAGGGGGGCATCAAAAAGGACATTGTTTATAGAGTTTGGATTGTATTTCTCAAGGGGGCATCAAAAAGGACATTGTTTATAGAGTTTGGATTGTATTTCTCAAGGGGGCATCAAAAAGGACATTGTTTATAGAGTTTGGATTGTATGTCTCAAGAGGGCATCAAAAGGGCATTGTTTTTAGAGTTTGAATTGTATTTCTCAAGGGGGCATCAAAAAAGACATTGTTTATAGAGTTTTGTGTGAATAATATGACGCGTATTCATCTAAATTACATGAACATGCATTATACGTATCTATATATAGTAAAAGGATTCCTTTATAAATATAGTAGTTAAAAGAAGCTTCATAGTGTGGAAGTATTGTCGTACCTGCCACTGCACAAGTATCGATTCTGAACTTGCTGGATTACCAATTACATTTGTAGGAGCCTGGGATGGAGCTGCAATGAGCAATGCACAAAAAAATTAATAAAGTAATAAAGTAAAGTTTGGTTCGATTCATGTAAGTAACACGTTTGTGCACAAAGAGGACACTACAGCATACAATAGTTGGACAACGGCGAAACGAAACCTGATAGTATTGGGAATGGCAGAGAAGGTAAAGAAAAGTAAAACTGTTCTGGACGATATCAATTCTAAACTAGACGTAAAAGAAAGAAAAACAAAAAGACAAAGCATCAGAAAAAGCAATAGACAAACTAGAAAACAAGAAGTAGAACAAGAAGTGAAAAAAGAGAAAGGAGAAGATGATGCCGAGAAAGATTTACTTTACTGTACTTACGAGCTGCATAAGTAGTGATAAAAGCTGTAGCATCGCTAGGAATACCAACTCCAACACTATTCACAGCACGGACACGAAACTTGTAACGTGTGAAAGGCTTCAGACCTGAAATAACCAAAACATTTCCATTAACATCTAAATCGCTCGACTAGCTGTTGTTGCCAAAACATCATCTCTAAGATTATCCTGCACTTCAATCTTCACATGCAGGAAAAAATTAGCAAATCTCAAATTTGGTATGTCGTTGGTAAAATAGATCAGGCCAAGAAACAAAAAATAACTTCCCAAATAAATATATATTTGAAACCATTTTGGTTTATCAATTGAACCTGGGTCAAATTGCAAAAGCGAATTGCATGGTCGTTATAATTTGAACTCAGAGCTTTCTCATTAATGTCTGCGTCTCTGTCAATCCTTACTAACCTGTAACAACTGCTGATACTTTAGATGAAGGGTTTATATTCTGAAGAGAAAGCTTCCAGCTTTCCGACTCTTTCTGGTTTTCGACGTTATATGATATAATAGGACTGTTCCCATCGTACCCTGGGGGATCCCATGTAAGACGAACAGAATTCGACTGGATAGACACCACAACAGGCCTTGACGGACTCAGAGGTGTTTCTATTAAGAAAATAACGTTTCAAAGATATAGCGATGTTGAGCTGAGACAGTGGCGGATCTGGGGGATTGGTGCAGGGGGTACCACCGCTTCCTAAAAGGATTTCACGTCTTTGTATTCTTAAATATTTTTCCAAATTATCCTCAGTATCAATATCCTCAGTATTTCATGCTTACTCCAGAAGATGGTGCACTTCCTCCTGAAAGTAATCCTGGATCCGTCCGTGTGAGATAACCTTCAAGTCATCAGAGTCGTTTTCGTATGAAAACGTACAGTACCGCATCGTATCGTAGTCATACTTTCTAAGAAAACATTGGAATTATCTACCGTATGGTAGCGGTATATATCGTAACCGTACCGTTTCCCACTCATATGAAAACAACTCTATCTGCATCATCGTCATTATCAGCTCCGCCGTTATCAGCATCATCATCACCATCATCGTCATTACATTTTACTACTCAGTATCATACCTTGTACAATCAATCTGCCGCTGGTAGTTCCATTTCCAAGTTGGGAATAAACAAAACATTTATATACCCCAGCATCAGAGTCTTGCACACGTGAAATATATAACGAACCATTGACCAGTAAAGTAACACGTTGGTCAACGATAATTGCGTCATCCTTAGTCCATGTAACTGTTATGGCAACTTGCTTGTCATGGGTGATGCCTACATCAATGGTCTTCGGGTAGCCTTTGATAGCTGTCATTTTGCTTGGCAGTGGTTTGGTAATATTGGTTTTGCCTGAATAGAAAATAAAGCATTTTGTATTACGTTAGAGTACGCGACTTTGAGTAATACTCAAACTATCAATAGACGACACATAATACAACATCAAGAGTCTTGCATACCCAAAGAATACATGAATGAAAAGGAGAGACTTCCAGATAATGTACCAGGGAAGGGCATGGTTGATTGATTGATTGATTGATTGATTGATTGATTGATTGATTGTAAAAGAAAATGAATTACTTTACGGTATCGCAGTCTTCCCTAGCTTGCATACATCTTCGCATTTTTATGATTTGATTGATTGATTGATTGATTATTTAATTTTATTGATCGATGAGACGCAATGCATAGCAGCAACAATTTGGATGCTTTACTTACTAAGTACTTTAAGAGTGGCACTAGCATTTTTATATCCGCCAGGGGTAGTGGCAATACACGTGTAGACACCACTATCCGACCTCTGTACATTAGTGATCTGTAGAGAGCCAGACAGCTTCAAATGAAACCTTGACCCACTGACATAAAAACCGATGTATGATCCATCTTTCTGCCAGTTTATCGTAGGATTAACACTGCCTCTGGCTTTGCAGGTCAGCTCGATAGTTTCTCCGAGTATAGCAGAACGATCACTTGGAGGCACATCAATCCACACAGGAACACCTACAACAAAAACGTTTTTATATGGTTCTTATAGAAATATGTGACTCTGTTTGTATTTACATTGACTTGTTTCGTCAGCAACAACACTATCATCATAATCTTGCACCGATAAAAAAATAATGACCGCAAATAATCATCCTGACCAATGTACATTAAGGTACTACTTTAGAATTGAAGGATACGTCACCCCTCCTGAAGAAAGTCTACCTTCTTCTCAAAGCAATCATAGATTTCGTCCTGACTGTCATCATCATTATCATCCATATATGATTTAACTTTATTACTTACCATCGACAGCTAGCTCAGCTGTACCAATCAAGTAGCCAGCATCGTTAGAAGCAACACACTGCACCACGCCTCTATCACTATCAACTATCGAACTAATCGTCAAGTCATTATTATTGGCATTGATGGACTTTCGGGCACTTTTACCCTGGATGACCTCCACACCATTATGGTACCACGTGTACTTGGGCATTGGGTTTCCTGTGGCTAGGCAACTGAACGTCACAGAGTTGAGATTCTTTGCTGTTGCATTGTCTGGTTTTCGGGACCAGGTTGGTGCAACTAGAAATTAAAAAAAAAAAGATTGCATTATGATAAAAAGTGGATGTACTTTTCTGATTACGAGGATTAAGATAGAAGTTGATGTGCTTGACGTAAATGGTACAGGAATTACAACGTCTAAGTTGTTGTTCAAAAAATAACTTGGAATGTCCCAAAGCAAAACCAAAAGTACGGATACATGGAATAGATAACCACACAGGGATCTCCATTTTATTAAACGTTTTCACACTTTTATAACTGGCAAAGTTTAAACATCCGTGTTGAACATTAGACATTGTTAGTTGTTTTGATGGCGTCAACTAGTGCATACTTCACAGAACGGCAAACAGTCCTTTAAGAGGTTTCGTTTTCAGAAATCTCTGTCGAGCAGGGTAAAACATGTGTGATCCAAAAATTATTTCATGAAAATGTATATTTTGTAAAGACGTTTTTTCTCTAAGCACGAGGAAGTTATTGTTGTTGTTGTCCAATAAAATAAACCACAGGGTGACCAACTTACCCTGCACTTCAAGTGTAGCTGTTCTTGTACCAGCGCCAGCACTTTTAGGATTACTAACATGACAAGAATATGTTCCTTGGTCACTGGATATGATGTTCTTCACTGTAAGCCTCTTGCTGTAGCCGTCTTTGAATTCATATTTAGAGTTCGTTGAAATGACCTGGTCGTTTCTCTTCCATGTGATGGTCGGCATTGGTCTGACAAAACAAAAGAATGAGACTCGTTGGAACTCGTTGAAGCATCAGCCGCAGCTCAAAAGATAAAATAAAATAAAATAACTATCGGGGCCTCCCAGTCAAAAATGCACTGATTTCTATCGGATTTCGCTTTCAACTTGAAGGAGTACGATGTGACAGGCATTCAATTAGCAGAGGAAGCGGTATCCCAAGGTACTATGCCGCCCCAGACCATGAATAAAATAAAAGTACTAAATTTTACCCATCATCAAGTCCGTATCATAGTTACACCCATGAAGTATTGTGGTCATCAGTTCAAGTGATTTATCAAAAACCGTTTTTTTTTTTCGCGTTTTATATTCCGATCCAAAAACGTGGGATATTACAATTATTTTATAAATATATTTGATTTCCTTATTTCATTTATCTTTTGTATTATTCGGTGGAAGGTATTAAATAAATAAAAATTATACTTGGTTAGATTGGCAAGAAATCAGACCTGTAGGTCTTGAACGGAACACACACACAAACCTCTTTTGTACATGTCACACCGTGAGAAAAACTCATTAACATTTTAAAATACGGCATTCCAATTCTGAGGAGCTACTGCTCTCACCCACTGCTCTCAAAGCTTGTGATAATGTAACCCTACATGAACACAAGTATTGTCTTTTTACTTACAGTCCTGTAGCAAAACATTCAAACGTAACACTTTGCTGTTTGTTGTGAATGGCAATTTTGTCGGATGGACCGAGCAAGATCGTTGATTTGACTGAGCTAAGTGGCGGGGCATCTAAAGAAAAAAAACATGAAGTTATATTTTTATAAATAAATACACTAAATATGTAATGATATGTAATCACAGGGAAAATATAATCGAAAACCAGACATGATTTTAATTTTTTTTTCTGGTATAACTGAAATCCACATACAAAAAATTAGCATTAGCGGGACTTAGAAAAAGAAAAATATCCTCTGAGCAAGAATCGAACCCGAACTGTTGGAATAATTTATTTCTTCTCATTATAAACCTAACCCGTTACTCATTATATCACTCTACCAATTGACTTGAATGAACTCCTTTGGACTCAAAACATTAAATATTGTTTCATTTTGAGCGAGGTATATTGGGAATTGCTCAAAAATGTGTTTACGTTGTTACATATTTGACTGAAGTGGCGCTGAGCTAAAAATTCGGTAAGCATTTGCAAACATCGAAACTAACGTCCAATGAAATATATTTATATCAACCATTTGAAAACTTTCTGAAGAATGAAATAAGTCACTTAAGGACGTATGCGCTAGTTGCTCGCGCGCATCTTTTCTGCGCACACCATATGCATCACATGCCGTTTTTTCAGTTGCTTTATTTTAACCGAAAAAGAAAACAATGAAAATATATCTAACTAAACAAAACAAGAGTACCTTTTGTTGCCCGAAAATTGCGAAAAGAAATTAGTTTATGTCGAAAAAAGACCAAAAGCAGTTGAACCGTTGAAGTACATACGCCATTTGTCACCGCGCGGATGGGATTCTGCCGGTCAAGCATTCTCAAGTTATCAACAATCACCAACTTTGTCGTTTGATAAATTTGCCAAATCGAATGGATACCCCTATTTTTAATTCATAGATGGAAAGAGGGCCAAAAATTCTATATTCATTGAGTTTTTTTTAAAAAAATTGATGTTTTCTGTTAAATTTCGACCCGCGAAAGGTACGGCGAAACAACATAGTTGCGAGCGGTGCGCGTGGTATTTCCATTAAAAGAGTATTTTTTGCTTAATTAGAAGTGATCGAGAATTTTTTGCTTTTCAAACAGTTTAGTGTCAATGCGATTGTTATTTATAAATCTTTTAGCTTGTTTGGTCATTTTTCTGTCTTCATCATCTTTCTGTTTTATCTAATGGTGACTTGTCACGCTGCTCACGGAAAGTGCAGAAATGGCCGACTTCAAAAAATTGTAGCTCCGAAGATCGAATGGAAACCCCCGATTTTTTTTCGCTTATAACATGTGTTTCATGCTGTTTTATCAACTGACGAAGTTTCAAAAAAATGACAAATACTTCGCTACTAGCGCATACGTCGTTAATTACCTCGAACGTCGGCTATAAGCAATAGGGATCCTTCAGCTCACGTAAGCCTTGGTCATTCATGTTCCAACCAGACAGCGATTGGCTGTTATTTCAATAGCACAGGAAAAAAATTGTGATCCCCAGAATGTTTTTTTTTTTGTTTTTTGTAGCACTTTCCCAACAATAACCCAAAATAAACCCATTTTGGTAATCCCAATTTTGAACCCAATGTTGGATTTTGTAGCATTTTCCCAACCAAAACCCAAAATAAACCCATTTTGGGAATCACGATTTTTTTCCTGTGAGAGCTTATTGTTGTTCTGGTTGGCACATAAGCATAACAATTGGTTTGTTAGTAAACACGAAGTATCGCTATATACATTTGTATAAACAATATACATGTATGTATATAGCTCATTGCCTCCGTTCACCGTTCATCTTAATCATTAACATCTAGAACAGAGATTCGGCTACAATACGTGTTTTAGAAAGTTGTTACAGCTTGTATTTCATGTGAAAAAGCCATAGGAAAACGCGCTATATGTAAGCTGAAACGGCCACTTCACAAGCTGAGTCGTGGTGACTTAAAAGGGGTCTAGCTGCCACTTTGATGTCGGTTTTTTTTCATTTTTTTACTTTTCTTTGATTTGACGTCAACGTTTCTCGGTTCGAAAACTCTTAGACCCCTTTTAAGTCGTCACGACTCATATATGCAAGTAAGTTTTAATAACCGGTAGGTCGTATTGTCTTATATTTGCATTCAAAATCGCGATCGGCTGGAAATTGCACCTTGCGGTCGGCTAAATTTTAAAATTTTGTGAGAAGCATGTCTCCGTGATTTCTTAAGATAATCCCATTTTATGTTTTATTCTTTACGACTAGCTATCAAGAGCTGTCAGATCAAAAACGTGAAAGCAAAATTATCACGGGAAAGTGAAAAAGCTAGCTGTGTCATGGCTCCGGAAATTATTTTATAGCACTATATATGGAAGTGCTTCTCGGAACTGTCAGGGATTTTGTGATTGATTGATCATCTTCGGCTCTGCACCTCTCCAGTCAAAACAATTGATCTCAGAAGTAAACACCTCAAAATATACTAGCGTCTCAAAATAAAAGGTGACTTAATAATCACGAAACACATAGTGGTGTTCCTTCATCATTGAGTTATCGGGTACACTGGTGAAGACGTGCATGCATGAAGTTAATTTGAGGATTTGATATTATAAGCAATGAGTGTCCTCCAACTCAATTCTGATGGAGAAAAAACTTCTCACACGTTCTACATTATTTGCCAAGGACTGAAAGAAGCTAAGACGAAAGTCATCGATCTAGAAAAGAAATGGCCACGTAAAGAAAACGAAACGAGTATTTCTTTTTCAGAGATAAAAAATATCATCGGAAGTTTGCAAGAAGTAGAAATCCCAAAACTTCAAAAACAGCTGGACGATTGGAAAAGTAATCGGCCCGAAAATGGTGTACCTGAAACAAAGCTCGAAGAAGAAATTCAAGCGCTCAAAGAGGAACTAATCGAGGCTAAATCTAAGATAGATAAGTTAGAGAAAGAGAATCAACAACTCAACCATCGCTTGACAGCCCTTGAAGAAAGGTCACAAAAGAGTTATGTGGATGGAGGCCCTCTCCGTCTCCCCGTTCAAGCCAGTGAACAACATAACGCAATGTCAAGACTTTCAGGTAAAATTAATTCGTTAATATCAATCTCTTTTCACATGTGAAAATATCAGTTTTTCGAAAAGGGAAACTGATATTGGTATTTTATGGAAAATTATATGATAAATTAATTAATGCTTGACGTTACATTATTATAGATTTTTAAAAATGTGAACTATTCTTTCTACTCATCATCTTTTATTACATGTTTAAGATCTTGCCTGCGTTATCCTGAGTATACTATACAAGATCGTTTTGCCAGACTCCCACACATCTGCGCTTAACTCAAGCTACACGGTAGAGAGAATCGAGCGAGACATTAAGAAGCTTCCAATGTCCAAAGAAGATCGCGAAAAAGCCAAAGATCGATGGGAATCCTTGAAAACAGATCTTAGCTTGACGGATGATAAGTACGAAGTTCTAAGTTCTCTCCGAGAGAGCCGGAATGTACAAGAATGCAAGGAGGAGCTTTTGGACGAGGAGCACCTCCGTAGATGTGCCAGAATTTTAGAAGAAGAAAATCTTCTGAAAGGATGGGTAACAATGGAGCATGTCTCAGAACTTATTGAGATTTGGAAGACGCTTACTGAAAAGGTCAAATCCAAAGTCTAAACTAGTGATGGATTCCGAGAGCAAGCAGGCTCTTGAAATACCCGCAAACGATCGTTCATAACTAATATTGTAAACAATTTTTTTGTAAAAAAAACAACGTTTTTGAAACGGTGGATCGCGATCGACCAATAAAAGAACGTCTGATTCCAATGGCATAATATGACGAATTATAAATTTAATTTTTTAAGAGCGCTGAAAAACGTGAAACAAAACTATTATGAGAAAGGTGGAATATATTGTGTTAACCTTAGGTAGTACAGGTGCTGGCGTATTTTGATACGCTACCACATAGCAAGACACAGCAAGCCATGAAAACCGAGAAACTTTGGGCAAAATTGCATAATCTCCAGTACTTTTTTACTTAAAGTTGACTCGCCTTCAAATTTAATTACACGCAATGAAAGGTTATTCTCTGTTTTACTCTGTTTGTTTTAGGATGACGTCTAGAATGCATGGCGCAAAATTATATCAACAAGTGCTTTATATATGTACATTCAGGTTTTTTCTGTGGTTAATTAAAATTTGAGTCTCATGGTTCTATTATTTTTATCTACTTTATTTACCAACTTTTGACATAAACGTCACGGCTCTGGAACTGATGACCTGACCACTTTCTAGGTGTCCGATGAGCGCACGAATTGACCAATCACAGCGCACTTTGATGTTCAGTCAAGTGGCCCTAGTACTCAGTCTTCCTTTAAGAAAAAGCGCGCGGTCTGACACTTGTTCGTCGATGATCCAGAGGGAGAACATCAAAGAATTTGAAAAATATCAATGACTTTAGTTTAAAATCATTATCTGAATTGAGAAAACATCTAAATATATTATTTACTTGCCTGGAGCATCCATATTTTGACACTTATGGCGAGGAAAATCGATTTAGTGAATGGTTTGTTTACAACATGGCGGTGCTTGTCGTTCTGGCATTTTTGAACAAGTTTTTATATTCGTCAATCTTCTAAAATTTGTTGTTTGTTCGTAAATGGTTCACCTGAAAACATCACCTCCAAAAAGCATTATGGTTGTCTCGACTTCATTTTCATCATCAAAGGAAGTTAAAATATCGATCTGTGCTGATGGAACGAGTGTTGGATCAAGTAGGTTCATCTCTTGAACTAATTTCTTGATATTTTCATTGTTATAGTTCTTTTGACGTAATTTACTATCCTTTTTATTTTTATAACCCTTGAACACTGTTTATATTTTGCTGTACTGATGTACCAGGTACTACACGACATGTAATTGTTTAATAATTCGCTTTTTTACATAATGAAAATACCACTAATCAAATAGTGCTGTTTTATGTCATCAAAATTCTATTGCTTCCTTTTGTTTAAACTATAGTGCTGTTTCCTACTAAAGTGTGATAGTTATTGCACACATTTTGCCATTCGTACTCCTCTAACTACTAAAGTTAAGACAATGCTGAATATTGTTCAATATTGTTAAATTGATGTGTTATCAAAAAAGTGTAAATAAAGTTTATTGTTTTCATTGAAGTGTTCTTGTTCTCACCAGTCTTGATGTCTGTATATATTAGCTAATCCAGGGACACTAGTACTTAGTCTGATCAGTTTCAAGACATTGGCAAAAGCTTGTTCTAGCCACCCACCACTATTAGCACTTTTGAAAGTTTCTTTATTTTGCTTTTGCTTGTTTTGGCATTTGTATCTATATATTAATAAGATATTGCAAACATAGAACATCCATTACAATTCTGTATTCATTCATTATAATTTTGTTGTTTATTATATTTCTATATTTCAGCTTTATTGAGGGATATGAATTAAATAGAATAACTAAAGGTTCAAGTCAGGACAAAACTCTAAATGAGAGCCTTGTGTATAATTTTGGGGTTATATTTTCACCCCAATAATATAAAATGTGTTGTACTACATTGTTGCATTTTAAGTCTCATAAAGCAGCATCATGCATGACTCACTGATTACTTTGAGATTGATACAAATAAAAAATCTATCTATCCTGTGTAGATAAATATATGCATTACTGACTTTATGAAAAAGCATATAAAGGTAAACTTATTCTCATTTGTGTAAAAAAAACATTTTCACATGAATGCTGTCTTACCTCTTGGACTCTTGCTATTTATATAATTGGCAAGTGCGAAGATCATGAAATTATTTTTTCCCAAGTGTTTATTGCTGCTATTTCAGTGTCATGGCTGGAAAATTCTAGCATTTGTATTATTGCAACAGTATTTGACTATTTGAAAGATCTCGTAACAATATATCTTTTGGCTAGATTTAAGAAAATCCTGATGACTTTTCAACATAAAGAAGCGATTGTAAGTGGTTTAGGGTTTCACTTTTCAAAGCGATTTTGAGTCAAAGACGAAAACAAAGCTGTAAATTTGTACAAAAGTTTAAAACATGTATAATTTATTTTCCCATATTTGTGTAAAATAACGTCTAGTTGCGATTGCTTGTGAAAACTACGCCAATAGCTTTAATAGTTTTTGAGTAATTGTTTTGTGAAAAATGCATTTTTCGCTATTTGTTCATCAAAAATGTCAAAACATGGTTCCATTCAAAAATATTTCTCTCAAAAACGGGAACGGGACCATACAGCTTTCTATCCATTTTTCGATTAATCGACAATTCTCTATAAAATATATTTCTAAGAAAAAATCGTGATGACTTCTTGCTTAAGTAATCTATGTTTAAGGTAATTAAGGTTTCTATGCAATGTCCCGATTTTTTTGTTTGATCACCTGACTTCCAAGAAACACGACCATATTAAGTCATCCTAATCTAATGGGGTTCTCGGATATTTTACTTGGTTAAAAGTTTTTTTTGGCGAAATCTGATACTATAAACCACCATAAAATAAAAAGTAAAAAATAATAATAACAAAAGTATCGTTCACAAGATGTTAACATTTTAATAAACGTACTCTTACGTTAACCTTTCAAACAAAAGCTCTCACTTTTCATACGGAACGCTAAATAAAAATAGCATAGTCATACTCTTCAGTTATTACTCGGGATTCCGTAGGAAGGTACGAAGTATAAAAAGCCCATCGCCTCGCTAGACCGATGCAAGTTTTGAAGGGATTTGTTGATTGGTCTTCCTATGTTGCTTTGATTGTGTTTCCTGCGGTACTATGAACTTAGACTCTTCCTCAGTCTCTCGCTCCGTCGCTACGCTCTCCGCATAGAGACAGTTACACCAGAATAGTAGCGAGTCTTTGATTGGCCGTTAGAATCTGATTCGTAGCTCAATTCCTATTGGTCGTATGCAAATCACAAAATTTATAAACAATGACAACGTTGAGCAGTGGTATTCAACGATCGTCGCTGGTAGTATAACGGTCATTTTTTGGTTCATTCTTTTAATTATAGCTTCTTGGCTTACAAATGAACATACATGGCATTTATTGACATTCTCAGGACGTAGTTTTTGCCCTGTGAGGTCTGTTTCTTCGACTTTTAGAGCTCTAAAATTTTCTTACAGCAACCGATCACTTGTAAAACACGTCGGTAAAACCTATCCAAAACTATCTTTATTGAACTATTGATTGTGAATAAAATGCATAATAATTTTGATTTTGGCGGCGTGTACATTTGGCCGTGGGACCCTGCCTCGGTCTGTGTTTTTGTTCTATGTGTTCTTGTTCAAACTTGTTATTTATGTTTCGCAAAGCATCCCGGGTCCAACATTTGTTGGACCTATAATCCTTTGCGAGATTCTGGTGTAACAGTCTCTATGCGGAGAGCGTAGCGACGGAGCGAGAGACTGAGTAAAAGTCTACTATGAACTTTGTCGTTCTTTGCCGCAGGCCACAAGAAAACGCGTGCTCTGGGTACGAGATTGGAACTTTGCTAAAATTTCGAGTCGAATATTGTAGATTTTCCTAGCTTCTCAAAATCGATGACTTTGAAGACTTTTTATTATTAAAAGGCACTCAAATCAATCTTTGTTCTTTGGTTTTTTTGAATAAATGTGATTTTGGTTCATTTTATGCCATTTTAGTCTTGTTTTTGTCGGCTAATGTTGTGTGTGAAAGCCGTATTTTAACAGGGGAGAATACAGACTTTTTTGAAGGGGGGAAGGGATGGCACAAGCCCAAAAATGACCAATCAAAATCCAAAATCCAAAAAATGGAATGCACGAGGTATTAAAACCCCATTGTTATTTTTTGTGGTCGTCTACAAAAAGCAGGCTAAACTGCGCATGCGCTTATGTAAGGGCACTAAGCACGTGCGTTTGAAGCAGCAGTATTCTACAGTTACAGGATCAGTGCAGAAGTTTGCAGATTATGGCTCTAATTTTGTTGTGAAATAAGCTCAAGCTACATACAAGTGCACACATCGTTCAGTAAAAGATGTCGAACGTTTTCGGAACGTGTTTACATGATTAAAGAACACCTCGATCGGGGGGGGGGTACTCCCTTCAGATCTAGGTAGGGGTGTTCCGCTGGGATCTTGTAGGGGTTACCCTGTTTATGACAAAAATACCTAACTTCCATACCCTGTTTATGACAAATTACTATTGTTTACGAACATTGTATGATTTGTATAAATATATCAATTCAGACACACGTGCTGCTCTTATCTTTTTTTAAAGTCAACGATCTTATTCCTGCCGATTTTTTGGTCCTTGAGTATGACAGGAAGTTTGGATTAAATCGGAAATAGAGTAGAATTGGATACCCTGTTCATGACACCAAGGTCGAAAAACCATACCCTGTTCAGCGGATCATCCCCATTTCGCTCTCAGGTCCGAGTCGGACACTAGCTAAAAGCGATAAACCGTTTAACAGAGAGCGAACTGGGACCGACTTATGGAATCGTCATTCATCTCATTTTTTAATGTGATTTAATGTGAGTATATCTAACTTACGTTGTAGTTGTAGGTTAAGATCTGGTCTCGAATACTGAGTTGACGTCTTTGCATTCTTGACAACTGATTTATACATGCCCAAGTCACTCATCTGCACGTTGGCTATGTATAAGTTACCAGTATCGGAAACACTGATTCGCTGATTTTCCACCAACAGCAAGTCATTATGTTTGTATGTGAACGAGGTAGTAGGGTAGCCAGGAAAAGTGTCAGTAAGTGAAAATGTATACTTGAATCCAGCATATTGTGTTGCAGTTACTCTCACAGAACCTGAGCTCACTGGGACTGTTAAATCTGTAAAAATATACATGCAAATATATAGTTAGGCATGTTTTATTAAATACATTGATTGCATTTTTGACTACATATTTAGGGATACGCCTAGTGCCCCTCCATGACAAGCCATTGCTTTATTTTGGAGATGTTGTGGGGGTTTGCTGCTTTTTTATTGAAAAAAATATTTGATTTATTTAAAGGAGCCGTCTCGCCCAGGATGCTCTGCGGTCCTGTGGTCTATCATATGCTGAGAGAGGAAATTTTCGAGGTGACCAAAAATGGCCGCTACAGAAGTAAAATCGTTTCGAATTCTCCACATTGTCTCAATCACGCAGGAGAGGACCCTCTCCCAAATCCGCTATGCAGGCACACTTACGCCATACAAGTATTTATAATTCCTCATTGGTTATTGAATGATTTTTTGAAGATCTTTTGAAGATTTGTTTATTTTACTCATTAGTAAAAAATAACAGAAGGCGCGCAAAGCATCGTGGTTGAGACAGATCCTTTAATTGCAGTGACAACCAAGCAAACAACACATGAATTAACAATACAATATCAATATTTCTTTCAACTTACACGCAATACGCAGTTTGGCTCTCTTTGATAAAGCAGTTCCGAAATTATTTTTAGCAAGACAAAAATAATACCCATCATCCTTTGCATGACGTGCGTTACTAATAACAAGTTTGCCATCTGAGTATATCTTATATCTTGCATCTGCTGTCAAGTCTCTTGACACGCCTTGTAAGTCTGTTGATATGTAAGAATACGTATATGGCCCGCTACCATCGGCTTTACAGTTTAGTGTTACAGTATTCCCTTCTGAGACCACACCTATGCTGTCTGATGGCGAGGTGCTGAGACCATCTGTAAAGGATGGTGGGTGATCTGTAAAGAATAAAAATATCAAATAAATATTATTAGTGAGTTGTTTTAAAAGTGAGACTGGTATAATAGCTATTTCAAATAACATTGTCATCACCAATAGGCGAAATAGGTCATTCCAAGACTGCTAGGAACTATGGGTATAAATATTACTGTCATTATTATTGCACCAGTTGACAAGTTATGCCATAGTTATGACTTGATTTGCTTTCTGTTGGCTCCATAAATTTTCATTTTGACTGTCCAAGATGCTATTTCTACATTCTGGCATGACTTTTACCCATCAATCCCAGTGGTCTTTGTATCAGACCTATTCATGCCTTTTGACGATGACAACGTTATTTAGAAATAGCTACAAATACGACTAATTCAATATGATATGCATTTGTACTCGACAATCATGACTCTCAACATCTTCTATAACATAAATTTGCATATAAAGTGGTAAAATAACCTAACTGAAGCTTATATGTACTCATGAATTTCTCAATGCTAAATTCGTCTTTTGGTTACACTTATTTATTAATACATTTTAATATTAATTTATTCAAAAGGGAGTGTCTATTGATTTCAGTTTTTTTTAAGAAACACAATTTTTTTATTCAATTTGCTTTTCCAGTGTCTGAAGTTATTCATATACCACTTATTTATACCGTGATTAATTCACCTAAAAATTGAGTAGTAGATCATGCATGTTCCGTTTTTCAGAATTTCACAAATTTAATCACAAATAACTATAAATACTGCCCTATACCAACATTTATGCATACACTTATTTTCCTTTCTGATGTGTTCAATATTATATCACAGAAAACATTTTGTGATTCCCACAAATGGATTTATTATTGGGAAAGTTAAACAAACCAATTTTATTGCTGGACCAACATTGGGTTCAAATTTACCCATAATTTCACCCATTAAATGGGAACATTTGCTATGCAATCCCCATCTTTAGAAAATTGGGAATTCAATTTTTTTCTGTGTATATCATTGTAATGATGCATAGATTAATTATCATGATTTTTTTCACATAAAACAACTACTTAATATGCAGAGAATCTGTACACACCTCTAAATGCCACCTGCTCTTTTATGTGTTGGTGTTTCATGGATCAGTGAAAGTTAATCGCTTGATGAACACATTGTATCTTAACCGTGCTTATACCATTATCACACATTGATTACCATACACCATGTGCTCTAGCTGTAATGGTTATTGATCACAGAAATGGCGACAATAACAAGTTTTAGAGATGTTATTGATGCAGAAAGGCATATCCACCCAATTCTCCATGTGCTCACTTGCTTATTTTGTTAAGACATGAATGCTTGCACAACTATGACTAGTGAATTTTTCTCTCTTGAAAAGCTAAACTTCACAATATTCATTTCATTGCTAAAATTTAGTGACTTAATTCATAAACATATGCTACTGGTATTGTACTATGCATCTGTGAGCACTTCATTGTGTTTAGACATTTAATTGTTTTTATAACATCATATAACATTTGTGTTGAAAAAGATAGTTTAATTAATTGAGTGACTAAACTTTAAGATTATCCCTGCGTCAGTACCTGTACCTGCATGCTGTGATTTTCTGTTTGAGCTAGGTGACATCGGAACATTAATACCATACTCAATACAAGGTCACATGACATATGCTACGTTATTCAACTATATAACTGAAGGTAAAACATCACGGTTAATCTTCATAATTAATTAATCAATAACATTAATTATCACAAAATAGCATTTGTTATGCACTAGTTGAAAGTAAGTGATTGGCCACTGCTCCCGTCCCAACCCATCCCCCACAAAATATAATTAAATATATACACAGCTCCTTCATACTCCTTTAGGAAGTACCCAGGCCTCAAAGAAATACAATTTGAAATGTAGCCTCAACCCCTACATTATTAGAATTAGTGCTCATATAGCCCTGTATGTCACATCACATACTGCACTATGTATGATTTAATGGTCAGAATAATTATAAAAATGTCATCACTATCATAATCACAATTGAATAGTAATGGTATGATATTGAATTATCAGAGTAACAAATGTGATTATTGTCGTGATGAACCTGTAGAGTATATATTACAATATCACACCACGTACTATATAATAAAACAAATACAAAATAAAATTTATCATTATTGTCATTACTGCACCATATTGCACTAATATATGATAAATGGTGTTATAAAAATGTCATCATTATCATAATCACAATTGAATAGTAACAAATATGAAATTGAATTATCAGAAAGTCACAAAATACCATATGATTGTTGTCATGAACTACTACTTAGGACATATTTATCATCAACATACCACAATCCATTTAGAAGCAGCCATCATTATCATGCTGTGATGTTAATAATTTAATTGTATCCAGTAATATATCAAGACACAACAGTAACAAAGTGGTGACCCTATGGCCACTGTTATAGCTCTTATTAAATGCAAGTTTAAACTCTCTAATTGATTATAGATTGAAAGCGATCTACTTTATAGTGAGGATGCCAGAATTGAGGGTATATTGCTCTAAAAAAACAATAGAACAGTGTACAAGATGAGACTCTCTGTTGAACTGATATTGGGGGTATATAGGTACGTATATCTAAACGTACATAAAAATGCAAATTCTTCATTTATTATAATATCAAGGGAGGAACAAAATTTTAAAACCAATAAAACTGGTTTACTGAGCTTCATTATCCTAACCAAGATATGTAAAGTCTACTGGTGAAAAACTATATTGTAACCATGTTGTATAAGACTAACATTTCATCCATTAATATGTTGCATTTAATTAATTGGTAAATGTATTGTTTTTGATAGTCTATGTGATTTTTTATTTTATTTTTGCTTTTCCAGATTTAGGCGACTTAGTTATGACCGTTCAGAATTTAAAAATCTTTTTAAACTAAATATCAAACCTGAACCAAGGATTTAGAAAATAAACGCTTAGCTTAAAATCAAATCACTGGTTCAGCTATATAATTTTTTGTTAGGAGCATGCATTTAATGCTGTTTTACACTCTAATCCATTGGTGGATCTAGGGAAGGCTTCTGAAAGGATTTCAAGTCCTTGCTTTATTAAACATTTTTTTCATTATATATATATATATTTTCAAAATCACATTATTTCATGTTTACTGGGTAATGCACCACCTCCTGAAGATGATGCACCCCCTCCTGAAAACAATCCTGGATCCACCCCTGTAATCCAAACACTTTAGAAAGCTTAACTGAAATGAGGGACATCCTTCTGAAAGTTTGCTAGACCCACCCTTTTTTTCCTTCAAGTTTGATGTTCAGATCTTTACTTCACTTTTGAGATGTGTATTGTATCTTGCAATACTCACTTAATAGCTAGAGAAATAACATTGTTTTACAGAGTCAAGTTGTTATTTCAATTTGTCATATAATACTTTTACTTTCTATTAGTTTTTTAGTTTTGGCCATCATGAGGGAAATTAATAGCATATTAATTTTTTATATCATTTTTCATTGCCTATTTATAGAACTGTAATTAAACACTGTAACTACCTTAAAATAATCATTATACATATATATCTAATAATTTATTAATAACGCAATTAAAATTACTAGATTAAAGCACTTTTTCCTCAATCAAATAAAATTGAAAGACACTAATGATTTATAGAACTGTGAAACAAACTTAATATCTTTAAAAATTGGGTCACTAATCTATTGAGACAAATTTGTCTGAAGAAAACGACGGAAATGAGATACGAAAACAGAGAAAAAGCTCACGAAAACTAAAAAAAGAAGCTACCGATTTATGCACACAATGGAAAAACATTGAAATGGTAAAATTAATTTGAACCCGATTATATCATATATTTGAATTGATTTTGTTGAAATTTGAAGCATTTTTTACGCGGGAAATGTGCAATCATTGAAACCAGTGCATCACGTACAAGAAAATGAACAAAAGAAGAACAAGAAAATATTAAATACAACAGTAAAATTTGAAACAGAATTGAAATTCTTTATGTAGCTAAATCTATTGTTACATTCACTGGTCAGAAATTTGAAATCTATGAGAAATTTGAATATTTACACGTGGTAAATGACAGGAAAAAAATTGATCGCCCAAGCTATGACTCATCGGCACCATAGCGACGCACAGGTTCTCGGGTTTAAAATTACTCATCTAATAACAATCTTTCCTGGGAATGCTAATGAATGCTACATTCTTGAGCAGATAATTCGAATTCAGTATAAAAGTGCTAGAAATTTCTTTTGTGGAAACGTGCGTTTCTTTGAGGAAGTGTAGGATCTAGTAGTGTTTTTTTTACGATGTAAGTTCAACAGACGGCGTAATTTGATCTTGGTTTAGTCTTCGGTTGAAAGAAAACGTCCTAACAATAACAGAATGTCCTAAAGGTTATCTATCAAATCCATGTACTATAAATTTTATTCATCATTCAAAATAAATTAACTCAAAATTCATTTCGTGTGCTCTAAAAGTACATTATTTTAATAATTTGGTATATCTACAATCCTTTTGTTGCAACATTTTACAGAGAGTTAACGAACTGCAGCTATAAGGGATTACACTCTTTGTTTATGAACAAAAGAGCGAACTTTGTCGTTAACAGAGCCGTTCGACCAAGTTCCCAAAGCCTACTCTAACTATGTCTATTTTCTAGGTATACTCGTACGTTTACTAATAAATGGGTCAGGAATTAATTTATCATTGAAATTGAGCTCCGCAAAAACCGCAACTTTAAGTATCGGTCACTACATTCGACCTCGCGATGAACATTGAATCGATAGTAGCAAGAAAACAGCACTCAAATGTCTTTTCTAGTTTGTTGTGTTCACCCATAACAAATGAACACTATTATTGTAGTATTTTGTAAAGTTTTGGTTTGCTTATAATATTTACTTTAGCCGTCAACATTTAGACAAAAGAGTTCCAATAGCGACCAAGGTTAACGTCATGACTCGAATTAATCTTTGTTTATGTAGAGTATTTACACAAAATTTCACATTAAAAAACCGCGAAATACGTCTCAAGAATAATATAACCAAACATCCTCTTTTCGGCTTCGCATACTTGACTATAAAATGTCCGAGTTAGCAGAAAAATATTCCGAATAAAAAAAACAACAGCTTTTGTACCGAATCCAGGTCAAATTACATGTCCTAAAGTTCTTCCTCGTAAAATCATTGTTTCAAAACATCTATTAAATAACTACAAACTTTCTACCTATAAATTGAGCAACTTACCTTTCGATATGACAAGATGAAATAACAACACAGAAAAGTACAAAGTTAGCTCAATCGGCCACAACATTTTGCGCTCTCCCGAAACTTTTTGACTGTCAATCGACTTCAGTACGTTAGTAGAATCACACAAACTCCATCATTGAACAAATAGTTGCCATTATAAACTGTAGTATTCTTCTTCCTCGTAGCTTTTTTACAAAACACAAAGATCCATATCCAAAATCCCTCTCTCCACAAGCGATCCAAAGTTTCCTTAACAAGCGAGTGATCTTTTCATGAGAGAACGGCCTCTACTCGTATGAGCATTTAGTTCTTCAAAAATGTTTATGCGTTTTGTTATATTCAAACAAACTTCAGGAAAAACTGCTACTCAAATGCCTAGAAAAGTTTAAATTACCAACACAAAATCCTTAATGATATCCAAAGATCGGCTTTTGTAAACTTTAGTATTTGTATTTTGAAGTGTGTGCCAAAAACAAGTTAAAACTTTGACTCGCGAATGTGATTAGCGTGAAGAAAAGCCATTGAACCGTGAATTACCACGTGATTTCACCTCAGCGTCTGATTGGATAGTTTTCTTCAAGAGCAAATCAATCAGCTGGGAAGAACCATTTATTTGCATAAATCAAAATAAGTAACAAAAGACTCTCAGCATTTGTCGTTGAAATCTCTTGATTCTGACAGTGATGAGATGAATTCAATAAACTGTCTATGAACTTTTAATTATGAACATCTTTTAAAGGAATGTAGTATTATAAAGAAAATTTTCGAGAAACTCCATTGACTGGAGAATCCATTTTCAATTCTTGTGCCAAAAACGTGTTTTAAGCTATTACTCGCGAGACTGACTTTGTTTACGAGTCGTTGCACTAAACTTAATTCAAACTTTTAAAAACTTTTTTCGGATATGTTTTGGCTACTAACAGTACATATGACACGAACGGTGTAAATCTACGGTGGCCCAGAAGTACGGTGGCCCAGAAGGGACAACGCAAACAAAAGCAAACCACAACAAACAAAAAAGTCGCACTGCAAACAAAAAAAATCGCACTGCAAACAAAAAAAGTCGCACTGCAAACAAAAAAGTCGCACTGCAAACAAAAAAGTCGCACTGCAAACAAAAAAGTCGCACTGCAAACAAAAAAGTCGCACTGCAAACAAAAAAAGTCGCACTGCAAACAAAAAAGTCGCACTGCAAACAAAAAAGTCGCACTGCAAACAAAAAAAAGTCGCACTGCAAACAAATCCCAAACTCTATGCGCACACATGTAAACCGTTATCACGGGCTCATATTCAGTCAAGGCAACTAAGCAAACAATCACGAAGAACTACCAGCAGGCTCTGAGAGAGAGATAATTGAGCATTATTTTTATAGAGGATTTCGTTACGATGATATAATCCTTTTCCTGGAGAAATACCACAACATAGACATCAACGACGACCACAGATAGCCCAAGCTAGCGTAAATAAATAAATAGAACATAAATAACCATAAATAACATAAATAAATAGACAATACACATATACAGACTTTAACTTTTATCATTTTTTTATTTTTTTCGTTTTATTGTTAAAAACGCTCACAAACAGCTATCTTGGGCTACCTGTGCGACAACTGAATGATTATGGTCTAGAACGTCGTGAATCTGATTGCGACGAGCAAAGTGTCAAGGAATAATACGTCGTGAAATAGCAAATGGACCCGATAGCCTCAACGGTTATCGTACCATGTGGAATATCTTGAGAATCAGGTATCACATTCATGGGCCAAGACGCGTAGTTGCTTCGTTATTACGCGACATTGATCCCCAATTTGCTGCAGTGGAACTCGAGTTCGAGTTGGAAGGAGTATAAGACGTTGAAATGACGTGAAATCTCTTCTTGTATGGCCTTTCTGAGTTCTTCTTGCCAACTCACCATCTTGGAATGTGAAAGGGCACGAAAATTCACACGAGCCCTCAGTGTCATTGCTGACATGCGCAAGCGCATGCGCACGTTTTTTTTTTTGTTTGCAGTGCGATTTTTTTTGTTTGCAGTGCGACTTTTTTTTGTTTGCAGTGCGACTTTTTTTGTTTGCAGTGTGACTTTTTTTGTTTGCAGTGAGATTTTTTTTTGTTTGCAGTGCGACTTTTTTTGTTTGCAGTGTGACTTTTTTTGTTTGCAGTGCGATTTTTTTTTGTTTGCAGTGCGACTTTTTTTGTTTGCAGTGTGACTTTTTTTTGTTTGCAGTGCGACTTTTTTTGTTTGCAGTGTGACTTTTTTTGTTTGCAGTGTGACTTTTTTTTGTTTGCAGTGCGACTTTTTTTTGTTTGCAGTGCGATTTTTTTGTTTGCAGTGCGACTTTTTTTGTTTGCAGTGCGGTTTTTTTTGTTTGTTGTGGTTTGCTTTTGTTTGTGTTGTCCCTTCTGGGCCACCGTACAGAAGGGACAACACAAACAAAAGCAAACCACGACAAACAAAAAAAAAGTCGCACTGCAAACAAAAAAAGTCGCACTGCAAACAAAAAAATCGCACTGCAAACAAAAAAATCGCACTGCAAACAAAAAAGTCACACTGCAAACAAAAAAGGTCGCACTGCAAACAAAAAAAAATCGCACTGCAAACAAAAAAAGTCACACTGCAAACAAAAAAAGTCGCACTGCAAACAAAAAAAAGTCGCACTGCAAACAAAAAAAAGTCGCACTGCAAACAAAAAAAAGTTGCACTGCAAACAAACAAAAATCGCACTGCAAACAAAAAAAGTCGCACTGCAAAGAAAAAAAAGTCGCACTGCAAACAAAAAAAATCGCACTGCAAACAAAAAAAATCGCACTGCAAACAAAAAAAACGTGCGCATGCGCTTGCGAATGTCAGCAATGACACTGAGGGCTCGTTTGAATTTTCGTGACCTTTCACATTCCAAGATGGCGAGTTGGCAAGAAGAACTCAGAAAGGCCATACAAGAAGAGATTTCACGTCATTTCAACGTCTTATACTCCTTCCAACTCGAACTCGAGTTCCACTGCAGCAAATTGGGGATCAATCTCGCGTAATAACGAAGCAACTACACGTCTTGGCCCATGAATGTGATACCTGATTCTCAAGATATTCCACATGGTACGATAACCGTTGAGGCTATCGGGTCCATTTGCTATTTCACGACGTATTATTCCTTGACACTTTGCTCGTCGCAATCAGATTCACGACGTTCTAGACCATAATCATTCAGTTGTCGCACAGGTAGCCCAAGCTAGCTGTTTGTGAGCGTTTTTAACAATAAAACGAAAAAAATAAAAAAATGATAAAAGTTAAAGTCTGTATATGTGTATTGTCTATTTATTTATGTTTCTTATGGTTATTTATGTTCTATTTATTTATTTATGCTAGCTTGGGCTATCTGTGGTCGTCGTTGATGTCTATGTTGTGGTATTTCTCCAGGAAAAAGATTATATCATCGTAACGAAATCCTCTATAAAAATAATGCTCAATTATCTCTCTCTCAGAGCCTGCTGGTAGTTCTTCGTGATTGTTAACCGTCACTTGAAGCGCCATTTTTGCTTAGTTGCCTTGACTGAATATGAGCCCGTGATAACGGTTTACATGTGTGCGCATAGAGTTTGGGATTTGTTTGCAGTGCGATTTTTTTTGTTTGCAGTGCGACTTTTTTTTGTTTGCAGTGCGACTTTTTTTGTTTGCAGTGCGACTTTTTTTGTTTGCAGTGCGACTTTTTTTTGTTTGCAGTGCGACTTTTTTTGTTTGCAGTGCGACTTTTTTTTGTTTGCAGTGCGACTTTTTTTGTTTGCAGTGCGACTTTTTTTGTTTGCAGTGTGACTTTTTTGTTTGCAGTGCGATTTTTTTGTTTGCAGTGCGACTTTTTTTTTGTTTGCAGTGCGACTTTTTTTGTTTTCAGTGCGACTTTTTTTGTTTGCAGTGTGACTTTTTGTTTGCAGTGCGATTTCTTTTGTTTGCAGTGTGACTTTTTTGTTTGCAGTGCGATTTTTTTTGTTTGCAGTGCGACTTTTTTTGTTTGCAGCGCGTTGTTTTTGTTTGCAGTGCGTTTTTTTTTTGTTTGTTGTGGTTTGCTTTTGTTTGCGTTGTCCCTTCTGGGCCACCGTATAAATCGAATGTTTTTGATCAAGTGTTTGAAATGGAAGTTTTAGCAGAAATTATTTTAAAAACTGATCAAGATATACAAATACAAATTTATACTTAATCCTTGTTTATCCTCAGGGATAAACGTAGTTAATGTAATTAATTGATTATCATTGTGTAACGGCAGAAGGCATTCTAAAACTCTCTCAATGGCGACCACTTCAAGTTTCGTGATATAGCCAGCGGTGACTACAACTTTTGACAACTTTTTTCAATAGTACTTTCTTGATGTCATCGTTTCCAAGTCCTTACCATGGGGAGAGGTACATGCCCCCCCCCCCCCCCCCTCCAGATTACATCTTGAATTGATCTTATAAATGGTATACTAATTAAAGCTGTTTTGACTATTTATTTTGAACAATTAAGTTAACATTTTTACTGCAAAATGTTCGTTGCCCACGCCCTTCCGTCCCAATATTTTTACCGCCGCTACGAGCCTGGTTTTCAAGTTGCGCACCTTAAGTTATGAGTCTTTTATCCTGCAATTATTCAATTATTTTGTTTTGAAGTTGATGTGCAAAAACAAAGGCACATTGAGCCTGAATTTGAAAACAAACTATAAGACCATGTCCACAATAAGCCGAATGAAATTGAAAACGAAACTTTATTTATCCAGTTGGGCCTTCTGTCCACACTAAAACGCGCACATCTGAAATAATTTTATAAACTATAGTATCTTTTGATGAGAAAAGTTTGTGACGGTTTCGGAACAAAAGATACATTTTCACATTTATCCGACTTAGTGTATAACCATATGCAACCACTGCCTATCACACATTTGTGTAGATTCTGCTGTTCAAATACTCCATTGTGATTGGATATTGGAAGACAATTTGTCTAGGTGTCCTAGTGATGAAAGCGAGTACTCGGTGTAAATTTGAAACAAAAGTGCATGTAAAAAGAAAGATAGAAAGAAAAGGGAATAAAAAAATTGTTGAGGGTTGAGTGTGCATGGGGCCTCAGTCGTTTTAATAAAAGAAAGACAAATACAGTTAACAGATAAAATAAATTCAATTCACCACAAAAAGATCAGAGAAAATGAAGTTATTTTACCGTCAGTGAATTCACGTGGATTTGGTATCCAAACAAACAAGCATCTTATTACATGGCACACTTTTGAGACAATTAGACTATTGAGATTATTTGCTGGTATTATATGTAAGAAGATTACAAGCCATGTGGAATCATACACACACCAGTAACACGACATGGAATCAACTGGTCAAATAAACATGCATGAAAGAATATGAATATCAGCTTAACTTGTACTGTAGACATCAGGCCGCCTCATGTGGCTAAAACTACCAGCTTTAACGAATTGACCGTCTATAAAAAAAACTTCATTAAATTTCTCTGTATTGAAATTAAAGCCTTCCAATATATAGAAATAACAAGAGAGTAAATAATTAAGATTCGTAAAAGTGGGTCGTAAAAGCTTGTGGAGTTAGCACATAAAGTTTGATGTAATTTGTTCAATCTTGGGTGTAACTGAATGGACAAGATGGTGAGTTCCGTGCAATCGCGCAAGCGAAAAACAAGCAGTCTGACGGTTTTTTCCTTCTTCCTAGGAGAGGGTTTGAAAGAAAGAAAGAAAGAAAGAAAGAAATCAAACAAATAAATAAATAAATAAATAAATAAATAAATAAATAAATAAATAAATAAATAAATAAATAAATAAATAAATAAATAAATAAATAAATAAATAAATAAATAAATAAATAAATAAATAAATAAATAAATAAATAAATAAATAAATAAATAAATAAATAAATAAATAAATAAATAAATAAATAAATAAATAAATAAATAAATAAATAAATAAATAAATAAATAAATAAATAAATAAATAAATAAATAAATAAATAAATAAATAAATAAATAAATAAATAAATAAATAAATAAATAAATAAATAAATAAAAAAATAAATAAATAAATAAATAAATAAATAAATAAATAAATAAATAAATAAATAAATAAATAATGATTGAATGAGGAAGAGACATTCTTTTCTTCTCACAAGAGCAAAAAACTACGGGTGTTGCAACTGTTGTTCCTTTGTTTGTTTCAGTTCAATTTGTTCGATTCAGTGTTTGCTTGTTCACTTTGGTTTGCTTGTGTGTTTGTTGTCAGAATTTTTTTATTTTATTGTTTTTATTTAGTTGTTTGGCTTGTTTGTGTGTTTTTTTGTGTGTGTGTGCTGCCGGTTTTTGTTATTTCGGCGACCGTACACCAGGCATACCTCTCGACCCTCTGATGGCCCTGCTTGCATTGTGGTAAAGTACACAAAGTAGGGAGTGCTATGCATTTTGTGCCCGGGGGGGGGGGGGTGACTCCGAGGGTAAACGATCGGGGATGCTCGTCGTATCTTTTAGGGGTAAAAATCGACGATTTGGTATCTTTTAGGATTTAAAAAATGAAATTTGCCAAATTCTTACTTTTTGGTATCTTTAAGGGGTTGAAAGCCACTGAAACTCGTGATTTTGGTATCTTTTAGGGTTGAAAAATTTGCGAAGCTACGCCCTGTCCGGTATCTTTTAGGGGTATTTTTGAAAAATTCCGAAGAGCATCCCCGATCATTTATCACCGGAGTCCCCCACCCCAGGATTTTGTGCTTATTTAAATATCAAGAGCAGAGACTCTGTCGGATCTGAGCCCATGTCCAAGGACGGTAGCCGTGTGAAATAAATTATACACATCATCGAATAAAATGATGAGCCGAACTAAAATATATTTGAGTACTTGGTGTGAAACAAATGAAGGAGGCAAAATTGCACGCTTGGTTGGAAATAATTCTATTATAGATGCTGAGTAGCTAGCATTGATGGTTCAATTCAATTCATTGGATCAAATAAATCATACTGCGCTGAAAAAGTATCGAAAAAAACAGGCCAAATTAGTTTGCTCCTAACCCATTATCTTTTGGAACAAAAGCGCATGCCTTTCCAATCGAAATATTAAGCCATGTATGCATATGTTAAATTCATTTGTAGAACGACATTTCATTCATAAATAGCTGACAGAGTTCGACGCGGGACTCAAGTGCGCCGAATGAACTTCGCAGCACGCTGCCGTGAAGGAGGTCAGTGGTTTCTTGCCGAGACTCTAGACGTCGATGAATAGCTATTATTTTTGATACATGAAACGTAACACATATCAATATAAAAATAGAGTTAGGTTGTTTGTTTGATATATGGAGCTCGGACAATTGCAGAAAAATCGATAGTTCAATCTTCAAAAAGATGCTTAATGAATCTTAACGTTCCTCATTAGAAATTAAATGTCAAACTGTGTATTTTCAATGCCTTTAGTGCGACTTGGCCCTTTTATTTGCACTCCATACAGGTATAATTATAGCCAACTGAACTTATTCGAGTATAGACGTACCAACCAATGTGGGGTGGGAGGGGGGAGGGGTTGGCTCCCATGTAAAAGCATTGAACATGCTCGTCGAAAATTTTCAATTAAAGATAGCACCAAGAAATGCTAGAAAATGTTAAAATATTCAATAGTTGAAAACTGAATATTCTTTGATAATCGTAATTTCAAAAATACCAGAGATATAGCCTAAAAGCATTTGGAAAGTTACAATATATCTGGACAGCCTATACGAGGAACTACATTAATGGCTGTTACCCTCAAGTGATTCGACAAGCACCCCCGATGCTTTTATATGGGGCCTTCCCCCGTCGGCGCACCAATACCATGGTCATGTTTGGCCTTCTTTTAACACAAGTGAATAGTATTGGTTTGGAGGCTTGTCGCACTCTGTCGCACTGATTGCATCAACATCGATTGATGATTATTAATCAGCTCATTAATTTGCGAATACTCAGAGGCTAGGTTGTTGAGAATGACTCTTGCTGCGTCAAATCCATAACAGTTATATGTAGTGCGTAAATAGAGCATCTCATCTAATATCTCAATGCACTTTATAATCTTATAATATTTATAGTATGTAATCCGGTTTTACAAGCATAAGGTTGATTAGTAGTTAGTAATTAGTAAGCATTAGTGTAGGATAACCGAGGATACTGAATGGCTGCAACTACACGCCTACCAAACACTTTATACCCACAAAGTTATACCGCCTGTTAATTGGTCATACCACAGTATTTGGTGTATATAAGTCAAGCCTAGAACTCGTCGACTCCAAAGCACAGCTAATTACACAGCAACAACAACAACTACAACGAAAAAACAACAACAAAAAAACAAAAAACAGCGAAACAAATATCAGCGAGAACAACGAAATCGGCAGAAGAGTAATCATGAGAACAAAAACAGTAATAACCGGGCCATTGATGTTTATAGTAAAATATGACATAAAATGTCATTAAAAAATATAAAGTTACTTATTTAACAAAATAAATATTCTTAACTTTTAAAAACTATTTACAAAACCAACTCTTTACTAAACCATCACTTATGATGTATATATTATATGTCCCCTGAATATTTCATTGTTTCAATTCCCTTATGAGTTTCATTCCGTTTTTTTTTTTTTTTTTTTTGAAACACCATAACATTGTACACTTGTTTAACCGCAATATTTGAGTACATTTTCCCAAACTGCTTTATTTGCAAATGTTAAGTGGTTCCTGGCTTGGCTGGCATGTTGCGTGACCGACTCTTGATTAACGGAAACCCCTAAGGTAGATGTCCTTTCAAAGTTCAGATTGCTACGTTTGAGCGACCTGACGACTCCGCCTGGTTAACATCAGAACTATCAGCGTGCAACTTCACAATGTGCTTTCTTAAATTTCGTTTCCTTCCAAAGCCCTTTCCGCAGTATTCACACTCGAAGGGGCTCACTCCAGTATGTTTTGCAATATGTCCAAGTAAATCATACCTATCTCCGAAACGTTTTTCACAATAATGACAACCAAATGGCTTAACTCCAAGGTGTACCCGAACATGACGCTTTAAGTTGTTCTTTCCGCTAAACTTCTTTTCACAATAAGTGCACTGGAATGGTTGCTCGCCAGTATGTACTCTCGTGTGACGAACCAAATCAGTTTTACAGCCAAATTTTCGACTGCAAATGTCACAAGTGAACGGACTGGTTTCGCCAGCGTGTTTTCTGACATGTGCGATTAAACCACTTTTTTGCTGGAACCTCTTTTGGCAGTAAGAACACTCAAAACGTTTTACCCCCGAGTGGGATAAAACATGACGCTCAAGCGCTTGTTTAACTCGGAAACGTTTCTTGCATTCTGAGCATTCGAAAGGACGGATGTCTTTATGACTCATGATGTGTCGATTTAAGTTGTATTTTTGAGTAAAGCATTTTCCGCAGATTTCACATTCGAAAGGTCTGTCTCCCGTGTGGCTACGAATATGCAAAGTCAATTTGGAGTTGTTTTCGCAACGTTTTTTGCAGAAACTACACTCTAATTTTGCATTGTTATTTTTCTGTCGTTTTCTTTTTGGTTCTTTTTTGCCGGGGTCAACGTCTTGGTTATCAACAGTATCATCATCATCATCATCGTCATCATTTGCTGGATTATGATCATCATCGTCAGCATCATCATCATCATCACAATAACCACCACCATCATGATCATAGTCGTCGATTTCAAAGTCATTTTTGTTTGCCCCATCATGGGGTTCTTGGACATCATAATCATCTCCAGCAGAACCAGAGGTGGTATCGTAAAATTCAGAATCATCATATTCGTGCTTAGTCGTTGCACTGTTAAAATGCTGTTTGAAAAAATCCGAGCAAGAACATTGTACTTTGACATCATTCAACGCATGAGCTACTGACAGCATTTCGCCCATATCGTTGGTCTCCTTTTCTTGCTTTATATGTACAATGGGAACATCCGCTGGAGTGCTGGGGTTCGTAGTCATATCTAACCTTTCAAACAAAATATGACAATCAATGGCAAAATGTATAGATTAATGCATATAACTAGAAGAAAAGACAATCGAAACCCAGACACGATTTTACTTGTTGTTTTTTTAATCTGGTTTACTGACTGAAATCCAAGCACATACCGAGAAAAAGGTCTGGATATAATGCAATTTATCCATGTTTGGTTTTTCTATGAAAGCCACTTAAAAAAACAAAACAAATAAAACCCACTAAAACCATGTCTGGTTTCCAATCAGTTTTTTGTGTGATATATTTGATTGGATTTGACCGGCCATAACCGTGTTGTTAATTTGTATCTCCAAATCTTGATGAAGTCATCAGGTACACTTGAAAAAGATTATGAGACCATGCTGCTTAAAAGGCTTCAAATGTTGATGTTGATACACAAATAGGTATATATTCTAAGCCATTGAATATTCATGAGCCATCCTGATGACGTCATTAGTATTATTTAAGAGCTAATCAATTATTCATCGGTCTCATTTGCCGCGAACCCGTGTAAGTGGAAGAGCTCTCGTTTGGTTGGTTTTCGTTCGCCCAGCAGTACTACTCGAATATGTCTTTAAACGACCTTGTTGCACCTTTAGAGAACCCAGTTCAGGATGAAGGCGAATCTATTTCGTCGGTTGCGTCGGCTGTTGAGTTGCCAAACGTGGTGAATCCAACATTAGCTGCTTCAAGTACTACTAGTGCTCCAACGACCTCCGTGGTTTCGGTGGTGCCAGGACCTGTGTCAAGCCCTTCAGTTTCTGAACCTGGGAAAAGTACGGTGACTCAGGTTTCAGAGGTATGTTTGAAGCTTTAAGTTGTTTTACAATTTTATAAGGTTTTCGTTGCACACGTGTGCTTTACAGTTTACGTTTGTAAATGTAGGGTAGCAGTCTTTTGTACATTTACGTTACATTCTCCTGTTTAGTTTTTCAAGTTTAGCCGATTCAGTATATTCTCTTCGCTTTTATAACTCTTAATCTAAAAATTTACTGTATAGGTTTTGTTTTACTTGCTCGTGTACATTTAAAAAAAATTTCTTTTGTGCCTTAATCATTGACCTTTCTCGTGTGTATCCTAGTGGAAAGTTATTTCTTTGTGTTCTAAATTTATAGTTTTGCTGTATTTATGTCTTTTGTAGCGTAAATTAGAACTTTTATTCCTCCATGTTCGTACTAAGATACAAAGCAACTGTTGTGGACGCTAAGTCACGTCGATTACCCAATAGGTCGGTAAGACAATGTAATATTAAACCCGATAGGTCGGGTTGTATACGGCAGTATTAGGCGCCCGATAGGTTGGGCAGGTTAAAGTATAAATATTAGACCCGATAGGTTGGGTCGTATATGACAATATTAGGTGCGCCAGATAGGTCGGGCAGGATAAAGTTTAACTATTAAACCTGATAGGTCGGGCCGTATATGACAATATTAGGTGCGCCCGATAGGTCGGGCAGGATAAAGTATAATTATTAAACCCGATAGGTCGGGTCGTATATGACAATATTAGGTGCGCCCGATAGGTCGGGCAGGATAATATAATATGAGAACCCGATAGGTTGGGTCGAATTAATAGATATGTTGGACTCAATAGGCTTGGTCGAATTTTCTGTTTTAGAATATTTAACCCGATAGGTCGGATTGGGTAGATGCATTTTAACCCGATAGGTCGGGTCAGATAGTCTGAAATTGAAATTTGGGAAGTCTGGTGGCATCTAAAGAGGAGGCCGACATTGCCAAGGCCATTGACAAAACTATGAGGCAAGCCTCTGCTGGGCGAACGAGTAGGCCTCCGACACTCTACTCGAGGCGCAACAGGGGCCCCAGAAGATGCTTCATTTGTAATCAAGAAGGACACATCGCAAGATTCTGTCAGCAGAATCAGTTGGGGGTTAAGCGTCGCTAACAGCAATTGGGTCAATCTACTGACCGGCAGAGTAAACAATTACGACACGGATTGGACTTGGATAATAGATTGAAATAGTGCTTTGTAATGTTATAAGGATATGTGTCAAATAAATTATTTTCATTTGGATCCACTGTTTTATTATACTATCACTCTTTAGTTCGTAAATCTAACGGTTTTATTGGCTGTTTTATTTTGTTTTAACCTTATTTCGAGAAAAGAACCTCACACAAGCGTTTTGTCTATCAGGACATGCCCTTGAGCCCGCCTTAGCGAGCTGCGTGATGGTCACTTTTTCTCGGGCTTGGGTTAATCAATGTTAAAATCGCGTTTCGGTTGTTTTCAGACCAAAAATTTAATTTCTACCCGCTGTCGGTAGTGAAAGAGTACATGGATAGAAAAATCGTATGGATGCGATCGGATAAGAGCCCAAGCTCGGAAAATGTGGCCAGTACGCCGGAAGTAGTGCTCGCAGACTTGGAGAGAGTGATAATGGGCGAAAAGGGTGATATCCGAAGGCTTTGTTTTCGGAACCCAGAGACCTTTAGAGCGGGCGAAATCCACAAGCACACTGTCATGTGAGATCATATTCTAGAAGAATGCCCAGAAAGGGATAGGATTTCAAATTGGATCCATAATGGTATAAACGTCATGGAATTCATGAAACCCTTTAAAGGATCTTATAAAGGGATCTATTACGACTCACAGTACCCCCCGAAATGCGTTTTTAAGAATCATAAAGTTTGTGGGCGTTTCGAGCAGTTTATTTCGCAAACGCTGATTGATCGTATTCGTATTGGAGCAGTTCATGTTTGGGGTGAAGTTGGAAAGGTTGACCCCCCCTGGCTGGTACTGCCATTGACAGTGGAGCCCAATAAACCTCGTTTGTGCGTTGATGCTAGATTCCTGAACTTATGGATGAAGGAAACCCCTTTTAAATTAGCCCAATAAACCTCGTTTGTGCGTTGATGCTAGATTCCTGAACTTATGGATGAAGGAAACCCCTTTTAAATTAGACACTTTAGTATCCGTTCCTCAGTTTGTTTACCGTAGCTCACATCTCTCAAAATTAGACGACAAATCTGGCTATGACCATGTCCGTTTGACTGAACGCTCCCAAAAATATTTCGGGATAGAGTGGAAAGGCTGGTGGCTAGTGGCCACCACCCTACCGTTTGGGTGGAAGAATTCACCTTTTGTATACCAAACCATTGGTAGTTGTGCGACCTCATTCCTTCGCCAAAGGGGTGTTGCTAGTTCATTATACATAGACGACCGCCTCATCGGTGAGATTTTCACAGAGAGAGGTTTTTGGTCGCTTGGAATGGATTTACGCGGGAATGAATTTAGTCAAGCAGCGGCAGAGGCAGCGTTATATCTCATGTGCGTTGTGTTAACAAGCTTGGGGTATTTTCTTGGTCTAAGGAAGTGCATTCTTCGGCCCACTACGACAGTGCAATTCCTTGCGATGATTGTCGATACACATGCGCAAGCTTTTGTTATCCCGCAGGATAAAAGGATAAAGTTTGCAGAGTTAAGGGAAGCCATCCTGGCGTGTAAATCTTCTACTTCGCTAAAGTCGATTCAGAGGATTATGGGAAAATGCTCCTCATTCTCGCTAGCTTTTCCCGGAGCAAATTCTATATAAGGGAAATGGCGACGGCTGTGAGCAAGGCGTGCAAGGGCATGGATATAACCCTTTCAGAAAACTTGAGAGAACAGTTGAAATTTTGGCGATTTCTAGACACTTGGTCTACACCCATTCCTTGGAGACAAGAGGGTCATGTTGCGCTCAGAATTTCAACTGATGCTTCGGCTTTCCGATGGGCTGCAAAGATACATTTGGTGACCGGGGAGAAGGAGATTGGTGACTACTGGACCGAGGATTTGCGCCAGAATCACATCAACGTCAAAGAGATGTACGCAGTTTTGTTAACTATACGGTCCCTTCCTCTGTCCGTTAAGGACTGTAGAGTGGATATTAATGTGGATAACCAGGTAGCCCTCAACGCGTGGCATGGTCGGGGACCAAAATCCTTTAAGCAGAGCAATGTGGCCCGCCTGTTATTTCAAGAGGTTACTAAGAGGAATTTACAAGTGGAGATGTCCTACGTTCCTTCAGATGCCAATCAAGCGGATTATTTTTCTCGTACACTCTCGCGGTCGGACGCCATGTTGTCACCGGTAGCTTGGAGTAAAGTACAGGCGGCGTTCGGGGGAGACTCGGGTCACAACCTCGATTTGATGTCCCTCGACTCGAATGTTCAAAGAGATTTCACTGGAGCACCGTTGCGTCATTTTACCCCGTTTCCAACTCCCTTGTCAGGCGGTGTGAATGTTTTCGCTCAAGATCTTTCTGCCTGTGATGGAGTAGTTACTAATGCTTATGTGTATCCTCCATTCTCACTCATTGGTCCTTTGTTGCGTTTGGTCATCTAGAGCTGTTGTAACCATAGTAGCACCGAAGTTTTCGCCTCTACCTGTTTGATGGCCCATGATCAACGCTATGGCGGTCGAGAAGCAGTTGTTAGCGCTTAAAGGAAGCACGGACAGTGTGTTATTTCCCTCGAAGAAAGGATATCATTATCAAGCTCTCCAGAATGAACTGTGGGTGTTTCGTGTGGCTCCATGCTAACTGTATTATTAAAACGATTAATGTTATAAGATATATCAATAAATGCTGTATTAGATAAAGCAAATGTAGTATTGAGGTCTTTGTTTCATATTATCCTTTTACAGATCCTCCCTTTAGTACCCAGGCTTTTTGTACCAGCTGTGGCATGCCCTAGTTGTAGCTACCCCAATGACAAGGTTTTCCGATTTTGTCAGCGTTGTGGCTACAAACGTCGGACGCTTTCGGAGGATTCAGCGCAAGGCCCAAGGTTGGTGGTAAACTGGGGTGAGATCCAGAAAAGAAAGGGAATTTTAGCAGAGAGGTCATCTAGCACTCCTTACTCGAAACAAAAATCGTCTTTGGAAAAAGAGTTTTCTCTTTTCTTGGCTCAGTATCAACCTCCAAAAGACATTGTAGGCTCATCTCCTGATGACATAATAAATTTTCTAATATGGAAAGACGGGTCTGGAAAAACCAAGGTTCACACGGACGAATGTCCAAATTTTGGTAATAAAAAGGAGACGTCTTGTTCATGTCCTACGAGGCTGGCCTACACTACAGTCGATACTTTGATTGGAAAGCTTAGATCGATTTTTAATCGTTTGGGTAGGCAACAGGATGAAGCAACTTTGCCTGGATATGGAAATCCAGCCGCGGACATCTCAGTAAAAAAAAAAAAATACCTGTCATCCATACGAGAGGAACAGTTACGAGCGAGAATTTTACCCTCCCAGGCCCAACCTCTTTTCCTTCGAGACTTAGCTGTGATATCAAATCAGGTCTTGAGGAATTTAAAAAGAGTCGCTAACACAAAAAGCCAAACATATATTTATGCACGAGACCAGGCATTTTTCAAAGTGCAATTTTTTGCGGGGGACCGTGGAGGAGATTTGGGCCGAACGAAGTCCAAGGAGGTGCTTTTCTCTCAGGATAAGGATGTGATGATTTTTAATCACACAATTACGAAATCAATGAGGGAGGGAAGCACGAATATGTTTGCACTCAAGAGGTACAAGGACCCCGGTCTGTGCCCTATAGTGGCCCTGGAGGTGTATGCTAGGATATGTGACCACCTGGGCATCCCGATAAGGCAAGGGTACCTATTCAGGCCTACAAGCCGCTCTGGTGAAGTTTCACCGTTGCCTTGGGATTCTTCCGCTGCTCAGGCTAGACTTAGTTTCTACACCAAGGAGTTGGAGATATTCAGGGGTCGACGAGTTACGTTACTCGGTTTGCGTAGCGGCTGTGCTATATCACTGGCTTTATCAGGAGCGGATATGAACACAATTATGGGTCATGTTGGTTGGAAAACCGAGGCCACGGCGAATCACTATGTCAAATTACAAAGGGTTCTATCAACCAAGGGAGCTGCGGAAATGCTTTCGCAACTTCCGGATAACCTGCCCGACTCTTACAATGAATTAAACAGCATGCACGGATTTGTACAAGCCCTCTAGCTAGGATGTATTAATTAGATTGGGTTGGGGTAAACTAGAGCGAATGGTTGGCGAGATAGGGATACATTACAATATTTTGGGATTATGAGAAATAAGGTTGGGATCTGTGATGGTTAAGGTTGGGAGGTTAGTAGTTAAGAAAGTAAAGACAGGCTATAGCTGGTTCGAAGGGTATTACGGACTAGCATAAAGTGCGAGGAAGGGCGACTATCCATATCTTAATTAATGCTAATGAACAAAGCAGGATGGGTTATGTACTATTCTAAGCCATTGAATATTCATGAGCCATCCTGATGACGTCATTAGTATTATTTAAGAGCTAATCAATTATTCATCGGTCTCATTTGCCGCGAACCCGTGTAAGTGGAAGAGCTCCCCTCCCTGCCCACCCTGTTTGTTCATGGTATTGATCCTGACGACTAAGCTCGTCAGGGCGACTATCCATATCTTAATTAATGCTAATGAACAAAGCAGGATGGGTTATGTACGAGTGCAAACACTAAAATTCATGTGTGCAACAGTTGTCACTATTTAGTAGTATATACATCACTAATTAAAGAAAAGAAAACAATAGAATTAGCATAAAATAGTACTAATTATGTTGCACACTTTAAGTGCGGGCACTCTACAAAAAAAGTTGAAAATAACTAATATCGGCTAACTTGGAAAGCATGCGGCACGATCAGCAGCTCTTGTTACCAACTGTCAAAAAACACCATAACCTACCTCAAAACTTAAATAAACACAACTTCCTTCACTTCTTCAGCACATAAGTAAATCGTTAGACCGATGTTTTTGAAATTGAACACAAAAATGCTTAATAATACGCAATTTTCACAACGCCGTTTCAACATCACTGACTCACTGAGGTAGATAATCTCCAGGCGTTCCTGAAAATCTGGAGAAACTGGGACTTACAATTTAGCACAGGGAGCCCGCTTATATCTGTGACAAAGCAAAGGGAACGTTGGAAATGTTGTTTATGCTGCAAAAATATGCATTGAAGGATGATCAGTGGACAATCGCGGATAATCATTGAGAAAACTGATCTATGTTTTTCGTTGTTGTTGTTGTTTTTTACTTTTAATATGAAGGATGCTTCTACATTTTGTGTTCCCTCACAAAAGTTGGTAATTTATTAAATTTTCGCGAACGAAGGGGGGCGTTTATTAGAGAGGGGCGTAGATGGGCGTTTATTAGAAAATGGAAAAACTGAAAGTCTAATCTGATGACAGGCAAAATTTAAAAAGGTGTTAACAAAATACGTTTTGCATTTGTAGAGTGGTGTTTTCATCCTGCAAATCCGTGACGGTTTTAGTACAGACACTAGGAATGTGTCAACATTTTTATACTATAGTCGGAATCGATTGGTATTCTGTTTGTAAATCTTCCAACGATTTTACAACCTGATTATCTTATTTCAGTCAATTTGGCGCGCTGCCCCTACCCTGCGAGCAGAGTCTACAAGGTAAAAGTAGACTCTGCTCGCAGGGTACGTTGCTTTTTCTTTATGCCAGGCACCACTTTCCCCCACGCCCCTCCACTTTGTAATGTGCTTCGCGATCCCTGTATTTTTACCGACTCCAATCCCGTGGTCTATGATTCGGCAGATCCTAAAGATATAATCTCCACATGATCTCACGTTGTTAGCGTAGTCTTTCTCTACTGTCACATACAGCTACTTCATATAACGTTGTCGGAGATTTCATGACGAAACAGCAAGTCCGAAAGAAATTGTGCGGGACAAAAAGTCTTCATCAAAATCAATGGCTGCATGATATCATATATAAATCATAGCCATCTGTCACCGTTGGTCCTTTTGTGTAGTCAGACGCATCACTGATTGGTTTCAAGAGAGTATGAGATAAGAAAACTTATCCCCGGACACCATCAGGGGCTCTACTCGTCGTACTATTTTTAGAAACTTGTTACCAATGTCCGCACTTTTCTCTTTGACGATGCAACCGCGCCTCCTGCAATCTGGCCAATCGCGTTCCGTTCCCGAAATAACTTCAGTTTAAAAATAGAACGAAAAGATCCCCTGATGAGTGTAGAGCCCAATACAGGGGATAAGCTTTCTTATCTCATACTCTCTTGTCTTATATTGCAGTTCCTTTTTCAAACATTACCCCAGTACGACATTCTGACTAAGTCATTAAGGTCATAATTCTGTAATGAAAAATGCATCTCATAAACAGAATCAACGTTGGTTGACTAACTTGATGTGAGCTCTAGTGGAGTCCCTAGTGAAATATAATTGAGCCTTGCATGAGACGGCACAGTCGAAACGCAACATGTCATTAGATCCGTTTGTTAATTGAATACTTACTCAGCCTTCCAAAAACAGCAATATCCCGCGTACATAGATTTCCCACCTAGCCATGGCAATTTGGTTATAGCAAAAACAATATAGACAATGAGATTACATATATTTTGAAATGATGCATTTCAGAAAGAAAAAATGAAAAAAAAACAACAACAAAGTTTGACAAAATGGCAAATTTTGCCACTTTTATCGGTGTATTAGTGGTTGCATCAGTTTGAAAACTGTTAATTAAAAAGATAAAAAGAAACAACATTAACAAAAAGTTGAACAATACAACGACTAGGAACAGACGAAGAGGCAGTAGAAACCAACTAAATAGCGACAAAATTGACCAGAAATAACCCACATTCTGGAACTTTTGCAACTTTTAATCGACAAATATCTGCAAATTGAGTTACTTAATACAAACAAACCCTCCCTCCCCTCCCCCAGTCAAACCTTGACAACAGTTTTGTCGAAGCAAGTTGATCGCATGTGAATAATAATTTTGATTTGTCTACAAGTTTATTGGACCCATCATCAAGTGAATGACCAATAAATGCAGGAAAGACCATCACAATAAGCCATAACAAATGGCTGTCAATTCAGGGAGGTTGCCATGTAAAAATGCCTTAATTCTGCTAAAAAAACGTAGATCTCTTTGAAACTTGACGGCAAACCGTGGCCCCACAGAGATGTAAAAAGAATTAATTTGCGTTTTGTGATTGAAATTTTCGGTTGGCTCAGTGATATTTAAACTGATAGGTAGGATGCCTTTTATTAAGCAACACGACTTACAAACCATGAAAAAAAAAACAATCATCCGTTTTATTAGTATTTCTATATTTTTGATCCAAAAAAATAAGCAGCATGAGTTTGGAGTATTTCCCGCAAATAAAAAAAAATGCGAGAAACCCCAATCAACTATCTAGATGATTTCTATCTCCTTTGAACAAAAAACAAGCTTGGCTGTGTAGTTTATAAATAGCACAATCGGTTAATCCCCAAAACCATTGGTAAATAGCAAACTGAACTCAATTTTCAATCTATATAAACTATTTACCTTTACAATTCAATTACCAGACATGGGATACCGAAGCCCTCCTATTGATAAAGCTATTAAAATGTACGTGTTATCGCGTGTTTTCCATTTTGCGCGCAAATTACATCGTTAGTTAATCCTCCAAAGTGGTCCATTCCTACAGCTTATTTTTACATAGATGCATTTCTCTGTTGCTCAATTTTACATTCCATTATGAAATTCTCAATTTGAAGTGATTACAACGCTCATTTGGCAGAAAAACTAGTGTGTACAATAGATAGCAAGGATGAGATTTCAAAAATAGATGACTTATATACGCGCTAGATTTGGTAGAATTCAAAAGGTATGTGAACATACAAGATACGTTTAAGTTTGTTTCGTATATTTTGAGTAATATGATTCAGTCGTTATAATTATGTTTGGGCATTCAATATAAATTTGGCGTCTATTTGGAATCCTGAGCGAAATTAGTTTATCAGTTTAATTTAGGTTATAGTAAATAAACAAACTTTTATTTATCGGATCCGAGTTAATTTGGAGAAAGAATGGTCAAGAAGCCATTACAAACAACAGTTACAGGAAATTAAATGTACTAAGGACACTTTTAGATTTTACATGACTGACTTGTTTTGAGCTAGCCAAGCATATTTATGTTTTGCATTATTATATGATATTTGGAATTCTATAACATCTTTTCATTTCTCAGCGATTAAATCATTTTATTTATGATAAGAATCGACCATTTCAAAGTGTGAACAGTGCTATGAAACAAAATCAGTGTCAAATGGTTATTTTCTCTTTGTTGTTCATAAAATGTTTCATAGAAAATTTGATATGCACTTGTAAATTGATTTTTTTTTGGATTGTACTTATTATTTGAACGTAATAAATGCTTGTTAGGATTGAATGGGTTCTTGCATTGTTTTCATCTGCTTCTTGTGCAATAATTTCCCAGTGGTGCTTTTCGCCAAATATAATTTTTCCCAAGTAAACGTCAAGCAGAAAAACTCATAAGGGCATGGAAACACGCAGCGACAGTACATTGCTTTGGTTCCATTTTCCAAAATATTCGATTTTTTTCTCAAGTTATCATTATACTTCCAAAACCTCACAAGCCAAAACAACAACAACAACAAGAGATATCAACACGCAGAAAGGAAAATATCTGCTAAAAACCCGTGAAATTTCTCAATTGCTGCACCAAGCGGCCATTTTGAATCTAGCTCCGAGTATCAAATATTGACCAAATATGGTGTCAAAATTATGCTAATTCTTCTGAATATTTTGGAGCATGGAGCCATATGCTACACGTTTGTAACACCTTATGCGTTTCTGCGTAAAGTGGTTAGCGAATGTTGCTGCTGGATGTCAAACTTGAATAAACAAGTATCAGGGAACATTGTTTACAAATGTTGTTGGTAGAAAATGGCATGACGTTATATGTCACGTTACCGCGTGGGAAAAAATGCTACAACTTTAAAAATAGTTTTCAAATATTATATTGGGGGTAGATTCGTCAAATTCAATAGGAATTTTGATTAAAAAATTGCTCAAAGAATTGCTCGTATATAATACTTATACATATATGGTACACAATTTTCTTTGCATTTTTCAACATCCCAACTGAAGTTATTTCTGGAAGGGAACGTGATTGGCCAGATTGCAGGAGGCGCGGTCGTATCGTCAAAACATCTCAAGACAAAAGTACGGAGATTCTAGAAATAGCACGACGAGCAGAGCCCCCGATGGTGTCCGGGGATAATCTCATACGTCTCTCTTGGTGTAATTACGTCAGTGTATGTGGTCTATTGGTACCGATTCTGACACTACTCTGGTTGTTTCTCAATTGTATTTTGTAACTTATCGAAATTCGATTTGCGATTAACGTTGTCATGCTCGTGATCTCCTCCCCAAGAGCAGGCAAATACTCCGAGCAACAAACATTTTATGCACTTTATGGAACACCTCAAGCATGTTAAGGCCTGGGTTGAAAGCCATTTTGGCTAAAATCGTTTTGTTTTTCCTGTGAGTTCGTTTTTCACTTGAACTTAGCCAAACTTGGTATAGTGGCATATCTTGATGACCTTAGGGTTTTAGGCTGATTTTTTTTGGGAGAGGGTGGTCACGTGACCCTGATCCTCAAATCAGTTTGTCCATAAATTATAATTAAATATGGGGTGATGGTTACAATTTGTACATAAAATGTTTTGACATATTTTCACTTCTCCCTATAAGGTGTATATGGATCAGCCTTAATACCCGAGCTTCCACTTCTCGTTAAGGAGATATTATGCAAAAAAGGTCACGTGACCTGCTGGTTCACTGAAACATAGCCGAATATCTCCTTAATGAGCAATGGGAGTTCAGGTATTAAGGCAGATTCATGTACGTCTTCTAGGGAGAAGTTAAAATGTGCTATAACCTTTCAAGCAGAGATAATATCCGTCACCCCATTTTAATTCAAAGTTTTGGGGTGCATGATTTTATGATTAGGGTCACGTGACCACATTTTCTTCAAACTTTTCATTCCAAACTCGTAAGATGAATAAGTTACGTCTCCATGCAAAGTTTGGCTACGTTGGAGAAAACAACGACAACGTAACAAAAATAAATGGATTTTAGACCCCCCACGAAGCCTAATCGAAGCCTTAACATACTTGAGACTAATTATCTGCTAAAGCACATAAATCAACTTTGTATGAAGTACTAGCTTCGAAATCAAATTCATTTGTTCAAAAAAATCAAAGTCAGGTGCGATATGCCGAAACTTTTTATACTTTCACTGGTTTAACGTGATTTTAACCAAGGATACTGATAAGTATCAGTAATTGAGGAATCAAGCTTACTTTGGTCAAAATACAGTTTAGTTTCTCAGCAGTGTCTGATATAGCTAGCCAATTTGTATCTTGACCAACTGCGGTTATCACCACACCAAAAGAGACCTTTTTGATGGTTATTTTCGTCAAAACCGTATTTTTGGGTGAATCTTGGTCAGAGATAAGAAAACATCGTAACACAAAATTTCACCACGTACAAAAATCGTCTAAGTAAATTTGAGGCAAAGTAAAGGTATATTTAGTGGATGTATAACTATGCAAGTTGATGTCTCTAGCCCATTTGGGTTCTCCACTTGCCATTCTTTACTATCACATTCCCATAATATCTTCTGATTTTGGGGGGTAATTACTGTCATTGAAATCATTAGTATTTGAATAACAATGGATTTTCTTTGCATCACAAAACCTACCCTCATAAACGAAAGGTATTATGGTAAATAAACACTACGAATTGTATGAAACGACTTTGAAAAGGTTCATACAGAGTTTGTTCATCAGCATTAGAAAAATAAAAATGAAGTCAGTATTTAACAAATACGGAAAGAGGCTTTGCCGTGGTTTGCTCATGAGTCAGTAGAACAGGCTGGAAAGTGACGAGAGCATGGAAGAAGTGATGGGAGAAGAACGAAGAAAAAGCGAGAAAAACAAACAAAACAAAGTTTTGATTTCGGCTGTGATACGTCGAGCAATTCACTTGTTTGCGAGAAAAGCAAAAATGGTCTGTTTTTAAGCTTTTAGCAAGTTGCCAGAAAATCCCATTCCTTTTTTCGTGCTCTTGTCACATTCCAGTGTGTTCTATCAGGGACCGCGGATTTCCCACTTTTTGTGCCGACAAATATCAATGATAAAATGAGTTTAAAGATATAAAACATATATGCACACACACGCGCACACATTTTAATGTGCTTCTCGGTCCCTGTATTTACATCCATAAGTATTCTGCATGCGAACAACCATATCTTGAGGCTAATCACAAAAAGAAAATTACAAAATCTATATTGTAAATGAATAAACAAAGATATTTTGACTCTGTGGCAATTTTGTCACGGAAATATTTTGTTTATTCTAACGAAAATAAAGCTATCGCTAGACAAAATCAACCACTAAATATGATAAAACAGTAATTGGTAAACTACTTCTAAGCGGCGGTTTAAAACAATTTAGCTATGTATTACAATCATTTCCCGTCTATGTCCATTAAGATTCAGACTTTGTTTTACTTTCTGTAATATAACATCGACAATTTGCAGAATGCGTCACCAACACCCATTTGAAAAAAAAAAAACGTCCGAGAGAATGCCATTTTCGGATATCGGATATTGATTATTCATCCGCAATAACACCAAAAACAAGCCACCAAAATACGGTAACTATATTATAGTAGACGATAATTAAACAATGAGCTCAAATGAGTTATTTCTGTGCTATTGTTTCATGTAACAGATCATTTTAGTTGAGCAAATCGCATCGGGCATCTTGCATCAGTCATTCTAGAGTGCAAACACTATAAGTGTGCAACAGTTGTCACTATTTAGCGGTAAATAGCACTAATTAAACAGGAGAAAACAATAGAATTAGCGGAAAATAGCACTATTTAGTGGTATTTATGTTGCATACTTTTAGTGCGTGCACTCTATTTGACAACGTTTTTTAAATGAGTGTATTCATTAGCTACGTGCTCTTAGTCTTTTAGGATATACAATGTTATGCAAGCGCAAAAGATATTAGTTATATTATATCATTTGCTTAGCTTAACGTAAGCTAGCTCAGAAGTTGTGTGTGTGCATACAATTAACTTGAAGGGAAGATCCGGCAGTATTTCAGGACACAAAATTACGAAAGCAAAAATCACGGTATTTGAATAACATGATCCCAGAAATAGGATCAGGAATCTCAAAAAAGGTATCTCGGTTTAGTTAAATCGGTTCGCCTAGTAATAACGAACATACAAAAATAAATTTATATAAAAAAATTACAATAACAAACAATACTATGATTTTCTTTTTCTACTATGTGATTAAGTATCATGTGATTGTAATCAAGTATCACGTGATTGTGATCGAGGATCACGTGATTGTGATCAAGGATGACGTGATTGAGATAAAGGATCATGGGATTTTGATCGAGGATGACGTGATTGGGATAAAGGATCATGGGATTTTGATCGAGGATCAAATCACAACGAGATCACCGATCAGCTGGCAGAGATTGCAATCTGTGCCTTACTATTTTTTTCGTTGAAGTGCGAACCTCGAAGCTTAAAGTTTCGTCTAGAACTTGCCACAGTCTGCCTCACACTTTGTCTGCTTTTTGATTGACGTCCACCAAAGTGCCAGTTCCTAGACTATCGAGACTTTTAGCTTTGAGGGTCGCACTTCAAGAAGCGAAAGCGAGCCATATGTATATTTATGATGTTACTTCACCAATCTGAGAATGGGGCATTATGGTATGGATTGGCAAGAATTGCAGGGTTTCAGTTAGAACTACTCCGTGTTAAATACACAATCAATTATTCTAAATTCAAGGAATACGGAATCGGAATAAGAGTTCAAAATAAAAGGTCGATATTCCAAGAGGACGTGAGTACCCATGCGCAGTCCATTGAAAAAATTCGATGCTCGACAAATATATAAAACACAAAAAAGTCTTTCCATACTCTTCTCAACATTTTCCGAGAATTTCTGGCTTGACGATAATGCTCATTCAGCTCACGATCACGTGTCTGTTGAGCTTTACTCACGAATTTCATGCTACATGCGTCATTACCGTTAGACAAATGACGGCTTTCACATCAGGGGAAATAACGAAAAATCAATCAACAAAATGCCTGCAAGGAATAGCAAGCAATTTAACCATAGCTGTTTGTTTTCGAAACAGTTTATTGTTGTTGTATAAATGCAGGATTATGAGAATGCCGGCGACCTATATGAGATCAGGAATTCCACAGACCCTATTCGTAATTGATGGTCCAATCATTTGGACATGAAATCATTTATGGAAATAGTTAAACAGAGCTCTTTGGATTACAAAGATTGAAATTTAAGGTAAAAAAGATTGGTATCTTTTCGTAAGAAACTTATTTAGTATCTTTGGGGAATAACGTTTTTAGACAAAGATCTAGACACAGTGAATCTTTGTTGGCAGTCGGGAAATTAAGTACATGAGAGATAAATTGCCGCGTGGAGTATAATGTTCGTCACGTCTAACGCGGAATAATGAAAGGGAGAGAATGGATTAGCAAACAAAGGCGCCAAGCTTACCAGTGTTTCCAGGCTTAGATAATATAAAGATTTTGTATATACAGCTATTCTTGAAAAGGCTGTCCAGTTGAAATAATTATTCATAGCGAATAACCATGGATTTGCCGTTATCAAGTTTTCAGTTTTCTCTTTTAAAGGTTAGAAAAAAATGATACAAAGCTGCACACATTATATAGTTACATATTTGATTATAATTATGTGATCAATTTATTTTGTACATTTTGACTCATCATTTCTTGAAAAATAAAATAAAACTTGAGAAATGCAAAAACTTTGCTATTGACTAAATTATTTTTTTTTTTAACTGGACAACCATTTCAAGAATACATGCACTGTCATGAAAGATGCTAAGCATATGATCAAAGTCAAAGTCACCCTAAACGTCAGCACGGACTGAGGAATGGGATCAAACATCAAAGCTAAATTAACATTTGGTATAATAGGCATTCTGCGAAAAAAAAAAACATCACCAAGAACATGCAAAACATTTGCATAGAAATACCTCTGGGGGAGTGGTTCTTTCATTTAAGACTGGTTTCGCAAACGATCGAGAAAAAAATCAATTATATGAAAACCAAAATTTTTCGATCCTAAGACCGTTTTCGATCCAGTTCGATTGTCTACGATTATATGGAAACAATTTTTTTCGATCGTACGATCGGAATGTTGCAATCGATCTCTCTCTCTAAATATATATATATATATATATATATATATATATATATATAATATACAGTTAAATTTACAATTAGATCGCGCACACCGTTGCAGGGATACAAACATATCAAACCGCTTAAAATAATAAAAAAGGCGAATAAAAAGTGTGCACTTAAATTATTTAGGGGATAACACTTCCAAAAGGAGACATGAGATTTTTTTAAATTGCAAGTGGTCCAAATAGAAACATTTTTTCAAGACTGCATGATTATGAACTTGTTTTATAACATAAATCTACTATATGACTCACCGACCTAGTTTTAATTTCATGTTTTATGTATTGATGTTATTTTAAGCCATAATATAGTTATATTTATAACAAAGACACATCCGATAACAGCAGTATTGGCAGCATTGAAGATACATCTAGATGACCACGAAAACAGTCAATTTAGAACCGTGTTTGTCTCTCAGTAAGGTTTAAACAAGCGTTTATCATCTATACAGTCTATAAATCCAGTAAAATAAGCCTGTTCAACGTGTCATCTGTGATCGATGTGTTAGTCTATCTCCTCGCGTCTGCTTGTCTAGCAAAACCGCATAACCGTTGGCAGACATCGCTTCTATCATTTCTATCAAAGTCAAAACAGCTGGCCATAATTTTAGTTAGAAATGTCAGAGCCAATCAGTTCGCGTCTGCCGATTTGCCAATAGGAAATGATCCAATCAAACACGAGGAAGTTTGTTGTAATTACAAGCGCTTAGTAGATATATTTCCCTTATTATCGCAGGCCAGTGAAGTCACAAAGAATCGCCTTAAACGTAACACATGAATATTCTTTAATTTACGTCGGAGCCACACTTGTAAAGCTTTTTGGAGTTAGATGCATGATTCAAGTGGATGTCAATTCAAGCAAACCGCAAAATATACATTTCAAAAGTAATAACCATCGTAAATGTTTAATTACTTGTAGCTCATTGATTCGCGTTGTATACGTGTGAGGAAGATGCATTGTTTGAACGTTTATACCATCTTTAGTACTTTGAGAGTTTTTGGAAGACTTTTCAACTTCACATTTTGAAGAGAAATACGATATGACATATCAAACCTCGAATGATGCTTAAAGCACTGCCTTGGGGAACACCACACATTATATTTGATGCTCTTTGAAAGGCAAGGCGAATTGGTTTGAATGCTTTTACGTTTGAATATGAACGTTTGGGCCTAGCATCATCAATGTTATGTATCTATTTATCAAAATTGAATTGCGTTTATTTTATTTCAGTGTTGTATTTTCAAGAACGATGGCGCTGCGGTGTAAAACCGTTTGGCTTGGTATTGTATTTATACTCGAGGTGCTTGCAACAAGTAAGTCAATTGCACATTTGGTATTAACGCTGATTATTGATAAATACTCGTTAGAAGAGAAATCATGGAAAAATAGTTGTTAACATATTTCACACCAGCGTTTTTCAATCGTGTAGTAGATACAAATTTATACATATTTAACATGATACACTCTCCAAACATTAATTAACTCTAAGCAGTACGCAAGTTGACAAAATAACGGGTCGGATATTTAAAGGATTCGCCAATTTCTCTCCAAACAAGAAAAGTTTTGACTTCAAAACTAAATTAGATAAACCAAAAGGGAATAGGACTCCAGAATCAATTAAATAACACAAAGACATCAACCGCAAACAGTGATTAAATGTATAAAAAAGTCTTCGCTTAATATTGTTTTGTAGAATGACAAATGAAAGCGCATGAATAATTTTTTCTATTTTACCTCGATTCGGAAAGTTTATTTTTTGGCATAGAAAAAAACATGTGACGAGGCTCTTGTCGTTTTTTTAATCCATTGTGAAATACGAATAAGTAGTAGACTATCTCGTTGCCATGTTATTATACAACACAAATATCTTGAACAGTTTGTTTTTTTAACGGTTATCATCGATATTTGCTTACCTCATATTAATTTGATGTTGAATAATAATCCTTGCCATCATTATCATCATAATGGTCATCATTTTCATCTCGATATTATAATTTATTACAAAATAAGCAACTCGATAGTTTTTTGACTGGTTATTGTTAATTTAGTCCAACAGGACCTTTTGAATCTATCATCAGGCCGCCACCATCCTCATCATCATCATCATCATTATCATTATCATCATCTTCATCATTTTTATCGTTATCATAATCATCATTATTATCATCATCATTATCATTATCATCATCATCATCATCATCATCAAGATAGCCAACATCATTAACGTGGAAATATCTGATAACTACATGTTAGTTTCTCGAGCCAAAATTATATGTGCACGATTTCGCAAGCGCGGATGTTACCTCAAGGAGTCATTAATGTGGTTTACTTTGTTAATATCATAAATAAAATATTAGCTGGGTGTGAATATAAAATGTTGCACTATCAGCTAGCAACTATGCAATATGATAACTGATCACGCGTTTAAGATAAAAGAAAATCTAAATCATATCCACCCCAAAAATACATAAAAATCTTTTCTCGATAGGCAAGTCTCGAATTCTCTTTTTACACAGCCTTAGCCTCAATGGCGTCTAAATTACTTTTTTTGTTTATTTACAGCCTGTGGAAATGTAGAGTTTCTCTCTCTCCTTCTCTGGCTGTGTGTAAAAAAAGACAATTGAATGTTTGAATATTTTACGCAAGATTGAGATAATTACAAAGTCTGTGGAAATTACAGTTTGAAACCGTCTTGTATGTCTATTTTATGTGTGCATAGTTTGAAAAGCTTGAAAATTCTAAAGATTACAAGACCTGTTATAGAAAGCTTGCCAATCTGCTTTTATCATTTTGTTGATAAAGCCTAGACAAGACGTTTTTCACTTGCGCGTCGAATGCACCTCAAGCAATAGGATCCTCCTTGCTGTAATTGAATTCGTCCAAGTACGTGAAATCCCACTCATAAACTAGCCAAAGGCCTACGTCTACCTCGATCTAACTATATTGAAATATGGCAACTGAAAAGTATGTTCAGGTCTAATATCTAAATCGCTAAGGAAATGACAATTGAAGTCGGCACTGAATTTATTCAACCCCTACTAATTTTAGTTAATTTTGTTTTTGATTCTATACCCAACATGGTTTCCTTTCTAATTATGTTGATAACTAGAAAAACTAATCGAATTCAAATCAGTTGTGAATATTTCGCACCTGTCTCGGCGACTATAGACAGGGCATATTTTGCCTCAAACAACTGAGAGTTGGGGAAACAGTTTTTTTTAGTGTTTTCCTTGTTTTCAACTAAAAATCAACACGTTAACTGAGAATCTGATGTAGATAGTAATGGAAGGAGTTGTTGATGATGTGAGCAAGTTCCAAATTCTGATGACAGTCAATGTCATACCGATCAGCTCATTATTGGATCAGTACCAATTTAGCTTGAGGGCTCAGGCTCATTGCCAAAAGTGTGATAGGAGGTGATCGACTTTTGAAAATACATAAAAATATGTATTATATCTTTTAGGGTTTCCTGCTAATGGCCTACCTTTTGTAACTTGTGAAACGATCTCATATAGTCGGTCGTACCTTTTAGGATATAAAATCGGCAAGTATAGTCAATACGCATGCGTGCGGTCATTCTCATTCGTCGTGCATCATTTCCATTTTGTAAGGAAGCGCCCACGGTAAATGTAGGTCTCTGATAACTCTTGTTAAACAAACGTCAAATAATGATCCCGTTTTTATATCTTATATTTTCCCACGCAATATCGCTTTATGTCTGTTTCTATGTGTGGCTTTATTTTAGAAGAAACCAAAATTGCGTTAATTATTGAATGCTGTCATAGACTCCACGCTGATAGCTGAGAGTCAAATACTGAGGATGATTTCGTTGCTTCCAATTCCTTTCTTTTCTTTCTTTTTTTTTTCTAAGTCGCCTTTTTACGGTTCAATTAAACATTTTAAAACTGCGTTATCTTTGAGTCATCATAAGGTATCATGCCGCTTTGATATGGATGTTTATGGTGTTTGGGAAAGTATAACGGTTGGATGTTGTGCGTGATAGAACATATAGAACCAATTAAAGCACCGATAGAAGCTTTCACTGTCAGCCTTTCCTTTATCAACTGATGTCGTTAAAGTGCTGCCCGTGCGCTCTTTATATCATTGATGTTTTTTTACCCCTAAGAATGCTCTAATTAACCAAGGGAAGCATTATAAATGCGCCTTATCTTTTGGTTCCATATTTGCATTACATATACATTAAATAGAATCATGTGTGATTCTATTCTCACTGTTGTATTATAAATTTTGATAGAATTTTTCGTGTTTAAATAAAGTATCTGCGTCCATCGATCCATCCATCCATTTACCCACAGAAACCGCGGAGAGGGAGAGGCTGGTGGGGAGAGGGCTGTAGACCCCGCCCACTTTTAGCGCTAAAGAATAGAAATACAAATAATCCAAATGATAATTATTCTCAAAAGTTTTTTTTTCTTTTTAATATTATCATTCTTTTAATATGAATGCATGTTGTGGATGTCTTGTTCTTTGTGACCTAAGAACAAAAGTGATTATCATTTGGCTTTAGGCCCCCCTCCACTTTTCAACATACTCCGCGGTTCCTCCCATCCATTTATCCTTTCATTCATTCATCCATCCATCAAGCAATCAAATGAAGCAGCCACTCAAATGACAACCAATCATCAAATAATGAATTAAGTATGATTAAAAATTACAAATTCTGTCCTACCTAGAAGCCGTGTACTTGGAGTTACCATAATAATAAAGTTACAATAATTTGTGAATTATGTTATAGTCGACTAATACATAGTTATGAGGAATATGAGAATTAATTGTGAAGCACTGGTGAAGAGATCATACAGTCAAGTTTTGACTTGGTTATGAGGCGGGCAGCCCTGTTAACTGAATCTCTGGGTCCGCTTGTACGATATTGCATGGATAAATGAATCCACTCCATATATTGCCATTAGAACTTATCCGCTGGATAGTGATTTATCCGGTGGATATAGCACTTTGTACAGCCAGCCTATGAAGTTCATAATTAAATTATCAGATAGTTTTTTTTCTAAGTCGAACTTATCCGCTGGATAGTGATTTATCCGGTGGATATAGCACTTTGTACAGCCAGCCTATGAAGTTCATAATTAAATTATCAGATAGTTTTTTTTCTAAGTCGAACTTATCCGCTGGATAGTGATTTATCCGGTGGATATAGCACTTTGTACAGCCAGCCTATGAAGTTCATAATTAAATTATCAGATAGTTTTTTTTCTAAGTCGAACTTATCCGCTGGATAGTGATTTATCCGGTGGATATAGCACTTTGTACAGCCAGCCTATGAAGTTCATAATTAAATTATCAGATAGTTTTTTTTCTAAGTCGAACTTATCCGCTGGATAGTGATTTATCCGGTGGATATAGCACTTTGTACAGCCAGCCTATGAAGTTCATAATTAAATTATCAGATAGTTTTTTTTCTAAGTCGAACTTATCCGCTGGATAGTGATTTATCCGGTGGATATAGCACTTTGTACAGCCAGCCTATGAAGTTCATAATTAAATTATCAGATAGTTTTTTTTCTAAGTCGAACTTATCCGCTGGATAGTGATTTATCCGGTGGATATAGCACTTTGTACAGCCAGCCTATGAAGTTCATAATTAAATTATCAGATAGTTTTTTTTCTAAGTCGAACTTATCCGCTGGATAGTGATTTATCCGGTGGATATAGCACTTTGTACAGCCAGCCTATGAAGTTCATAATTAAATTATCAGATAGTTTTTTTTCTAAGTCGAACTTATCCGCTGGATAGTGATTTATCCGGTGGATATAGCACTTTGTACAGCCAGCCTATGAAGTTCATAATTAAATTATCAGATAGTTTTTTTTCTAAGTCGAACTTATCCGCTGGATAGTGATTTATCCGGTGGATATAGCACTTTGTACAGCCAGCCTATGAAGTTCATAATTAAATTATCAGATAGTTTTTTTTCTAAGTCGAACTTATCCGCTGGATAGTGATTTATCCGGTGGATATAGCACTTTGTACAGCCAGCCTATGAAGTTCATAATTAAATTATCAGATAGTTTTTTTTCTAAGTCGAACTTATCCGCTGGATAGTGATTTATCCGGTGGATATAGCACTTTGTACAGCCAGCCTATGAAGTTCATAATTAAATTATCAGATAGTTTTTTTTCTAAGTCGAACTTATCCGCTGGATAGTGATTTATCCGGTGGATATAGCACTTTGTACAGCCAGCCTATGAAGTTCATAATTAAATTATCAGATAGTTTTTTTTCTAAGTCGTCCCATACAATGTTAGAATACTTAAGGTGCGGTTCTATTGTTGCTTTGTATATATCGCTATTTCAAATAACGTTGTCATCACCAACAGGCAATAGTAGGTCATTCCAAGAACTATGGGTAGAAATATTACTGTCACAAGTATTGCCCCAGTTGACAAGAAATTCATGCCATTTAGTTATGCCTCGATTTGGTTTCTGTTCCCTCCATAAATTAAAAGGTCAAAATTCACCTTTTTGACTGCCCAAGATGCTATTCTACATTCTGTCATGGCTTTACCCATCATTCCTAGTGGTCGAACGACCTATTGACTTTTGGTGATGACAACGTTATTTGAAATAGCTATATGTTGATAATTAAGTTGTTCTTGTTTAACAATATATCGTATCCGTAATTAGACAATGTATATTACATGGCGCTTGCATATTTATGATGATATCAATGTTTTGACTAAGTTGTTTTGACATCGAATTGTACGCCAGAGTGGTATCATCTATATAAAGCCTGGTTGATGTAGAGTAACCCAAATTGTAAATATATCGTTTAATATAAAAGACAAAGAAGGGTCCAAAAGTTGTACCTTGTGCAATAGTGGTATAAAGTGACATTAGGTCAGATAAAAAAACAAATATAACTAAATGGATGAATAGATAAACGTATAAATGAATAAATTGATGGATGGATGGATGTGCGGATGAAGGATCAATTAGGAAAAACTCACGAACCTCTTTAAAACAGAATTATGAAAGTGCTTTTTTCTGTTTTACTCAGACACCAACCTAAACACTGCTGATAGAGTTAAGTGCATTCGCATTGCCGACACAATACAGTATAGCCATCGCGCTAAAATAACATTACCCCACACATCATTTGATTAACGTACTTGCCGTGTTCCCGATGACTATATGTCTTTGCTTTCAGCCGCCTACTTTTTCATCGAGGAGAAAAAAGTTATTAATGATAAACAGTATAATGAATGTTTGCAGGTGACAAGTTAAAGTCCCCACCAAGCCTACTGCTACTTTAAGAGTAGTTTTGTCTCTCTAAGAGTTGAAATTTCCAACACACTTACTCTGAAAATCATAAAACGCAAGGAGTAACGTTCGAAAATTAAACACCTTTTAAACAACTTTCATTTTCTTGAATTACCTACACTAGGGAATCACTCTGATACTTAGATTGCTACATTAGTTATTGAATTTCGCATGAAATATAACCGATTTTATTATGTAAGATGACTAATAAATGAGTACTTGTTAGAAAGCATTTTTCAGTGATTATTTAGTAATTTTAAGGTTTAAAAAACTCCTTCTGCTCACAGTGGTTGAGCATGTTAAAAAATAAAAATTAAAAATTAAAAAAGGGCAACCTAGCGATGATTCTGACATTTCGTAACGGATGTATTGTATATATGTACTATAATGTTTCTTACAATTTTTATAGCTTAAATAATTCTAAGAAATATCAACACGTTAGACCTTATAAAAAGCTATTTTCAAATTTCTAATTATAATTGTGTGTACATTCAACAACTTTAGCTGAGAAAACAGAATTAGTTACATGACTTTCAAACGTCTGAAACGTGAAGTTTGACTTGAAACTGTTGAAAACCGTTCTAAAATCGTCGTGTATTGCCAATACAAAGAAAACATTTGCTAAATCAAAGTCGTAGCACAGGACGCCCAATCAATTGAATGTACTTTACTTACAGTAATTTTAAACCCGAAACACAGGAAGCCCTATTAATTACATATACTTTACTTACAGTGGTTTTAAAAGCGTAACACAAGAAGCCCAATTAAGTACATCTGCAATCTTGAAAAGGCTTCAAACGCATAAGCACAGGAACCCCACTCCTTGATGATACAAATATAATGCAATTATAAGCCAAACAAAAGTGTCTTTAGTTTTCTTCATATGCGTCAGAGCGGTGCGTGGGTTGACTGACTGATATGTGTTATATTATCATGATTGCAGAAGCTGCTAATCCAAGTTCAGAGCAAAATTTGATAAGAGAATTATTAACGGATTATAACCCTAATGGCCGACCTGTCTTAATTCCTGACACTACTACTACAGTTGTGTTTGGCATCGAGATAGTACAGATAATCGAAGTGGTAAGTGATGCGGTTCTTGTCATGTAGGTGAATGACTGGTAATTTGAAATCACACTAGGATAATAAGCGATTTGCAGGATGACGTAAAGTACTGCCACTACCAGAATGCTTTGCCGACTTTCTTTTGTATCGCAATTAGTGCTAATTGTTTTAATAAGCTCCACAGGGATTACAAATTTGAAAATGAAAAAGAATTCACCAAGAATGCTGCATGATTGTGGTAGTAAAATGACGCCATAATACAAATCGCCGATTACAGCTGAAAACAATTTTCTTGTGGATTTGCAGTGTTAATTTCAGACAAACATACTCTTAGTCTCCCTCGCATCCGTTTCCGGTCTGTTCGAAAAAATCTCCAGCCCAGTAACGGCTGCTCACATTCGACACTAATCTCTTTCCCTTTGTTCTAAAACTGTCAAAATCTGTCAAGAGTTCATCAATTGTTGGCCAATCAGAGCACGATTAATTGTAAATATGACAGAATCCCGCGAAAGCCAGCACCATACTGAGCGCAGTATCAAAGGTCAAACACGAGAGTTTGCAAGTAACACCAAAATGTTAGCAAAGATTTTTCCCATTTTATATATTGTTCATCAATATATTAAAAAGAAGAATGTAGTCTTTATATTTAGATAATTTTTTTTCGGTTTTCTGACAGTTGTAAGGTCTCATTTGAACGTCAGGTAACATTCAGTGTGATTTGTTTTCTGTCGTAAGAGAGAAGATGACACCGCGAGATTCGAGCTGAATGGAGAAACACCTAGGACGATAATCAAAAACCAGGCTGATTTATATGCTCATCCGGAATTCAAAAGAAGTAAAAAGTATTCATATTTGGAAATAGTTCTTTTAATTCCCCGTCAATTATAAACAATATTGTTTGTTACTGATCTCACAAACTAGTGTTTGTGACGCAATATACCTTATATATAAAAGATGATCTGTGGTTGGTTCAGATTTTTGGCGCGAAGTGGTAGTGAAATATAGAACCCAAAATCTGATTGGTCAAGAGATTAGTGTCGAATGTGAGCAGCCGTTACTGGGCTGGAGATTTTTTCGAACAGACCGGAAACGGATGCGAGGGAGACTAACATACTCTAAGAATATTCAAAATTTAACGGAGCCGTCTCAGACAGGATGCTTTACGGCCCTGGGTCTATCATATGCTTAGAGTGGCCATTTTCGAGGTGACCAAAAATGACCGCTAGAGAAATAAAATCTCTTCGAATTCTCCATATGTCATATTGTCACTCACGCCATAAAAGTAAATTCTTTACAGTTCCTTATTGATTATTAATTAATTTTTGAAGATATTTTGTAGATTTGTTTATTTTACTCGTATGTAAACAATAACAGAGGCGCGCAAAGCATCGTGGCTGAGACGGCTCCTTTAAGGGTGACCATTAGTTAAACACTGCGAAAAAAAGGAAACAGTTGAAAAAAGTTGTCTGCAGGCAACGGGAGCGCGCTCCACGCTATAAAAAGTGAACCAAAAGAAACACTACATAGTAGTAAATAGCACTAATTAAACAAAAGAAAAAAATAGAATTATTAAATAACGCTATTTAGTGGTATTTATGTTGCACACTTTTAGTGCGTGCACACTACATTGTTAGCATTTGGTTTGTTTATATTTCATGGTTTGCTCTCTTGACCACATCGATAGCGAATGCCCAAGGAAATCGTTTATTTTACATCCTAAGTTCATCCTAAGACATGACATCAACTATTAATTTGATGTATTTGCAGGACACACGGTATCAAACAATCAAAACAAACGTCTGGATCAGACAGGTACCTTCTTCTCAGAGATATTGATACACTATCACTAAAACATAAATATCTAACTAAAAAAATGCTGCAGACTGATTTTATTTGCAAATGGTACTACATATATTGAGGTAGGATTTCCCTTAAACACACTCATAAATCGTTCTCAGTTTGCTCTCTCAATTTTTTTTGTGTTCGCGACAAGTACTAGTATTGCACGAGTGAGGAATGGTACGATTACGATACAGGCCACGATACGATACGGCACGATAGTGAATAGTACCGCTTGAGTTCCCGCTCATACAAAAACGACTGTAAAAAGCGACCAGTCGCCATGCTAACAAAGCAATGTTGATGTATGTTGAAAAATACCTGGCAATAAGCATTGCAAATTGCGAAAATTGATCACGATACAAAGTATTTTTAACACAACTAAAAAACTAAAACTAAAACTGCATCCTTCTGGAAAGATAAGGGCAGCTAGTGCGTCTAGTGCGGATCCAGGATTTTTTTTAAGGAGGGGGACCAACGGGAATTTTCCAACTATTTTCGTTAGTATATCCCTTTTTGGATTCTCATTAGCATATTCTAGTACGATATAGTACGTCATTCATGGCAGTTCATTTAATGAGAATAAAACACTCAAAATGTATTCGGTTGATATCGATTATTTCATTTCAGTAAATGAAATGAAAAAAAAAGGTTGATTTTATATTATAAAAGCAGTAAAAAATCATTACATTTTTTTTTTTGGGGGGGGGGCAAGTCACCCTAGTCCCTATCCCTGGATTCGCCCCTGGGTTTTAAAAGCTAAAGTCATATATTTCTAATCTCATCATGCAAATTGGGCTTTAGTTATAGCTTTAGGCCCTGTTTTTACGGATGCGAGTTAGTGTCTCGGCTAGACGAGCCAAGTTTTTTTGTTTTTGTGTCCCTTAGGTATTATCACCCCCTTTTAGCCGGGAGTTACTCGCGTTTATATGAACAGGGCCTAAAGCTATGTCTAATGTCCAATGTGCACGAAAAGATTTGAATTACACGACCTTGTCATAGCTTTTGTAAAACTAGTCGCACGCGTCGAAACGTCGCACTAAACTTTGATTTTGAACCTTGCGAATATTGGTATACTACAAATCGCCCACGAAAACTTTCAGCGTATAAATCTGCCTTGCACAATAGCTAAATGATATCCCACATACAGTTTTCATATCAATGACATGTCGCTTGCTTATGTTTGTTTTACCATCTTGTTTCAGCGATGGAAAAACGACATTCTCAACTGGAACGCCAAGGCATTTCAAGGATTAAAGACAATCAGATTGGAAGCTAATGCTGTGTGGACACCTGATGTAGTGCTATATAATAGGTGTGTTCTCTAGCTACGTATACACGATATCAAATCAGTGATGTTATGACTCTTGTGAAGATGATACTGATGATGATATAGTAATAGTAAAAGATGATTAACTGAATTGATGATGATGATAGCAGTGATGATGCTAATTATGATGATAGTGATGATGATAGCAGTGATGATGATAGTGATGATGATAGTGATGATGATATAGCGATGACAGCGATAGTGATGAGGACGGAAATAGCAATGTCGATAGTGATGATAATGCTAATGCTGACGATAATGATATAAAGTCATGGTAAAAGTAGCGGTGATTATACTGAAAATGATGATGATAGCAATGCTGTCGATAGCGATGATGGTTCGTAGAGATGATTACATTGCTTCAGTCTATGATTACAACGATTATACTAATTTGGCATTGGTGTTCAATCAGTGGTTCTACGATAATGATGTAATTGTCTGACGAAGGTCTAACTTCCAAAAAGTCTAAATTTGTCAAAAGTATTAAAATTATTAAAAAATTTTTTCTTATCTTAGTGGCGACAGTAAATCTAAGAGTGGTATCGAGAAGTTCAAAACCCGTGTGATAGTCAGCCACGATGGGTCAATCGCATGGTACAGCCCGGCCTTATATATAACTACATGTAGTATGGACATTACTTACTTTCCTTTCGATCAGCAAATCTGTAAAATGAAATTCGGTTCATGGACGTTTATGGAGAACCAGGTTGACGTAGTTCCTTCCGAGAAACCTCTAACTAGTGATAAGTACATCGAAAGTACGGAATGGCATTTGGTGTCCGCTTGGAAGCACAGACAAACGGCTAACTACACTTGTTGTGAAAAACCGATTTCATTTATCGAGGTGGAGATGATGATAAGACGAAAACCTCTTTTTTATGCGTTTAACTTGATAACACCCTGTTTGATATTCCTGACTGTGATTCTGCTGGGGTTTTGCCTTCCTCCAGAGTCGAAGGAGCGGATTACGTTGAACATAACAGTGTTACTAGCAATGGCGGTGTTCGTGCAGCTGATGTCAAAATCTCTACCACGAAACGCCGATACTACACCTTTACTCGGACATTTCTACATTACTATCATGATCGAGATTGCTCTTTCTTTAGTTGCCACGTGTTTTGTCTTAAACCTTCATCATCGCAACCTGGGCGTGGTCCCCACGTGGGTGGACATTGTCGTGCTTCATTGGTTGGCAACTGTTCTTTGCGTTCGTCGTCCATTCAAGGATTACAATATCTTAAAAAAAGAAGATCTCGAACTAGAAAAAGCTAGAGTCTACTTAAACGCATATAATAAGTCAGCTGAAAGCGGTAGTGATATTACGATAATGCCGACTATGAACGGGCATGCACAGGGTGAATTAACTGCTGTACAAATGTATCGGACTAAGGTAGCGTACAGCGATGGTCTACCGTTGGCAGGGTTTATGAGGTCTCGTAATATGTCAACAAGTAAGCCACATGATTCATTAGCCAGCGATATCACTTGGCTCAACATGGGTTGCAAGGCAAAGCGACAAAAACAGCAGTTGTCTTTGAAATGGAAACATGTTGCAATGGTGATAGACCGTTTGTTGTTCTGGTTGTTCGTTGTAACCATAGCAATATCAATATCTGCTGTATTCAAAGAAAAGATAAAGCAATCGTTCGGAAAAGAGGACCATTATTGACATCAAAACTAAGAGATTTGGCTATCTTTGTTTATAACAAATACCTTGATCAGGGTGCATTGACAAGTCATACCTTATCAACAGTCTTCCTCAAGGCCTCCTACAAGGAAAATCACAAACTATCCAAGCAATACTTTATAACGCTAAGTCATAAATCATCAGTATTCTTATAATTTGATGGCATATAGCTCACCCAATCGAGATGCTTATGCCTTCTTTATATGGAGGTGACCTGGGCTCCACAATGACGTCACAGGTTTGAACAGTCCTAAACCCAGACAGTAATAATTTGTATTTCATTATAAAGTTCTCGTCGGCTTAGGTTTGTTGAGACGTTGCCAGTTATGTAGTTAAGAGCTGCGGCTATCTTTCTCAGTATTTTGAAGAAGCTTAAATAATAATGACTTAAAAAAATCAAAGCTGCGCCAAATGAATTGTGTGTCAAAATATATCCTCTAGCCTTTTTACTTTTATAACCAAAAGCTTATAATTCCTAATACATATGTTTAGGGTTAATGAAAAGAATTTCGTCAATCTACCGAGATAACTAAATTCGTAGCAAAAAAAAGCAAAACAAAAAAGCAAAAAAAAAAAACAACAACAACAACGACAACAGCACCAAATAAACACAAAGCAAAATCAAGCTATTTTTTATTCATTCAAAAGTGTCCTGGTTGGACACTTTGCATAACCATAAATTTACATGGCCCCATTCTCCTGTGAAGTCTCAGTGGCCGTGCGAGAGGTTGATATCTAGTCTAGAAAACGAACAGTTAAAGTAGTTGTTAAATTGTACTGAAGTACATACGATGATAAAGAATAAGAGTAACCACACTGAAGTGGAAGTGGACTTAGACCCTGGCTACACTATGCCGGATAAATTTGAAAACGCAACTTTTGTTCCGATGCAGTGACAAAAAAATGCTTCGTCGTATATTCTGCCACCATTCAATCAAAAATTACTGCGTTACTTTAAATAAAATTAGATTGTTTTAAAATCAGTTGTTTAGATAATCAATTGTTTACATTCTGTGACGAGAAAATGGGGTCTGAATCGTCCATATCTACCACCTTAAACAATAGAATTAGCATAAAATTGTTTCGGACTCATACGTTTTAGTGTAGACGGAAGGCCTAACTCGATAAATAAGGTTGCGTTTTCAAATTAAATTCAGGTTATTGTGGACGTAAGTACCCTTGAATACATTTCATTTATTGCTGTAAAGGGAGTGTGACCAGCTAGATTCGTTGTGCAACATGTCACGCACACATGCTCCAAAATATGCACAGTGTCCAGTCTAGTGTTATACTTGTTGTCGTTTACTCTATTTGTGTGAATCCTTGCATCTCCAAACATCTTTTGTAATGACAGGGATGCAACGAGAAAAATCAGCATCAGCAACTTGTGGTACAACGAATGCTACACAGTACGATGCTATCGATTCCTGCAATTTGTTCTTGAAAGACAATGTTTGCGCGCGCTAAATAAATCACATAAACATTTAGTTGTACATATTTCCTTCTTAAACTCTTGTCACGCAACCTCTACCGAGCAACGTTACTTAAAGAAGGTATGTTTAAGCAGGGTTGTTGAAGAGTTTGTTTTCATGTTACGTGATCGCGCATATTTTATCTGTTTGTGATCCGATAATTTAAAGAATAATTCCTCGCGATTCGTGATATGTACTCATCGCGTGTGTAGTTCGATGTTTGTGAATACGGGGTCCATTCTCGTGATCTTCCCAAATTTATCGTTATATTTCGCCAGTTCAACGAAACAGTTGAAAACAACAAATTGATATACATTTGTGTCCTTCGTCCTTTTCTCTACTTATAAACGAAGACTGGTGCAAAAGTGGTATAGGGTAGAGGTGCAGGAGGGTGCACAACCCCCTCCTGGAGTCTTTGTTTTATCAAATATTTTTTCAAAAATTACCCTCAGTATTTCATGTGTACTGGGTAATGCAACCCCTTCTGATCGCATGAAGACGATGCACCCCTCCTGGAAACAATTCTTGATCCATATACGTATGGTATACGTAGAACCGTTAACATGTAATAAATTATTGAAATATAATTTCACTATTTTTTTGTTTCCCCTGGACGCCCCTGTTTAAAAGAAGCTGATAGCCCTCCAACTCGGCTCTCTGAATTGTGATTCGCCAACGTCTGATTTCACTTGACTGTACGCGCATTGTATAATACGCACAAGAGCGGTCGCAAATAAACTTCCCTTTAGATTTTGTGAATTAAATGTTAGACTAATCGGTTGATTATCATCTCGTTAAATAGCATAAAGATCCATTTTATTCACAACCACGTATCTAATCCAGTACTAGCAAGAAATCCAATAAGCACATAACCATACTAAAACCCACAAACTGACCACGCTTTTGAGATAAAATAATGTGATTGGAAGCAGTTGTACAAAGCTTTGGTAGCAATATCCACCCGATAAATCCTTAAACGCAGGGATATATTCTAAAGATCTTTTATGAAGTGGTTCACTTTGATCCAGGCTTCTTACAGCCGGGCTCCTGGGTGCTTTAAAAAATCATCCATGAAGAGGTATTTTACTTGATTCGGTCAAACACAAGAGCAGTTGAAATCTGAAATGATCCAGGTTCGTTCTATCACTGCTGTCACTACAATTTGACAACAGGATCATTTGTATCGAGATGACCTCGAAGTGGAGTACGATTAAATCAGTTGCTGAGCTATAACACTCGGCGTTGAATTTGTGAACATTCTAACTTCGAATCGATGTTATTTTACCTGCGCAAATACGCCTTAGTCAAATTGTAAAGACCTGTGTTTGAAAACAAAAAAACTAAAATATAGATATCATCATCATATTTATCATCATCTTATTTTCAAAGTATAGTATCCAAGAGAGTATGAGATAAGAGAGCTTATCCCGTAATCTCTACAAGCATATATTTTGGGGTTCCTTCTTTAACTTTTATACTGTGTGAACAAATTTTGAAAAACGTTTCAGTGGGCACATTGAATAGACTATGCGTGTGAACATTCAAGCTAAAAGCGTAGACTGAGGAGAATGAAATGCGCTACAAATAACACAGGAAACCTGAGGTTCGACAATGTTCGTCTCCTGAAACTGTATAAATTTTTAACTCGGTGTAACTGCCTTCCTATTTTTCTTCTTATGTATTAATTTTTTATGATTTTCTAAGCCGCTTTTTTTAATAAACTTATTGTGAATGGTCTTCATAACATGTCATATCTTCTTTCCATTCCCATCAACACTAAGGAAGCCGGTCGTAGTCCTCCTCTAAAGGAACGCTACCGAAAAATTTACTTTAGAAACTGAAATACACGTCATTTAACAATATGTTTTTATTGGGATGTTAAAGTGTATTAAGAGTCTTTAATCTGGTTTCTTATCGTTTTTACAAATAATATCATGTGAGGAAGTCATTGGCTAACTCTATTTGGTTTTCAGATAAGATGTGTGCTAAATAATATTCAGAGCGTTCGGGGGCTAATTCCGCTTCTTTTATTAATTACTGGTTTCAATTAATATAGTTTTTCTTTGGGTTTGAAATTTTATTGAAGATTGTTTTGATTTGATGTGATAGTAAATTAGGACGATTTAATTGTAATATTTATACTTATTAAACTAAAAAGTACATAAATGCTACATAACGTCCTTAACAACAGTGAGACTGTTGACTGTTAAATACTCCATTTTAAGGTTACTGTGTATCAGTTACAGCTTTTACAAGATGTAGCTTGATCTTCAGAGTTTGAATGCTGCCAGTTTAATGCCTGAAATTAACACACAAACTTTTGATATAATTAAGATTGTATAGTCCATTCTAAATCAAATATGAATTGATTTTGAGGTTGAAATTGTTATTTAAGTAATAGATCAAATACGAGTGCGAGTGTTTCATCACGGGATCCAAATACCGAGAAGGTGATGAAAGCACGAGGCCTACGGCCTCGTGCTTTTAGCACCTTTGAGGTGTTTGGGTCACGTGATGAAACACGAAGCACGAGTTTTTGATCTAACTTCTCAAACTATCATTTAAAATTATCCAAATCCTAGGACGTTGGATCTAATTTGCATGACGATGTTGGATCGCGGTATCCAAACTTTGCACGTGACTCAAATATGCAGATGCTACTGGTTAAAAAAGCTATGAATTATTAATGAGTTTGAGAATGTTATAACATAGACACGATATAACGCGCGCTCTGATTGGCTCATTGTTATGAACCATCAGCGGATATTTCATAAACTTGCGTCAGCATTCTTTTTGGCGATCAAGATTCTCGATCTCCTGTACAAACCGACCAAGCTTAGTGAATGCAGTAAGACTTTTATGAAAAGTCTTTTTTGATTTAAAAAAAAAGGACAACTTTTAATCGATCATGATATTTTCGACCATTTGTTGATTGGCTGTAAACCGTGGTTCAGCTAGGATGACAGACTCACTAAATGTTGTCAATGGCTGGTGCACGAAACTTGTGCGAAAGTTTGCATGGATTTTTTCGCTAAAAAAATATGTTAACGGACAAATTATCAATGGAAATTAAGAAAATGTAAGTAACTTATTGCAATAAATGATGTCATGATTTGACAAATGTTTTTGGGTAGTTTTTGTTGATAGTTTTTGTTGGTTTTTGTCGGAGATTTTTGTAAAGCAAACATATACATTTTATGGATGCCCTTTCTATCTATTCTCAATTATCAATTACGGGTAATAACTTTAACTTGTAAGTGAGATCGAATTTGGTCTAGTTTTACGAGTTTGGTTTTAGCGATCACTTGCAGTCGTTTTGTGGCGGCTTTGTATATATTTTATTCATTCTAACATCAAATTCATCCACAACAAAAAAACGAAGAAAAAATAACAAAGATTCTTTCTTGTTATCAGTTATAAGCATTTTCAACTGAAGCTGGATATTTTTGCGGTAATTGTCAGAATTTTGCTGTTTTAAACTGGTTTATTCAAAGCAGTATTTTTTTGTAGCCTTTTAGTCCATTCTACGCGCGAAGTATCGAGAATATCTCGTTTGATCAGCAAATAAATTGTCTATGTTAAAAAGGAATGTCTCATGGTTAGCGATCGTATATCCAGTTATGGATGCACTTGGGAGGTTGCTTGAAGCACTCGAAAAAGCTAGAGTGTCACTCCGCTTACGCTTTTCTCGTGCTTAGCAACCTTTCGCGTGCATCCAGAACTGGATATACGCACGCTAACTATGATACATTCCTTAAAAATTGTAAAATGGGCTATTTAAGATTGGGGCTATAATTTGGAGTTTAAACACTCATGTGTGTGTTTTTTTTGTTTTTTGTTTTTGTTTTTTGGTTAGCACATTTTCTAGATTTTTCTGTTCTGGGTCTAAGACAACAAAGTCGCCATCAGCAAATAAATAAACAAACAAAAGCAAGCAAACGAATAAATAAGAAAAACAACAGACACGTAGACAAATAAACAAGCGAATGTACAAACAAACATACAAAAAACAACAGAACTGGACAAACAAACAAAGATATAAACAATTTACAAATCATAAATCAAGACAGGGTAGAATAAGGACAAGGGGATATCCTGTCTTGTTCTAGCAAAATAACCCCCTGCATTTCATTCATGAAACAAAGAACTTTTATCAAGAATAATTTTATGCATTATTTTTCTATTTGAGAATCGACTTTGCAAATAAGTCATTTTAAGAAAAATTGAAATCCGATGGTTATATGCTCTTATAGAATTGAACAAACGGGGTTTTTGATAGATAAAAAAACAATTAACCGAGTTCCTTCTCTTATCAAATACACTCTGTTATAAATGTATTTTTTTACACGTCAGGGGCCGGTTGTACGAAGCTTGAATAGCGCTATCCACCGGATAAATCACTATCCAACGGATATATTCTAAAGAAATTCTTTGGAGTTGATAGCTTTATCCAGTGGATAACTTTATTGGTGCTTCGTACAACCGGCCCGGCCCGGCCCGGTGTCACGCCAACTAAATACAGATCGATTTATTTATTTTGATTCCCGCATATCCATTTCACCATTACTTAACAAATGATATTTTAAGTAAACCGAATCACAGACATGAACAAATAGTGTAGCGAACGATGAAAGGTCTGTCACATGCCGAGCAAAAAGTTACCTCGTTATCGACTGAAAATTACCAAACATTAATCGACAAAAGATACCGCAAATAAGTTCAACATAAATATGCGATTTTTTGGTAAAGGATAGACGACATCTACGGAAGCGCTTTAGTTAAAAAAGATCAACGCTTTCCGCAAATAGATTTATAACTGAAAATGACAAGATTTGTAGAAGGTGAAGAAGGCTCTAGAACTTAGAACTAGACTAATATGATAAGCGTCTGGTTTAACGTATAAATAGGAAAGGATTTCGCCACCGTAGCTAGAATACATATATGCCATACATTTTTTATGTATATATTTAACAATTGCTAGGGGTTGACCAAGAATTTTGAAAAGCGGTTTTTATGAAGAATGCTTGGTACAGTGATGTAAATGTCGATAGTTTGTCGGTGACAATGAGACACTTGCTACTGCGCATCCTACTTGCGCATGAGAAATAAAATAACAATTCTAGTGTAAGAGCCAAGAATTAAGGTCATCTCGAGCTTTTTTCCATATAGCGCCAAAAATACAACGGTGATGATTTTGGCATAAAGCAAATTTTAAAATTTTTGAATAAAAATTTACATTTTTCGAGGAGCAGGCTTAAGACATTGTAATAGTGTGCAAAAAAGTATTAATTGAAGTTCGAGATATCGCCGTCATTGTCTCTTCCTAGGCATAAGTTCACGAAAACTTTGTCAGTCTCTTGCAGGAGATTTGTGAACATCTTTTACATTTGTTTTCAAGAATATTATTTCCATCAAATTTGACGCTACTTCTTTTAGTTGTATAGGACAAAAAATATGCCTGGTAAACCCCCCACAGTTTCTAAACAAGTAGTCCTGCAATTTTAAGAAACGCAAGGTTATATTTTTGTACAAAAGTCAATGAAGTTAGTTGAGTTTTGCAAGATAGTGATATTAGACGGTTTTTGTCTCCGTTTTTTGAACGCACCTTTTTAAACCCATTTAGGTCTACCTTTCAAACCAAAAACGCCAAGGCTTTTAGATTAAGCGGGCTATTTTCGAAAAGGTAACGCTTCAAAACTGGTCGTTATATTTTTGAAAACGCCGGCTTTGCGTTTGTATGTGTAAAAGTTCAAAAACGCCATAAAACTATACAAATTTGCCCATTATCACATGCTTTTGTATTTCAGGGTGATAAATAAATACATGTTAGGTCTAAACGGTGCTTTAGTGTTTCCGAAAATCTGTGTCAGTGACATATAAGAATCGTTAAAAATAGCTCATAATTTGGTCCGCAATAAGCAGATATCAATATGTCAATTAAAAAAAGATAACACGATAATTAAAAATCGCTATACTACCATAGAGACCGTCAATTGTCACAAGCACGCTGTTGAATACAGCGCATCAGTACTCAATCAGATTTGTCAAATTGTCACGATATGTACATCCGTGTATGAACTACATATGGAAAAGTGTGAATCCTTTGGAAGGAAAACAAACAGGATGGATGCAGATCGAAAATCAATGTAAAGGTAAAATGTTTGAACCGCACTATGTATAAATCTAAATACTGTGACGTCACGGTGTATATAAAAGCAATTTCATAAGCTCATCGTTCATATTTCCTTTATGACATTTGAGAACTCTGAAAATAGTGGACTCAAAGTGTTACTTTTATCAGTAGGTTCACGTTCAATTCAAAAGCTGGACATAGAGAGTCATATAATTTAAAAAGTCCAATACGACCACGGAAAGAAGGCCCGCATTTGTAGATACAAGCAGTCACGGCGGGTCAAGGTAAAATATCGTAAATATTAAAACATGATCACGCAATTTCACGATTTAGTCGCATTATGCCAAAATCACGCAGGAAATCCAATTAAAAAAAGAGTCACCTGCAATTTGCGCCTTGCTTCCCATATACAACTTGAAAACTAGCCGATACAGCTTGAGATTTCAGTTGTTGGGACTTGATTTGTAATTGAATGAAAATGCTACTGATTGATCGCGATTACTGAGTTTCTAGCCGTAATTCTAAATCTACACTAAGCACAATTCTTGGGACATTGAATTTTTTTCATCACCATTTCGTTCTCTCTCATTTTTTATTCTTCTCGTCTCTACAATATTCCAGTCAATCCCCCCTTACCAATCCCCCCATACCAAAATCATCACCGATCATAGCAACATTGTGACAGGGGAGGGGAGAGGCACCTGAAAAATATTCAACAGAGAAGAGGGATGTAAGATAACGAATGTCCCAACTAATTTTGAATCTTAGTGTAGGTACACAAGCGTGACATCTGGGAAAATACAAAAAAGCGTCGCTATTGATTCCCAACACGGACAGGATACATTTTTAAGAAAGATGACAATGTGCTAGACAGATTTTGTATTAGTGAGAATTATAGTTTTTGACAGTTTTTGTATTTAGTGAAAATGTATGTAATAGGCAATTACATTTTAAGTCATGATTTTGACCAACCTTTCAAATGTAGTAAAATCTATGTAATGGTCACGTCGAGGATATTTTTGTCGGAAAAAGTCGTGCAGTTTTAGGGGGTTTTCAATAAAAATTGTTTTTTTTTTCGACCAATTATTTGAACAATTTTCGGCCCCGAGGTAGTTTGTAGAGTCAAATTGTTTTGAGTGCATGAGTAATATCTTTTCAGTTCAAGATCACCCCTATCGTTTTCATTTTTAATTTTAACCCCTTTCCCCTCCTTCTCTCGATACTCTAAATAAACAGTCTTCGGTACTAGTGTCTGACCACCTTGTCTGTTTCTGTTACTTTTCAAGCACTCTTATCAAGAGCTTAACACTTTCTGAGGATTTTTAAGCATGGCATCTTAAAAAAAGTCAATTAGAATATTTACTTTTGGTTTTGCTTTGTGAACCACAGCTTACAGCTGACTACCTAATGCTGACAGAGCTCAAGGATTATTTATAATGCAATATAACGTATATATTGATTCATGACATGAAAAAAAAGAAAAACTGTTCAATGCGCATGTTGAGTGTGTGAGGTGATGTCATTTCCGTTAGAAACGCACCAGGCCAAAATAAAATAGAAAAAGACGGCTCTTCTTCAAAATGCTAAAATTCCTACATTTTGCGTTAAAGAATATGGCCACTTATTTTAAACACCCTTAAGATATACTCATTTGAATCAAAGCTTAAATTAACATTAACTGGATATCCTAATTTCTGAGGCTTGTACCCAGTCGCTTTTAATCATTTGCAGATCATGTGCGCGCAAAGATTGATGGGAGTAAAGAAATGACGTAAATAATCATGAGAAGAACAGGAAGCTTTATTCCTCTTTACTTCCGAGGGGCATTTGCATGGCGCAATCAATTCTTTTTAAAGTACGATACACGAGCTTTATGCCGAAGGTGCGCGTTTGCAACATACGATTTTTACCCCTAGAATTAGACTTAATTAACCCAATACGATGTTAATTTAAAGCGTACGCCCCAAAATATACCTAAAAGTAAGTAACCCTCCATCGATGGTATTTACTGTATGAAACAGAGACTTGCCTAGAGAACTTCTTAGAACTCCCCAAAGATTCAAAACCTCCTTCCGTTTGTGTATTCTTCGTTTGACAATCACCATCAGATTCTTTTTTTGTATTTATCTAAAATTTGTACAATGAGACCTTGTCGAAAACGAGAAAAATATTACCAGTGTTTTACTGCATAGTCTAGCAACGTTGGTGAAATTGGGTGAACTGATTGTGGTATTTTTTTTGCTAGACTAAAAAAACAATTAATACTACAACTGATCGGACACTGATCATTCAACGAATATAATAAACACTGTATTCCTATACCTCTTGATTGTCACTAAAACTTTTATTGTTAATTATTGTTTCTCCATTTATAAACACTCAATTCGTCACGCACACTTTTATTTTATTATTGTTTTTTAAATACCGAGCTATAGCGCGCCAAAAAACGTAAAAAACAATAATTGAAAATGAATATTTCCAAGAACAAAAATCCTACACAGTTTCCTTTTATATGATTCTGACATTTGTTCAAACAAGTTGATGAGCTGTTTTACAATGAATGTAACGTACAGTTTTTGAAAATAAAATACGAAAATGATAGTTCACCATTGTAGAATAAAGACTGATTTGATTGGTTAAAAAGCGTCATTCAAACGGCCTGGTATCCACAAAGTCATATATCTTTGATGGGTTAATAATAATTGAAAGGTGTTTAGCGCTTGGACGTGCCATCCATCGATTAGTTTTAACCACATAATAGGAAGACATTGATTTATCAGAAACAGTGTCAATGTGGCCAACTTATTCCTGGTGTAACTTACCCACTTGGATACTCACCGTCAACCAACTTGCTTTTGTTCTGTCTGTTTATCTCAATCGTTCATTGTTTTGTTAGATTTACTATTTATCAAAAAGGTAAGACGCTACTTAAGGTAAGGCTACCTACAAAGGTCAAACGTGTTTCCTTGAAAATTGTAAATTAACTGCGAGAATCGAGGCATTAAAAGAAAACAGCCGGATTGGAGAGCTCCGTGGAGAGATGATAAAATTCCTAGTTAAAAAACACTTACAATTTCGCTCAGCAGGCGTACGAAACCAGATTAAATTATTCAATATATGAGCTACCGTGGATTTCAAAACCACCCAAACAAGATTTTGTCCTTGCGGAGTATTTTAATATTTCTGTTCATGAAAACACTCCAAACCACTTAAACAAATCGAAGGTTTAAAAGCCGAACAGCTCCATTTTTGTCGCGAAACTGAATTCATTACCAAAACAATGCCATATATATTTAAGATGGCTGACTTTGAACACATTGTATAGAGTACCTGATGGTTTTGCTATTCAATGAGCTAACGCTAAGTGAATGGTTAAATCTGTCAACTGAGCTCGCTACAGTGTGCTTCGAATCATTTCAAGGTTTTTTTTGTCATCGATCCATATCGGTATTTCATCGGCTTGCTAGCTATCACACTTTGCGGAAGATACCATCTTCGCCATAATAGCATCGACATTCACTTATTAAATAAGGCTTTGCTATTGTACCTTCGGAACTAACAGCAGTGTAATTTGGGTTTCCAACTAAAGAAAGGCAAGGTGAAGGTAAGCAAAGGCATTCAGCTGATTTTCTCAGGTCTAAATTCATCACTATTTTCTGATATGTTACTTACAATTATTTTTTTACAAATAAAGCCATCATTTTCACGGTTTTCACCATTTTAGTCTCGGAGGCGAAGAATGTTCTGGCTATTTTTAAACGTGTATTGTAAATAAGCCTTGTAGGTCGTCGAATCGTTTACAATCATTTCCATGTTCATTAAATATTCACATAGTGAGTTCTATTGATTAGAAAGTCATGAGTCGTTGAGTGTCGAAAATATTTCTTTCCGTATGTTCTTTCCATAAGTCTAAAAAAATTGAAAAAAACAAAATCTACTGAAATAACCATTTCTTTAACTATAGCATCTACTTTTAAAAATATTGGTGTGGCTGTGTTTCCTGTTTATCGAGTTTTAGCTGTTTTTTGCGTGGATTTTAAATGGATTACAGTCGCTGTACCACACAATAAGTCTTGCTTATCAAACACAATTATCAAAACATCCAATAAATCTAATTTTTCCACGCTATTTATTTTGAGGCTCTTACATTTTAATAAATGTCATGGTTAGTAAAACTAAAAGAATAACGATATTCTTCAAGCGCCGAAAATACACATCGAGTGACTAAAAATAAAATTCTTGTACTCGGTAAGTTTCAATCATAAAGTTGCTGTGGATTGGTTTCTTAGTGGGTCAATTAATTTGGTTAATTCTTGGTTTCTTCTTTCAAAATTTAAAAAGATGCTTATTATATATTCTTAAATTTGTCCGATAGCTTTACTCTTAGGCAACTGTAGCGTGGGATGCCGCTGAGCAGTCCACATTGTGTGCTCAATCTTGATTCAACAAAAATCATTAAGTCATTTTTAGATTGACCTTGAAATCGATAAAATATTCATTGTAACGATATTTTTTTAGGTAAAAAAAAAACGTTTTGAAAGTTCATAATTAATCTCTATGTAGGAACTGTTTAATGATGTTGTACTTTGCTGTCGGTCCTAAGAGCAGACAATCCATGGAGTGTACTTGTAGTAGAATTAGTTGATGTATATGTAAGTGAAGTGACTGAAGCGTCTCTTACACTTAAAGTAGAGCTGCTGTAGTTCATGTGTAACAGAGACTAATTATAAAATGATTGAAACTCGGTAACGACAGTACATTGTTTTGGTTCCATGCTGCGAAATATTCAGTCTTTTTCGTAGAAAAGGTCTTTCTGAAATCACATGACATACTTCCAAACCTTACAAGCTCATATTACACTTTTGTCTTAAAGAAAAATTGTCGTTTGCATCCATCACCATATTTGTAAATCTTTGGTTATTTTACCTTATTTTAATGCGATTAGACTCTTTTTTGGCAATTTTCTACTAAAAAAAATTGTGAACAAATTCGATGAAAACTTGCAACGTTTGAAGCGAAGGACTATATCAAACTGTCAAACATCTTATATATTGAGTAGAACAGCAAATGACAACAAAAGTTTGATATGTAAGTAATTGACACGTAATTTCAACCGCACAAACGAAATTCTCTTCTAGAAATTAAAAATCCGTGAAAATTCGTTAGCGACAATTTTGAATCGAGCTCTTAGTATCAAATATTGACCAAGGACGATGTCAAAATTTTACTAATTATAGTCTGAAGAGTTCGGAGTGTGAAACCGCTCGACCCGTCCCATTCCTCTTACGAGTTTCTGTATATCTCTCCGAGCGGCAGTAAAATAATTCATTAGAAATCAAACAAAAAGGTATTTTATTTTTTGTTAATAATTACGTTCGTATGTGAGTCGATTTCAAACTGTTCTTTTCTTTACAAGAAAGTATTCGTGTTTCATTATTTCAACAAATGGACTTTCTAATTGCTTTGCTGATGTTAACAGTCTCATCGAGCTAGCTATAGACCATTAGTTTTTAAAACGCTCAGTTAAAAGAATGGATTGAAATCACAATTTAACCAAGGGAGACAAGAAAATGAAATCGCTGGCTTCGACCTTTAAACATCGCCATAAGCTCCATTCGATCTGGTTTTTTTTAGAAAAAAGGAACCTTTAAAAAACATTGTCAGCATATTTCAGTGTTTGATTGATGATAATATCGTATATTTAATAACATTTTCATCAACAAGCAGTGAAAATGTAGTGTTGTGTCTAGTCATAGATAGATTCTTTTATTACCTTTCGATTATTTTGCTTTCCGCGATTTGTTTGCATAATTGCCAGTCCATAACTACAGTACAAAAATATAGCATTCCTACAATAGTTTTTTGGTTTTAAGAATAGAAATTACTTCAAAGTACAATACCAGCGATTCTTTCTGTTATCTTATACATTCAAAAGCTTTAATATGAAGGAGAGCTGGCAACCGGTTTTGACAAGCAATGAAATTACAGCTAAAATCGTTGCATCGCGACCAGCCGAGCTCCTTTTCAACGCTGACAACTTGACGTCCATCCACCGAGGAGGCTTCATTAATGTCGCAGAAAAAAATCCAGTCAAAGCGGCAAACTTCACTTTGAGTAAGTACCTCGCAAACGACCAGAACATGACATAGCTTTTTCAAAAAAAGGAAGTAATAATTCTACACTCGTGTTTGGTTGAAAATATCCCTCAGCAATGGCTTTCGAAAGATTTGCCATCGAGTTTATCAAACGGGGTGTTATGGACAGTCACGTGACAGAAAATATGATGCCTTTTGCAATGACTTTTTGTTTGTTATAATGTTTTGAGTTCAAAGAAAACTGTTGCTACTTATTTTAATTATTTCAGCTATTTGATGTGCTTACTTACGTTTCTATTCATTTGTTATTACTTTTGATACTATTCGATTGTTTTCTTATTTGTAGTTGTTCATTTGTTTTTTGTTGTCTTTTTTTTTCTTCTTTTTTTAATATGTTTTTTTAATGAACAGATACTAAACAACGAGAAATACAAAAAAAAAAAAAGGAACAACAAATCAACAAAAACGTTTGGAAGTAAACACACCAAATGGCAACAGTTTTCTGAGAATTCAAAAAAAAAGGCATAGCAAAAATCTCGTCTGCGTTACTATCCAATTAAAGAAAACCACAGGAACTCACACGTACTGGGGCTGCATAATCAGACTAAAACAAAAGCTTCTGACATCATATTGGGCTTCTTTTATTAGTTTTGTTTGCGTAGGTCCAGATTGTTCGTAATAAGTTTTTATTATTTTTTTTATGTTTGAGTTTGTTTTCGTTATGTTGTTACTTTGTTGTTGTTTCTTTCTTTAGGTGTTTTTGCATGTTGAAAACCAATGAACCAGGAGTAAAACCCTCGTGGCATAGGAGAGAGAAACAACTCTTGTATTACAAACTCTACTCACATATCATCCAGCGCCTGAGACCACAGCGTGAGGGGCGAGAGGCTTAACCACTCGGCCCTTATACCACACATGGACTATCACGTCTTTATTTTGTTTATTGATGATTCTACCTGCCATATTGCCATTATCAAATGAAGAAAAACTTGAATACATTTGAATTTACTTTTTTTTGTTTATCTTTGAAGAAAAAAATGTTTGACCTTGGCTGTATACTAACTTTTTTTTCGTTTTTAACTTTTATATAAACATATCAAGTCATGAAACAACAACAAAATGGCATCTCCAAAAATCATCAATAACACAATAACAAAATAAAAACTACAAGAGCTATCATCCAACACCCACGGTGATAGCAATGTATCATTGACAAAATTCAGCGTCATATATTAAAGACTAAAACGTGTATCTCTGACTCATAATCGTTATCAGAATTCAAATAAAAAACAACTGTTGAAAGTTGTCAATTGAAACAAAGAGATAAATACTAGTAATGAACTAACTACTGTGGGCTGTGTCGTTGTTCCTGTAGAGACAGTTGTAAAATATTTTTGTATTTTGACTCTGTAAAGACATGATCGGTGATACTGACATTTATGTAGAAAGATGAAAAAATAAGGCGAATACGTCGAAACGTGCAGAGCTAAACAAAAGGATATAAAAAACGGTAAATGAGAAATTGGAAAGTCAACATGACTAATGGAACGGTTCGTTACGAGGGTACTTTCAATATATTGAAATTGCAAAAAGTAAAAAAAAAACAAGCCAAGAACTCCCCATTTTTCTGCACGTACCCTGTTGCCAGTGAATGTACTTAATCGCACAAACGTTTGATCACTAATTTCTTTGGTCATTAGAATTCAGGGAATCATGAGTCAGAGATATGTCCATTTATCGTGGTTAGTTAATTTTCGATTCCTATACTTGTATAACAAATACACTTAAAGGTGGCTTTACAAGGTAAATAACGCAAAATAAATCGCAATTTTAATTGGAGTATTTACAAAGCAAAATTAACTGGACTGGATTACGTCATCAAGTTTTCTATTTTTACTTTATGTTTTAACGTGGGTTATATAAAGTCAGCCCAAGGGCTGATGTGGATTCTGAGTCACTGAAATTATTATACTGCATCACGTGATCATGATTAATGTCTTTGACCATAGTTTAGAGGAGCAAGATATATACATATAGCTATTCTTGAAATAGTTGTCCAGTTGAGATACTGATTTAGCGAATAACAAAGTCATTTGCATATTTCAAGTTTTCAGTTTTCTTGTTTTAAACACAAAGTTGCACATATTATATAATTACATAGTTTATTATAATTATGTGATGAAGGTATTTTGTACATTTTGACTCATCATTATTTAAAAAAATACAAATCATGAGATATGCAAATGACTTTGCTATTCGCTAAATCAGTATTTCAACTGGACAACCATAAGTAGGATAAAGTGAATCAAGGCCACACAACTTGCAACTATAGAAGTGTTTGTTTATATGTATATATACACCTAACCAAAAAAATGCTGCAACTTGAAATATATGTCTTTACATTTACTGCGCATAGTTCGTCAAGTTTTCGAAATTTCATCGTTATTTTTCATTATTGTTTTAATAGGATTTTGATGTAAACAATATTATATACACTTGATTTTCCAGAATGTCACGATTTGAATGTCAAGCGATGTGGATTCGTAGCTTTGTACTTCTAGTTCTAAGTAGATTAAATGAAAATAGCACGAAATGATTAATAAAATAGTTTTTATATTGCCTTTTTTGTTTTTAAACAGCAAAACGTTTTTAATAAACAATCTACTGTGTGAGAACTCTAATAAAAAACAATGAAATTTGCATTAAACATGTTTCTGATTCGAACGAATTACTGTGGATAGAAGGTCTAACGTGACAAGTAAAGTTTCATGTAGTCGGTTTAGTATATTGACAGAGCTTCAATGATTGACTCTCTAGAATGAACATAACAGAAAACTTCTGTAATTCTCAGGTAATTTCATCTCCAAATTTCTTTTTTTGTTGTTGTTGTTTCTGTTTTTATTCAAGGAATAAGCAACATCCTATTTAAAAAAAATCGTAGTTATATATCTGTTATTGCCATTTCGTGTTATGATGTCATCAACATGGCGGCGACAGCCCCGCGAGTTATATTGTTACTGCTCTTTACGCTCATTTTCCGCTTTAATAGTGCACTTCATACAGTCATTGCAAATATTGTTGTAAATGAAATTATAATGAATATAATTAGCACTCTATTTAGGTCTAAAAAGGTTTTTTGAACAAGTAATCTACTATATGAGATGTTAATTATTAATGAGGATCGAAAGTCCAACAGCGTTGCAGAGATTCCAAGTAGAGTTCTTTTTAAGAAAAAAATATGCGTAGGTAGCTTTTTATTTGGCACAAACGGCCGTTGCAGTTTTGAATATAGAATGGCTTTTAAAAACTGAGCAAGACATTTTTATTTAGTGGTACAATTTCTAGTCCTTAAATTCTCGGCAAAGAAACGGTCTAGCCATAAATGACAGTATGTGAATTATTTTATACACTTGTTCTGCTAAATTTTGAAAGCCACCGTTAGTGTGAGTACTTTTCACTTGCGCATGCCCAGAGAACCCAATATGTTTCGGTCACGTCATTCACAAACGCGTTGGTTCTATGAGATGAATAAGTGTTTTGTTCGATTTCTACTCATATATTCAACATTTATACATAAAAATGATGCAAACAAAAGATAAAGATAATAGATAGCATAGCTTTTTCAACGAGATAATTGCCATATTTTATTTTGTTTTGGGAGACATTTTTGAAGAATTTAAAGAAATCTTATAATACAACTAGAGTTCAAATGAATTCACTTTTTGTTTTGCCACCATTAAGATTTTTCTTTGCATATCGATCATAACTATAATTATTAATATTGTGTTCTTCTATACACTTTAAATTGTTCCGTCTCGAGTTGCATTGATTTAACTAAGGCCGACTTTCATGGAGATTATTGTAGTAGCCATCATCAAACCTACCATACTGCAGAATAGTCAAAGTTTGAATTTTACAAAAACCAGTGGCAATCGCACATCTTTAGCCGCCTTTCAAGAAACTTCTTATTTTGACCCAAGAAGAAGGACTTCCGATGTTGAATATAAATGCGGTTGAAATTGTCTAAATGTTCAGCTTAAAATATATATTAACTTTTTCTTGACTTTTAAACACAGTTCGGGAGTGTTTTGACGCACATATAAATATCGATATCAATCGGCGATTGGGTCGGTTGGGCCTGTCAAAGGAACAATTTATTCAGTTAGTATTCTATCTTAAAGGTTATTTTGACACCAAATTCACTTTCACAATTTTAAGCTGGTGTTCTCTTCTTAAACTACTACATCGGTTTTGAATTCCTATTGCAAATGTCTAAAATTCCATCTGTTATTGGGTGTTCTATATATCACAAAGTCGGCATAATTCTGCAAACTGCTATCGTATTCCATCTTTAGTGCCTGTAAGACCCCTTAAACTCGATTCGAACACAAAAGTCATAAATATCTTATAGCGGCTTAAAGAGAGTGGCTGTTGTCTTGACCGTTCATTGTTTTACTAGTGCCTACTTCAACACTTAATAACAACGTTTTATTATTCAATGTTAACATATTAATCTTCTGTATTTTGCATTCATGCACTAAAAGCTCATACAAAATTCAAGACCCTAGCAGCTTGTCAAATGTTCCGACAATTGTAAACATTTCAGCCCGGCCATACTAAAGAGCTATGGCATTTCTACCATGCCAACAAAATAGAATCACTTACATTTTTTATACACAAGAATAGTCCACTACTCTCCACAGAACAGGTTTTGTAAACAAGAAAAACGTGTTTTGTTTGGCTTTGTGTCCTTGTGGGATGCCATCAGTGACGTCTCTTGCGATAACAGCTATTATGTCAGGCTTGCATGGGAATTGAATGGGCTTTTTTTCTTTCCTCTTTCAGGTATACCTTAAGATGACCAACTGGAATTTCTTTGGTGTTTATGTTTTCCTCATTTTGTTTTTAGACAAGTGCTGCTTGCATGAAGGTGAGTTGGTAATGTAAAGAAATTAATGTTAAAATAGTGACAAAATGGAGAGCTTTGTTTAAAACATTGCTCACGCGAAAATCCCACAAGCCAAGCGTATGCTCGATAAACTGTATCAACTAAAGTACCGTAATCTAACACCTTACTACGGTCTATAAACTCAAAACGAAGTTTTGATAATTCTTTGTCGTTCTTTGAGAATATAACTTAAGCATTTGTGAAATCTATTGGTTCATGTGAGATTTTTAAAATTCAGAAAAGGATTCTATGTTGTGGTCGCAAAAAACTGATCAATATCTAAAGCATATTATGTGCATTTACTGAAATTTACCAGCTCTGCAATATGATTGGATGTTCTAGATTGTTTTTGGTTTTCATCGTGATCTTGGTTAATCAGTTCTTAGCGTTGTGGAGACTACAAAGTAGAGTAGGGTTTGCCTTACATTCAAGTGGCTGTTTTATTCTATCTAATTACCAGAAATTTGTGTGATACTCGTCCGACCAAGAATGACACAACATATCATATTGTGTGTGGCTTTATTTCGATGCGAGAAATTCCGAGTGATCATATGCATTTTATTGTTTTCCAGTGTGACTTTTTTTGTTAGAAAATCACAGTTGAAATTATCCTTCTCTGATTCGATAGTATTAGTGCTAGTGTAAGATGCCAGTTTCAGGTGGTATATTTCTCAAGGCTTGAATGTGGATAAATTTAAAGAAAAGGGAGTCGACACAAAACCATGTCCCAATTTCAAAAAAGGCTGCCCCTGGATTTGTCTGAATACCCGCCGCATCACTGAATATCCGGCAATACCGAATACTGCATTCCAAGACTGAAATGCATCGTTGACAATAAATTTCATTAAAGCGAAAAGTGCCATGTGGACTGCAACAATGGATTCTGAACGTAAATCTTCGGAATATGAAGCCGGTATACTTGTAAATTGATATGATTATATAATAATGCATATATATATCGTTAACAATGCATTTTGGTCTTGGAATGTACTATTCGATATTCATCATGTGGTACTCAATACAAGGTATGTAACAAAAAAAATCCAAGGACAATTCGAACTCTCTTTTACACAGCCTAAGCCTCAAAGGCGTTTAAGATATTTTTTTATTTAGTAACAGCCCGTGAAAATGTGGAGTCTCTGTGTGTGAAAAAGAAAATTGAGTTTTTTTAATATTTTACACTTAATGGAGACCAATAATTCGAAATTGGCCTATTGGTGCAAAACGTTTGTCCCAGATGAATAGACATGGTTCATAAAAACTATATGCTTTCGTAATATATCAGTTAAATTACAAGTTCATCGTCCGAATTACTTATTTTTGTGACGTGTGTATATACATATATCCGTTAATGTGATTTTAAAAAGTTTAGATGCTCTAAGAATAGATTTGAATATTCGGACCAAGGACGCGTTAATTTTTAATATAATTTCAAAATATACTATTCAATCATGGATATCTTTTTAATATTATAAAATATTTATCAGAGCGTCTCAACATTTTCAGTGATAATTAAAATGTTCATTAAAAGTTTCCAACATTAGTCAGTGTCATTGAGAAAATTTATTTTGCTATTTTAGGAAAAGCGCAATTATTGATTTGCCATAACTTTCAATAACTTAGTTAGTTTCCCTCAATGGCATTTACAAACATAATCCATGAAATAGCCGTGTCTTTACAAAGAGCATATTATACTACCTGTCTTTTATTCAGATATATCAATTAGGCAGACATACTTAAAGCAAAAATTAGAAGACGAAAAAAAGATTTGTTTGTGTATCACGCAAATATACGTATCATAACGTGGTGATGATGTGAAGAACGTTAATCCTGACGCTAGATATGCTCATTTCCAAAATAACGTCGGAGAGAATGTCGTTTGCCGGATGGTGAATGCGACTTGAATTGCTCCACATAAATTTGTTGTTAAATGTAAAAATTATGCAGAATTTAAGTGTTATGTTTTTTTTTTTTTTTTCGGTGTAAATGTTGCGTTGTCAATTTTATCCCACCGATTGCGACATTGCCTGAATAAGTTTGGATGATTTTCATAAACCATTTAATATATCATTAACCAAATCTGATGAAAGAAAAAGATAGACAATGCGTGTATCACGACAAAACTTTGTCACTGCAACGAAACTTTAAATTCTTGGAATTAATTTTATCGTTCGTCTGAACGGTTGGATCCCTACAGATTTTTATATTAAAGTTCAAAGTCTTGGCTTTTTCTGAATATCATTATACATTTAGTCAAGTGCTTCTTGCCCGAGGCTGCCAATTCAGGTTCTTTTGTCATTTAAATTCAAAATGAAAACTGGCTTTTGTTTTGACTCCGAATTATTATAGTGTTTTTATCAGATTTGTCAGTAAAATGAAATAAACAATTTTGCAAATAGTGGAAATTGAGAGAAATGATTTTAAAGGAAATAAATGGATCGTATTGAATATATTTTCACTATTAGACGAACAGACGAGTGAGCCAACCAGAAGACAAAAAAAAAAATAAACAAGCTTGAAAATGTACAATCAATAAAACAAATTTCAGACAACCACACAATTAGTAGAAACCATATTTTGAAAACGACAATCAATAAAACACATTTTCTTTCTTTCTTTCTTTCTTTCTTTCTTTTTTTGTGTCACGGTAATACATAACTATGACAATGCGGCATGTTTTTTATAAACTTTTCATTTCAGTGTCGTTAATATTTTCGTTATCTCTGTTTGTCGTTGAATTAGTTTGAGATATTTTGTTTTCAATGGTACGTTTTTATTAAGATGATTCCCAAGTCCCTACCCATCCTTCAAAGATTTTTATGATACTGCAGTCGGGTGTTAATCCGTCTTTCCTTCTTCAGCTGCAACACGGATGAGTCCAGAAGAAAGAGTGATTAACAATATATTGAAAGAATATCGTCAAGAGGCACGCCCTGTTATGAATCCGAACACTACCACCAACGTCACATTTGGAGTAGAACTGGTACAACTTGTCCAGGTGGTACGTAAGTCTCGGCTAAAAAACTTTGTTCTTCTAAAAAAAACGTTTGATCATCTTTCAAAAGCATCCCTGGATAACGTTTTGTCTGTGGACTACTTGCACCAAAGGACACGTGACCTCATCTCCCCTAAATCTTCAAAAGTCGTAAAAATGAGGTCTAGAAATGAAATGAGCACGCATAATTAGCAAAAAGGCCAACTTTCAACTCGTCATGCGCAATGAAACAGAAATAGCAGTGTTTTTAAATGAAAGTTCTATTTTTCTTTAGAATCGTTCGAGATCGCGTTGTATCTAATTTACCACCTAACGAACGAATCTTACGAAATTTTACGACATAAGATTAATTGTCATTTTTGTTGTGTTGTGTATAAGAAGCTGAAAGTTGGCAGCTTTGCCAGTTTTAATATGCTCGTTTCATTTATGGGCTTCATTTTTACCGAGCTGCTTAATTTGGTCACGTGACTTCTTAACGCAAGTAGCCCATTGGACTGTAATTCGCATGAATTATGATTTAATTTTTCCCTATTATCATTTTAGAAAGACCGACATCAAATGATTACTACTAACGTATGGGTCAGACAGGTAGGTGGTCACCTACATCATGGATGTTCTTAAGAGCGATCTTCGTTTTACCAGAACCAATTTAATGTGGCACGTGATCGTAAAAAAATATCTTATACCTGGAAAAAGATTACGTTATTGATACAAAAACTGCAAAAGAATATTCGTTGAACAAGTTGAATTACGCCAATGGCTGACTCCATGTATTTTCTAGGGGAAGGAGGATCGGGGGGACGCATTTATGTGTAAATACCACATAGACCACAGTAATTTGATCAAAGAATTCACTATAATGAGAAGTGGATGGGAAGAGCCAAGGAAAGTCGCTGATAAACCGAGAAAAGTGGAAACGTAAGGGACTGTGCAATAATTATCGGGGGAGAGGGGTTGGTAAAATGGGCTTCAAAGGGAGAAATGTTACATTAACACACCCCCCCCCTCCCACACAGAAGCAAATTAGCTCTGACCCCCTCATGTTTTCCTAAAAATTAGAAATTTAAATTAAAAATTGCCCCCCTTGTTTTCCATTGAATCATCATTGAAAAGATGTTCATAGCAGAAAGCGAGACACAATATTCAGTTTGTAAGAAAATCAAGAAATGTGAGGCCAGCTACAATTACTTGATTACTAACAATCCAGCCTGTACTGGGCGGTTTTTGAGTGCAAAATATATCCCCAATCACACGATGATAGTAACATTTCCAGGTATGAAGCTGAAGCATTTAAATTAAAGAAAAAAATCGGATGCTATCAGTGCTAAACTCTGCACATGATGATCGTATTTTCAGTACAAGAACTGGTAAGCTTCAAACAGGTCTTACTTGTCACCATAATTTTTAACTCCAATACTCTACACTCCATATCTACTGGGAACCAGAAACATATTGACCAAATGCTTGAGAAGCTAAAGTGTGCATTACAAAAGTACAAATCTACACATTTTATTGGTTTAAAAACAAAAAAGCCTCCAAATCCAGGAGAAAAGAAGATAACCGAAAGGCAAGGAAAAGAAATATGTTTGGTCTGGAGAATCGATAACAAAGGGCTTGTGTAATCTTTGTGTCCTAGGGTGGGACAATATTTGACGGTGAATATGAACCTGACAAGTATGGAGTACCACAAACTGATAATGTTGATGAAGAAATACTTGCTTAGTTTACATCACGCACTCACAAAGTCTGTTTAGGAGACCTCTTTAACTCCAAATGCTTCATTGGAGAAGCTGAGGATATTGTTCAAAACTCTTTATATTAGAACTTGTGTTCATCAATTCGTTTTGTCATTCAGTTTGATATAGTTAGTTTTTACAATTGAATTTAACAAATATACAATTACCCGCAAGTAGGCTTGTGGTGTTGACAAATTTCAACAACTATGTGTAAGCTACACACGTACATATTTTATCAACATTGTTGTTGTTTGTGATCAGATGAATATTCGCGTTCATTAGATTTTGATTGTTTATTGACATTTTTGAAATAAATTAGTCACAGACAAATTGATAAACGAGTAGGTATTTTTAGTGTTTAATAGATATAAGAATAATCTTATTTTAATGACACCATTTTAGGTATAGCCCCCCCCCCAGTTTTCAGTATTAACAGTTTATCACCCCCCCTCCCCCCTAATATGTCTATGAATATACACCCGTTTTACAACCCCCCTCCTGATAGTTATTGCACAGTCCCCAACGGAGGACTTATGCACCATCAAGATGCGAAGCAAGATAAAATGAGCTAAGAGAACCTATCCCCATATTGGGTTTTTGCACACATCATAAGCCCCGTTAAGTCTATTTATCGCCGCCAAAGTATTCAAATAACGGAACGTGATTGGTCAGATTGACCAGAGAGGAAATAGACGAATTTTGTGCAGGCGTCAAAGGTAAAAAAGAAAAGATCTTCAAATTTGCAAAAGAAAAACATAATAATGCTGGTTATATTAATATATTAATGTTCCCCAGTCGTCTTTCTCTTAAAAGAAAGGTTTTAGCAATTGGTTACAGACTTAAAATAGCGTGGTTTCTAAAAATAGGTTCTCTTTGCTCACTTTCATGTCTCTTGATGCGCAGTCGATAGGTGATTTTTCAAACACATGGGTTTTTTGTTGTTGAAATCTTAGAAATGGGACAACAGACTTCTAACGTGGGATCCTGACGATTACGACGGTATCAAACAAGTAAGACTTGATGCAAGTAAAGTATGGATCCCCGATATTGTGCTATATAACAGGTACTATCTACTATACTATAGCCATCTGATGATTTCTATCCGCTTTTTTTACTGTTGTCGATAGTATAACGACAATGTTACCACAAGACATTTCTATTCAGCTTTTAATGTAATAAATACATATTTCCCTTAAATATCTAGTATGCACACTGGTTTGAGAGGAGACATTATGAGAAAAACATTTTATTATTCGACTTTCACGTCATTTTACCTTATATGGTTAAAGTGGAGTGCAAATACCCGTATTACACCTTTGAAAGCCGTATCACACGGTAAAAAACTGTTTGTAAAACTGGTTTTAGCGCGCACGCTTGTTGGCTTAAAAAACATTCGCTTTTTGATTAACTTCTGCTATATATCAGTTTTTTATTCGAAAAAAAAATCTTGAAAAAAGCAAAATTTTTTTATACGTTGTATAATAAATAACTGATTAGATGTTTTTTCGTGTAATACGGATGGATATTTTGCTCACTGCTCGCATTTTAAATAAAATTAAAAACATTTGCAACTTGCAAAATATCCACCCGTATTACACGAAAAAACATCTAATACGATATAAGTATTTTGACATTGTAATTCATCGTCCCTTGCCAAGGATCTTACATGACCCAATCAAGAAGCAGATCGGCTAATGATAAACTGTAAATTCTTTAAATCCAATGAAATTGGAAAATCTACAAAATAAGCATTTTCCAACCCCAACCCTAACCCTAACCAACGATAACAGGGTCTTTTGGTTGCAGTGCTGGTAGTGAGTTTAGTGGTGGAACCGAGAAATACAAGACACCAGTAATAGTCAACTATGATGGGACCAACAAATGGTATAGCCCGGCATCTTTCACTAGTACTTGTAAAATTGACGTAACCTACTTTCCATTTGACAGTCAGATTTGTTCGCTCAAGTTTGGATCTTGGACGTATGAGGTACGCATGTGTAACATATGAACTTCAGGGGCATTTTCTTTTTTGCTAAAACAATAGAGTGCACGCACTAAAAGTGTGCACAGAAATACCACTAAATAAAGCTATTTTATGCTAATTCTATTGTTTTCTTTTGTTTAATTAGTGCTATTTACTACTAAATAGTGACAACTGTTGCACACTTTTAGTGCGTGCACTCTAACATTCCATTTGTTTTTTAGATAAACGATCTGGACATGACACCAGAAAACGCGTCAATGACGTCAATGTACATCGAGAGTGCTGAATGGGAGCTCAATGATGCTTACAAAACGCGACATGCCAAAAAGTACCCATGCTGTACAAACGAACTAGTGGACATAACGACATTCATTACTATCACGCGTAAACCTTTATTCTATTTGTTCAATTTGGTCGTGCCATGTATGATAATTCTCTCCATGATTCTACTTGGATTCTTCCTGCCGCCCGAGAGTGGTGAACGAATCACATTGAGTATCACAATCCTTCTTGCAATGGCTGTCTTCCTACAACTAGTTGGCGAGAGTCTCCCGAGAAACTCAGAGACAATACCTTTGCTAGGAACTTTCTATATTGCTATCATGGCTGAGATCTCTATTTCGTTAATGCTAACATGCTTTGTGTTAAACATCCACTATCGTGGCACCGGCAACTCTGCTCAGGAGGTGCCTGTCTGGGCTAAAATCATTGTTCTTGATTGGTTAGGTTACGTACTGTGCGTCCGGCGATCGTTCAGAGAAGACCGTGAACCGCAACCTATGCGTCAAGAGAAACGTTTCGTCGATACACGTAAGAAAGGAGGATATTCCGTATCTCTGGCTTACGAATACGCGGACATGAATTTCGCACCTTCGGCGAATTGCCACTGTAGTCGTTGCTCACACGCACGTGGTACTCTATACGATAACAACACAGAACGTAATCACATGCACAGCCAGGATATCAATAAGTTTGTCGATAACCGTTTCGCTGGAGATAATTCCCCAGTCGGTTCGCCAGGCTGGAAACGACGTCAGGGAGAACCAAACCTCGCAGAGGAAATAAGCGTTCTTTCTAATAGTATTCGAGAACGCGAAAAGATCGAACGTCACCAAGAAGAGTGGAAATACTTTGCTATGGTAATGGACCGCATGTTCTTCTGGCTGTACTTTACAACTATTCTTATATCCTCGCTGACGATTATATTACGTAGGCCGTGACGTAGTCATTGACGTAGGTCGTGCATAAGTTGAATGCCTCTGGCGTGTAGAGGTCTATCTGGAATCTGGTAAGCTTTCGTCCAGTAGAAACTTTAGGAACTCTTCTGGACATAAACATGGTTAAAACTGCGCTCAGTAAAGCAGCAGCAGAGTACGTTGTCCACAGCATTGGTTACCTTAGCAGCGGGTGTCATAGCAACGGTTAAAACAACAGTAAGTTCAGCATCGTTTCCTAGCAACAGTAACTTCAAAACTGGTTTTCCTGTTGTGATTGTGACAACACAGCTGACTTGATGATTACTGAAAAGGAAAAAATGGTTAGAAAAGTTAGAATTGAACATCCTACAACAACCACCAATCTTCAATCGAAGGTTTAAATTCCTCAGTGTGGATAGATAAAGTTTAATTCAAGTTTTCTCCTGTAGTGAAAATAAAAGTTAATAATTATTTATAAACCGCAAAAATTAATCACAAATGTACTGATATAATTCAAACAAATATATATATATATATATATATACATATAACTATTGGTTATTTTCATATTTAAATACATCTTTGGGTTGCCTGTGTAATTGAGTATTGTGTGGGAACTGGGAGGAAGACAAGTAATATAAATCTCGAAAATATATGATTATTTAAAGTTGATATACAGCAGTTAGCAGAAATGTAAAAAAAGTAATTATCAGTATTAAGTTTATTTTCTAAATTTATCGCAACTAATTATTTGATATTTAATTTAATTTCTATTGCCATAGGCTGAAAATAAACATAATATTTATCTTGATTACTTGTCCCTTTAATGCGTCTTGCTACTTTGATGACTGCAAAGAAGAGAGTATAAAGAAGAGAAGGAATAATAATAATGATAATAGTAATAATAATAATAATGATAATAGTAATAATAATAATAATGATAATAGTAATAATAATAATAATTTTCAATGCAATACAAATTATTGTGTTTGTATTGTTCAAAAATCTTATTTCAAAACGAATTTTGTGTCTAAATATCTATCGAGATCAAACTAAATCATTGATTTGTGATGAGTGCCTTGCAAACGTCGAAGCAAATTTCATTTTGTGACGTTATTCATAAAAATACTTTTTATCATCCATGCGTCATTCATTTTTTTTCTTTGCTTCTTTCCTTCTTTCTCTCTTTCTTTCTTTCTTTCTCTCTCTCTTTCTCCCTTTCTTTCTCCCTTTTTTTCTTTCTTTCTTTCTTACTTTCTTTCTCCCTCTCTTTCTTTCTTGCTTTCTTTCTTTCTTTATTTTTCTATGAATCAGCCATTTCAAATTAGTCATGCGGAAACATTGTATCGAGGGTGTCAATCATGACTATCGAAAACTTACTAATTTCTAAAATAGCGAATTACACAGGAGCCCCATAAGGAAGAAACCTCTTAAATTTATACAAAACAAAAAACAAAAACACACAACCAGTCTGACGTGCTTACTTGATTTACACAGATATTATGCTAATATATTAATATGGCATGCTGTGCTTCGCAACATGAGGAGAACGCTAACAAATACACAAACCAATCAAATGTGAAATTTTATTCAATGGTTTAATAACTCATGAGCTACCGTTGTGCGAGCAATTAAAAATCTATATTAAACGAATTTAGTTTCTACCCAAGTGCTCTGAATTTAATCACAGTAGGCCATTTCTCGACATCATATATAAAAAAAGTTCAAGTCCTGCCAAGGGCATATGATATTTTTCTCTTAACATTTCTTTCATTACTACACACCGAACGCACTCATAAATTACTTCTATACATAAAATAAGCTGCGTCTGTCCGTCATCAGGAATATCTACTGAAAACTACTCAGCGGCTATGAACGACCAAGAGAGAGGGGTGGGTGAAGAAGCTATCGAACACTCACAAGAGAGTATGAGATAAGAGAGCTTATCCCCCGTATTGGGCTTTACACTAATCAGGGGATCTTTTCATTCTATTTTTAAACTGAAGATATTTCGGGAACGGAAGGTCATGATTAGCCAGATTGCAGGAGGTGCGGTCGCATCGTCAAAACATCTTAAGACAAAAGTGCGGAAATTGGTAACAAGTGTGACCGGGTTTACAGGTCCATTGGATGGATCGTGATAGTTTAATAGAAAGATAACATTGAGAGTATGTGACTCTCACTCACTGAAGACAGCAATACAACTTTTAGTTGTTGATCCTTCGAAGGCCAGACAGAACTGGTTTATACTAAGACTATTCATTACACGTTTATACAAGGATTACAATAGATTACAAAGACAAACCCTTGCTGCCTTTCTAAAACATCAGACTCTCTTAGGTTGGTACAATCTATTAATTAAAAAACCTTGCTTTGCTATGTGAGCAATCAGATTTCACTTGGTTACACAAGTTTCTAAAAATAGCACGATGAGTTCACAGAAAACGGAAAACTGAAGTAAAACGTCGAGAATAGGCTTGCAAAATTAATTGTTGCAAACTGACAAAAACCACTCACTCAAGCTCTAAGTGTCTGTTTGTTGGGGAGGGGTGGTTGGGATTAGAATGATCTTCTGACGACGTTCCATACCGCAGTGCAGCATTCAGAGAAAAATTTATAAAACACAAGAATCAAAGGCTTACATTTTCCATGCAGTTGTTGGCGGGTGGTTTAGGGATGAACCATTAGATATTTGATGGGATAGACAAAGAAATCGTGCACGGCAGATGTGCCAAAAAAAAATATGTTGATCGTGCACTGCAGATGTGCCAAAAAGAAAATATCGTGCAGGGAGGAAAAAAAATTCTGCGCAACCATCATATGGGAAGAAATTTCATGCAAAAAAATAACCAAACCCTCCCCCCCCCCTCAGATATCCAATGCTCCATCCCTTAGACATTGTTCTTAAGAGTTAACCCAGGATTAGCGCTAATTGCTCTTTGAACAACCCAGCCCTGATGGCATCTTGTAATTACTACAGTATAATTAGAAGAAAGTTTAAGAGAAAAATATCATATGAACTTGGCGAGACCCACGTCTTCGGTAACACGCTGAAAACGCAACTGAATTTTGAAGTGTACGGCAACCGTGAGCATCACAGTGTGGTTGTCCTAGTGGTGCAGTGGTTCAAAGTCGGACTGTAGTATCGAAGATGTGGGTTCAAGTCCCGTCAAGGAAATTTTCCTCTTAAACATTCTTTAAGGGTCCTGACTACTTTAGAACAACAACGACGCTTGAAACCCTGTGCCCGCGAGCAATTTACCGCTGAGAACGCCGCGCGCGCGCCAAATCCCGCCAAAAGCCAATATAAGAATAACACAAGGAGCCTTCGAAAATTATACTTCAAACAGCCAAAACCCTCATTTTTTGCGCGGGACTCTATACCTTTCTTCCTTTTTTCTGAAAGATTTTGTAAAAATTTTTCTTTTGGCAAGATTTGAAAAAATCCTGATGACTTTTCAACATTTCACGCGATGGTAAGTAGTTTAGGGTTTCACTTTTCAAAGCGATTTTAAGTCAAAGATGACAACAAAACTGTAAATTTTGACAAAAATTTAAAAACATATATAATTTATTTTCCCATATTTATGTAAAATAACGTCTGGTTGAGGTTGCCTGTAAAAACTACGTCAATAGCTTTAGTTGAGTAATATTTTTTTTGTGAAAAATGCATTTTTCGTCATTTGTTCTTCAAAAATGTAAAAACATGGTTCAGTTCAAAAAATTTTACCTCAAAAACGGGCTCGGGACCATATAGATTTCTAACCATTTTTCGATTAATTGATAAATTCTCTCTTTCTAAGAAAAAATCGTGATGACTTTTTGCTTAAGTAATCAGGACCCTTAATGTCATTACAACACACCGAACGCATTCAAAAATTACTAGTTTAATACGATATTCGTTTTGTTAATAAATGTTTTGTTAAGTAAATTTAATGTTAGTTGCTTTCTTGTTTTGTATTCGATCATTTTTTCACGGACTTCTTTTTATCTCCGCGGGGGATGTTCCTCTGTTTTAAAAGTTTTGTTTTATTCCATTCCTCTTAACTTTTTTTTTTTTTTTTTTTCAGCTTTTGAAGATCCATTTCGATTTTTTCAACTTCAATAATGCAATACTTATCGGGAGAAGTTCGCAAAGCGAGCAACGACTGCAGATTTGAGATTTATGACATATTTAACGAGGATGCTAGTCACCCAAAGTGACGCTCGGTGGGTTCTTAAAGGACACCCCTCCAGGCGATATTAACATAACATTCAACGTCCACCTAACGGTTACGTTCCTGTTTTAGATGCTTCGCAAATTTATATTCGAAGCTTGTTGTAACTTTCCTGCATCTATAGTCCCCAAACCATCAGTTCTTAATTTGACTTATGCTCCCCCCTACCCCCTACCTCCTTTACCCACCAACCCCCCTCCCAAATCCTAGTCGTTTAACAATCCACATTTATATATTTGTGTTTGTACAATGTTACCACTTTGCACGCTGTTATTAAAACAATACCATTCCCATTGAAGCCAGCAATCTTAATATAAAGGGATTTAATCCTCTTTTGAGTTTCTGTAATTAAAAAGACTTGATTTAATCTAAATAAAATTGTTTGCAGTCGGTTCATTTCTTTCGTCGTTTTTATTTCATTTACTACATGCATATCAAAATCCCTCGTTTTTTTATTACTGGTGATGGTTCTATGTTGTATCTAGTGTGTCAATATTTTGGAACTTTTTCAAACCAGTCTGTTTGAGTTCACACGGAATTTCCAATATACCGAACCATATAAATAGATTGTGTCTAGTTTAATTGCGATGTTTAGACTAACATTTATTCAATAAGTTACAATTGCATTTCTTGTAACCACCAACGCCACCAACGCGAACAATACATATCCTACTTCTCAAGAAAGCAATGGTACGTACGCGGTTTTTTTCCCCAAATTCTCAAGATGATCAAATCAAAACTAATTTCAATCTTCGAGTATTTAAGAGATTTTATCAAAATTTTAAGTCTTCTTCAAAAATTGCCCCAAAAAATTCATATTTTCAATTTATGTGAAAATTATCGGATTCGATTTCTATTAGAAGCCGTCATTTTTAAGATTATACAACACTAAAAAGATGTGCATCTTGCCTGCTAACTACATCTACTGTTTTTTTTGTTATTATTTTATTTTTGTGTTCAGATTTGCTGAAAAAAACTCATAATCCTTTTTGATGAGTAGCACTAAAAACAAAACAAAAAACTGGTTTGCCGACATTGAGTTATTGCTCAGGTTAACTCAAAAGTAATTAACAATAGCTAAAATCTCGACTTTTGAGCTGTACAGCTGTTAAGTTTTAGGACTTGGTATATATACAAGGACAAGCGGAAAACTGCCCTCTTGAAAACACGCGGGAATCGGGAGAAAATGACGCTACTCGAGCAACAAATAAACAATATGTAGTCCAAAAGTTATGTTATTGCTCTATTCACACAGCTCAGTTTTAATATAGTGATGATGATGATGATGATGGTCTAGATTGCGATGGCTGTGGTAATAATGATGATGATAATGATGATGATGGTGGTCTAGATTGCGATGGCTGTGGTAATAATGATGATGATAATGATGATGATGATGGTCTAGATTGCGATGGCTGTGGTGATAATGATGATGATGGTGGTCTAAATTACGATGGCTGCATGTGGTAATAATGATGATGGCGATGATGTGGATGAGGATGATGATGATGACAACTGGATATGCTTTTAAAATAATTAATTTTATGTAGATCCATACACCTTTTATCTGTATTTTTTAATGACATGTTTCGACGTCATGCTTTTAAAATAATTATGGAATGTTGCAAAAGTGATAATACTTGATGGTATGAAGAAAATTTGATGAATGTGTAAAATATTCTAATTTGAAAAATGTAGCACACTTTTATGCATTTCCTTCACGGTACGTACGGTACAAAGGACTTACTTAAAGCGTGACATTCAAAATGCAATAAAAACTCTCTAAACGGAAGTACTCCCTAGGGTGCACGAAAAAATAATATATATGATAGAAGCATAACCCAGGACAAGCTGACAATTTTAGATAAAACAAAATAAATGTAAGTCCGAAAAGGTTCATTTTCGGGTGATATTCATCCAGAAAAGAACAGAGGTGATTTTGCGATATTTCGGTCTTTATTTCAGTACCATCATCAGGCAATAACTAAACTAACAATTACAATTCAAGGACTATATAAACAGAGTTAACTCTCTAGAGGCACGTAGGCCTGTGTTCAAGGATGGCTTCATTGTTTTTATGAAGAAAGCTTCTTTGTACAAAAGTAGATTCCAGTTTCTGTCGTTATTAATTACAATGGTGTTGTTTGATAGAAGCATCTTGTATTATTTTTCACATTCTACTGAAGAAGACCGCGTACATGGTTGAAATGTTTAGACATTTCAAATCTAAAAATCAGCGACAACTTTTCTGTTGTATTCTTTGATTTTCATTGATAGTGTTGGATTTAGTTGTATTGATGAATGATGATGATATTGTGATAGAAAAGTGATTACGATGACAGCTTTCTACTACAAGTTTAATAATCGAATCCATCTAAAAATTCTAGAATGGTTTTAACTTTGAGGCTCTTATTTTCATGTCGTTACGAACAAATTAGTCGTGTAATTGGTCACTCGAGGAACCAATGTTTTGTCGACGGGCGGTACCGGTGGCAAACCCGCCACAAAATGACACTTTTGGCGGGAAAGTTAAAGACCTTTCGCAAACGCCTTACCCAACTAAAGAACAAAAAGAATAAAATTGTTTAAATCAATAACACAAAAGGTAACAAAGACAACGTAAAACTAATTTGAAAGGAATTGAAAAGGCACTACAGATAACAAAGACTGCATATCGTCACAATTTCATCAAAGTTTAATATCGTTTCAAGAATTGTTGTTAAAAACTAGGATTTGTGGGTGATTATCTCTTGGCGGATTGTCTTCTTGTATTCATTTTGTAGATACCCATGGCGTAGGGCACCCATTAACAACTAAACAACGAAAGTAATACTCCATAACGACCTTACACAAGTTACTTTCCAGCCATAGAAATTTTGAAATCTTGTCAAGGTAAGGGAAAAAGTCAGTTCTCGTTTTAAAACTGTTTTTATCTGATATGACCAAATACTGTCCAGAATGTCATAACATGGTTGAAAAGTACGCCCTACAATGCTGCTGATTTTAAACAATGTTTTTGAAATTCAAATCATCTAATAATTAGTTTTTTAGATTCTGAATCCAAGCTTGGATCAAAATGCATTTAAAACGCGTGTTTTTGTGAGTACAGTTTGTACATTCTGTATTTTAAAATTAACTTCTCTCTACAGAGCCATCTCTTATGTTTCAATACAAATCAAAGTAATAAAAAAATCTGAAATAGAAACTTCTGATTATTTTGAAAACGGTCATTTTTGTTATTTTTAAAAAGTTAGACGTTATGATACACAAATAAGATATTTTACTAATAAAGGTATAATTTGATTTCATTTATAATTTCAAAAAGAGGAAGAGAGAAAGAAAACGTTATTTTAAAAGCATCAATCCAAATGATAGATATGTGTTTGGCACAATGTACTAAATGTCAGAAATCAAGACAGTATTGTATTTTGCTTTAAATTTATCATGAGATGGTGATACCCAACGCACAATTCAACTTTTTTTAGTCATCCCTAAGTTTTTAGCTATTCGCTTTTTCAAACGGACAAGGAAAAAGAAAACGCAATTGTTGATAAGTTTAAAGGCTAAAGGCTACAAATTTGCAATTGAGATTTGATTCCAAACGATTAGTAAATAATTGTGATAATCTCAAAAGATTCGACATAGTTTTTTTGCGTGAATCATAAAAATAGTGAATAGATGTTTTTAAAAGTGGTGGTTTTAATGCGGTTTTTTATTACAATATTTTTATTTGTGATATTTGTAACTTGTTAACTTAAATAAAGCCACAATATTTTGAGCAAATATACAATTACAATTGTGAATTTTTTATGTACAAAGGCTACTTCAAAATAAGCTATAACATTTTAGATAAAGATATAATTATAATTGAAGTTTTTAATGCGGATATTTATTATTCTTTTCCTTTTTTCCTTTCGTGTTTCTGTGAATATAAACTACACTCAGTTGCAAAATTAGTTGGGACACTACACATAATTTAGACGTAAACCGCTCAGTATTGTTCTCAAACTCTAACCCCTCCCCCCTCCACAATGTTGGTAGTCTCCATGACGATTAACATGTCACAACAATGCCAATGCAACATTGATGCGGGGGGGGGGGGGGGGGGGGGTTTTGAGGCGGGTGAAAACGTTGTATACATAAAAACAGGAGAAGTTTCGGAAGGAAACGGGAAAAACTGTCAATGTCCCAACAATTTTGCAATTGAGTGTAGGTAGCAAAGGTTATACTTTATCAGCAATATTAAAAGCACAATTTACCAAAATATACTACCAAAGAACACATTGTGTCCCTTTGTTTTAATTTGCAGGATTGTTTTTTGCAGAAAGTATGCATTTTCGAAAAACTTCACTTTCAATCATAACATTCAAAATCTTTAAACACAAAAATTGAATAAAATGCTGTCGTACTCAACTACGTTCGTTAATTCAGTCAAATATATGCTTCAGTATCAATTGGCAGCTAAATCCAATCTTTTCTGTAAAAAATACGAAGCATGTTGACATATCGTGAGTTGTAGAGTCGTTTTCGTATGAGTGGGAAACAGTACTGTATCGTATCGTAGCCGTAATTTCCAAGAAGACATTTCCTGCGGTATTGTAACCGTACAGTTTCCCTCTCATACAAAAACGACTCTATTGCGCAGGCGCGTGTGACAGTTCTACGATCAATCTCGTACCCTGAGTCCTCGTTACTTCGGCCAGCGGCTCGAAACAAGGACTCTGGCATAATCCACTGAAAAGTCCAAGATTTCTTGGACTTCCGGCTGCGCATGCGCCTTTACGGCCAATGTACAAACCGACCAATGGGGAATCGAGATTATGTCAGAGCTGATATTTAAAAGTAAAATCCGTTGTAATTCTGATGGAATCGATATACAGCATCGATCGGCGCGCGCATCGATCAACATACGGCGATATCGTCAATAAAAATGGATTTTTCCTAGTGATATTGTGGAAGTTTTGGAACAAAATTCATAGATTGTAATGATTATTTATTGAGTAAACATAATCCGAAGGGTTAATTTGTGATTTTCGACGAGCTAGAAGAGAAATTCTGTCGGCCGTTGGCAGCCGTGTGTGACGAAGGGCGAAACATTAAATAATTTCCTAACTATTGCTTCAAATTGGCTGAAATTCTCTATGGGAAGAAGATAAAGAAAATAGCAATTCACAAGTACAGACTTAATTTTGTATCATATTTTATATATTTTCTACTGCTAAAAACGGTCACAAACATCTAGCTTGAGTTTGTTTGTGTTTCCGGTTGTTTGCGCTTGCGTGGTTGTCAAAATTGAATGACCAATTAAATTTTAACAAAAATCGGATTATGTCAGAGCCCTTGTTATCCGCTGCTGGCGAGGAAAAACGCGGGCTCTGAGTATGAGATTGTTCTACGATTTGCTTGTCAGTAGTGAGACCATGCGCTTACCGCCAACTTGACGCGTGATACTAAACATAACCGAAATCGCGGGCACGACAGATCACATCGTGGCATTTTCGAAGCTATTTGACTAAAAGTATCACCGAAAGCCAAAACGACGCGCTTGGAAATTGGTATTGGTAAAGTGGATATGTATCCAGAGCTATCTCAGCTTTATAAAAAAAAAACATTGTCTCTAAATTCACATCATCATCAATATAGAAGGCTAAATGGCAAACTGCAGATTGAATAGAAAATTGGTTGCCGCATTTTAACGTTTTTAAATAGGACGATAACATGACTTTCGGAGAGCATATTGTTTATTTGTCATCCGAGTTGCGTCATTTGCGCCCGAGCTGAGCAAGGGTGCAAATAATACTATGAGAGACACAAATAAACAATATGCACGACAAACTTTACGGTATTATCATTATCATCAATATCCTAAATTAAAATTTATAAATTTTAAATCGCCAACATTTAGAGGATTGGACTTAAAAAGAAGTGTATGGTGAAGTGTATGTCAACATAATGTTTGAATAGATGGTTCACTAAAAAGAGATTACACATATACACTTTTTATGATTGATAAATTATGATTGATTAATTCTGAGCAATAATGTAACAGTATAGACATAATTTTCATGGGAAACATTTCGTATCAGAGCAGATGAAAAGTCTAGCACGAGTGCATTCAATTATGAAAATCGCTTTTTATTTTATCTTCTTAATTTTTGTTACGGGATAATCTTATTAACTTTTTCATTGTTTATTGCTTAAACAAAACCCTATATAAGCTATATTATATATGAATCGCAATATGAAATGAAATATCAAAGAGCTTCTTGGATCAAATACTATATAAGTACAGTGTTTCTAATCATAGTAATTTCAATTATTTCACTGTAATTTTTAATTGTTAAATTTTGCAATAAAGCACTGCAGATTAGTTTTGCTGTTTGGTTCCAGACCATTCAAACTGATATTCACTAATTTTGTAGCTTGTGCAGTAGTACACAATTACTTCTAAGACTTGTCTAATTAGTGTTTTTCACTTGCAATGGATTCTTTTAAGTATTAATTAATTATAACACTTTTAAGGGGACGGGTGAAAGAATCACACTCTTGGTGATTTGCCTGCATTCTGTCGCTGTTAAGATGGAGTGCCGCGATGATCTGTTTCACTGTTCGAAGTAAATACTAAATCTTTGCCAGACTGAACGACCTTAGAGACCCGACCATCTCTAGATCCTACAAAAGGTAACAATATATACCAGACAATTTCAATTTTTAACAAGATATAAGGCGTTCTTTTGAAGACAGCGCCGCTGCTTAGTCCTGTCGGCAGAAAATAACTACGTTGAAATATGTCGTTTAATGTTTTGGAAGGTCTCTTTAAAGCTTTAATGTTTCAGACCGTTATTTTGATTGGTTTGTTGAAGAGAGATTAAGAAAGCACAAATCACTCAATAGGTTTAAATAATGACATGTAATAATCGTGTTGTTTCGACGAGCTCGTCATGGGGGAGATGTCTAATTTTATTAATTCATGTTAAAAACTTAATGGATTTGAACTTTTGTCAATGTAACGTTCTTAGCCAGAAGTTACACTTTTTATCTTTCTGATGGTTTTGCTTACTTTTCAAATATTGCTGAAATAATTTTGATTTTTGCTCGCAAATTGTAACTGGAATACTTATAATGATAGACTTCTCCTTTTTTGTTTATTTCTTTAATTTATATACCTCAGCAAACAAAATGGTTTTTGAGACTTTTGATGGAACAAAACTAGGAGGTTTATCAGTGTATTTAATAATATAACATTTTAAGGCATGAAACTCATTTCAGCACTGAAAAAGCGGCTTATAATGTTATCTGATTGTTGATCAGTAAAGAGATCGCATTGATCTATTGTTATTTTCCTAGACTATTGTAATTCAAGTTGTATTTGTGACAGAAACTTGTAAAGCAATTGATATTACACTACATCCACCAAACCAATGTATTTATAAAAAGTCCACTCATATTCAATGAGCATAAAGTTGTTAATCATATAAAGTAAGATTACATCACTAGCAATTGCATGTCTTTACATTTTAGCGCGAATGCTGTAAAATTGCGATTAGCGCAACTTAAATTTTAATATTCATTTCGGACTTGAATCTTATATTAACCAAAATCGGACACGAGTTTTAATTCTTATACAACAATGAATATGTAATAATTTTTGAAAGTTGCAAAATGCCAGTACAATTTTTTCGTACGATTTGTTTGAGTTTAGAGTTTATATCAACTGAATAAAGTTTAGTAACTTCTACTTGCAAAAAAGTATTTTTTACAATCTATTAGTGCATTTTATTTGCGAAATGAAAGTTTGAAAATATGCCATACAATAGTGAGTGAAAGTGTTGTGTAGTCAGTTCACATTCATTTGCATTAGCTACCGACTAAACGAAGACAGATGTGACCAGTTGAAGGTGACAAAATCACTTTCACGTTCATGAACACCTTGTAACAGTTCCTTTTAGAGTTTGTTTCGATGTTGTCTCCCTACAGTTAAAGAGAAAAATAGATGAGATGTCATCCACGTAACAATTTGATTGGACAACAAATCAAAGATCTAAAAGGCCATGTGAACACCAAGACGGATAACTTTGAAAATACAACATTTAATGACCGAAAATTAAACATGGCAAAAATGTCTTATTAAACAATCGAATTTGCATAAAATTGTTTCGGATTCATGTGGCCAGTTAGTGTGAACAAATGGTCTAACAGGGTAAACTGCGTTTTCAAATTCAACCTGCATGGCCAGTGTGAAGAGGGCCCGATAGAAATGGAATTTTATATGAGAGCTGACTACGGATATGTACAAGTCAAAATGGTTTCTTTGATAGGAGAAAAAAAGTTGCTTGGAAGACTGGGGTCTTTACACTCATAGGCTCCACATTTCCAAGGCTGTCACTAAATAAGACATACATTACAAATCAATGCTTTCGCGGCTTTGTGAATATGAATTCAAAACTGGACTGATTCGTGGTCTTCTCTTCTTTTCCCGCCTGCTTAAGGTATCAGGGGACCTTAGAAACCGGCCCAAGAAAGCTGTCCTGTTAGTCACACCTATGCTTACAGTATTATTAAGTAATAATTGCTGTTATCTCTTATATGTGAAACATAGTAACCAATACATTCACGTGTTTTATGAACAAATCACGAGCACGAGAGAGGAGAGGTGTTTGAAGAACACGAACAAAAATCGCGCGACAAAAATACGAAATTTGAGGGTGAATGGCAGCGTTCTAAGCTGAATTATGAAAACGTGAATAATCAATCAGAGCGAAGCTTAAGCGAGCAAGATGAAGCATTTTAACGCAATCCATGACGGAAAAAAATTGTCAACCATTGGCATTCCTCAATGGGATAGGATAATACAATTTTAGAAAAATACTTTTTGTCAAAACGTTAGAGCGTCTCTCCTACTAATCGGTAATTACACTCGTTTTCAGGAACATGCGCGTTTTCGGTAAAACCTCTCAAATGCAAAACAAGGTTTTGGTGGACGTCAATCATTCCGTTTCCATAGCGATATTGAAATCATTGCCTCGATTTTTCCAATAAAATTTTAGAAATGCGTTCTTTTTTTCTTAGAAGAGGTTATCCTTTATCTATCGTCAACCGTGCCGTTTACATAATATAAAGCCTCCTCTATTGATCGTAACACGGCCTTTACCCCTAAGCCTCGCACTGCAGTTAACGACCGTATTCCTTTCACCCTCACGTTTCATTCTATTAACAATTCCATTAAACCTATCATCAATCGTAATTTCAATATACTTCACTCTGAGTCTAATTCTGCTGATATTTTTAAACGACGTCCTATGTTTTTTTTTAAACGAGCTCGTAATCTACGATCTTTTTTAGTTGAAGGCACTCTTCCTTCTAATGATAGTCCTGGCACTTTCCGTTGCTCTCGTAAAAAAGATCTTTCCAAACCAGTACCGCAAAACCATTGAAATGCACATAATTCATTCACTCGGCACGTACCGTCAACCCTCACGGGATCAATGAACGCTACTCTTTCCATTATTTATGCTTCACTTTCTTATTTCTCACTTATTGTTTATTATAACCTTTTGTCATGCTTTGTTTTGTCGTTTTCCCTTCTCCCATTGGTCACTTTTGTATTTTTTATCATATATATCATTCTTTTTTCCTTTTTTTTTCTCGTATTACTCCGACGAAGGACTAACGTCCGAAACGTCAGTTTACTCGATCATCATTCTACGGTGTCCAACTTATCATTGCATTTAAAACTGTTTCTCTAGAAATACCGACGCAGTCCTGTCTAGTATTTTTTTACTAGTTGTTACCCCTGATTGTAAAAAGAATTGACATAACCATTCTTTATTTGTAAATCCAATTGCCCATTGTCTGGGGTCCCTACCAAGATTTATTATCGCAAATCAACGCAATTAATTTATCAATCGACATGTTTGATGGTTGTCTGACGAAAAACATTATATCCCACGGCTGCTTTTTATTTTTGCTCCAATGAAAACCCATGCGCTTATTATAAAATAATCAAGTTTTACCGGTAGAGGTTGGCTTCTTGCATGATTTGCATAGCGTTCACATATGGTCTTCACGACATGCATTGCTTTCAATAGAATTGTTGGAAAAATTCAACGACAGAAATATTAAATTGTCATTCTGATTTTGGAACAACCTGAAACATTGAATCGTCGTAATCTGAACTGGTGGAGACGAACTATTTTAATTCGTACATCTTGTGCAGCTGATGGGAGGCAAGTATTCGTTCAGTCCGTTTGCGGTCACAAGATCCTATCCGAAATGTACAAAGTGAATTATTGACTTAGTTGGTTTTCATGGTACAGCACATATTCTAGCAAGATGACACTATAAAACGACCAGCCAGTTCGCAACATAAGGCTTCATTTTTACCTTTAGAGAAATTGCGCAACTGGTTTTCGTTTTTCTACGTTTTATTTCAACAGCAAAGCTTTCGCACTACGTGAGAATTCTTTTTTTTTTCGGGTGAACTTAATTGCTGAACACGGAATCGCCATTCAAGCACTTATTTTGTTGTTCTGTTATTTTTTTATGTATACATAAGGATTATTCGATATTTATATATTGTAACCAAGTCTGCTATTCATAGTCTATTCATAATCATATCTCTTTTTTATGAAAACTGACATCGGGCGACACTTTCTTTTGTCTTAATTTAATACAATGTCATTGAAATATTTTCATTATTGTAGTTTTTTAGACAATATTATGCATGATACACGTTTAGCACTTAGTTTTGATTGCTTATTTTTCGATAGATATCTGATCTATCTTTGCTATCCTGCTAGTAAACAGAGGAACGGGATTACATATCACAAACTTCCGTGTAAATATGTGTACTTCATCTGAAAAGCTAGCATGGTATATCTTGATCAATCTTTTCAAATAATCATTTCATAGAGGCTGCGGGTGAAAATCCAGAATTTTCAACATGGAGGTTAATTTTGGTTTCGAAAATAAAAAGTTCAAATGTTAAGGCGATCATTAGAGCATGCATGCTCGATACAGTTACGTTGGTAATATCAAAAATAGATTTCCTGCGTCTTTCGCACACGAATTATTACATGGAAACGTTAAGCCGTAAGATGCTTTGAAAAGGGGGGGGGGGGAGGGAAGCCACCCTATCCCTCCCCCTGAATCCGCCTCTGAAGGATCATTGTATGTCTTGTATCTGGAAAGTTTTGTTTATATTTCAATACGCGTAGTATAGTATATTCCACTTTTCGGTACTTACGGAGGACTTTTAGTGCAAGCTTGCATCGGTTAATAGTTAATCCTCTATAAGTCTAAAAATGCCATTTTAAAACCTATGCATGGACGTGCATGTATATTTTAAAACAGATTCAATTGTAAATTCTTAACAGTAATTTCATATTTTACCGAGCGCAATCGTATGTCTTTACATTGGCGGATCTAGGGGACGGGTGGAGGGAGTGCGCACCTCTTCCTGAAAGGATTTCACGTGTTTGTATTCTTAAATATTTTTCCAAATATCCTCAGTATTTCATGTTTACTGGATAGTGCACCCCCTCCTGGAAATAATCCTGGATCTGCCTCTGCTTTATAGAGTGACCAAGCTATATACAATAGATAATTGGTTTAGGTTAAACTGGTCTATTTTTTATGAAGAGCGTCAGTATTGGTAGATATGTGAATATAGGAAATATTCAACACCAATAAGTCAACACCAAATCATTAGCCTCTTCTTCAATTCGAATTCCAAAACACTGAAGCGTACTGAAACAATCGTGCGCTTTTATTTGAACTTTATTCATTCGACCGAATTTTATTTTTATTTGACAGGCAGATCACACTACTTGAAGATATTATGAATCTGAACATTACATTGATCGTTATTGCTGCTCTTTTTGTCAATGGCTTTGCAAGTAGCATTTCTACTAATGGTGAGTTACCAGAACGACATAAACAACCAAAGAAAACGTGCTACGCCATATTAAATGGGTTAAAACCAGATAACTTTGAAGTTGTCATTAACAGAAATAGTGATTATTTATTGCATATAAATTTCGTCCACCCATTCCTTTATTCACTCTATTCATTGTGCAATTCTCTCATTTATAGTCATTCATTCATTTAATTATTCATCCGTGCATATTCATCCGTTTATTCGTCCATTTATGCATTCATCAAGAGAGAATGAGGGCGTTCAAGACACTTGGTACAGCGAGCTAACAATAATACTTGAGTCAGTTCGTGTTCTCCTTTACCCTGTATTAGTCTCGACTCAAGAGAAAGCCTGCAGTATTTCTATTGGTTGTGGACGGATGCATGGACGCACGAGATGTTCTCAATACAAAAGAATATATATCTTGCTACTGAGCCTAATGCAGCGTAAAGAAAAGTGTGAAACTGGCTTATTGTTTTTAAGATTTATAGCGCGAGTAGGGCTTCTGATTGGGTCCAGGGATAAAGTTTCTCTTGGTATTTAATCATTAAGCACATCATACATAGAGAATTAACCGATTGATTCGATTTATTGTTTTTTTCGTATAAATAACAAATGTTTTTTTGTTTCCAATAGGAACGGAATCGACCGAACAAAAGCTGTTGAATACAATCATGATTGGGTACAACAAAGACGCTTATCCAGTTCCCAATGCTAAAAGTAATAGGAGTCTAAGTAGAGTTCGATTCAGTTTGGAGCTCGTGCAGCTCGTGAATGTGGTAAGAAATATAAAGACCAGTTCAAACGAGAACACCAGTGCACACAAATACCTGCAAGCTCAATGCTCTCTTCGTTGTTTAGCTACATGCATAAACTTTATGAAAAGGCTTGTGTATTCCTTCCTTAAAAAAACATGACAATATAATACTATACGTTAATACCCACATACCAGCTCATTCTGTTTTTAAACTTGTATAGTAGGCGTGTTTGTTTTTTCAAGACACTTGGTAACAAGCTAAACATAGTTATTTCTAAAAATAGCGCGAGCAGGACTTCTGATTGGGTATGGTTCTTTTCCCTCATTTTCTCTTGAATACATGTACTGTCAGATCTAAAGTATTACGGTGGCCCATAAGGGACAACACAAACAAAAGCAAACCACAACAAACAAAAAAAAAACGCACTGCAAACAAAAAAAGTCGCACTGCAAACAAAAAAATCGCACTGCAAACAAAAAAAATCGCACTGCAAACAAAAAAAATCGCACTGCAAACAAAAAAAGGCGCACTGCAAACAAAAAAAGTCGCACTGCAAACAAAAAAAAACGCACTGCAAACAAAAAAAATCGCACTGCAAACAAAAAAACATCGCACTGCAAACAAAATAAATCGCACTGCAAACAAAAAAAGTCACACTGCAAACAAAAAAAGTCGCACTGCAAACAAAAAAAAGTCGCACTGCAAACAAAAAGAATCGCACTGCAAACAAAATAAATCGCGCTGCAAACAAAAAAAATCGCACTGCAAACAAAAAAAACGTGCGCATGTCAGCAATGACACTGAGGACTCGTGTGAATTTTCGCGCCCTTTTTTACATTCCAAGATGGCGAGTTGGCAAGAAGAACTCAGAAAGGCCATACAAGAAGAGATTTCACGTGCTTTTCGCGATGTAGGAAGTCCACAAATGTCTTGTACTCCCTCCACCTCGAACTCGAGTTCCACTGCAGCAAATTCTTCGAGGCCGGCGACTCTGACTTTCGAAGAATTTTACCAAAAACGGGAAAGAGAAAGACAGAGCGATTTCAACCCGAAATCTAAAAAGAAAGCTCGACGTGAAGAGAAAACCAAGGAAGTTGAAGTTAAAGTTAGTCTAGCAAGTTGCTCCAATGAAGGGGTCATCAAGTCGAGAAGAGGAAAAACACAAGCTGTTCGGGTAAACACTACAGCAACGAAGGACGATCTTCTAAAAAAGGCGTTAGAAAAACACACTACATTCGATCAAACGTTCGATGCCTCTGTGCCATACACGCTACTCTATCCAGACTTCAGCGAAGTCCGTAATATTCCAGGAACTACGGAGGCCTTCAAACTGTCAAGCTATAAAGAGGCAATCTCCAAAGAGTACAAGCGCATAACCTTTTATATTATACCTTGCCATGAATTATCAGGTAAGATTAAATGGAGCAATTTTAGAATACCCCGTCACTTAACATTTCCAGATTCTATTGTTCTATTGTTATGGTAATAAGTGACGGGGTATTCTAAAGTTTAGCCGATTAAATAAGCTTTATTGTTCAAAAAATCCCTTCTTTGCTATTGAAAAAGCTGCACGTTGAGAGTCAGTAAAATACTATAAACACGAGAAGACCAACACAAATTAAATTTTCGTTATATTTGGAGTAGCATTTAGGGCGTTTGTAATGACTCCACCTGGCCCTTAAAAAGGGGGAAAATATACACAATTATAAACCTGTTAATTCTCCCACTCCCGTGAATTGATACTATTGAAACATGTAAATCCTCGGCTATGTGTTACTTCAATTGACTGATGCATAAGTCAGCAGTCACATATTTTTAGTCATTGTTTAAACAGTGCAAAAACTCTAAACTGTATTTAATAGGTTTTTATTTTCTAATATTTCTACTGCTCCAAACACTCTAAAAACCACTTGCTTTATAGACAAATCACTTAAAAATGTAAAAAAATTAGTGATTAATATTATTCAATTTATTTTGAATTGTTTGACATTGGATTTAAACTCAACCATGGAAATATATATATATATTTTTTAATCTTTGTTATTGTAGTTCTAGATGATGATTCTGATTTTGAAGAGGAACATAAAAACAAGAGTAACCATCCAGTTGCTATATCATTAACAGGTGAGAATTTACATAATTTAGCACAATGACTATTTATTGCTATCAATGTTGCATGCACACCTTTAGTGTTTGAACTCTATTTTTTATATTCCTGGACTTCTTTCACAAAATATGTTGACTTGGCCATGTGACAACTTATATTAGTGAAAGTTGGCCACTATAACAATCTTTTGTGATTAAACCATGCTGTGACATATAAAGTGGTAACCTGTCTGTAAAAAGAATTGAACACCACCCCCCCCCCCCCCCCCACACACACACACACACACAAAATATATGTTTTTTTCTATTTTTTTATCTTTTTCTTGACAGATTCATCTGACAGTGACAGTGAGCTTCTAAAACCAGCTTTAGCACTTGATGAACCAACATTGAGCAGTAGTAGCAACAATCTAAATACTATAAACCACATGGAAGCCATAAACATCTGGGATGATCAAGATCCAGATTTGTTGCTGGCTATAAATGCTAGTCTTCAAGATGATAGTCTTAACAGCAGATCAACAAGCACATGTACAACATCTGGCAATGTGGAAGAAATACTTCAAAGGTTCATTTCAGATAACCTGGAAACTGCAGGGGACATTAACCATATCATAATATTGCGCAAGAGTATTTTACAATCAACACTTGCAGCCATTCAACGAAAGAGCTTTACCTTTCACAACCCAATTGCTGTCAGTTTCAGTGGTGAGGATGCAGTAGATGTCGGTGGTCCTAAACGTGAATTCTTTAGGCTTCTGATGGTTAGTCTTAAAGAAACTGGTGTTTTTGAAGGTGGCTGGTTCTCTCACGATTTGAGCCTGTTGAATAACAACAAGTACTATCAAGTTGGAAAGCTGATTGCTTGGAGTGTCCTCCAGACTGGAACTGGACCAAAGTGCTTGTCAAAAGAGGCCTTCTGCATCCTTCAAGATATCCCAGTTGAAAATAAAGCAGCCATCAAGAAGATACATGTGTCCAACCAGGAGTTGAAAAAGGCCATCAATGACCTTGAAAGATGTTCTGAAGATGAGTTCCAATCTACTGTCAATGAACATGCAGATACTGTAGCAGACTATGGTTACTCAGATGTATACACCTGCAGATATAGTCAGAAAGAGGAGATGATAAAATGCTTACTGAAACAAGTTTTTGTATTTGGCGTGTTTGCCGAAATCAATCAGTTTAAAAAGGGCATGAATGAGATTGGATCATTTGGAGACATTGTGCTGTCCAAGACAAAAGTCTTCGATGAAATTCTAAGTGATGAAGTAGATGAGCTAACTCTTCAATCTTTCAAAAAGCTGTACAAAGTATGCTATTCTGAAGTGGGATCTAACAGCAGGGAAAGGGAGGAACAAACCATGTATAGTTTTGAGCTTTTCCTCCAAGATCTATCAGAGGGTGAGATTCCAGGGCTGAGTCTATCTGATCTCCTCATCTTTCTTACGGGAGCTGACAGAATTCCACCACTTGGATTTTCTGGTCCACTCTCATTGGAGTTCTATGACAATGATGATGGCGAAAAAAGATTGCCATGGTCTTCAACATGTGCCCTTACCCTTCACTTACCAAGGCAATACAACCAGCCCGAAGAGTTGAAATTGCTTCTTTCTCAGTGCCTTCAAGAAAGTCAAGGATTTGGAAAGTGTTAATTTATTACGATTCATACACACCATCAGTAATGTCGATGTGCATATAGAGGTTTCTTTTAATGTATAATATGCACATCAAATTTTCAACTAATAGTTGAATGTAAAACATAATTCGGGTTTGAATGCTGATTGTTAACCATATTACAGACCGAAAAGTTCATTGGATTTGGTTCAGCATATACACATAGTTAATATAATCTTCAGTTTAAATTTATCAGTGATAGTTAGCTGTTTAATTATAAAATTTGATTTTGCTGTAACTGATTCTGAAAATGAAAGATGTAATACATGTTTTATATTTTAATCAAAACTAAGATCTTAAGAAAAAATTGACATTAATTATTCATAATATTACCATCACAAATATATACCTATTCTGACCTCTCATGTTATCTATTTGCATGGTAGCTTTAAACTTGTAACTAGAATTAGCATTATAGGTTGTTCAATAAGTATTAGTAAAAAGGTGTGCATAAGCAAGATTTTCATACCTAGCATGTCAAAAATCACTTTCAGTTAAAAGTTGTTGTTTCATTTAGTTGGGCAAAGATGCAATCAACAAGCATGTCAAGAGTTTTTAAACTATTAAGCTGCATTACATTTTGTGAAAAGTTGCAGTTCAGTTATTAACGTTAATTAAACTGGAAGGTTTGTTTCTCATTTACATGTGTTCTTCATAGTTCTTAGCTGATTCGAAAGTCCCCCCATAGTCTTTGATCTACATGATTATTATAAATTTTTTATACTAACCCTAACCCTGGAATCCCCAGCACACATGGGCTTAAAGACAAAAGAAACCACTTCATTACTCACCATTGTGTTTTGCTTAGCAATTAATGGTCGTTTAGGTAATATAAAGAATTTGTGAACAAAATGTCTGTTATAATTATATTATGATGTGTCTAACCAAGTGACATTAATCTCACTGATTTCAACAGGGCAAATACCACAGGAAACCCAAACAACATTTTAAAGCAAATGTCACAGACTTTGCAGATTATGGATAGTATGACCAAAAAGATGTTTTATTCACAGATTTGATTTTGAAATTCCATATTAATTTCCCACAAACTGATAAAGCCAAGTGTGAGTATTTTCTATGTTTCATCAAATCTGGTTACAATCTGTCAATGATATTTTGTCATAAGCACCTATAAATGTTGTTGTTTTTAATAAACAGAGTAACTGTTTCAAGATTCCAGCAAAACACCCTTAACAATCCCCCTTCCCCAGGTGATATCTCTACTTCCATGTATTAAGCAATTTTCACATTTTAAATATAAGTACGACGCTTTTTATTTTAAACATGTTTGGGCAATACTTCTGCAATCATCAAAAGCGTTGTACTTATATTTAAAATCATTAACCAATTGCTGCTACATCGACCAATTTTCACATTGGAAATCGCTGTTAGGCCAACCTATCTTTTTTATATAACTTACAGTTGTTTGTACTTAGTAGTTAGAATATGCCTGAGGGGGGGGACCCCCTGAAAAGTGGTTAGGGGTGCTCGGTACTTTTAGGGTCTGAAATTCAAATTCTGCGCACCTTTTAAGGTCAACGAAGAGCTATCGACCACCTTGATACCTTTTAGGATCAGATTTTGTTCTTTGAATACAAATTTTTAGTTAAATGAACACACTTTTTAGGGTCTGAAATTATGATTTGTGTTAAATTTATTTTATACTTTTATCCTTTTAGGGTCAATTTCATGACTCACTCGTTGAGCACCTACCCACTTTTCAAGGGAGTCCCCCCCCCCTCCCGGGAGAATATGTTACTAAATGTTGCATATATAACGTACTGTATCCAGATATTAAGTTATTCAAACTCTTGGTTTGGCATAGGATACAAGGGACTGGAAAAGAATACCTGCCTCTTGGACAGTTGCTGGAGGTTGGAGCCCATTTGTGTCCATCACATAAGTGAAGTATTCTTCCCACACTGTGTCATCATCTTGCAGTGGATCAGAATTTAATCTGCCTTTCATTTCTGTTAGCTTTTGAGGACAAACCTCTTGCAAGCACTCACTCTTTCCATATTCTTCCGGTAAAAAATACATAATGTCAGGGATACCAGAGCATGTAGCATGTTTTGACTTGCGAATTCGGTGGCTATTCCAGTAATCTTTCACCTTGTCTAGGTCACTTTGGAGTAGATCGGCAAAACTAAACCATAAAGCTTCTTTGTGAATTTCGCTTGCGAGGTCGAGAATGTCAGACTCTTGCATATCATGGAATAAATCTATCCACCAGCTGGAACGTTGTTTTCTGTAGGAAGACCAAAAACATTCAATTCTTTGATTTTTTGTACTCGGTACATACTTATGAGCGTTGCTTCCTGCATATTCATCTGATCCATCGGCACGTAAATAGCACTGCATGCCAGCAACCAGGCCGTTTTCAGTTCCACGATCGGCATAAACACGAGTTGGGCAGCCCCCAGCAGCTTCGATGTAGTCTAGAAAGTATTGTGCGATAACTTTAGGATTCTTATTTGATCGTTGTAGCTCAAGCCATAAAATTTTGCGACTGAAACCGTCGATACCTCCGTGCACTGAAAAGCCAAACGGTTTCAATTTATCATATCCGTCGATATGCCAACAGAAGTTAGGCCCAGGAGAAACGTATTTGCGACGGTGAAAAACACGCCGTTTCCTATCTTCCACACCATTGGGATCAATCTCGCGTAATAACGAAGCAACTACACGTCTTGGCACATGAATGTGATACCTGATTCTCAGGATATTCCACATGGTACGATAACCGTTGAGGCTATCGGGTCCATTTGCTATTTCACGACGTATTATTTCCTTGACACTTTGCTCGTCGAAATCAGATTCACGACGTTTTAGACCATAATCATTCAGTCGTCGTTTGAGGGATCTTACGTTGATGTCTATGTTGTGGTATTTCTCCAGGAAAAGGATTATATCATCGTAACGAAATCCTCTATAAAAATAATGCTCAATTATCTCTCTCTCAGAGCCTGCCGGTAGTTCTTCGTGATTGTTAACCGTCACTTGAAGCGCCATTTTTGCTTAGTTGCCTTGACTGAATATGAGCCCGTGATAACGGTTTACATGTGTGCGCATAGAGTTTGGGATTTGTTTGCAGTGCGTTTTTTTTGTTTGCAGTGCGACTTTTTTTGTTTGCAGTGCGACTTTTTTTGTTTGCAGTGCGACTTTTTTTGTTTGCAGTGCGACTTTTTTTTTGTTTGCAGTGCGATTTTTTTTTTGTTTGCAGTGCGACTTTTTTTTTGTTTGCAGTGCGATTTTTTTGTTTGCAGTGCGACTTTTTTTTTGTTTGCAGTGCGACTTTTTTTTTGTTTGCAGTGCGACTTTTTTTGTTTGCAGTGCGGTTTTTTGTTTGTTTGTTGTGGTTTGCTTTTGTTTGCGTTGTCCCTTCTGGGCCACCGTAAAAGTATAAACGAAAGCGCTTTAAAATATACACAGGATCTTTCAATGTATTACTTGATGGCTATGAATTACTCGCGTGATGTTTTATTTTGTGTTTTTAACAGGACGACAAGAACCAGATCATCACAACAAATGTATGGGTTCGACAGGTAAAAGGACTACCATATAAGGAAACATTCGGATTTCAAAGGAAAAAAATGCGAATATACAAAGGCTGTGAATTTGAACTGATAAATTGCTTGATTGATTAATGGTTTTGTTTGGTTGACAGATTAATCCATTTGGTGTTTGGTTGGTAGTTGGTTGGTTTGTTATTGGTTGTTTGCATGGTTGGTTGGTTGCATGGTTGGTAGTTGGTTGGTTGGTTATTGGTTGGTTGCATGGTTTGTTGGTTGGTTGCTTGTTGATTGGTTGGTCGGTTGGTTGAATATGGTTGGTTGATTACTTGGTTGGGTTGTTAGTTGCATGGTTGGTTGGTTGTTTGCTTGCTGATTGGTTGGTTGGTCGGTTGGTTGAATGGTTGGTTGGTTGATTGTTGATTGGTTGGTTGGTTAGTTGTATGTTTAGTTGGTTGGTTCCTTGCTTGCGTGTTGATTGGTTAGTTAAATGGTTGGTGGGTTACTTGGTTGGGTTGTTGGTTGTATGGTTGGTTGGTTGTTTGCTTGCCGATTGGTTGGTTGGCTGGTTGGTTGGTTGGTTGGTTGCTTGTTGATTGGTTGGGTGGTTGGTTGGTTGATTTGTTGGTGGTTGATTGGTAGTTGGTTGGTTAGTTGCATGGTTGGTTGGTTGGTATAGTTGGTTGGTTAGTTGGTTGGTAGTTTGTTTGTTGGTTTCTTTGTTGCTTGTTGATTGGTTGGCTGGTTTGTCGTTGGTTGATTGGTTAGTTGCTTGCTTGGTTGGTAGTTGGTTGGTTGGTTGCTTGTTGATTGGTTGGGTGGTTGGTTGGTTGATTTGTTGGTGGTTGATTGGTTGGTTGGTTGGTAGTTGGTTGCATGGTTGGTTGGTTGGTATAGTTGGTTATTGGTTGGTTAGTTGGTTGGTAGGTTGTTGGTTAGTTATTGGTTGGTTGGTTAGTTGGTTGGTAGGTTGTTGGTTGGTTTTTCTGTTACTTGTTGATTGGTTGGTTGGTTTGTCGTTGGTTATACATACTATAGTAATCCAATGTATGCATGTAACATGTTTTCATGTTTCAGCATTGGAACAACTACTTACTACGATGGAATCCAGATGATTATGGTGGAATAAAAAGAGTTCGTATTGATCCAAGCAAAGTTTGGATTCCTGACATTGTTCTCTACAACAGGTAAACTAGGCACGTTTGTAGATAATGCGCACGAAATGTACTACTTTTTAGCACTGAGACCAGTTTTACAATGCATGGACAAAGTGATCTACCGAATAAAGTTATCCACTCCATGGAATTTCTTTAGAATTTATCCGCTGGGCAGAGAATCATCCGATGGATAGCTAGCGTTATTCAAACTTCGTACAACCGGCACTTGACAGTTACATTTAAAAACTTTGACGATGCAGCAACCAATTTATAGTTTAACTACAAATTCCTGAATAAATAAACTGAGTTTGATTTTTGATACCTATGTCCAATGTTGGTACCTAATACACTCAAATCGAAAAAGCGTTGTCGTGGAAATAACGGATAAAGTACGACCGAAAAGAACTATGGGCAAACGTTTCCAATTCTTTATGTGAATTTATTGCTGTAATTCATGTGCAAACCATGTAACCATCTGTCACCACTTTTATAAAGTCATCATCATGGATTTGCTTTTATCGCTGATTATTTCTTAATGTGATTATAAATACATTGTTCCTTTGGTTGTGCTATGCCTTTGGCTAAAAAAAGCATTTTTGTATGCATTTTTTATTGTGTAATCTCGTCGATCGATCGTTGTTTTTCAACAAAAAAAAAACAAAAAAAAAAAATACTCACCAAAAAAGAAAAATCCATCAATCGAATCGATCAATTTTTATTTCTAGTACCCTACAGTTAAAAACTAGAAATATGAGAATTGCGCGCGCAGCACAAGCTGTCTATAATATTCGAAATGGTTAATCGAGATGGAAAGCTTTTAAATTGAATTAAAGTGTAAGATTGTGTCTATTATATATGTATTAATTAAAAACAAAAACACACACACACAAACAACAAAATAAGAACAAAATTACAATAAAATAGAAACAAAATATTACATTTGTAATATGTATGTTTTGATCCAAGAGTGATCTTAGACTAATCGGCTGTGTGTTTTTCTACAGTGCTGACAGTGAGTTCAGTGGTGGACTAGAGAAATACAAGACACGTGTAATCATGAACTACGATGGCAGCCATTCCTGGTACAGCCCGGCATCGTTTCGCAGTACCTGTCAGATCGATGTCACTTTCTTTCCCTTCGACCAACAAACTTGTTTCATGAAGTTCGGTTCCTGGACTTTCGAGACCACTGATCTGGATATTTTTGTCGACGATTCTCCGCTCCATTCCAAGCAGTATGTGAAAAGTGCGGAGTGGGATCTGATTAGTGCTAGTCGCACAAGAAATGTCGAGTATTACGCCTGTTGCAAGTATCCTTTCTCCGATGTGAACATCCAGTTTGTGTTTCGCCGTAAACCTTTGTTCTACATGTTCAACTTGATTATTCCTTGCATGATCATAACTGGGATGGTTCTGTTGGGATTCTTTGTCCCCCCTGAAAGTGGTGAACGAATCACGCTAAGTATCACCGTCTTACTCGCAATGGCCGTCTTCCTCCAACTTGCTGCTCAAAACCTTCCCAGAAACTCAGAGAAAGTCCCAGTGCTTGGCATTTTCTATATCACAGTTATGGCCGAGGTTGCGTTATCGTTGATTGCTACTTGTTACGTTCTTCATATTCATCACATGAGTTCTGGGATTGCACTAGTGCCAGTGCCTCAGTGGGTGCAGCGTTATATTCTTGGTTTGCTGGGTAAAATTCTCGGCGTCAAAAGACCGATATCAGAAGACAACTACGACATATCTAGCAAAAAAACTTTTAAAAGGATTTCAGTTATGAAAAAAGATCTAGAACGTCGGCTTGGCGACGGCAGAAGACGTCTTATCGGCAACGGGACGGAAACAAACCAAGATAGTTATGATGAAACAGAGCTCGCTGAACGAACAAAACCGAATTGTCAGTGTGCATGTGATCGTACCGGTCGAGAACAGGACAAATTCAGCGAGAATACAACACAGGGAGTAATGGTGTTGGCTGATGATGTCAAACATAGGAGAATGATCGAGAAAAACAAAGAGGAATGGCGGTATCTGGCTATGGTCTTGGACAGATTATTCTTTTGGCTATTCGTTATTATGATTATATTATCTTCTTCTGTTATTTTAAGGACTCCTGGTAGACCATTCTAGTTAGATAAACACATCCGAATATGAAACATACATGATTAGAGCGTTTTCACATAACGAGCTATCTTATGCTAATGAGTTCTTAAAATGCTAATGAGCCAAAGGAGCTCTTCTAATGAGCATTGCACGTGGGAATGTACGCTTTGATGTACAAAGAAAAAGAAAAGCTCAATCAGCTGATTATCGCGTTTACGTTAACTACAATCAGCTGATCAAACTTGCCATTGTCTTTGTGAATCAAAGCAAACATTCCCACGTGCAATTCTCAATAGCATTTTTTAGAACTCTTTAGCATAAGATAGCTTGTTGTGAAAACGCTCTATACTATCATAAGCAACGTCATCACAAGAGAACGTCAGGCGCGTTTGATCATCCGATCCGGCGCCATGGAGAACGCGCCTTATAAATATTAAATATTAAATATTATTAATAATATTCCACAGGAATTTTGAAATTGTTTTGTTTTTGTTTTTGAGCGATAGTTTACTGGGCACTAGTTAACTAACAATAGAAAGTTTTGCCCCCTATGGGGTCAGTACACTATGAGTGGGAAGGGAGGGGGCTGAATGTATCAGGATGTATGCACTATTTACTGGTCAAAAAGGGGTACCTCGTCACCGGCTGTGACCACACATCCCTAAATCCACCTCTGAGAATAAGGTAAGAGAATGAATCGCTGATACTGGGCCTGTTTTTATCATATACAACCTAATGAAATGATTTATTTCCATAATCGCTTACTCATAACAACATACAAAAGTATCCCTAGAATGGAATATTTCACTGTTCTCTATTCTAAGATTAAAATCAAAAAGTGATATAATATAGGAACAAACCCAATATCAACAATTCCTTCTCTTGTCTTATGTTCTCTTGGTCATCATATTATGATCTTTAAATCATGCTTTTCAATATCATGATCGTTATCATTATGAAAATAAAGATGATAATGCTTTATCACCTTTTTACTTTCATCGTCATCATTGAATTATCGCTGTTATACAGCATCATTATTATATATTCCCATCGCCATAATCACGGTCCGTTTGTCAGCTTTGGATCCGTTGTAATGCCCAATTTACAACGGCCTTGTGTAAATAAAAGAGTACAATTCAAAAAAGAAAACGGTGACCTTATAGTATTTATTTTAGCAAGATAGTATAAGATAAGACAGCTTATACCCCCGCATTGGGCACATCGAGTAGAGCTTTTGATGGAGTCCGGAATAAGCTCTCTTATCAGTCATACTCTCTTGAGTTTTTTAACTGCAATTAACTATATTTGGAACAAGGGAAACACACTTTCTTGTCAGTCATAATCGTCATTGCGGAACTTATTTAATGCAAGTTGTAGTTGTTTTTGTAAATGTTAATTTTAGTTGCAAAATGTTTAAAATTTTACAAAAATACCCAAGACATCTGTGCAGATAACTAACACAAAACAAGTTTTCCTTCGCCTCAAAAAGAACTCGAGCTCCTGCTACGCAGGCCCATTCAACTCGATATATATCAATCAATCTTTACTCGAATCCATGACTCTCTCGCCTAAAAAAAGAAGCCTAGGCAACTAGCTCCGTGACGGATCTTAACCTCTCCATTGATAACATTCCAGCCTGGATGACCTTACCGATCAAATGTGACGTACCGTAATCAAATAGTATTTAAAAGCCGATCAAAAACAACGGTACCAAATCCATATTTGGTGATACGCCAGTGTCGACGTAGGAGTGATGACGTCACAGAAACCGCATGACGTCAGGTACTGCTACTTTATGTGTTTTTGTTATGAACACGTGGGTGTTGAATATTTTCTGAGGTTTAGTGTATGATGTTATCAAAAGGAAGATTTATCTTCTGTCACTGGCAAAGCGCGTGAACTTCCTTTTGTTTTGTTGTTTTTTTAACTTAACAGCTATACATCTGGAAAATCGTTTCAAAGATGTAAATCCCCCTTTTGTCTGTGATGAAGAGATCTTCACAGCTAGCAGGTCAATCATATCAATGAAAAAACGATATTCGATGATTTGCGGTCCTCATTCAATGAATGCAAGTTTAAGCGCAAATGTTGTGAAATAATGCAAAATAAGCAAAACCCCAAGCAAAAATAAGTCTAGGGACTATAGCCCGCATTGTTGGTGTGTAAACAGATTAGAAATGGATAAATAATGAAGATGTCTTCTCAACTGATACCAGCTCCCTGGAAAGGCCCTGAAACCTTTATAGATGCCTTGCATGTAACGTCAAAGCAGCCCCATCTGGAGGACGAAGCAAAAGATTTTTGCTCTATTGGGAGCTGAAATCCATTGTTTTGTCCTCAAGGTTGAGCTGCATTCCAGCGAACTGCAAGGAGTCTTTATCTAGGCATTTGGACCAGTTATTAATCAATCACCTGATTACATCTAAAAAAATAGATCATCTATCCTGAACATTTCGATAAACCTGATAGCATGCTAATGATCAAATCTGTTTTTATAATAAATTTAAACACTAATTTATGTTTTATCGGACCAATAGGTAACACAGGCACGGTTAGTGTTTTTGATATCGCGTTCAATGTATCACAATAGTAATTGATAGTCATTGAACGGATACATGTAAATGATGGGGAATCTCTCCTTGTGCTTCTCATGCCACCACGTGCTTTGAAAGCAAAAAGAAGTTTAAAATTTGAAAAGTTATAAAGTCTTGAAAAATCACTAATGAATGAAATGAAATAAAATGTTTATTGTTAAAGCTGACATCACATGACACATCGTTTTTTTAATAACAATAAAAATAAAAATGATGCAAAAAAAACCACACACACACACACAAAAAAAAAACATAATAATAGAAGTAAAAAAAAAAAAGAAAAATTAAAAAAGTAATTCGTTACAATTACATTTTGCAAATATTGTCATTATTCATAGGTAGACTAGAATATATTAACGACAACCTATGATCCAGTTTTTTCTGAAATATATAAACTATTCAAAAAATAATATTTATTGCTTTTTCAATTTCTAAGCGGTGACAGAAAAAATAATTATTTTAATCATCACCTGCACATTATTGTTACCAAGCCGAACAAAATCTCTATTCTATAACAAAAGGAACTTCTTGTAAAACGTCCAGACTTTCTGGTATCTTCAATAACCATTATTGCCTGCCTATTAAATTTGAGCCCGCGCGCCATATAATAACACAAGGCTAGCGATTTTGTTGTCCAAGAAACTCTGCACTGTTCATTGTATTCTTCCCACACAAGGATGTGTGTATGTAAATTTGTGGGGGAGGGGGTCGGGGCTTGATTGCGTAAGAAATAATTCAGAGAACAAAATATGAAAATAATAACCGTACTTCATTTGAAAAAAAGTTATCGTAATATTCGTTCTATTGATATGGACCATTTTAGTCGTGATTTATCTGTGTCATCGCTGATCTGTTCTCCTGCTCGTGATTTAGACGATCTCTGTCACCAGTATGACTCTGAATTACATTCTCTTCTTGATCAACATGCTCCTCTTCGCACTAAAATTGTTACGCAACGTCCTAAAGCTTCGTGGTTCAACGACACTATTAAAGATCAAAAATCTAAAAGGCGTTGTCTTAAAAGACGTTGGCGTAAGTCCAAACTGACTGTTGATCGACAGCTGTATGTAGATCAATGTAACTATATGAAAAAACTTATTTTTGAAACAAAGATGGACTACTTTTCTAAACTAATTTCTGATGCTGGTTCTGACTGTCACACCTTATTCCAATTAATTGATCGTCTTCTTCATAAAACTCCTGAAAAAAAGTTTCCATCTTCTACATCGTCACAAGTTCTTGCTGACCAGTTTGTTCAATTTTTTAGTGACAAAATTACTCATATTAGAAGCTGTTTTCCTGTCTCAGATCCTTCAAGTACTTGGTTTTCTACTTTGGATTCCTGTTTTTCTAATTGTCAGTTGGACTGTTTTACTCCTGTTTCATTAGATTATCTGTCCAAGATTTCTCATAAACTGTTGACAAAGTCCTGTGAACTTGATCCTCTTCCAGCCTGCCTTCTTCAAAATAAACTCGACACTCTTCTTCCTGTTATCTGTGAAATTGTTAATTTGTCTCTTCAAACTGGATATGTTCCTTCTGCGTTAAAAGTTGGTGTTGTGAAACCTCTTCTAAAGAAATCATCCTTAGATCATGAGGTTTTAAAGAATTTTCGTCCTGTCTCTAACTTAAAAACTGTATCAAAAATTATTGGTAAAGTTGTTTCTAATGAACTATGTACTTATTTGTCCACAAACGATCTACATGAACCTCTACAATCTGCGTATAAACAATTACACAGCTATGAAACTGCCCTTATTCGTGTTCAAAATGACATTCTCAAAGAAATAGATAATCGTTCTTCTGTTGCAATGATCCTTCTTGATTTATCCGCTGCATTTGATACTGTTGATCATGCAATTCTTCTAAGTCGTCTTCGTAACAAGTTTGGTATATCTGGCACAGCTTTACAATGGTTTAATTCGTATCTGTCTAATCGTTCACAATATGTTTCTATTGATGGCTGTTCTTCTAAATTACTTAATTTAGACTGTGGTGTCCCGCAAGGCTCTGTTCTTGGTCCTTTTTTATTTCTACTCTACACTTCACCTGTTGCTGATATTCTTCGTCATCATAACATGTCTTTTCATTTATATGCAGATGATACTCAGCTGTTTATGCCTTTTTCGTGTAATAATGAATTGTCCCTTAATGATGCAATGACTAAAATTGAATGCTGTCTTAATGATGTTAATAATTGGATGACTGCAAACAAACTGAAACTAAATAAAGATAAAACTGAATTCTTGATTATTTCTTCAAAGTTCAACCCTCTATTGTCACTTCCTCTCCTTAAATTTGGTGATGATGAAATTGAACCCTCATCCAAGGCAAGGAACATTGGTGTTATTTTCGACTCTTCTATGTCTATGATTCCGCATGTAAATAACATTTGTAAAACGTCATTCTACCATCTTCGTAATATTGCTCGTATTCGTAAATTCATTTCTACAAAGACTGCTGAAATTCTTGTCCACGCATTTGTAACCTCTAGACTTGACAACTGTAACTCTCTTTTATATGGTCTACCTAAAACTTTGCTTGATAAACTACAGTATGTTCAGAACTCTGCTGCTCGTCTGGTTACTTTATCAAAGAAACGTGATCATATTACTCCTCTGCTAATCAACCTTCACTGGCTGCCAATTCATGAACGCATAAAATATAAAATTCTGTTGTTGACTTTCAAAGCCTTAGGGCCGATTCGCACTAGGCAAAAGTTTGTTTGCTTAACTACAAATTCTGTCATCAACTACAGGAAACAAGTGCGAATGCGTTTGTTCGTCCAGGAAAAAATTGTCAGGCCGGGCCGAAACATCAAAAACACCGCTGGGAAGGTTTGGAGGCTTCCAAACCAGGACAAACGTCAAAAACTGACAGGTTTACCCGCATTAGCACCCAGCACGATATGACGGTGGTACGCACGTAAACAGTGCGAGCTCAGTGTGTTGAGGCCACTGTTCAAGTAACATGTCTTTTTCCCGGCTCATTTATATAATAACTGTTTTAACTATTATGGTTCGCAAATGATGTATGATGGAACGTATGATAGTCAAAATGAACAGCCTTTAATGAGACCGGTACGATAATAACAGGCTTGTGATTGACGTTTGCGGTTAAGTGACTCATTGTTCGGCCTCATAGTGCGGATGTACAACATTCGAGTATTTTTGACCCAAACAAAACTTGGTATCATTATTGTTTGGGCCGAACAAACTTTGTCTGTCAAGTGCGAATCGGCCCTTACATGGTCTCGCTCCTTCGTACATCTGTGATTTGATAACTAAATACAAACCTGCAAGAACCCTTCGCTCTTCTAATGAACTACTTCTAAATTCAACGACATATAATTTGAAATCATATGGTTCTCGCTCCTTCTCTGTTTCTGCTCCAGCATTATGGAACTCTCTTCCATCCACAATTCGAAACATTGACTCTCTAACATCATTTAAAAACGAAATCAAAACTCATCTTTTTAAGTTAGCTTTTTACTTGTAATTAATTATTTTATATTGTAGCATTTTCGATTTTTATTTTACAGCGCTTAGAGCTGACTTGTATAAGCGCTATACAAATATTTTATTATTATTATTATTATTAAAGAACTCGAAATCTCTGACTTCAAGTTGTACTTTTTATAGAGGTCACCAAACATTTTACATGAGAAAAAGTGGGGACATTCACTTCGTCGCTCATTATTTTTATGACTGTTTGCACTGATTGTTCAATACAAGAAGGAATAGTAAACATTTATCCATAACAACATTAAAAAAGGAAAAAAATCTTTAAAACTGCAAGTATATCTCGATATCGTCCGAGCAAAGAGCTAGTGTTCGACACGAATACTGACAAACGCTCTTGTCTGATATACGCATTCCATCACAAAGGTCACGAGAATCTTTCAACTCCTGCCATAAAACACACGATTCTAAATCTATGCTTTCAAATGGAATCGAGCTCAAAGATCGAGTGTTCGAGAAGCTACGGCAATTGTCATGACAGCGTATTACGTTTTTTTTAATCTATGCACTTGGACCATTCGTTTCCGTCAAAATGCAGAGACTGGTGTCGTTGTAGTTGTCATAAGATTCGATGGATATTATCTATCTCAAGTGCAGACTTTGTTTCTGATCAAATGCCCTATCTCAATGACTTGCGTAAAAGACGATGTAAATGTTTCTAATGAAGGGAGGCTTCTTGTGTATAAACTACATCAAATACGTCGTGATCAGTTGGTTTGCTATGCGTGATCCTTGACGTCCTGTAGAGATCAAACTATTAACGTTCACTGTTAATCCGTTTAGTAAAATACTTTCCCTAATCTGCATGTCATGATAGAGGGAAACTATGTCCTACATTATGAGGATTTATAAACTGGAATCACTTGGTCATCACTCGATATACTGGGCCAATATGTACCATTAGCCGCGCAGATAGACCTGCCAGGCCCTGGGACTGTAACAGGGCGCTATCCCTTGTATTTTGTCTAGCTCGGTTTCATTGTTACTCTAGGCTATCATTAATTGCTCTAATTATTGCCCAAGTAAATCATTATGTCATGTTCACGAGATGTAGTCATAAAGAGTTTGAAATGGACTTCAGATGTTTTGAAATAAATATCGACTTGTAATTTATAAGTGTATGGTTGTCTTATCGGCAAATCATGCCAATGACCCGAACCCCTCAACCCCCACCCACTCAATGTAGCTAGTAACTGAGTCACAAACACACAAATTAAACCATTTTTCTAAATGCCCTATAAGTTCAGTGCCTTAGGCACCGCCCGCTCACAGTGAAACTTAACTGTTCGGCTCCTCACATCACAACCTTAAATATTAAAAGGTGATGAGTTCGCTGCGAACATAATATTCTTAGTCTTTCTACACCTGTTATTTCCCGTGTCAACTAATTATTTCTTTCTAATGAAATAATAATTTGTGTATTATTAGCATAGGCACCCATCGATGAGTTCATAACGATTAGTAATTCCGCCCGGGACGAAGCGGCAAACGGAGCACTCATAACTATAATTTAAACAACGGTGAAGACATCGAGTTTTTTCTATTATTATTTATTTTTTTAAATAAATTTTATTTGTTTGTTAAACACAGGAAGCCCGAAAGCACTGATTCATGTCTCGGTATTGCAATTCTGATTCGATGATTCAGGAACTTGAATTAAGTGAAATATTTTGTTACGAATAAAAGCCGTATGTTAGTCTTGCTAGTCACACAATTTTTACTCGATAATTTTCAGTATTTTGTGTCAGTCCACACTGTTGTTAGCATTCCTAGCAGAGATATTCCGTATTTCAAACGACTCATAAATTATTCTCTGTGATTTTCCTGCGTATTAATCAATTTTTATTTTCCATATTCAAACTTAATCATAATTGATAATTCCAATCGGTTACCTTCAGCTAACAACCCAGCCCTCCTCGTTGTTAATAGATTGTCGAACTAAGAAAAGCGCCACACTAACAATTTAATTTAGCACCTAAGATACAAAAAGACACAAATTTAAGTTAAGGTTGAAAGGTTTTTATTGTCTTTGGTGTATTTTTACAGTAGGCGCAGATGAACCATGAAATGAATGTAATTAAATTAACACTATATGACTATAAAGAATAAATATATTTTAATCGACATTGCTTTTATGTCACGGTGTCACATCCATGTTAATTTGCATTTTATCACGTGAATCAAAATGAAAGGGAATTAAATAAAATCAAGTGAATAAAATAAAATGAAATAAATCAAGAAAAATTAGAATAAAAAAATAAAACAAATTAAGTAAAATTACAATGCAATTAAATAAAATCAAATTAAATTGAACAACATAATATAATATACTTAAATTAATTGGGTTACGCTGCCTTATCTTGCTAAGAGTCACATTATAGTGTATTACGCTTTATAGTCCACATTTTCTATTTATTTTCGTTTTATTCAGTGTATTGTATACATTTTAGTACATTACCATAGAATTTCAAAACAACCTTCCGTCAACCCACTGTGAAGCGATATTCATTGTACTTAGGGTTCTTATTCTACTAAACTGACATTGTAGACCCTCAAACCGAAACATCGAGTACTTTGTACAAAATACAGACAGAAAACATCGCTAATTACCGAATAGAATAGACATTATATTTTTTCGGCGTCAAAAGAGGCACTTTGAGAAAACCACGCCCTTGTCCATCGGCTAACCTTCAAGTCTAAAGTGCAACGCATTCTTTCATGTGAGCTGAACAACATTGACTTTTTTGATATTTCCATATAATTGCTATTGCTATTTCCATGTTTAATTTTGTTTTACAGTGACAGGATCAATGATTTGGGGGGACATGCTACACACAACAGAGGCTAGTACCAGCTGATAAATAAAAAGAGCAAATTTCAACTATGGACGGCTAAATCTGTTGGATTTAAACGTCATTTCTATATAACTCAACTTCTAGGTAATTCATTGGAAGCTACTGTTGAAAAGTGGCTATTCTAAGAAAGCGACTTAGGACATTTGCAGCAATATCTCTAAACAGTTATGCACAACACTTGTGTAGTGAAGTCCTTAATGTGATTAAGTCTGCCACAATTGTCACTTTAGACTATATTTACATTAAACATTGAGTGCTTTATCATAAATGTTGGAATTAAATTCTATATTAAGGTTATTCCTTTTAAGGTCAATAAACATCCCTATGGTAAAATAGAAACAAAAGATGTCCAATAACTTGCTGCTTGTACATTTGTATATTGGAATCCCAATGAATAACGGAGGTCAAAAGGGAAATGTAAAACTTGTCGTTGCCGGCGTTTTTTCCGTGAGGTTCTTATCGTTCGGGCAGGTGTATGGCACTTAATATTTGCTTTTTGCATGTCAATTTTAACACATTGCTTTGTACATAAATCCATACACATCAAATGTACTCCAATAATAATTTTCAAAACTAAAAAAAATGCACAATATATATCTACAGTTACAAAGTCGAATGTTTTTTTCCAAGACGAAGTTCACATGGTGGCTACTGAGTATTTTTGTGTGATAAATATTCTTGTCATGCAATTCAAGGTGTTGCGTGACATCTTAAAACTGTGCGCGTTTGAAAACCAAACGTTTGGTTTCTTTTTGATACTACGTACTGTCAGGCTTATTGGAATAGTGAATGATCTACCACTGTAAGAAAACTCCATGAATAATTGTGGATAAGTAGGATTTATAGCACAGCATCATTTCATATATTGTTGTTAGGTTTGACCCCCTGACAAAATGTCACTCCTATCGGCTTGCGGCTGATCAATTGTGTGCAATATTCACGGATGAATGGGCACTGTGGAATACAAACTTGTGTTTTGATTCTGTCCGCAATAAACCTCCACAAACAGACTTTATACAAAGCAGACCAACTAGAAATTGATTTTTAATGCGCCAATAAACATTGCTTTGAAATCTTGTGTCGTTTTTCTGCCGAAAAAAACGAACATTTACAAACACATGAGCGATGTTCGGCTTTTTCCACAGATAACCCATGAGCACAAAATTTGTTAACGAACGTCTCTAACACTGGTGGAAAGATGTTGACAAAAGCCTCAATTATACGCTAATACTATTTCGCTATTGTGTAATTATTCAAGTTTTGAACTAGTTCGATTTCTGTTGTATTTTTTTATCAAGTTGTGTAATGATACAAGAGGATATTTATCTGGATATTTATTTGATTTCTTGATGGGCTAATCGCACACGCGAAAGATGCAAGATTAAAATCTGATCAGTAATCGGACGCTCCATTGAGTCAAGGTGTGGTAAAATAGTGACCGCTTGGCATTCATCGAACAAAAATGTTTTCTCCACCGTGACAAAATAAACCCTTTGGTGTCAACAACAAAGGCCTAACTAGTGATTCCATCGACCAATCAAATCCATGTTACGTTACCTTAAATAGTTTATCGGAGTAACTGTCATGTAAGGCTGAGAATGGGAGTGGCTTAGCCTGGCTTATAGCTGACTACCGTATCTCATTTACACAGCACAGAGTGGCAAGCACTTCTGCAAGGCACACGGTGACTTACTAACTTGTGCAAGCAACTCGGTGTCTTAATTTCTCCGGCTATTTTTCCTAATATATCGTACGTACGTACAGTTTAGTTAAACTACAAGATGGAATTCGACGAAAACGATCCCGTGGCTATGCTACGAATCGACAAAAATGCTCTTCTAGCGGCAAACAAGGAATTCGAAGCCAAGAAGTGGGTTTGGATCTCTGATCCTAAAGAAGGCTACAAAGCTGCTGAGGTCAAAAGTACCAAGGGAGATACACTGGTGGTTGAAACCAACGATGGCAAAGTAAGCACAGTATTCTTAGTATTTTAATGTATTTTGATTTTCTAGCGTCTCTGAACAGCTGTAGTAATAGTAGCCCGGTTGTAGTAATAAACCTCGATTGTTTATATAGAGACTGGTGGCATTATTATGCTCAATGAGCTGTTGTAATTCTTGAGACTGCATGCTCTCTTGCTCAGTAGAAATCCTGCAAATTTGTCCCAAACTAGAATGTGGTTAATTTTGCGATGTTTTTGCCGTAGGAAGAGACAGTCAAGAAGGACGATACCGAACAGATGAACCCTCCGAAATTCGAGAAGACAGAGGACATGGCAAACTTGACATACCTCAACGAAGCCAGCGTTATCCATAACTTAAAACAGCGATACTTTTGCGGTCTTATTTACGTAAGTAACTATCTGTCAACTATTAACACTGCAAGATTATCGATAATTATACAGTAACAGGAATGTTTCAAATATAGTGAACATGTACGATTCTTTTGATATAACTGACCGTGAGATCTTTTATTGATCAATAGCTGACTAATACATAATTGTATTCATGCATGCCTTCACTTTAAAGAATTCTCTGTAGTGTTTGTGTTTCGGATATCAATATTCAAACAAATAGTCCCGTCCACAGTATCCAGATACGCGACAAGCGGTGGCTCTTTATTGAATATTTTTAATCAGAAATACTTTGAAATGTCAACATTTGTTCTTATCTGGTTTCGGTGTTTAGGTATTTAGATATTCGCCTGTGTATATAATGGTTTTAAATTCGCTATTTTACGCTTAACTGCCTCCATTAATTGATGTTTAGTGCATTGGAACGATGTCGGTTAATCGGCCCACAACAACTCCAAATCTATTGACATCGTTTCACCTCTTAGCCGCTATAACAGTTCTATGGCTACTTTTATAGTTGAATGAAACTGCTGATAATTCACCGGGCTATCATGAAGTACTACTACCCGAGTAATCCTTTACAACAATTGTATAGTATGCAGATTCCTAATCAAACTATGCAGAATTAAGGGAGATTTTTATTTCGTGTTATCAAACAACCAGATTTCAGTGCAGATTGATAAAATTCACTTAAACAAACTTAATTCATATTCCATTTTCGTTTTCAACTGATTTAGTGACTTGAAATGTCACTATCAATTAGCATCACAAATGGGATTGTAAAGTACAATTTTCGTGCTTTTCTTTTCATGTGTGTCCCAGTGGACAACTAGCTTATGTTCTTAATGAGCAAATGCATTTACATTGTAAAAGGGATTTATGCAAGAATGCGTTGTTTTTCTGATGTATATTTTGTTGAAAAGGTCGTCTATAGTAAAACGTCTGTTGAACGCAGCTGTTCGTCTAGCTGTCTTAAGTACCACTCTAAAAATTTTCTTACTTACATCCAACACTTTAAGACACATTTATGGACTTTTTTTGGAGCTTAGACCAATAAAACTAAAGTAAAGATTTGGCAACGAAAATGAATTTCACCAATTTGTAAAGAAGAATATTTCATGACTGGGATGACCCAGAGTAGAAGGCCAGTCACCTCGAGCCGCCGTTTAAAATATTTTTACCATATATGGCACGAAGCTTGTTATGTTAGGAAGTTGGAAATGTGAAAAACTGTTCGGTCTTTCTCAATGATTTTATAAAACAAAATCAACAAATTCCTTGAAAATAGCTCTATTCACAAATAACTATTGGAGGATTTATTTTCGGATTTTTTTTCTCGGTGGCTTAGTTGATTTTTTTGAGCAATTTTTTGGTCACAGACAGGGTTTGGTCGGCCGGCACTTCACATTCCTGAATGTTAGGGTCTCTTGAATGTTCTCCGTTCTACTATTTAATATGTCACGTATTTAGTAGTACAGAAACAAAGTATAATTACCACGGATTATGTTTGTCGCTTATTGAAAAGATTTGTAGGGTTTTTAACTATGTTAGGTATAACAGCTGCCAGTTTAGGATTAACTTTCTTTCTTGTAAACCAACAAGCTTCTTCATGCAAGGAGGTACATAGGTCAAAACCATGTAATTACATTTACTGTCAACCAATGGTGTGCTTTACAATTTGGTATCTACATATTCTGATAACATCTTCAATTGAAATTTTATTCAACATTCACAAAGAGTCATTAAAGTTGTAATGTTTTTTGATACAATGAAATTGATAAATTAGTTTTCATGAGTTTATACCTCGTGAAAAAAATAATTACGTTTGAAAACTGAGTGGTTTAGTGTAGGATATTTGCTCGTAATTAAAAGAATATTTGGATATAATTATCAATGAAATATATAAATTGTACACATTAATGTAATCTCAATTCCTTATTGAAGATAATTAAGAAAATAATGAAACTGATATTGAATTAATTCCAGACTTGCTAAATTCAAATTTTCTTTAATGCGAAATACGAAAAGACAGTTTAATGTACTCAATAAGTGAAACCTACTTTTAATAGTCGATGAATATACTTTAACACTATAATCCCTAAGTTTTCTTTGTTTGTGCATTGCACATTATTGCAGTACATTCTGTACATATTATTTCATTGATTTTTATGCTGCCCTCTCTTCTTTGATTCGCACTAATTTGATGGGCGAGTGACCTCCATTTGTCATTTTGAGCAAACTAATAACTACATCTTACAGAGGAGAAAATAATTGAAAACCAGACAGTGTTTTTAGCTGTTTTTTTTTTGTGCTGTTTTTATTGGGTTTTTAGGTGGATTTCATATAAAAATAAAACATGGATAATTTGCATTATATCCAGACCATAGATGTGATTTTTTTGGTATTAATTAATTGTCAATTAAAACACTGCATGAAAAATCAACTAAAATCATGTCTGGATTTCGAGTTTTTTCCCAATGTTATGACAATATTTTCCACTTCACAAGATCAAAACATCTTTTTTTTACTTATAATTGTAGACCTATTCTGGACTTTTCTGTGTTGCCATCAACCCCTACCGACGTCTGCCAATCTATACAGAAAAAGTTGTCTTTGCCTACAGAGGAAAGAGAAAGAATGAAATGCCTCCTCACGTTTTCTCGATTTGTGACAATGCCTACCAAAACATGTTGCAGGATCGTGAGAACCAGTCCATGTTGATTACGTGAGTATTCTCTTGACAAATAAAGTGTCCTACTAACACAGGATGCCCAATGTTTTTTTTTTAGTTCACCCACTCACCTCTACCTTAGACGGGACAATTAGTGAATGTCAAGTTAAAAGTGTTTAGAAATAAATATTTTCTTTGAATGATTTTAGGAGCTTGATATACATTTTACAGGAACTGCTGTTTCTTTTGAAAAATTATAAAAAAAGGAAGTGACATTATTTTCGGTTTTTTTTAATTATTTTTTTGTTATTTTTTCAAAGATTAGTGCTAATGTTGACCTCCAGAGTGGAGACAAAACGGGGACATCATTTTCCCACAGTATAGATCTTCTAAGACCTTTTGTATGTTTTGTTCCATGAACATTTGTTTACGGATAATACATTTCCTGCAGTAAACACGGTGCACTCTTTTTGAAACAATACTTCAAATTGGTCTTTTGTACTGTAATGAATTAACCATGTCAAATTTTGACGAAAGTGACAAACTAATAATTTTTGAATTTAATCCCTCCCTGCTATTCATTAATTATTTTTATTCTTAAGGCCAGTTATGTGACACATTTGTTTTTATGTCGTCTATTACAAGAATCAGAAGTATGGTCACTAGTGTTTTAAAAATATTCGTTTGTCAGTGAAGACTTTGAGAACCTTCAGTTGTTGTAAAAATGATGAACCTGTAATAAGGATTTATGAAAATTTGAAATTTTTATTTGTTTTTGATTAAAACAACTCAAGACGTTTAGGCATGTACCGCAGACGGCCGTTAAGGCATTTATTTAAAGAATGGGGAGGGGTGGGAGAAAGTGCATGCGGTCTTGCTTTGCATGGTAAGTTACTGTAACAGGGAAAAAACATGAAATTTTCGTTCATAACTTTTGAACTACTATCTCTTTTGAACTCACACTTAGCTAAAATTTAGTGATTTGTTGTCTCTTCAAGACTATATTGATTTTAATGCTGCCTTGTCAAGCACGTTATGTCACGTGATTAAAAACGTACACCCATTAAAGGCGAGAATTTCACCTTTGTAGCAATGCGTTAATGCAAAATGCTTGAAATCGGTTTTTGTATTTTGCTTGTAGTGGAGAGTCTGGTGCAGGAAAAACTGAGAACACCAAAAAAGTCATCCAATATTTGGCCCACGTGTCTGGAGGTATGTCCCACAAAGACGAAAAAGGTGCCGAGAAAAAGGTAAATAAAGTGAAACGTTGAAAATTTCGAAATGAAATCTTTGGTGGGGGGGGGGGGGGATTGATTTAATGGTATGTTTTTTTTTCTTTTCGCATTTCAGTATTTATTTATTTATTTTTGTTTTTGCTTCTTCTTATTCATTTTTTTTATTTTTAATATCATTATTTTTTTAAGGGTGGATTTTTTTAACGTGTCATGTTGTATGTCTGTTTGTTTGTTGTTGCTTGTTTACATGGGATAAAACTGCAAAATTCAGAAAATTCGACAAAATTTGCTCCTAGCGAAACTGTTAAACCTAAAATGGCCTGATTTTCCGAGATAATATGTGTAATATATGCTAAATAATATTCAGGGCGTTTGGGAAGTATTCCACTTCTTTAATTTCCTATATTGATACAGATTTGTGTTGATTTGATTCTTTGCGTTTAAGCAATAGATTGTTGAGAATTGTTTTGATGTGATGGCAAAGTGAATTGTCTGTTTACCCATCCGTTTGTTTGCTCAATTAAGTGCGCATTGGTTTATTACTGACATGATGTGTTTTTTTTGTGTGTGATTTTTTTCAGGGATCTCTAGAGGACCAGGTCATCCAAACTAACCCAATTCTTGAGGCCTATGGTAATGCCAAAACTATTAGGAACAACAACTCCTCTCGATTCGTAAGTAAAATACAGGAAAATATAGTCTGTCTTAGCAAAGAGCAAATAAATGATTTGTTTGTTTGGTTTATTTGTTATACCTTTATGTCTTCACTATTAGGGTAAATTCATCCGTTGTCACTTTGGACCTCAAGGAAAGCTGGCTGGTGCAGATATTGAACAGTGTAAGTCTTGTAGAACAGGTTATTTTACCTGTTGCACCCAGGTGTACCAAGCCCATACCGTTCCATTACTTCCCGTGTAATTTTCCAACAATAAATTTCTTATTGTTTATTTTTTTCTTGTGTATCTGTCTTTGTAATTATTGTTTTGCACGGAAGAGTACAGTCAATTTGCGTATCCTATGTTTGTCAACTTATTAATCATCCCTTACTAATCCTTCCTACTTCCAGATTTGCTTGAGAAGTCCCGTGTAATTTTCCAACAAGAAATCGAGAGAAACTACCATATCTTCTACCAGATTCTGAAAGGAGGACCAAAGGATCTTCACGGTGAGTAAATTAGTAGGAGCGCTCCGAGCTATATTGTTCAATAGATGTGAATAATGCGTCCAAAGAAAAACAAATAAACACGTTGACCATAACATCATTACCTTCATCCATTTATTAACGATATGAATCTTACAGCTAATGAATTTTTACAGATGTACGATGGGATGTGCATACCATCCACGTGGAACCTCATTTTCATGCTAAACATATTTTTGTAAACCGTCGGCAAGAACAGTGATTGAAAAGAAATCCATATCTTTGTCCGTTTATAAGCTATCTTCAACTTTTTAACTTAGCTGTCGTGGCATTTTAGAGTGAGAAGAGCGCGCTAGAAGTCGCTAAAATTATAGACTTCATTCACTGAAAATCTTCCTGTTTTTAATGGTGCAGCTGAACTTCTTTTGGATAGCAACAAGAAAGATGAGTATGCTTTCCTTGCCAAGGGGGCAGAAATCGCTGAAGGTATCGATGATGTCGAGGAATTCCACAACACCGAGGTATATCAACCATACAGTTCTGCTTAGCCTAGAAATTAATCTTTTATTTTTTAGCTTTCTTCTTCTTTTAGCTTTTGAAGTCTTATTGAATGTACTTACTTTTTTAAAGCTTGCTGCTGACACACTAGGATTCACTGCTGAAGAGAAGAAGAGTATGTACAAGATCTGCGCCGCCTGTCTTCACTGGGGTAATGCCAAATTCAAGCAAAGACCAAGAGAAGAACAAGCTGAAGTTGCTGAACCCAAAGGTATGTGACATGTTGCAAACACTGAATAAAGGTGAAAGGAGCGCAAAAATTTGCAGAATTATGACTGACATGTACATAATGTTTACACACACACAAAAAAAAAAATGTTCTTAAGATTGTGCCACATCCGCCAAACAGTTTCTAACGTTTTGAAGGCGCGGTCGCATTGCAATACAATAGCTTTGTAAGCTAAAAGAAGCAGTTCACTGGGTGACCCACTTTTCAACACGCCCGATATTGTTTGTAGTTGGTTTGACCAAGTCTGTGTTGTATTTCAGATCTTGACAAGGTCTCCTTCTTGCTCAAACTTCCTGGAGCTGACTTCATAAAGAACATCATCAAACCAAGAATCAAGGTCGGCCGTGAATACGTCAACCAGGGCCGTAACATCCAGCAGGTGCGTCTATCTTCTATGTACCAACGATCATTCATTGCAACATGACTGAGAAGTGCTTTCATTCTTGAAGGCTTGGAGCGCGATGTATGTAAACGATCAAGGATTAGTTCTGGAGGATTACTACTTCTTCCCTTTGTTTCAAACTCCAGTCTACTGATAGCATCTTTCAATTCACATAATTGGCACAATTCAACATTTGTCTTTGGCTTATTGATTTTATATTTTATGGATATTGATTTTGGCTAGGTTGCCTACTCTATTGGTGCTCTAACCAAGTCTCTGTACGAACGTATGTTCTTGTGGCTCGTCGACAAGGCTAACCAGACACTGATGACCAAGGACAGACGTGCTTTCTTCATTGGTGTACTGGATATTGCAGGTTTTGAAATCTTCCAGTTTAACTCGTTTGAGCAGCTCTGTATCAACGTGACCAATGAGAAACTACAACAGTTTTTCAACCATCACATGTTCGTGCTAGAACAAGAGGAATACAAGAGAGAGGGTATCCACTGGGAGTTCATTGACTTTGGTCTTGACTTACTGCCAACTATTGATCTTATCTTTGCTAAGGTTAGTTCACCACCACATTATTATGAGCGTTTATGTTTGTGTTGGACTAGTTGTTGTAATGTTCTAGTTTTCTGAGATTCAGAAGCCGATTTGCTTAACTTTTTGTTGTTTTTCCCGTTGTGTTTGCTGTTGCTGTTTTTAGAGAACAGGCACAGAACGACGCGCTGTTCCTGCGAACTTTAAGTTACAGCAACCACGGCAGTGTCGATGTTGCTGTTGTTGTTGTGTTTATAACATTATACTGTGGATATATACTACTAATATTGTGTTGTTGTTATGGTCGTAATTCTTGGCACAAAGAGGTTATATTGTGGACACGTGACCTAGCTATCGGCACAATGATAATTGTTTTACATATCGTAGTAAAAGTTAGGAAAATAACCTGTCTCATCTTTATTGTTTTGTGCAGGGAACTGGTATCTTTGCCATCCTTGAAGAAGAGTGCATCGTGCCAAAGGCATCTGACCAAACTCTTCTGTCCAAACTCATGGCAACTCATGATGGTAAGTCTGTTAAGTTTGGTAAACCAAAGATCAGTGGAAAGAAGACAATCAACTACCACTTCGAGATCCATCACTATGCTGGTTCTGTGGGTTACAACATTGATGGATGGCTGGACAAGAACAAGGATCCCATTAATGAAGCCGTTGCAAGCATTTTTGCTAAATCTGGTGATCCTTTCGTTGCTCATCTCTGGAGAGACTACGCCACTGAAGGTGACTAACTTAATTGACTTGCAGCTCTTGTAAAGTTATTGTTTATTGCTCTTCCAATGCTTCTTTTATTGGAACTTGATCTGACTTGTATCCATTGACAAAATACATTGTTTGAAATAGAGAAATCTATTAAGAGTTGTTGAGCGTCATGTACGTACGCATAGGTTTACGGTTATCTTCCTGAAAATAGAAGTTTGAATCATTCCTTCTCGTTTTTCAGGTCATAGAGGAAAGGGTGGTTCCTTCATGACAGTCAGTTCCAAACATAAGGTATAGTCAATTACTAAACATAGACCAAAAATACAGACGAGCCAAAAAAACGAAACAATGAAATCGAACAAACAAATAAACAAGCAAACAAATAAACAAATAATCAAACGCTTTCTCTCAAAACTACACAAAGTGAAACATTTCAAGTGTGTAAATTTTTACAATTTTCTTTTTATAACAGGAACAATTGAACAACCTGATGGACACTCTTTACTCCACATCTCCTCACTTTGTGCGTTGTATCATTCCCAACGAAATGAAGAAGGCTGGTGTCATTGACACCAACTTGGTTCTCCACCAACTGCGATGTAACGGTGTGTTGGAGGGTATTCGTATTTGCCGAAAGGGTTTCCCCAACAGAATCCCATTCCAGGAATTCAAACAGAGGTTAGTGGTTGTAATTAGTGGTAAGGAGTACGTATGAAACGTGAAGTTTACAAATTTGTATTGATGTTGTGTGACTTCGTGCAGGACGCGTTGTTGTTGCTGTTTTTTAACTATTGTCTGTGGTCGCTGATGTTGTCATCGCTGCTCACGTGGTTTGTTATTGTTTGCTATCATTTTTGAGCTGTTCTTGACTGTTGATTGCATTGGCGGTTACTGCTCATTTTTGTATCCGTTCATTTACCAACAGTGGACCACGTGTTGTCGATGTGAATTTACTCGACTGGATGTATGGTTCAATAACTTGATACTCATGTTGTTTTGCAGATACCAAATCCTTGCTCCCACTGCCGTTTCCGGACAGTTTATGGATGGCAAGAAAGCATGCGAGAAACTTCTAGGAGCGTTGACTTTGGAAGACAGTGAATACAGAATTGGCAATACCAAGGTGTTCTTCCGAGCTGGTGTATTGGGTCAACTTGAAGACATGCGTGATGAGAGACTTGCCAAAATTATTTCAATGTTCCAGGCTTACTGCAAGGGATTCCTTATGCGAAAGGAATACCGCAAGATGTGCGACCAGAGGTACGTAATATTCAAAGTCCGCGAATGAACGTATATATCATATTATGATATAATGTCCTTGTACTACAAAAAGCAGCGCTGGTTGTCCAGTTCTTCGGGCTATGTGTAAAGCTTTCAAGTTAGTTGGCTTCACGTATGTGAGTGAGACTACTATTCTCGGGTTTTCTACTTTCATTAAAAAAAACGTTATCATGAAGATATGTAACGGAACTGAAAAACGTTTTTTTTCTAAGCCTATACTGTTGAGTTGTTTTTGCTAAATCCACAAACATAATAATAATAGTCATGTATTTATGTAAGTTGCTATAATAATAATAAACAAAATGTATTTATGACGAATCTTTAGTCTTCGTGCATTGTTATGAAATTTAACATGTACTTGGAGAACCGCTGAAAAGAAACATTGATCAAAGTTTTTTCTGTTGTTGCATTGCAGAATCGGCATATCAGTCATCCAGAGAAACGTCCGCAAGTATCTGTATCTGAGAAACTGGAACTGGTGGAAACTGTACACAAAGGTAAAGCCTCTGTTACAAGTCGCTCGCGCCGACGAAGAGATGAGACAAAAGATGGAACAACTGAAAGAAATCGAAGAGAAGGCCAACAAGGAAGAAGCACTGAGAAAGGAACTCGAAGAGAAATACACCAAACTCGTCGAAGAAAAGAACCTTCTTTTCCAAGACTTCCAGAGAGAGCAAGATGCTGCCGCAGACGCAGAAGAGAGAGCAGCTTCTTTGGAAAACAAGAAGAACGACTTAGAATCACAACTCAAAGAAATGTTAGATCAATTAGAGGATGAAGAGGAGGCCAGTGCAGAGCTATCGAACGTCAAACACAAACTAGAATCTGAAATTGCTGAATGCAAACAGGACATTGAGGAGCTAGATGCTGCTCTTAAAAAGGTACGTATAGCAGAGAGAGACTGCTGAGGCCGAATATAATGATTCAGTATGGATAATGATGATGCCATTCTTAGTAATAATGATGAAGCTGGTGATGTTGATTATTATGATGAGCATTATCGTGGTGAAGCCTGTGCCGAGAAGGTGGTTGCCATGATACTATTAATTCAAGCACTGACGATGGCGATGAAAATACTTCTTTGATGTACTGTAACTTTCTTGAGTCAATATGGAGGTTATAATGGTATTGGCAATGACAATTATTGAAGACGTCAAAGATATGGGTGACACTTACAATCCAACGAGCTGTCCCATAATTGGAATAGTTAGCATAATTTTTATTATTTTTGTGGTTAAAACTGATCATAACATGCTTTTTTAGGCTGAAGAAGAGGGCAAACAGAAAGACAAAAATATCGAACAACTTAATGAAGAATTACAACAACAAGACGAAGCAATCGCCAAGGTTTCCAAAGCTAAGAAACAAGTCGAGGAACAATGTGCGGTAAGCGGTCTTTCATTCCTCCTCTTACGGCTCTTCTACATTTCCAAATGAATGAAAGATTGAGAAGAAATGGGTGTAAAAGAGGGATGCGAATAAAATAACGGAGAAGTAAAACAAATGATACTTGCAATGGATGGGGATTGATTCATTGTTTTTATTACATTTTTCCAGGAACTAGAGGACCAATTACAGGAAGAACAAAACAAAGTCAATCACCTTAAGAAAGTTCAAGCAAAATTAGAACAACAGATGGACGAGGTGTGTACTTTTTTTATGCAGCAACTTGATTAATATAATAATGTCTCCAATAGGTGCAAAGGAGCGACGATTCCTATTAAAAGCATTCTCACTTCTTGCTCATCTTAACAGCTTTAATATTTGGTTGCCTACTACGAGACGAAACTTCGTAATTTTGAAAGTTTGCCTCTCTTTTTGAGAAACATGTTTCTGTCCTGTAAAACGAAAAGATTCTCCTAATTTTACAGCAAACATAAATTGTAATATCTTATTGTCCATCTGCAGACAAACCTATCGCTCGAAAGAGAAAAGAAACTTCGTGCAGATGTCGAGAAGGTCAAACGAAAGGTAGAGGGCGACCTCAAAGCAACCCAGGACAACCTCGCAGAGGTCCAGGCTGAGAAACAGAAAACAGAAGAAGAACTCAAAAAGTACGTTGAGCAGAATTACACTTGAATTTCAACCTTTCTCTTGCAATGTAGATAATTAAAGTTGAAACGTTTTTTTTTTTGTTTTTTTTTTTTTGTCTTCATACATGTTTTTTGTAAACATTGAGAGATAAATGACTCTCTTTGATAAATTTTCAGACCTCAAGCTGTTGGGTAACGGTCTCGCATTTCCGCTCAGGTTTTATTGAAACTGAATCACGGCGAGTCGCGTCTCGACATTTACGTCTGAGATTTGCATACAAACCATTGACCAACTTAGAATTGCCCTGATAGATTTAGGCACAGCACATATAAACATTCTGAAAGAACATTTTTAGTAATGCTCGTTTGATTTTCGCACTGTAGCCATTTCCGACCCAAACTATGCAGTTTTTTAAACGTTATGCATGCCCAATGCTACAAACCCAATGCATTTTGCACTAGCAATGGTTTTTGTAAGTGCACTCCAACGATCGAGTCATGAGTTTTGTTTCTCTTCGTAGACGCGAACAAAATATAACACAACTCAATGGAAAGATTGAAGACCAAAGTAGTCTTATTGACCAACTACGGAAGAAAATCAAACAACTAGAGGTAAAAATTGAAGAATTTAATGAACTTCAGTTATAATTGATAGGATTAGGCATCAAAGAATAGCAATACTTGAAAATTTTCTACAAGCTGAAAATTTAATGGTACATTAGTAGTGCTCTTTAGTATTGATAATGTGAAGTATGGTAGAGTGCACGCACAAAAAGTGTGCAGCATAAATACCACTAAATAGTACTATTTTATGCTAATTCTATTGTTTTCTTTTGTTTAATTAGTGCTATTTACTACTAAATTAGTGGCTACTGTTGCACACTTTTAGTGCGTGCACTCTATCTCGAAATAAAATCAAACTTGAAAAATGTACGAGAAGATAGAAGGTCTAGGCAAATATTATGCTCAGCTAAGACCAGCATGATTTTAATAATGACAATGACAAATGATACCATGATAGGCGTGGTCACAAATTGAATTTTGTGATAATTCGTATAGAAGCATTATTTTTAAATTACATTATATAGCCGTAGGTAGATATATAAACAACTTTAGATTCAATCTAAATTCCAATAAAATCTGAGTTGTTCAGATATTTAGTTTCTCTCATTCCGATGTTCCACACTATTTCAGTGTTTGCTTACTTAATCATGTTTCTATGGTAATTATCTAGTGCAGCCCCAATGCATGTCTTGTTTGCTGACGTCCTAATGACGTCACATGGTAACCACTGAGCTGTCAACCTGGACTCTAACGCGACATTACTGTACTGAGAGTAAAGTGTTGTGAAAACATTCAAGATTGACTTTGTTCTCTGAACACTTGAAAAAATATTTTTGTTACTTTTTGACCTTAGAAATTCAAAATAATTGCCCTTTTTTCGGTGTATTTTATTAATTTCCTTGCGTTATCTTCTTTTTGTATGTGTTTTTTTTTCCTTTCCAATATTTCTTCTTTTTACCTGATTTCCTTTTAACTTATTTTCTGACCTCATTTCTTCAAATTTATAAGAGCACTGTTATTCTGACATCGTGATTTTGATGAAGCATAATATTTACAAAAATGGGAATTTATTAATTCAAAACAGCATCAAGTGTGTCGTATTACAAAAATAATATTGGTTTAAGAGTTTATGTCTTCCCATCAAATAAGCTCACAGTCGAGTGACGTAATATGACGCGTACATGTAGTTAAAACATTCCAAAAATTCCCCATTGAAGTGCTTATTACAGATAGTATGTTCCAAGCTATTTTTCGTCTGTCAAAAGACAAAAACCCGGAAATGCTCAATTTATTCATCTGGCAATCTTTCGTTTTTTTGTGTTCATATTTCACTTTCTCGACACAATAATGACAACAAACGTACAACCTCTGAAATCTATCGGTAGTTTTCCGGGAATTTTCAATTCAGTATTTAGTGCAAAAACCTCTGTTAGAATCGAATCTAAGAAAAGGGAAATTCTCAATTTGGAGTACTGTGATCATATCGATCCATTCGAGTTTTTAGCGATAGCAATTTTTATAATGAGATTTTCCTGTGTACGGTATCGAGTCCTGCAGCTATGTAAAGACGTGAAGCAGTTGTGTTCTTGAATGCCAACGCACCTTTGGCACTCTTGATAAAAAGGCGAATTTGATTAAGCTTTGATTTTAAATCCAAACTGTTCGTTCTTTAATAATGTCTTATGGCGATGTGCCGGAATGCTTTGGTGGTTTTTACACCGTATGTATCTTTAATCTCTCATAATAATACTATCGTGTGATATTTGATGCTTATATTCAACTATGTTTTGATAATTCCTCGAGTACTATTATCCAACTAAACACATAGTTAATCGATCAGTGACTAAACGACGACAATCATGGAGTTTACGGGCTCTCTTTTCTCTTTGAAAATTCACTGGGATTTGTGGTGAATTTGACGGATTTTTGGATTTGAAATCAATCCGGCAGGACCATTTTCTCTTTTGAACGATGCGAAATTCTCGTGGAACCGCATCTTTATACGTAAAAAGCTTTGATTTGCCGAGCGTGTACAAAGTGTATGAGCTCTTCCATAGAATAAAGTTAGGTAGATTAGAAATATGTATTATGGTTTTTTCACATTTTCAAACTTGTTTGCAATTTCTTCCTGAGCTAACGAAACGAATTTCATTTGACTGAAAGCTCACTTTGACGTCAGTGAAAGATCATTTCACAAGCCTGAGACAGTATAATGCTAACTTATATTTTGAATGTTTCTTACAGGCTCAGATTGAGGAACTTCAAGAAGAACTCGAAAATGAAAGAAACAACCGTAGCAAGGTACTGTGATCATCCTCCGTTCATTGTTCATTAAGCCTGGTTTCCATATAATCGAAAACGATCGCGAAAAAATTCAAATATATGGAAATCAAAGTTTTTCGATCCTACGAACCATTTCGATCCATTTCGATCGTCTACGATTTTATGGAAACATTTTTTTCGATCGTACGATCGGAATGTCGCGATCTTTGTCGGCCGTTCTCGAATATATGGGAAACAGGCTTAAAAAAAAATCCGGAATATTCATTCGAAATTCACACTTGGACCTAAACGGTGACTGGGTATTTATAGTAGGTGTTTCTGTTTGTCAAGTACTGGCATGAGGTCATATTAAACACGTTTTAATGGTCCAAAAATAGTGAAGTTTATCTCATGCAGCAAATTATCATAGTTTTATACGGATTAAAAACGCTCGGGGATCATTCTTCAAAGGATTGTAATTAGCAATAGACGAAGGAATTTGGACAAAAATGTCAGATTTTTTACTCAGATAATTTCTTTCAACTAAGAAAAGAAAATGAACTGAAAACACAAACGTTAATCAAACAAAAAATCAACAATTTCTATTAAAAGTTAGGTAATTGATTTTTTATGTGAGATGGTACCCTTTTCTTTCATTATCAAACACTTGGTCGTATAAAGTTTCGATCTCCTGAACCAAAAGTGAAGAAGCCTCTATAGCGTTGATGATTTGTCCAGATCTTTTAATTCTGTTTGTGGTCTATAGGACTATAGGGAGAATGGGTCACAAACCCCATGAAAAGACGCGTTTGCGTGACATCGGAAATAAAAGTCCAATTGTTCACAAAATATAAGTTCAAACAACTTTATGGTGATGTTTGGTTCCAAATCTCTTATTCTGCTTTTATTTTTGTTATGTATCAGTGTTTTTCATTATCAAAAAGGCATACGTATTCAAAAATGTGAAACTAAAATGCAATTTTCTGATAATGTATTCCAACATTTTCGATCAGTCCTGCCTTAACTGGATTTGTTCTTCTGTGGACATACGCTTTTGATCAAATATCACAATCAATCATGGCCCAGAAAGCATGTGAGCCATTGCCTCCATGTGTCACCGTTGATCATGTGTTCTATTCGAAACATGTGTACTTGATAATCGTATTCACTGTAAACACGGATTGGTTATGATAAAATTTTGCTATCATGCAATTCCCAGCCATCATGATTATGTTTTCCATTGCATGTTACCTAGTATTTCGTGTTGAATATCCAAAATTTCCTTTAATCTATGATCATGTGTTCCATTACATCTGACAAAGTATTTCATGTAGAATATCCTTAATTTCCATTCTCTGATCATGTATTCCATTTGAAAAATGCTTCTATTTTTCTTTCAGTCTGAACGTGCACGACAAGAACTCGAACAAGAGCTCGATGACTTAAATGACAGACTCGACGAAGCTGGCGGCGCCACAGCTGCTCAGGTACTGTTATCAATCATTCGCATAGGTCATCTCTAGAACGACCGACATCCCAGCAATGCAGTCAACTCCTTCATATAGGCACTCCTTATAGCACGCTTTCCCGCAGGGCATTATGGGCATAGAAATGCTACCAAACCCCAGGATGCTTTGCATCGATTGTTGTAGTATTCTGTTGTCAATGAACCTTAGCGAAGCGGATCCTCAAGCAGTGTAGTAGCTTGTCAAGATGGTTTGGAATAGCGATGATGAAAGTGACGCGGAGCACACTGTTATAAGACTAGTAAGCCACTGCTTATAGCTTAGTAAAACTGTCTATGAGCCTACTAAATAGCTAACATGAAATGAGAGGGCGGTTCCGTAGTGTAGTATTGTACATACGACCTGTTCGATATTCCAGACAAACCATATGCTAATCCTCTTCCATGTATTATCGTCATTAAAGAGGCATGCAGCAGTAGTAGTTAGAGCATAATAAACGAATATTTTGATGATTGCAAATGGCATTTCTTGCTAAGTTGTAGTGTAAATCTTTCGAGTGTTTACAAACCGCGCTTTGTCCTGCAGGTCACATTTTGTATACTAGCTTATGATCTGCTAGTACAGTTGTGATTTAAAATGCTGACCAATTCTGGTCCATTTGCAGATGGATCTTAACAAGAAACGGGAACAAGATATCGTCAAGCTCCGCAAGGATTTGGAAGAGCAAGCTCTCGCCAACGAACAGACTATCAATAGCATGCGAGCAAAACAAAACCAAGCTATACAGGAATTACAAGACGAACTCGACAACGTCAAGAAGGCGAAAGCTAAGTAAGTATAACTAAATAAACTGGTTATATTATACCAATTCTAGAGTAGTTCTCTTTCGCAGGATTGGGCAATGTTCGGATGCATTGAAACTATTGCATATATTTCAATGACTTCGTCACGCATGACCTTTAATAACCCTGGCGGGCTATACGTATATTTGTAGAGGTTTTTTTAATGTGGAACACAGACGATCCTGTCGATAATTTAATATAGCTTTAATAGCTTTCATTGCCATATCAATTTCCTAGATTGATTCGGTCCTGCTGGTCGAAAACAGTTGGTGTCATTGTCTAAAGTCAAACAACAAGTGTTGAATTGGTCTTTGCTTAGATTGTTTGCTTTGGGATTTTCGTGGAAACAGATAAGGTTTCTAATTGTAATGTATCTTTATCTTTATAATCCCATCCTTGAAAAACCGTCCTTCGTAGGAGGTCTTCGATATAGGATGTTTGTATAATCAATCAAGAACCTAATGCTGAAATCAACAATTAATTTCAATTCCATCAAAAGTACTCCTTAAACTAAGTAAAAAATTGTGCAGAATTACCCAAAAGTCGTTTTCGTGACAACACGTTCGGGATCTTGTTGCCTATTTAGTATATAGAGCATTAGAATTTAGAACAAGATTGTAATGTAACGTAGGAAATGTATCTTTTTCTTATGATTTATAATAAAGACTCATTATTATTATTATTATTATCATGCAATTTACCTGCAACTTTGAAAACGTTTTACTGCCGTTTCTTTGGTGCACATTAGTAGAATTTATAAATCTGATTAACGTTGTTTCGAAATGCAAAAATCTATCTTGCGAAACTTCAACCAAAAGTCTCTTTTTTCGTGACATGCTGGTATCACTAATTTGAGTCGTGCAATTTGCGTTCAACAAAACATATGCCATATTTGATACTATGCAAATTGAGCTCGGACTAAAACTCTGAATCATTTGAATTCCTTCGTGGTTAAACAATGTCATTATGAGCAATCGTCTGGACCATCTCTCCGGAGGAAATTCACAAGATCTTAATCAAGAAAACTTTCGTCAATCTGTTAGCGAAATAGTTTCCTGATCAAGAAAACAGATAAAGAACGATTGCAAAGCTTCCGAAAATGTACGTGGACCGTTTTTCTCTCGATTTCAGTTTTTCTGTTTTGTTAGCAAACGGGTGTCAAACAATTACAATAATTCCTTCTCTCTTGACCCTGTCGACATGGTAACTTCTTTAAATTTGATATGTTGTAAGGGAATGAATGATCGTCGGTCATCCATATTTGTTTGATGATTATCTGCCTTTTTGTTTATTGCGTGACATTTTGGGAGAGCAGCTAATTTTACTATATTTTTTTCTTTTATTTTCGTCTCCATTGTTCAAATCGTTTTTATATACGTCTTCTTAGGTACCGATATATCTCACTTTTACTTTAATTCATTCTCTGTCGTCTCTTTTTCTCTTTATTTTTTTTTTCAAGTTGCTAAAATCCCTTTCATATTTTTTCTTATTTCTAACCAATCTTCTTTGCTGATATTAATGAACATGCATATGTTTCCTCATTAGAATCGAAAAAGACAAGAACCTACTCCAAAACGAAGGTGATGACCTTGCTGTTACAGTCGAAAACTTACAGAAACAAAGGGTAATTTTTCTTTGTTCATAATTTGTGATTTGTACCATTGTGATTTTCCACGACTCTTGTTTCCATCCCAAACCAACTTTAAGTTCTATTTTGATATCTGCTCCATGAAAAGCATGCATGTTCAGCAATGTTTTGGTGTATTTGGTACTGATGCATTCGTTTTATCTTTTTACAGCAAGCCGCCGAGAAAAATAACCGAGCTCTCAGCGACGCTCTCAATGAAGCCCGAGCACAGGTTTGTACATAAGCAATAAACATCTTGTACAGGCTGATAGTCTTCTACTGGTGGTCGGGTGGGAGACCTCGTAGAATGTACTTGGTGTCTTAATTCCACTTAATTGTATATTTTGGTAAAAGCAGGTGAAGCTTTTACTAAATATCCACTTTTGTACTTAGAATGACGAATTCAAAAAGACAATTAGCGAACTCGAAGTTGTCAGAGGACGATTTACACAAGAGAATGCAGAATTGAACAGAGTCGTCGAAGAGCTGGAAAACAAAAACTCTCAGTTTGCGAAGAACAAGAAATCACTCGAACAACAACTCGACGAATTCAAGAAACAGTTGGAGGATGAGATGCGCGTAAGTTGAAATGACTGCTCTTTTGTCCTTTTCTTTCTCTGCTTTTCTTTATCACAACATGTGAATCAAAGGTACTTATAAAGTAAGCAACTCCTTTCAGCTTCATTTCTCTCCTTGCGGTTTCCTTTGGAATCTTTGTAAGAAAACTCAAAGGGGCTGCCTGCGCTGAGGAGGCATGAAAATAAAAATAAATCGAAAGGGGGAGGGACCGGTTACCCATGGCTTACTTGATCTGCATCTGCATCTACTTACATTCTCTGATTCGTAGTTTTTTTCTGATGAATTTTCTAACTTTCAATTTCTTTTTGTCTCTCTCTTTTTAAGACTTGCCTTGGCTTTCCACTTGTTTTTTTTTTTTTGTTCGTATTTACTTAATCGCTTTTTCACTCTCAATCCCATCCATTTTTCATTTCCAGGCTAAGGCAGAAGCTACCAACAGACTCAAAAACCTGGAGGCTGACTACGACACTCTTCAAGAAAACTTTGAAGAACTTGAAGACGGTAAGGCTGATTTGCAGAAACAACTCTCTCGTGCTAATGCCGAGCTTCAGTCTTGGAAGACCAAGTACGAGCAAGAAGGCATGGCAAAACTTGAAGAGCTCGAGGATTCAAAGTAAGCAGTTCTTATAATAGTTCACTAAATACAAATAGACAAATAGATCAGTATAAATATTTTGCACATTTCATTGGCATATTTTTAAAATGTACGCTCGCACTCTACTATCTCTTACATTCATTATTTTACCCACATCTTTGCATAGTTTACGTATGGACGTTTGTATAATTCTATGACGAAAACCGAGTCTGAAAAGACAGTCGCAAAGCTAGTACAATTTCTCGATTTTTAACTTGCGCATGTGCTCAAAACCTGTTAGTTAAAGATTTCAAATTCTGATTATGCAATGTTTTTGCATTTTTTTTCTCGGAACAAATTCATGTATATAATGGAATAAAATAGGTTTTTCAATATTTTCGAGATTATCAATGTTACTCAATTTTAGGGAGCCCAATATCCAACGGTTTTGCTATGAATTTCTAAGACGTTAAATACCAATGGAGACTGCTACAGTGTAGCTGAAACGTCAATTTTCTCAACATATCTTCAAACCGAAAAATTAATATATCGACAATACGATTGTGTCGTATTTTTCAGGAGAAAGATGGCCGCCAAACTGTCAGAGACCGAGGAAGCACTTAACGCTGCACTCACCAAAGCTGCAAGTGCCGAGAAAGCCAAGAACAGACTGAACGGCGAACTTGAGGATGCTCTCATTGACCTGGAGAAGGCCCAAACAAACAATGCTGCTTTGGAGAAGAAACAGAAAAAGATTGACCAAGAAATCAACGAATGGAAAGTCAAGCTTGACGAACTTCAGAATGACCTGGAAATCTCCCAAAAAGAAGCCAGGAACTTCTCAACCGAGGTAAGCACCATCAAATGCATGGGAGAGAGGTAATTAAAGCGAGCAGAAATTAAATAAATGAAAGATAAGCGGGAAGAGAAGAAAACAAACAAAGAAAAAAATGGGTGAATTGAAATTATTAGTTAAACGTACTTAAAGCAGCGTGGAATAGCATTGCGATTTAGTGGGTCGTAAATTTATAGATTTTCAATTACGTTGATTAAACATTTTAGTTATATAGTTAATGTTACTTGCGAATTTACTTTTTCTGTTTGGTTAGGGACGAACCATTAGATATTTGAGATATTTAACTGTCCGTACCTTAGGTCTCTCGTTTTTAGTTTGTCTTGCAACCTAATTGATTTGTTGTAGATAAAGTTATTATTGATGTTGACAATTTCATACTGTCATCATTTGTTTATGTTATCTCTGGGGTTTTATCTTTATTTAGATGTACAGGCTGAAGGGCCAGACCGACGAACTCACCGAGATGATTGAAACACTCAAACGCGAGAACAAAGCTCTTGCTGGTAAGGACTCAATATTGGCACAACCGTCCCAAATATAATGCATCTTATGTATGCAATATTTTTACTTGAATCGATTTTGGCATGCACTGCTGTCATATCTCTATACCAGAATTTTAGTAGTTTTTCCACCACCTATATTTATGGCACTTGTTGGTTAAGAGCGATCACGTCCAAGTGGTACAGCATGATGAGTACATAATGACTGGATCTGGCCAAGATTACAATCCGGTCAGGTTATCTGCACAAGATTTAGGCTGCGATTGCTAGACCACCTTGATTATGCAGTAAAGGTCTTCCACATATCAAGTAGTGTAATGTTTGTAAGCTGTGCTTTAATCAAGAGTTTCTAAGGATTAGTTGTTGTTTGTTCCTTATAGGCGAGAATGCCGATCTGTCCGAACAGCTTGGTGAGGGTGGCAAGAGCGTCGTTGAGCTTAGCAAGTTGAAGAAACGCCTTGAAATGGAGAAAGAAGAGCTCCAAACCGCTGTCGAGGTACAATGGCACTCCATCACTGAATCAATATATATATTCAAATTTGAATGTATTTAAATTTTTCAAAGTTGCTAGTCGTCCAACGCAAGAGCATGCGCTTTTAAAAGCTTTCAACACTCTAGTTATGCCGGAACTGTGTTTTGTTACTAGGAAGCTGAAGCCGCTCTTGAAGCTGAAGAAGGCAAGGTACTCAAGGTTCAACTTGAGCTCACCCAAATCAGACAAGAGTATGAGCGTAAGATTGCTGACCGTGATGAGGAGATTGACAACCTTAGGAAGAACCAACAACGCCAACTTGATGCTCTTCAAGGCTCTCTTGATGCTGAAGTCAAGGCCAAGAACGAGCAGGCTCGTCTCAGGAAGAAGTTTGAGAGCGACTGCATTGAACTCGAGAATAACTGCGAGAATCTCATGCGTGTAAGTGCTCTATAATGCGTTAATTCTTTATTATTATTATTTATTTACTTAGTGATTTGTTTGAATCCTAGTATAATGATCTACTTGCAATGATTGCAAAAATGTCCGAGTTAGTGTTGCACTATCTGAGTTTTGAATTGTTCGCGATTTATATAGAAAGTAATCGTGTATAGAAGTTATTTCTCGTGAAGAATTGTTCACTGTTCTCTTTCAGATAATTTAAGGTACTTTGATTCGTGGTGTTTGTTAGTTTATTTTGAGTGACATTATATAATTAGTTATTGAGGTAATAATGGTTACTTCCAGGCTAACCAAGAGCTCCAGAAGAATGTCAAGAAGCATCAACAACAAGTCAAGGATCTGCAGGTCATGGTCGAGGAAGAACAACGTGGACGCGACGATGCTCGTGACGCCGCTGCTCGTGCTGAACGCCGTGCTGCAGAACTCAGTTCTGAACTTGAGGAGCTCAGAAACCAACTTGAACAGGTATTTGAAGTTTTTCATACTACCTCTGTATGTCCTCATCACTCGTAAGTAACCATGTCTTTTAATTGCTCATTTCACTGTGGTCTATAACATTTTGGTCAAATTCCATATCGGGACTTGCCCATTGTAAGCCGAAGGGAAAAATTCTAATTTAACAAAATAATTTGCATAAAATTATCTCGGATTCATGCGGGTTCGTCTTGGCGTTGGGAATCTATTAACCAGAATTAATGAAATAGAGAATGATCGATAATGTGTGATTGTTGGATTGTGTTTGCAAGTTAACTAAGAAAATTTGCATAATGACAGTGTTTTGCAGTTTGGAAATATGGGTATCTGAGGGGGTCAGCAACAACACCAATTTCCATGCATGTTCTTTGTGTTTTAGTACACAATAAAATGCGATAATGTAAAATTCATTGTTAACTTTATTGGTACTGTTATTTTCTAGGCTGACCGCGCCCGTCGTGCCGCTGACCAAGAAAAAACTGAGGCAGTTGATCGTGTCACCGAACTCAGCAACCAAACTAACAACTTACAACAATCCAAACGTAAACTGGAAGGACAAGTCAACACAATGCAAGAAGAGCTTGATGATGCTGAGAATGAAGCCAAGGCTGCCGATGACCGTGCGAAGAAAGCTGCTGGCGAGGTAATCCGATGTACTCACTTTTCTTAAAATCAAAATCAAAACTAGAATAAAAATGATAATAATAATATCGCCGACGTGTATATCTCTCAAAAATCTTGCATGACGGGAATTCTTTTGACTGTATGGTGAGAGAGAGTGCGTTTTCTTACGTACCAATAAGACATACCATATTTACTAGGATAAATATCCCGGCAGGCACTTATTATTTTTTTTTACGTTTAAAACAAGCTGGAACTTATACGGAGGAATCCCTACGAGAACATCAAAACAATATTAAAAAAAGAACTTTTGAAAGCTTCTCTTTAGTTCTCTTCAAAGGTATTAGAATTTGTGCCGAAATCGATTATTTTTATTATTGAAATTTAATCGTCTTATATCTTTATTTCTTTACAGCTTCTCCGAGTCCAAGCTGAGCTCCTGGCTGCACAAGACGCTGCTGGAGCTGCAGAGAGAGCACGCATGTCTGCTGAACGCATCCAGAACGAACTGCAATTGAAATGTGAAGAACTTGAGGCTGCTGGCGGAAAGGCACTCAAGAACCAGATCAAGAAACTTGAACAGAGAGTGCGTATTTTATATTCTATGTTTCTTCTTAAGTATCTGTATTTTGGCAGAGAAACAAGGATGCCATGGTTGGTGTGAGAGGGGTCCAATTTAGTATTCTCAGCTTGTCACATTCTCGAGCTGATGGTTTAGTGACGTTAAAGTGCTGCTAATTCAACCGGGATTATCTCGCGTTTAATAACCACCAGCGCCTTTAGAATTTGATTGTCTTTTGCTTTTAAGCACGAACACATTTATCGACGCGAGGTGGCTCTGGTTGAATTAACAGCACTGAAACTGAAAAACGTTTCTTTATATTCAGCAAATCCTAAAAACATTATAGTGGTTTGCCAGACAAAGACAAAGAAATAGTTAGCTATGGGAATAAAGCAATTGAATCTACGGACTAATGCTGGTTAATGAGTTCACACCAAAACCACTCTACTAGCTATCCTACAACCAACAAAAACCTATTTGAAATGTTAACATAGCAGTGTTTTTAATTAACAGGCCTAACTTTGCTTCATCTAATAGGTCAAGGAACTTGAACGTGACTTGGATAACGAAGCCAAACGTAGCAACGAGTCTCAGAAACTTGCCAAGAAGAACGAGCGCCGTATGAAAGAAATTCAATTCCAAGCTGACGAGGATCAAAAGAACCTGTCCCGTGCCCAGGAAAATGCAGACAGACTCAATAATAAGATCAAGAAGATGCGTGTTGCCGTGGAAGAAGCCGTACGTAGTATATTGACAGCATTACACTGCCGTTTATTTCTTGAGCAGTCTTTAAACTTATGTTGCTGAAATGCTTTAGGCGCAATTATTTCGTATTCTTACTACTCGTTTTCAACATATTTTAACCCCTACTCTAACTCGAAATATTCGGCCGGCGAATGGAAACAAACAAATTGCAGATAAATAGAATAAATGTATCAAAACCAACCAACAAACAAAAGCTGAATCTTTTTAATTCCTCTTTTTACTCTTGGGGGTGGCGTAGACGGTGGGGCTAAGAGGGCTGCAGCCCCCCAGCTTTTGCATAAAGTTGGATCTTATGGCAAAATTCGACATGATCCCCGACCCCTCCAGCCATACGATTACACACACTTTGGCTGCACCGGCAACGACTCTACATCGTATTAATCTTTTGATGTTTGTATTGATCGACAGGAAGCTCTTGCCGCCTCCAACCTTGCTCGCTACCGCAAGACTCAAGGCGAGCTAGAAGAGGCTGAGGAGAGAATTGAAGGCTTGGAGAGCTCTCTCCAGAAGGCCCGTGGACGTGGTGGTGGACGTTCCAGTGGAGTTATGAGGACTTCATCTAGAGAGGTCTATAGACCATCCTATTTTACATCCACTCGTTCATCTAGTAGATTTTAACACTTTTTTTCCTACCCAGCGAACTCTATAGTTAAGCGCTGTTAATCAAGCAATCTGTAAGCTTCGATGTCAATGTTCTGAAACCAATTTTAAACGATTTAAGCTTTCAAGTCACTGACTAATCAAATCAATGTATCCAACAATTTAAGATTTCTGAGCAATTCTTTGACAGTACTTTCCTAAATATCAAATTTTTATAGATGGCATCATCTAGTCGGTTCACGATGAGAAGATGACATATTAATATGTGGTTTCGTTGCAGACAAAAGGACGTCGACAGTAAACGAATCGAAGAACCCTTATTATTGAGGTCTCTTGTTTGATATAGGTCTCTAGGTTTTCATATATTGATCCAATCGTTTACGCTTGTCTAACTCTTTCGTAACATTTCTCTTGGAACGTTACTAGGCTTTTTGAATTGAAGGAAATGGGCAAACTCATGCTGACCCTTTTTATTCAGAAAAATTCGGTCTTGGTTAACTAGAGCAAGTTTTTTAGTTTTTTTTATTATTTTCCCTTGAGAAAGGAATGATTTTAGAGACTTGTTCAGGACAGCTAGTCGTGGTAGCTCGCCTTAATTTGGCAAGAAAGTTAAAAAATTGTTTTTTTTTAGCGTGTAGAATGTTATTTGAGTGTTTGCATTGTCACAATATATTAAAAAAGTGAAAAATGGACAGACAGTTCTAACTAGTGAATAAGCAATACAATTACGTTGGTGTATCCCAAAGATACTGGCGGAAAGAGCTGGCGTTCGATAGTATTACAAATGTTTCATTAAAGTTTGCCTTCCTTTATTCGTCTTTTGTCCAAGTGTCGCAGTTCCAACAATTGTCCTCTTTATGCAGTGGGACATTGTTGTCAGAACTGTCAAAATTTACGACTATAATGTCAAACGTAGGTCAGCACCAGAAAACTAAACTCCCTAAACGGTCAAAAGTGCATTTATTAACAACTAACTTGATCATTGTAAAACGCTAAAAGTCAAAACATTTTGTTTATAATCTTGTTTCTTTCATGTTCATAGTTATTATTTTCTACACATATATAGTTCCATTTGTTTCACAATTCGTCACAATGCTGTCAAAATAGTTGCCATGAAAACACCCTGTTGAATTTATGATCAGATTTTGTGGTATTTCCAATTGAAGCTATGATGATAACTATATGTGTTTATTCTATCGCAGAGAAAGGAGTAAAGTCCCAAATCATTATTTACCGTGTAGGTATCGATTCACAATGCAATCGGAACTCGCCGTCGATTCTTATTCGTCAGCTATCGAACACTCGTCGATCATTTATGATCATCAAATGAACATCAATCGATCATAATTCGTAAAGTCGAACTTTAATCGTTACTATACACTCCATCGACCCACATGATAAATGAGTCAATCGATTCATCGTCGGTTATCAGTCGTGCAGAAATCTATAAATAATCATCGCTCATAAAGCTTTCACAGCTGCTCATGCAGTCGAAATATCATCGGATATCAGTCGTTTGCATTACCACCAGTCACAACGCAGTCAATTAAGCGTCGTGTTCGCCGTGATCATAACACCTTCGGTTATCATTTGCACATATCATTTCACTAATAATTACTATCGACTGTCCAACCTATTCTTGTCTATCGTCAGCCAAGTGAGACATATTTGTCATATCTGATTCTTTGTTTATAAATTGTTAATCCACTAGTTTAACCTATACAATCATTTCGGTCTCAGTTGGTTATCTCACGTGCTCGCTGGAGTTGTTTCCTACACTCAATTTCAGAAAGACTCGGTGGCAGACCACATTTATAGAAATATAGCTAATTCATTGAATAAAGTCTAGTAGATTGTGATCATATCCATATTCCATCGAACCAACTTCGAGCGGTCTGGCAACCATCCATTTTCATTGTGACGAAAAAAAAAAAAAAAAAAAAAAAAACAGCAACAGCGATAGTTGGAACAAATTTGAACCTCACTAGAGATAATATAAATGTGAAAGACACCGCCGGTTTTCTGTTATTGAGTGTAGCATGTTTTCTTTACTAACATTCCGTTCTACTTCACACTTGCCATAAGTGTTTACTTCTCAAAATGCACCTACAGTCTAGCCGTAAACACTTCTTACTGATAAGAACGGACCTTTTGATATTTGTTGGATTTGCCTATCCCCTTTTTAACCTCTACTTCATCAAATGTCGTGGAAAAGCATAATTCAATAGATGAAAAAATGTCGGGTATTTTCGTTGTAAAAAGATATACTGCAAGGTGCAAGTCTTGACCCTCCAAAAAAACGTTTGTCAAACTCGTTATACATAAAATTTGAGTTTCCAGTATCAAAGGTCCGTTCTTCACTAAATAACTGTTATTAATTTCTTGCACTTGGAATGTTTGGGTGTATCGGGATGGTGTGGCGTCTGTAGGAGTTTGTGATGGTAATCAAGGGATGATGGTTGTAATGCTGGGTGTGATAATGATGATAACAATACGCGTGACAACAGTGATCAAGTGATGGAAAGATAGAATGGCAGTCATAAAGATAGTATAGCGTAAATGAAAAAAAAATTGTTGAGCGATTTGAAGTAACTGTTCGTTACCACAGTGAGTTTCTTCGAATCGTTTGATAGTGAATTTTTGTGCGATGATGGTGTTGATTATGATGACAATGTTGATAACGATTCTGATGATTGCAATGAAGCGATCTTCATTTTATATTTGTACAGTCTTATGATCATTTTCGTTGAAGTGCGACCCTCTCGAAGCTAAAAGTCTCGTGTAGGAAATGGCACTTCAACGAAAATAGTTGTAAAATAGTAGCAGTATTGTTATTATAAATAATATTAGTTAGTAATTGTTTGTCAAGTATCATTATTAACAATTATTTTTGTATTTTTTATCAGGCATCATCATCTCGTAGAGGCTACTCATCTATTAGAAGTGGCTCGTCAGCATCATTGGACGACGAATAAATAGACCACGACTGCAATTTCCCTCAATTTGATTTCTAAGCACTAGAATCTCAACAATTTTTAACAGTATAACCAAAAAATCTATTGCACAATTTACCCTAATGATCTTATATTGGTAGTCTAGTATACCCTTAGAATAATATGATATTTGTAATTCTCTCGAAGTTAGTACAATTCTAGAAGTTTGATACTTCTAAGACCTTTTGATCAATGATCTTCAATCAATTGTTGGTCTTGTCGGACGAAGGTTTTTGTGCTGCTTCCGACTAGTTGAGAGCATATAATAAAGATATTTTTGTATTCAGAGCCAGTATTAGGATATTTTTTCTAATCTTCTTGTCGGAGAAAAGAAGACCGAGTTAGCATCATCACCGTTGATATTGTTACAACATTAGGTAGTAAGCCATTTGTGTTGGTATAGAAGTACACGTAATAAACCTTTTTGAATTTGACTTTGAAAAAATGTCGTGTATTTATCTGTTTGTAACATGCGCAGCGACTCGATGGTCGAGGAATAGAGGATAATGAATGGATCTCCCCTGGCACGCTCACACCCTCCCCCTTCCAGGCACAAAAAGGACGAATTGATTTTGCATCGATTCAAATTGTTGATTTTGTTGGTGTTAGGTTTGTTTGTAGTATGGCTGATTGTGTTTATCTGTTTGTAGTTTTTTGCATGGTTCATTTGTGTGCAAGTACGAGTTTGTATGGTTGATTTGTGATCTTTTGAGTTAGGTTTCTGACATGGTTGATCTCATCATAGTACGTACGTAGCTGGGATCGTCTGTTATGGTCTTTGTGTTAGGTTTGTTTACATGTTACATGGTTGGGTTGGTTTGTACTCGTGTTTATCTTTTACTCTCCGCTTTTGCTCCCTTATATTAAATCGGTACACACGAGCGAGGGAGCTTGCTCCTGAAACGCGTTCATGCAGCAGTTTTGTTCCCTTTTATTTTAAACAGGTTTTGTACGAGTGAGCAATAGTCCTGAAGTGTGATGACGTTTTACCCCCGTCTCTATACCATAATAGTTTTAAAAATCCTTTCATATTCGAATTTCACATTCCCTCGAAAATACAGGAACAGAGTCATAATTAGTGAAGAAAAGCAATGTGAAAAGGAATCTGGTCTAGACACGGCGGTAAAACGTCATCACGTTTCAGGCTTATTAAGTTTTGTGCAACATATTTACTCCGGGAGCGTATTCGAGCAGCAAGCGCCATTGTTTGCACCCGCCTCAACCACGATCTCCACAGAGCACCCATTCCTTTTATAAAATACAATCGGCTTTTTTGCATCTAGCACTAAATATCACGTTAATTATTCTTTTGAATTTTAAGCAGTTCTTCAGTTGCCACAAATTACAGCCAAATTCAAAAGCATAATTACATGGTATTGAGACTGAAAAGGTCTATTATTCCACACCCAAGCAATGACACCAAGTTTGAATTCAGTTGTTTTTATTTCAGTGGTTCCTCATCATTCAACTGTTAGTTATGCTAGTCTAAGCCCAGTCTGTTGATGGCTTACTTGCTTGATCTGTAACTGAAGTACCCCAGTCTCCTTGATTGGACACCTCAGTTTCAGCGCCCCAATCAGCAGAGGGTGCGACTTTGTCCCAGTCGCTGGCTACAGCTGGAGCAGGGAATCCTTGTGCGATGGCAGGTGCAGCAGGAGTAGTTTCAGCACCCCACTGTAAGCAAAGAATAGAAAATAAAACGTTAGAACTATTTCCAATGGACGTTTTTGGTGGGATATGAGATTTGAGCTTTTCAACAATGTTAAGTAAATAATGATCTAGATTTGAAAATGATGACATTACAAGTGCTTTTTCCAGCATTTGATATATGATGCTCTAAATTGAAAAATGGAATATGGCACGATCTGTTTAGTCATCTATAAATACAAATATCCATGCTAATGCCCTAAGCAAAGGGTTTTAATTAATTTACTTCAACTCGCATTTCAATTTTATCCAATGTGTGCATGACTTTCAAAAATGGCCGCCATTAGCATATTATTGTTGAAAACAGTTTTGGTGAAAGGAAATGTTATAAAAACATACATATCAAAGCTAATAATAAGTCCTGAAAGTTTGACAGAAAAAGGTTAAATCCCCTTAAAGTTATAGGAGTTTGAAATGACTAAAAAACACCAAAATGAGGCTACAAAGGCCTCGGCAAAAAAACAGTCAACTTTACTTTCTATTGACTACAGTATATTAAGTTGTCCTGCTGCGTTGTTGTACTTACATCAGCAATGGCACCACTACTTGCCCAGTCAACTTCAGGAGCAGCAGGTTGATCAGGCAGTACACTAGCAGGTACAGCGGCACCACCCCATTCACCAGTGGATGGATATTGTTCCTCATGTTGATGAGCCAATGCAGCTGCTTGCTCTTCTTTCTCAGCCTGTAAACAAACACAGTGCTCAGTGAAGGGGACTTTTAATTATTAGCACAAATTACAAGACTGTTTTGCTGCCTAAGGCTGTAAACACAGTGCTTAGTAAATAGGGCTTTAGATTATAACCACAAATTATAAGACTGCTTTCTGTCTAAGAATGTTAACACAGTGTTTAGTAAAGGGGGTTTTCGATAATATTATTAGCACAATTTATAATCTTGCTCTTCTCCTTCGAGTAATCAAAAAATGCCTAGTAAATTGAGCTTATTCAAAAATTGGCAACATAAACCAGCTTTCTCTTCTTGCTCAGCCTAGTGACAAATACAGTGCCTAGCTAAGGCGAATGAAGCCTGAATAGCGCTATCCACTGGATAAATCGCTATCCACCGAATAAATTCTAAAGAAATCCTTTGGAGTGGATAACTTTATTCAGGCTTCGTGCAACCGGCCCAGATAGTTTACCTCTTCAGGATCTCTGTAGAAGTACAGATCAGGCATGATATCCCATGGGATTTGACGGCTGATACTACCACGCATGCGCAACACCTCACGGGCTAACATCCAGAACATCAAACCAATGGAGTGCACACCCTTGTTGTTGCATGGGATTGCAACATCGATATGGCGCACAGGTGAGTCAGTATTGCAGAAAGCAATGACAGGAATGTTCACATAGGAGGCTTCAGTGATGGCCTGGAAATGACAAAATTAGTATACCATGAGAAATACAGCGATTGAATTTTGACTTCAATAAAAAGCTAATACTAGTAGATGAGATTTATAGTATTACGATCAATTACAGGGGAGGAGTTTATTTCAAACTAACCAATGGCAGAATGTATTAATAAGCTCAGTCCTATGGAATTGATTGACAGAAAAGACAAAAATGAAGAGTTGTTCACGATACAATCAATTTGATTGTAAAACACAAGAAATGAATAAAGGGATGGGCATACAAAAAGTACAATGCATGAATAAAAATGTAAAAAAAAAAAAAAAAAAAAAAAAAAAAATAGATAAAACACATGATGCCATAAGGAACTGTATTTTTGGCTTTGTTGCTCAGATAATCATTTGTGCATAGAGCAGTGACAAACAGCTGTTAACTCAGACTAACAAATATCTAAACAATACAAAACTGGTTTGTACGTCCGTACCTGATGATCAATCCTAGGGTCACAGACAATCAAGAGACGAGGCTCTCTGAAGGCAGCTTGGATCTGATTGGTGAATGTACCAGGTGTGAAGCGACCAGCAACAGGAGTAGCACCTGTATGAGAGGCATACTTGAGAATGGCACGCTGACCATAAGGTCTAGCAGAGATGACACACACATCGGATGGATTCTCAATGGCAACAATAATACGTGCAGCCAAGAGAATTTTCTCATAGGTCTTCTTCAAGTTGATAAGATGGACACCTACAAAAACAATAGACCTATGTCAGGGTCAATGTAAACATTTGTTGACACATCACTAAAAAAACTTGTTACTGTGGCCTGTTACGCAATCCCAAGATGCATTATAAAGAAAAAACTCAAAGTTCAAATCAACAGATCTTTCCCATATTCGCTAGAGAGGCCACAAAACAACGGGTTAAAATCGCGGCTGGAGTATATGAAATACAGCAAATGTATGGATTTATACACTCCAGCCTCGGTGCGAATCTATAGTTTTGTGGCTAGTCAAGTGAGTGCGGGAAAGTCTATCGATTTCTACTCAATTGCAACTACAGCATTGTCCCAGTAACAGAAAATCAGGAAGTTGGGAATTGATTGAGTGGTCTCTTGTCTTGTGACACAATGACGTCTACCATCACTTGAAAAACAAGAATTCTTACTCTGTTAAATTCCAGGAGAATGCTTTAGCAATTTGGTACATGTGCTTGAAGATGGTGTGTAGGGGTTTAGAATATTCAACCAAATTTGCTTTTGCATATTGTGAAAAAAATTATTTAGATCCAGCATTGATGTTCCAATACATGGAATTAAGTGTTTAAATAGACACGGCAAAAAGAAATTCAAAGACAGTCTTCTGATAATATTCAGCATTTCACCAGTCAGAACATGCTTCCTTCAAGTGAATCGATTAGAAAACATTTTCATTTTGATAACCCAGTGTATTTGAGTTCAGTCTTTCTTTTTTAGGGGATTTGAAAATAAAAAGCTAAGCAAAGAGACCTCACTGTAACAGAGATTGTGTGTCTTGTAACACTCTTCTTACCATCAGACTTTCTTTTGTATACATAATCTTCCATTTGGAAATTCACATTATTGGCTCCAAGATGGACGCCAGCAGTAAGGAACTTGACAACATCTTCTTCCTTCAACTGCAAAACTTCTAGACCTCCAGACATTGTGCTTTGTTATACCTTTAAAAGTTACGATGGACAACCTACAATGATGAAACACATTTGTGAATTAGTCAATATTTTTAACTCTACCCCAAAAATACTCTGGGGAAGGGCAGGAATTAAAACCACCTTTCCATTACAAAATTGTCACAATGACAATAGTGAAATGTAATTTCCATGGCAATTCCTCGGAGCCTGGGGTTTCAGTTGACTGATTGCAGTTGCCTGATAGATGGTGCTTCAAGTGTATCATCCTGGTTGCTTTGTACAACATCTTTGTCTACACTCTTAAAGCAGAAATCTTAAATTGAGCAAAAGTTTCTTATTTCTAGATCCTGAGACAAGACAACAGATCTTAAATTAAGTAAAACAATGGGTTTTTGCTTAATTTAAGATCTGCGATCTTGTCTCAGGATCTAGAAATAAGAAACTTTTGCTCAATTTAAGATTTCTGCTTTAAGAGTGCTACAGTTGCAAATCCAGGGTCTTGCCTTAGCAAGTTATGTGCATCCATAGAATTGACAATTTACTGATTTCCTGGTATAGAATCAGCAATTGAAGGTAGTACCCGTTTGCTAGGCTGGAAATCTGCGCCAAACAAATCATGGATTTTTTAGCAGCAAAAGAAAGAGTTTTTTTTTTCTAATTTCCAAGTGTATATGCCTAACAATGTTGAAACTTAAAATAATGAATCGTGTCAAAGCGAAAAAAAAAAAAAACCTGAAGAAAAACACATGAAACAATAATTTGGTTCTTTTGACATATTCATATTTCATCATTTACGATCACACCAAAGTAAATCAAGTTGCAATATCTAAAAAGCTGTAAGACAAATCACACATAAGAAAACAAGTTGGTTTCTAAAATCGTTTCAAACTATTATTATTGAGATTATTTCTCGAGTAAAATGCTTCCACCCAATGAAAAGAAGGTTTATTCTTAGTAATTTCGATATTATTGTGGATAATGAACCATTTATTTGGGAGAAAAAACACAAATTGTAAGCAGCTTTTTACTTACTCGCCAACGACACGAAGGTCAAAGGGAAAGAGAACGAGGAGACAGCACGTGGGTTTTTGGGGTGTCCCTATACGACAACCAGGGCTTCAACCCATTTTTCTTACTGGTTGGGGGAGAGACTATTATAAATCCTACGCTTCATGACAAATGAATGTATTCCTTATCAACAGTACGGGCCCACCAATTAATAAGAATATCTTTTTAGTTTAGATAAATTGTCATTTTTATGTCAAGAAATTAATGAGTTCATTCAGTCGAGGAACTTAAATCAGACAAACCCAGCCACCCGTACAAGGTAAAATTTTTGTACATGTTTTCAGTCCACCTCGGCAGCAAAATAACAAAATGGCCGCCGTAACTGATATGATGCGGATTTTTATTAGTATCGTTCATTAAGATAGCAACGATTTGTGACAACTTCAACACAGCAGGTTCTAGTAATTGTTCGATAAGATGAATGCAAGTTTGCAAGTAATCAGGCTTAATTTTGCAGTCGTAAGGCGACAAAGTTTGCAAGTGTTACTGCTGGCAAGAGGAAATCGGCTTGCAATTCGACAGGCTACAGCTCGAAATCTTACTTCACAAAGACCTTCACGAAAAACACTTGACAATCCACCTGAAGCTGTTGAAGAGCAACAAGTTGAGGAGCAAAAACCAAAGGTCTTGGATTTAGCGGAGAAGCCTATTCGGTCTAAACGTGTCCCCTCTGTGATCCCATCCAACCATCTAACACAATTTGAACGTGCTTTGCAGAAGGCGAAAACAAGACAAAATTTTATCAGTGTGTTGGAAAACTTCAATAAAAATAACAAAACAAGAAAAGGACACATGGAATTGATTCGAGTTGCGATGGATTTTGTGGATAAATTTGAATTAGAAGGCGATCTTGAGACATATAACGCAATATTGAACGTGTTCCCTAGAGGACGATTTGAAAATCGAACACTTTTTGATGCCATTTGGCCGAAAAAGCATCCTCAAGTTGATCTTGCACTAGATGTTCTCACTAAAATGGAAGAAAATGTTGTGAAACCAAGTTTATACACTTATGATTTATGTGAGGAAATATTCGGTAGAGCAAGCCAACCTGTGCAGAAGTGTCGTCGATTAGCTTACTGGTTGACTAAGCTGGAAGAGATGTTTCCTCATCCATTACCTAAGAGTCTTCCTGAAGATGAAGTGCAATTAAGCCAGTTAGCCATTGCTAGAATGTCGAAAGAAACACTGCCTATTATTACTTATCAGGTATGGCTTTTGGGTGCAAGATGTTTTATCATTGAATTATAGAGTGCAGGCACTGAAAGTGTGCAACAGTTGTCACTATTTAGTGGTAAATAGCACTAAGTAAACAAGAGGAAACAATAGAATTAGCATAAAATAGCAGTATTTAGTGGTATTTATGTTGCACACCTTTTGTGCATGCACTTTAGTGCACAAGCTAAATTGTACTAATTAATATTCAAGTGTGTATTGTTTTTTTATGCTCAATTAGTACTATTTAGCATAGTTATTATTTATTGACCATATTATGAGCATTCCCTCTCTACGAGGCTTCTGTGCTCGGATTGCTTGATGCTGGTTGCTGAGACAGATAATGAGGGTGGTCACTGCCAGAGATTTGTTTATGTCCTCAGCGGTTCTTTTACATCCACATTATAACATAGTCAGAGTGAAGGCAGACGGGACCTCCATCTTCATGTCCTTATCCAAGAAGATGAGGCACTGAGATAGTAAAGTATCTTCTCCAAGCACACAAAGTAATCACCAGTCTGGGAATCAAACCCAGATCAGTGGACCCAAAGTCTGATGCCCTAACCACTAGGCCACCACATCTCTCTGTTTCACAAATAAAATGTTTGTACTCTAATGTATCATTGATTTGATTGGTCTGGGGAGGGGTAGATACTGACGGGATTGTTCTGCTCAAGCCTCTAATCCCTGACTCAATCTAAAACATCAAAAAAGATAAAAAAGACTTTACCCTAACTAAGGGGCTGTTTATATGGAGTGAGCTAGCCCTGTTTAGTGGTCTGGTTTCTTTGTGTTCAAGCTCTCAGATCGTAAAAACAAAAGAAACCAGCTGCTAAACCAGGGTTGGCTCCCTTCATATAAATAAATATCCCCTAAGAGAATGTGGTACCCTTTTCAAGACTGAAACCATTCCTTTAATCAGTGAACAATAATGGTTATTAGTCGCTAATAAATGGCTTATTTTCTTGCTTTTCTTTTGGTGAAAACTGATGTTATACTGATCCAAAAATTGGACAATAACTATGTTTTCATATTTCATATCATGTATACTCTAGTATTTGTATTTGTTACATTTTATTTTTAATTCTTGTCTACTGGTACTTTTTCAGGAGAAAGGTGTCAACTTCATAGTTGGCTCACAAACCATGGAACAAAAAGCAATACTTGATAACTATGATATTGAAAAACCAGTCTATGTTGAAGGGCCGTATACTATTTGGATAAGACGTCTAAAGAGGCATTACTATGTCTTGAGAGGGCATACTCTAGATGATGTTAATACAAGTTACACAGATCAAGAAGGTAGGGAATAAGTATTATTATAGTCTGGGTGAACTAGCGGCATAACAACATAAACATATCATACATATGAAAACCAAGATTTAACTTCAGACACAGGTTTCTATCTCAATCATATGAAGACTGACACAGCGTAATAGCCATAATGCCCAAGAATTGATATGAAAAAGAAACTTGGAATTCAACAGTCATTTTCCAGACATTTCAAACTAGTACGTTACCTGTGATTGGTCAATATGCTGTGAAGAATATAACAAGTGCTACCATTGGTCCATTCCCATTTTTCAGAATGCAGATCAGTTTGATATAGTAAATTTGATAAGTCGGACACCAAGAGCAAAAAAACGTTCAACAGAGAGCGAATCAGTCTATCAAAAAACCCACATTTGTTTAATTGACTTCAACTAATATTCATAGAAGGTATTGATAACTGTATGCTTAACTCCCTCTTCTAGGTACTGTGCTTGCTGTGTGTATGACCAGTGCAGACGACATGCAAGACAATCTTAGGCAGTGGGTAGCAAAACTACAAGAACAATCACCCAATCTTGCAAAAATGAAAGTGGTTTTCAATCTCAACCAAGATTTGAAAAGACCAGGGAAGACTAGAGTATCACAATTGCTAGAATAAAATATATTCACTGTGAAGTTGGGAATTTAGTTTGAGGTTGTGAGAAATGCTACAAGAAACTTGGAATATTGCGATGGTTTGAGGAATATTTTGTGTATGCATGTGCCATTCATGTCACAAGTCAAAAATAGAATCTTTAAAGTCACTGTCTCAATAGTAGTAATATTAATGCGTTCTGTGTATGAAATGAAATAAAGAATAAAAATATCAAAATTAATGCTCGATGGGAACCCACAGGTATTCAACTTACACATTGAGAAAAATATTGTCAGTGTGGTTGATCTTGTGGTGTAGTGTAGATGGTATAATGTGGTGTAAAATAATCCTCAAAATTAGACAGGATGTATGGTTTTAGGGACAATTTAAGGATGCTGTCTTTTTGAGCAATATTTTAACTGGCCCCACAAACAAAACAGAAGAACAAAGTAACACACTTCACTCACAATATTGAAAGTACTTCAATTTTCTATTTAAATCTCAAGAGGTTACTTTTTAACAGATGTATTCCAGAAGTTTTAAATATGCAAACATTACTTGTGAAAATTAAACAGTGTTTAACAAAAGAGGGAAACTTGCAAAAACAAATAAAAAATACTTTAAAAAATGTCATTAATGTTCATCAATATCCTGAAAGTCTTGAAGTATTGAAATCTTTGCATTTCAGTTCATATCTAAATTTTCCAGTTCAATAAACTTGTTCACAAAAAAAGAAGTTAAAAAGATTGATTTGCCGACAAACTTAAGACCAAGTATAAAGGAAGTTCCAAAAAATGTTAATAAAAGTATGTTGATAAAAAGAACAAAAAAGTGACTGTTATTTTCCTCTTACCCATGCACTTTTCATGGGTTGAGTATTAGTAGGCCGATACACATTAATAGCTCTCTTTTGGCGTGGCCCTGCAGTAGGCAGGGATGGGAAGTCCTTCTCATGTCTTGCCATTGAGTCTTGTTTGACCGGCTTGAGTGGTTTGGGCTGGTTTGCTGGTGTAGGACCCCAGGCAATCTGAGGTGGACGTTTGACTCCATTGCTCTGAACTACCTCACCATTTTGTTTTGCTGCAGCTTTGAAATCATTGTGTACTGCAAGTAGCTCTGTCTGTTTGTCTGAATCAGGAAGAAGACTCACAAGTTCATTGAAAATAAAACGAAAATTACTTCCAAATAATTGTGTGCAGTTTGTGTAATATTCCCTTGCTGAACAGTGGCCTTGTCTGAAATTTCCAGAAAAAGTTTTAAATTGTCTGAACTTTTCGATATCATTTCCTAAATGCATCTTGACATCCTCAATAAAAGCTTGATTTCTTGAGCCATTAGTTTTTTTGACAATCTGAACATCCTTTTCAGATGCAGTTATTGATGTTGTACTTGTTGTAACAGGTTTTTGTGTAAGGGCAGAGTCTGTATTACCTTGCTGTTTAAAAGGTGGTTTAGTTGTTTCAGATTTCTTTTCTATTGGTGGAGATTTCTTTTTAAATCCAGGTGGTGGATTTTTTTGCTTAGTTTTATTTGAAGTCTCTTTTAACATATTTGCAAAACCTGGAGGAGGAACGTGAGATGGCGGGGGTACGTTCCTAAGACTTGGAAAGTCATTGTGACTATTAATGTTTCTTCCAGGTGGCTTTGACATGGGTTTTATTTGAGAGTTTTCTGTGTTCCCACTGAGTGAAGGAAAGTCACTATGATTCAGTTGTATTTGTACAACATTTTCTGGAATTGTTTCTGCGTTAGCCACAGGAGGTGATGGTGTTCTACTTCTATCATTTGATGCCATAGAGTTGTTGATTGCTGTTTGCAAATTAGCTTCCTCTTGCCTGGTGAATGAATATAAAGAAAGGCATTAGATTGCAAACCATAGATTTTATTCATCAAATAGAAACTAGCATGTTACTGCGGGTTACCAGTTGGCATTCTAAAACTTCTGAATAATATTAATGGGTGATTTTCAATAATTATTTTTTTGTAAATTTAGCATGACTGTAAGTAATATATACAATATGAGCAGCCAATCTGTATGCGGCTCGACATTGTATTTCCCAATGCAGATAAGATGTGAATATTGTATATTACTTATGAAACTCCCAACATAGTACATGTACAAGTGTTTTGTGAAAGAAAATTGAAAAGCTCTTCATTTGAGTTTGAGAAAGTAAAGGTTAAACTTTATGCAAATCAGGACAAATCTGTATCCGATTTACAGATGCCTTCACCAATCATGGGTCGTGATTTTCATTGTTTTTGCCTTATAAATCATTAATGAGTTTTAATTAGAACTACAGCAATTGTTATAATCCTTAATATGTCTACAAGTACTAAATATCTTTCTTGGTGTCTTCTTGTATAATAATTATTGCATTTTCACAAATAATGCAACATTTGGTGTAAATGAAAAACTTCTAAAAACACATTAGAATCTTTAAAAAAGCTTATATGGTACATGTAGTTGATTGATAAATTAAAAACAGTATTATTTTATTTACAATTAATTTTATATTCATTCCTATATATATTTATATACCTATTACCACTTTTTATTACATAATGAATTTTAGCATATTTTAATTTGTATATATACCTATTGTAATAAAAGTTTAGTTTTTTAATCTATTTTAATTAAATATAATTTGTAATTAGATCTTATTTATTTCTTCTATGGAAATTTGCATTATATAAAGCAAGGGAAAATAAAAAATTACCAACATAAATCGATTTTCAATTAATCATCAGTATTTATGAAAAAATGGAATATTCTGTGGCCAAAAAGAAATCCAGGTTGGTGTCACATCTTAAAAAGTATGAAAAAATAAGACAAATTTTGGACAAATGAGTGTATAATAAAATTTCTAAAATATGAAGCAGAATGTTATATTGATTTCATATAATTATAGTAGAGTATAAAAAAGTTAAATTTTGAAAAATGTAAATACCAGTGTGCATGTATTTTGGAAACTAAATATTTAGCATAGAAAATTTGTAATTAAGTTTGACAAATGAGAAAGCAATAAAAAAAAAATAATAAAAAAATAATAATTTGTAATTAAATCCATGGCGCATATTAGCATATGGAATATGGGCTGTATAAGTATTAAATTATTACTATTAGCAATTATTATTAAAACTACTCAAAAAATCAAAGTCAAAAATTATTTTATTTTATAGCATGGTGATTTCAACATGGTTTGCAATTTATGTACCTTACGGGTTATAAATGTACAATCATGCTACTACTTAGATAAAATTTAACTGATTTGATGAATCAAAATGTTTTTTTTGCAACCAATGTCAGCACTGATGACTAATAGTAAAAGTGTGTATGGGTACACTATTGTTGTAAAGATACACATGCTTGTTTTTATCTTACCTGTTAGGTTTTCCTCTAGGACGTTTAGACCTTTGATCACTTGACCTGACTTCATGAAAATCTTGCCCAGTAATTGTTCTTCCTTGGTTAGACTGCCGTTGACTGTAAACCAAATCAACTTCCAGCTGCCTAGCCTGTCTTACTTGTGCTTTGGTCAATTTCTGCGCATGTTTCACAGCACGGTGAGCCTGTAAGTCAATCTCCGTACGAAACACACAAGTAAACTGTTCATATTTGCACAAATCTTCTTCACAAAGAAAGTGTTCATCACGGAAATGATTCTTGAGATTTGCATAGTCCATAAAATACAAATGTTTGCCATCAGACTCACAAATATGGCACCAAAAATGATTCCTGCGCAGGTGACGATGAAGTTCATCATCGTCAAGGAAACGATCCTCACAGAATTTACACAGTGGGTGGCCTTTGTGTGATTTGTCATCTGCATCACCAACACGACGATGGGTAGCAAGTTCTGCACGAGTGTACAGCTTCCATTCATGGCTGAACTTACAATGGTGTTGAAGACAAATCATACAAAACATCATATGATGTTCTTTCTTGATGTGTTCCCGGAGTTGGTCAAACTGACTATAAGGGGGACGGTCGGGACACAGTTTACATTTATGTTGTAGTAACTCCTTGACTTTGTTACGGACTTCTTTACTTGTATAGCAAAGACCTAATTTCTTGTCAACATAGCCATTGTTTAGTTCACCCTGGAGTGACGACCACTTGTCATAATTCTTGGTAAGAATGACCTATAGGAAATTGTCGCCATTAACACTAATACTATTCATTGAAATTTATCATCATCATTTGTTCTTGTCGCCATCATCATCACAAACACAGGACATGATTATCATCATCATCATCATTGCTGCTATTGTCTCAATAATCACTATCTTACAAACTACAACATTGCCACTGTTTTTTTTATTTTGTTTGTTTGTTTGTTTTTTGTCTCTCAATTCAATTTTTAGTGAAGCTGTATTTTTCTTAGATTATTCCATGCAACCAAACAGTGCTTCATATTTTTTGATATTATTTTAAAGCCATATCAATATGCCTCCAAATATAATTCTTACGCCGTAAAACATTTGCAAAGTGACTCAAAGATGTAATAAGTATGCCGACATGTGTCCAATGTGAGTTGTTCACAAAAACAATATTTTCCACAAAATAAAACTACCGGTGAAATACAGTCATTCACTGGACGGCACTGGCAAGATTCGATAATTCCTCATCATAAAAATCTTGAGTGACAGCAAAATTCACAACAACTACACCCCAAATAATCAAGTGTTAATATTATATAACAATTTAAAACAAGTTCTTACCGTTTCAAGGTCTGAACGACAAACGGCACAGTACTTTTCTTTCCCCAGCACTCTCATTCTCACACAGCACACATAGCAAACCGGATGATCGCATTGACCAATTGCATAAAACTGGATTTCCTCACAACAAACAACACAGACGTTGGCTGACTCTTTTCTGGAATGATTTCTAGGCATCTTGATAAGAAATTAACCCGGTAAAAAGCGCAACGAAGGCTTAAAGTAAGCTAACACAGACAACCGACAGTAAAGTACTTCGACTTGAGAAGCGAGGGAACCTCGATTGTTGACGTCACGAAAGTATTTCATCACAGAGCGAAACCCGGATATGACGTCAAAATAATTTTTAAAACCAAAAACCATCGTTTTACTCAAATATTAACTTTGAATCTGATCAACAGCTTCTTTATCAAAATAAGACTTAAAGAACTGCATCAGGAGAAACAAGAAAAAATGCTCAAAAAGAACATTTTGATCATTTAATGTTTAGCTACCCACAACTCTCCGCGATTTCTGAGTCAGCGATCCTTTAACCCAGCGTTGGCCTGTTTCATATTATGGTCTGCGGTGACCGGTTAACTCTCTCTTCTTGTGGAAGTAGTACGAGAAAAGGGACAGAAAATGTTGCCTTTTAGACGAGCCGGATCTTCTGTAGTCAGAGCTTTAGGGGTTGCATCTCCCAATACGGTTAGTTGATGTTATTTTGTGTCATATTTCTAACTATTACGTACAAGAACGGTCTAGATTTTCGATATTACCGGTGTAGCTTGCAAAGCCCTTCATGTCGATGCGTGATGTTTGATTCCTAGTAAGACAAATTTTTGGCAAATATATATTGACATCTAACCGTTGATTTACACTGAGGGTTTTCAAAAGATATCTTTTGGTTCAAATGTAGGTCATGGTATAGATATCCATTTAGTTTTTCTATCCAAAACTTGTCGTCTCTTGTCTTCATGTACATTTATGAAGTAATTATAAAAGGTACAAGTAAACAAGTGTTTTCCCATCTCATATTATTAAAACCTTCATCCCTCGACTTATTAAACAAAATATTTTTTTTGGTAGTTTATTTTTGTATTGATTTAAAGATATGTGCATTTCCAAGGTTTTTTATTTGTTGCAGTTTTATGAAGTGATTATATTGAACTAATTATATGTTATGTAAGATCTGATGTCATCTGCATCATAACTCTCACGATTATCAAGCATGATTCATTATCAATATCATTTTTGCCATTGTAATCATCTTCCTTATCACCTTGAAATATGGTAGTGAAATATGAACTTTAAACAAAGAATAAGAGAAACAAATATATCTGATTCATGCCAAGAGCATATGGTATTTTTTTCTCTGATTCTTTATTTCATTAAGATGTTGTGATTCATTGTGTGCAATTTATAGTATACAAATAGTCTTGAGGTTCAAAAGCATTTAAAACTAGTGGTAAGACATTCTAAAACATGTTTTGGAGCACATGCGAGTAGTTTTAGAAGAACAAATTGCTCATGACAAAAAGCATCATGTAAATCACACACACTGAATGCATTATTTAATTACTACTGTACAATTTTGGATGTTTTGTTGCTTGGAAAGAATGAACAAGCACTTTTATTCCATCAGGATAGTCCATTCAGGGTAAAAATATCAATGGAAGCCCTAGAAACTATTTCCTTTGTGTATGTGACTGTTTTAATTGGTATAAATCATCGGTTAATTTGTCTTATCTTGCAGCAGAAGCTATTTGCCTCTACTGCTGTCCCACTAAATGAACCACTAATAGATGTTAAAGGACAGAGTACACCGAATACACAGCAATCAGTACAGGTACAATATCTTTGTGATTCATTTACAACCATTTTCATTGAAGTGCGACCCTTAGATGCTAAAAGTCTTATCTAGAATCTGGCATTTTGGTGGACATCAATCAAAAAGTATTCACTGTGAAACAAATGTGACGGTCTGCCTTACATTTTGTCTGCTTTTTTGATTGACGTCCACAAAAATGCCAGTACCTAGACAAGATTTCTAGCTCCATGGGTCACACTTAAACAAAAATGGTTGTAATGTAAAATCTACTTTATTTATTAAAAAAGTTTTGCTTTTTGAAATTAAAATCTGACACATTCTTCAATAAAGTGATGGATTCCTATTTTCTAGACTTTGATATATATCTGTCACGCTAAAATCTATGTGATACTTGTATTTCTCACAGCTTACAACGTTAGAAAATGGTCTGAAAGTAGCCTCAGTAGAAACTCACTCCCCAGTATCAAGAGTTGGTCTGTTCCTAGATGCAGGTAGTAGATATGAAACCCAAGATAACTATGGTGTTACACACTTCTTACGGAATGCTGCTTTCTGTGTAAGTTCATCCAGTTATTCTTTCTATAATTACTTACTTACTTACTTTATTATTCTTACTTATTTAGTTGCTTACTTACTTACTCACTCACTCACTTATTTACTTACTTACTTACTTACTTACTTACTAATATATTTATGTAATCATAACAATTACTGTATTATGCTTTTAAAAAAGGCATACTCTAAAGTTTGTTTCAACATTTCATGTAAAATGAAATATTGTGCTAAATTTCAAACATTAAATTTCAAGGTACCATGGCATTGCGTTATCTTTTAGCCAATGTAATATAGTCATAATAACCAACAAACCATATGATCTCAGATTATTTTCAGGTGATGTTTATGTTGGTTTTCTACAGTAAACCTGCACTCACTCAGATAATCACAGAGTAACTGCAATTCATTTGATACGAATTAGATTTATTTTTATCATTTAAAATTATATTATATATTGTTGTCTTCAGAGTACCAAAGATCGTACAGCATTTAAAATTGCCAGAGAATTGGAGCAATGTGGAGCTAGTCTAGAGTAAGTCAGATTTGTTAAAACTGTTGTTATTCTTGGGTTGTTTGTTGTATTTTTAAGTTCTGTGGATTCTCCATTCCTAAAGTTGGTTCATGAATTGAATCCAAAACTCTGACTTTAAAACACAATATTTTGTCTTACAGCTATTCTTGAAATGGTTGTCCAGTTCAAATAATAATTTAGTGGATATTGCAAAGGCATTTGCATATCTCATGATTTTTATTTGCTAATGCTGGGTCAAAATGTACAAAATAACTTCATCGACATATAATATTCTAATAAACTATGTAGGTATATGATATGTGGAGCTTTGTGTTTAAATCAAAACTTGATATATGCAAATGACTTTGCTATTCACTAAATTAGTATTTCAACACAACCTTATCATTAATCAAGAATAGCTGTATGGATTTATAGTGTATTGGGGTTATGTTACGATAGCTGTAGTTATGGAGGAGAAAACAAATCAGTTTTGATAATATCAGTTTTACATTTCTGTTTCATTTGGACAATATGGAATTTAATAATGTAGTTTTCTTTTCTAAATATAAAACAAAGCTAACACATTATTGTTTCCCATTGGTTCCAGTTACAGTGAAATGATCAATTTGTGGTATAATGATTGTTGCTCCTTTGTCAGACCGATTGAAACCTATGAACCTTTCTTGTTTGCTCTGAGCTATGTTCTTATAATTTTTAAAAATTATTTTTAATTATGATTATTTCTTTGTTAGAGCAACTGGTACAAGAGACCATCTTATTTTCTCTGCTGACTGTAAGCGAGATAATGTGTAAGTTACATTATGTTACACTCCAATATTACTGGTACTGCCTAAAGTGTATCTTGACTGATTTTATTTCATCTTTGCTCGATTGCCAATCAATTAGCAGACTGTATATATCATATAAACCAACATGTATTAACTTTGGCTGTAATTTGTCCTGCTGTACTATTGTCATGAAACATTGTGTCATTTAAATCTGCTCCTTACCATTTTGTACATTTAAGGTAGTCGCACCGGCTATTTTGGGGTCTTTGTAAGGGCTTTTGTCTCCTTCGGAAATGAGCATTTTCATTTCAAACTTTTAGTAATAATAGAGTATTTATGCAGCTTTCGAAATTTGTTATTTATGTAATATGATATCTTTTTATAATTGGATTATTGAATTTCCCGCGAATTCTATAGTTTCACATTTTTTACGTTTTTCATCGCAAATAATGAATATTTCTTAAATTTAAAAAAGTAGTCTCGAACAGCATGATCAAATCGAGGTGCAATAGCTTGGGAACTGAGAAACTGTGAATACTGGAAGAGATACAGCTAATTTGAAACTCTACAAATTTGGCAAGTCATAAAATAACGAAAAAACAAGCAAACTTCTGTCGCAAGCTATTGCACCTCGGTAACGGTGTGTAGAAGAATTGTGGCAAGTTTGATGCCTCTATCTTGAATAGCCATTGAGAAAAACATTTTGAAAGTTAATAAACAGCTATCCACATTTGATAATTCGTGCTGTGAGTTCAATATTTACGGTCAAACGGGTTAAACTAAGTGTCTTTTTGAATCAGCCATATTGCCCCGACATCTTTGACAATAAAATTCCCCTGTGGGGTATACAGAGGCAGCGTAAATTCATTATTTTTACTTACTTGGGCTTCCTGTGTAGTGTTGTGTAATATGCCAAAATGGCTGGCGTGACGGCCCCCTAATGTGAGGTTTACATTTACAAACTGCCTTGCAAATGGTAAACTAGCAACATTTATAAATCGAAAACAGCGGTAATCTATTCTAATACTAGTTTGAACTAATTTGTAGCTTGATTTTTGGGGATGGATTTGTTTTTCTTAGTGAAATTTGAAGTTGATTTCTGTTTGACCTCAAAGCTGTTTACGAAGGTGTGAACATTTTGAATTAAAATCTAGCAAAACATGCAATCTTCAATTCGCTTTTTTGGCTGTGAATCTTGATAAAACTGTGTAAAAGTTACATTTATGACCTACATTTGGTTCACATTTATGATTTGTGTGAAAAAAGTTTGAAAATTAAGACCTAAAAATAGCCGGTGCGACTACCTTAAAAAAAGATTGTGTGACAGCAATATTGTGTCTGAGCTAAGCCATTCAGAACATTTGCTACAGGTACATTCAAAGAAATGTAATTTCCGATTAGCTGAACATACTTAGATTTATCTGTCAAAAGTACAGATTTGAATTGCCAAGTTACAGTATGGTAGAAAGTCTGGAATTTAAACTTTTAGCAGTGTATTTCTACTTTGTGATTTACGACTGCAAAAGAGAGCCTCTACAGACTTGAACTGCTTCTCTAATCAATGGAGCCACATAAAATATTTAGAAATTCTATTCTTTTCACACAGACTCGATATTTCCGCAGTCAGACTGTTACAAAATAACTTAGCGTGTTACACACTTTCAAGGCTTTATTAAAGTGAATTCAAAACTAGACTATTCACTTCATAAGGATTCTATTGAAATCATATTTATATTATCATGTTATAATTTGCTTTCAGCCAACAAGTTGTTGATAGTCTTGGTTCTGTGACATCCAGCCCTGTCTACAGCCCATGGGAGGTAAGGGTCTAAATGCTTACAGTCATAAAGCAACTGAACAATATGTAACGTCATGTTCAAAAAAGTGAATGTCATGTACCATGGAGCTGGAGCAATGTACTGTCGCTACATGTTTCAATCCCTGTATGAGTTTCTGTATAAACAGGACTATGAATTGCCAATATATTATTGAAAGATTTCAAAATGATTAGTGCAATGGATGTTTAATGAATTTCCATGGATACATGCACAGGTTGATGAAGTTGCAAAAAGAGTTAAAGTGGATCTTGCTATTGCTGCTACCCAGCCACAAGTTGGTGAGTATTGTCATAGAATCAGCAAATTGTGTGTGTTTATAAAGTAAAATGTGTGCCTTAAAAATGGCTTCTATTGATAGCTTTTGCAAAAAAGTGAATGTAATCTGTTGTACCGTTGCCTTATTCTATGTTTAAGTTTTTTTCTTTGCAATTTAATTTTGTTCATTATTTTATTCATGGATCCATTCATTATTTCAATTCTATTGTGAATCTTAAAAACAGGTTTAACCAGTTTCAATGGCAGTTGAAAATCAATTATAAACTTAGCACATGAATACGCAAGCACAAAATATTCAAAATGTCTTTAGAAAACTTGTTTGCAACAAGCTGCCCTAAGGGACAGACCATTAGAAAAGTGAAGGGGGGAGGGGGTGGGTAAAAAAATCCAAACATGGTTGAAAATTTAAAAAAAAATACTCGTAAGCACAATTCAGCAGAAAAAAAAACATACAAGCTCAAAAAAAAAACAACAAAAAAAAAAAAACTTGTACATGTATAATAGGCAAGCAGAAAAAAAAGACAGTATACCAGGTTGAACCTTGCGAACCCCCCCCCCTCCCTCCCCTTTCAATTTGCTAATGGTCCATCCTTAAAAAAGCAAGCAGCTGAATATTTGCATGTAATCAACTGTACTGTAAATGATATTAATCAAATAATACACACAAATAACTGACAATAAGAGGAATATTAGCAAGTGGAGGTGAACTGCCGGTAACCATCTTTTATTGAGAACACTGGTCATGAGTAGCTATTTAGTGTGTGTTATTGATTGTTGTATTTTAATGTTTTGTAGCTGTTCTGGAGAATCTTCATCGTGCAGCATACAGGAAGAACCTGGGTAATTCTCTCTACTGTCAGTCACACAGAGTTGGAAAGATTACCACTGATCATGTAAGTATGACCGTTGCTTTTCTCAAATACTCACTCAATAGCTTCTCATGTGTTTGTTAGTATTTAGCTTATTTTTATTTCATGGTTTTCTTGCATCTGCTCTATATGATTAGAGTTCACACTGCTCATTCACATAAAAAACCCTCCCCCTTAAGCAATGCAGTAGAATCATAGTGCATGGACAGGCTTCCCATGTAACAACCACGTATGGTCCCTCATAGCAACATATAATTTATACATCTAGTGTTATTCTAATATGTATATATTTTTGGCAATAATAAATAAATTGAATTGTGAAAAAAAGAGTGTCTCAATCATCAAATTTGGCCTAAAATGTAGTGACAGCTACCATTTTGTTGTATCAACAGCTTCTTGATTACAGTCAACACTTCTGTGGTAATGGTGCTGCTTTGGTTGGTATTGGTAAGCTAGTTGAACATCCTTGTGCAAGAGTTTGTGTACACATAATGTACATGATTGTATAAAAACACTTAGTGGTGTCATCACTTTAATTTTTTGTTTAACTTCAACGTATCCAAATGGACAAAATTTGAAAATCTACTTGACATAGAAGCTCAGCAACTGAGGTGAATTATGATGGTGAAATCAGACTTTCAGCAACACGGGGAAAATGATAATGATGACATCATATGAGTTTCAGATCATATTCATATTGTATGGCATGATTTTTCTTCTCTTCATTTAAATTTTTCACCACTGAGTAAAAGTTAATATATGATCCAAGTCTTACATTGAAAGGAATGAATTGAAAAATATGATTAGTGTGTCTACACAAAATCATGCAATAACATCTGCCTGCAGAGAATTGGCAGCAGCTCCCCAAATTCTAAAGCACACATTGTATAAAATTCACATGAACAATGTACAGTCATGTCAAGTCAACACACACACACCAATCATCATGGTAATTATCAGCATTAATGAGCAATGATGGCATAGTGGGTTAGTTAGCGCACAGCCTTTAGTCAATGAGGTCACATGCTTGATTCAAAGTGACTCCACATCCTTGTTTCACTTGTTTCTGTTCAAGCTTTGATAGAGAGAGGGTGCAGATTATGCACCTTCAAAGCTTAATACGTGAGACTACTTCTATGTCGGCCGCAGCTGAGCAAAATGTCCATCTTTCCAATTATCTCCTCCATGGATGAGCTGGCTAGACAAAACTGGACAACCATTCCCTTCTGTATTTCGGCCAAGAACAATACTGACTAAAACATAATAATGAAGGCCATTGTTTTCTGACAGTGTTGTGGTTTTTGTAGGTGTTGATCATCAAGAGTTTGTTGAACAAGCAAGAAGTGCCTTCTCATCCCTAGCAAGTGGGAGTCCTCCCTCAAAAGAAGCATCTAAATATTTTGGAGGTACATAAATGTGATGTTACATGAGAATACTGTCCAGACTATGGAATACACAGTGAACTATATTCATAACTGTGTGAGCTTACAAGTGCTTCCTTATTGAATCCTACTAAGTACATGTACTCAAAGTTTTACCTTTTCACAAGCTGAAGTAAACGTTAGACACTGCAAGAAGCTCCTGAAGTCACAAAAGTTGGGAAATTCTCAATATCTATTTATTGTTGATATTTAGACTCACCTTTAAAATTATTTTATTTGTCATCGGCTATTTCTACACATTGGTTAGATATGCTATAAGTCAGCCTTAGAAATATGTCATATTTCTATTCTCATTCAATCAGACTCTATTTGAGGTTAATCTACCCACAATTAAGGCTAATACAACACAAAACTCAAGTATTATTGTTTATCTTATTTTCCAGGTGAATCTGTCGTTGATAAGCCATATTCAGTTGTCCATGCTGCTGTTGTCACTGAAGGGGCAAGGTTAGTTTATAGTTACAGGTTGCATGGATGTTACTACAAACAAAACAAAACTGTTCTTGCAGGGTAGCTGTCTTTATATAATCATGAAGGCCTGGACATGTTGAATGCATAAAATATATGATCATCAATCATCAATCAACTTTTATTATATACAAAATGTATTTTTACAACTTTTAATGTCATTTTAATGTCATCATTTTAAACATCTTTTATTCAGTAATATATATTTATTATATCACGTGTTGGTTTTTGGATTTAAAATAGATCCTTTGCAGATTGTTGTACAAATATATATTTCATATTTTAACAAACGATAATATTGTTTCATTTTCTGAAGAAATAAAAGATACTAAAAAACATATTATAAAAAAAAAGTTAAAATCAAAATCAAAAAGAAATCTGCAATTAATTACTATTGACACAACTGGCAATTTCAAAATCATCTGAGTGTACAGAAATAGGATTAGACATCTAATAATATATGGAGCTCAAAAACTTTACATATTTTGATTATATTATTGATCATAGAAATGGAAGCCACTCACAGGAAAAAATTTGTGATTCCCAAAATGGGTTTATTTTGGATTATGGTGAGGAAAATGCTACAAAATCCAACATTGGGTTCAAATTTGGGATTTCCAAAATGGGTATATTTTGGGTTATTGTTGGGAAAGTGCAACAAAAACCAAAATAAACCCATTCTGTGAATCACAAATTTTTTCCTGTGACTTGCACATATTACAAATAGCAATGTCAATTTGTTTTTATTCATAATGTATTCAGAGGCAAACACAGGAAATTTTTAAACAGGGATGACTAAAATTGTAAAAGTTGAGTGTATAAACTGTGCTGAAAACAAATTTTATCAAGAAGGTAGATTTTACTCGTCAAAAAGGGGGGTGACCCCTGTCACCACCCCTAAATCCACACATGGTATTACATGAAAGATATCTAATAAGTTATGCAAAATCTACATAATCAACAATCTAGATTATTTCCTGATTGTTAGAATCATAAACATGAAATCATTGTAAATAGTGTTCTTATTTGTATTTTTGATTACAGCCTTAACAGCAAGGATATGCTAGCATTTGGCGTACTGCAGGTAACCACACTTTAGTTGTTATGAGTGGTTATATAAAATCATTCATGATGTACTGGCATCAGGTTTTCACCAGTGTCTAATGTAATGTAATGAAATTTGATGTAGTGATTATATAGCATATTTCACTTTAATAGAGTGCTAACACTAGTTGTGTGCAACAGTTGTCACCATTTAGCATTAAACAAAAGAAAACAATAGAATTAGCATAAAATACCACGATTTAATGGTACTTATGTAGCACACTTTTAGTGAATGCACTCTAATATCTCAATGCGCATTACATTTTGTAATCATTTATAGTATGTAATCTGGTTTTACAAGCATGAGGTTGATTTTCTATTAGTGTAGACCTATCACCAAGGATGGCTGTGACCTGCATCCTCAGTCATTCTTTTACAACCCTCTGTTAGCTTGTTAAAGTGAAAGTGTGGCAAGGCAAAACCTCCATTTTAATGTCCTTATGCACGAAGACAGAAACTGTAACCATTATAAATTGAAAAACATCCTCCTCACTAAATTCAAGACCCTTGGTGATGGTCCAACTGAGATTTCAATCCCCCAGACTCCAAGTTGACAGCCAAATGCTCTACCAACTGAACTAACCTCTCAATCTAGCTAATGAGTCTAAAACAGATAATACTTGATTTCTTCATATCTTCTTATGTTTAGTTATGAATGTTTTTTTGTTGTCAGCGTGTTCTGGGTACAACACCATTTATCAAGTGGGGAAGCAACACAGCATCATCAAGGTAACACACTTTTTAAGCTGTCATTAGAATCTATCTAATGATAATTATAAATAGAGAATAATACATGGTCGCTTGGAGATATGAAATTTATCTTCGAGTGTTCAACTAAATATCGAGATATCGAGTTGAACACAAGAAAATAAATTTCATATCTCCAAGCGACCGTGTATTATTCTGTTTATTATATAACTTAAAAAGTAAATCTCGCTTTTGTGATTGGCCGAACAAAAATCCAATTGGATAAATAGGAATATCACCACTGAACACATGTGTTGATACGATTTTTATCACATGAGAGAAACACTGTATGTTATATAATAAATACATTTTTAAATCACTTAAACTATAAGACACTATTTAGAATTAATATTAATTGTAAACTACCTATAACAATTATTAAAATACATTACAATAGAATAAAAACTAAGTGTTATCAATCAAAATAAAAATGAATAAAAATAACTAAATAATTAATAAATAAGTAAGATTAAAGTTCTTTTTTTTTAAATCAGTGCATTATCAGAAACAAATTATATATTAAAAATTATGAATCCAATTGAATTTAGAGATACACTGTATTGTGCATCAAATGGATTGAATAAACTCTGTAATAGTAAAAGTAATCAATTGATTTTTTTCTGTTTCCAGACTAAACAAGGCTGCTAGTGGAGTTTCAGAAGGACCTTTCTTTGTATGTATTAATCTAATTATGAAGAAATAATCACTATACCTGACTGTGAATTATTCAATTACAAATCAAAAACAGTTTTCTGTGTTTGATACTCTGATCAAAACACACAGGATGTTGAGAGAACACAAGAGGGCTTAGGAAACCATGACGTGTAGTGGAAAAAAATGACAACAGCATGTTTTGATACTCTCACCAAACATGGTTTTGGACCAATTGTAGCATGCGTAATATCCCAATTGTTTTATAATTACAATTCAAAAATATTTTTCTGTGTTAGATACTCTGATCAAAACACACAGGATGTTGAGAGAACACAAGAGGGGCGTAGGAAACACCCAGGGGGAATGGGGCAGGGATGGTTGTCAGAATTTTTGACAGTGACCCCTGAAAGGTACCAACGTTTTATCATGGTAATACATGATTATTGCCCCTGAAAGTAGCTGGTGTTACGTCCAGAATATTCTTTGGTGTAACACAGGCTATCCTGAAAGGTACACACTCAAATGCGAACAATTGGATTTAATGGTCGTAAAATCAATGAGAGTCCCCCCTCCCCCCCTGGGGAAGAAACAACATACAATTATTATATTAGACTCTCAATTATAATGGATTTATCGTGTATTTGCAGGCTTCATCTCTCAACATGCACTATACTGACAGTGGATTATTTGGTCTCTACGTCATAGCTACACCTGCAGATATTGGCAAAGTAAGCCACTAAAATAGATCCTGTTACTATTCTTTTTTTTAAATTACTCAATGTTTACTGTATAAAGTAAATAAGCACTAATAAGCGCTACACTGAAAACTGTTACTCCCTAACACAGGGAAAAAGTTGCGATTCCCACAATGGGTTTATATAACGAAGCAGTCCACACTAGTATTTTAATTGTTTTTATCTCATATTAGAAGTAAACGCCACCGCAATATAAAGATATTACAATTTGACCCTATCTTCTGTTGTAATTTTGTATATGATTTTTATAAAGCACTGCACTGTGTTAACGTAGGAATAAGCATTACTGCCAAATATATGCACACCAACATTAACTAGTGTTGTTTAAAACACCTCTTGTCATTTCAGGTACTTAAAGCTTCGATGGGTGAATGTGTTAAAGCATCTAAAGGAGACATATCAGACGCTGATATAACTAGAGCCAAGTAAGTTGATTATGAATCACATGTTGTTTTACATTGAGAAGCTATGCCATTTCATTCCTTTGCACAGCTGGAGGTATCACTACAACCTACCTTAAATTCCTATGAAATCCTTCATATTTTTATGGGTTAAACATTGTAGGTCTAGCATTTATTAGAGGTTCAGAGAAAAATCAAAGGGCATTTTTGAAAATAACTATAAAAGAACGTTGATTTTAAGGCTGTTTAGAGTCATGATAATCTGTACAGTATCTACAGGTACTCATTTTTAACTCGTGGAAATTTGCGGAGCAAATTCCACAAGTTATTCGTGTGATTTGGGAGTTAAATGTTTTTTGTATGTTCTCCTATCAGGAACCAACTTAAAGCTAATGTTCTGATGGGATGTGAAAGCAAGTACACAGCATTAGAAAACTTGGGAGCCCAGGTAATATGAACTTGTTTGGGTAGTACAATCACACATCAATATTGCCCCAGTTTTTGACCAGTTAAAAATCATGGGTAATGCCGGAGTTCTTGTATTTTGGCATGTTGTATTACTCAAAATAGCAACCTGCCAATGGTCAAATGTCAGATCACATTGAATATTTGCAAAAGAATATGAGATAAGAGAGCTTATCTCCCGTATTAGTCTTTGCACTCATCAGGGGATCTTTTCATTCTTTTTTTAAACTGAAGTTATTTCGGGAACGGAACGTGATTGGTCAGATTGCAGGAGGCGCGGTCGTATCGTCAAAACGCCTCAAGACAAATTTCTAAAAATAGCACGACGAGTACAGCCCCTGATGGGGTCCGGGGATAAGCTCTCTTATCTCATACTCTCTTGATATTTGTCAGTTCAAAATAAAATATCTAAAATACCACGTGAAAATTTGGTTCACATGCAAAAAAAAGCCCTATGACAGTCCTTTTTTTGCTATTTCGAGTCAAACACACATACACGTGGTTGGATACTTTCCCATCTCAACACTTTCAAGGTTCAAGTAAGGCTAACTATTCTATATTGTATCTATAGATATTAATAAAGGGTGCATATACGCCTAGCATGGAAGTTGCCAAAGCTATTGACGCAATATCTAAGAATGATGTTTTATCGGTAAGAATTAACGTTTATTGATGATGGTGGAGCTCATGATCTTTTGAATATTTTTTCATGAAGATACTCTTTTAATGGTTATCCAGTTGAAATACTGATTTAGCGAATAGCAAAGTCATTTGCATATCTCATGATTTTGATTTTTTTAAGGGAGACATTGGGGTTTGCTATGCTGCAGTGTTGTTCTTATTTTAGTGCGGTGTTGCGGTGTACGAGGCTGAAAAATTGCGGTATTGCGGTGATGCAAAACCTCGCAATGTGCGATATTTAAGTTAATTTACGAACGGTGTACGGTGAAATAAAAACTTTTTTCGGAGTTGCGATTTTAACCCAACCAAAATGTTTTTTTTGTTTTTTCACTGACTCATGAAAAAATGCGGTGACGGTGTTTTGTTGAATTTTTTTTTGCGGTGTTGCGGTGTTCACCATCGATTTTTTGCGATGTTCGAGACTCCCCAAAGTCCTCCTCTTTAAGAAATGATGAGTCAAAATGTGTAAAATAACTTCATCACATAATTATTATATACTATGTATCTATATTATAGAGTGCAGGCACTAAAAGTGTGCAACATAAAAACCACTCAATAGTGCTATTTTATGCTAATTCTATTGTTTTCTTTTGTTTAATTAGTGCTATTTACGACTAAATAGTGACAACTGTTGCACGCATTTAGTGTTTACGCTGTACATGTCTAACTTAAAGCAAGAACGCTAAAAACTTGAGATATGCAAATGACATTACTATTCGCTAAATCAGTATTTTAACTGCACAACCATTTCAAGTGTAGCTGTATTTATATCCTCCTTACCCCTTCCCTCTTCCAACATGACTTATTGTACCACGATGAATGTGTTTGTTCCCTGTAGTACTCGGTATTGTATTTACGCCAAAGCCTTCTCATTAAAGCGTCATGTTCTGTAACTACCAGGATGCTTTGCTTTCTTTCTTTTGAAGCACAAAAGGGAGGGGGCAGTTGCATGAAGCCTGAATAGCGCTATCCACCGTATAAATCGCTATCCAGCTGATAAATTCTTTAGAATTTCTATAGGACGGATAACTTTATCCAGTGGATAACTTTATTGAGGTTTCGTGCAACCCTCTTGATATCTAAAGGGAATAAAAAAAAATTATTATGAAATAGAACTCGCAAAGAATGCTGGTAGTCGAAGTATGCCGCCATAATGCAGATCGGCAGTACTGTCCCTATATAAAACACCACGGAATTACATTACTGAGTTTGGTTGTTTGTATTCACCCTGTCTAGGTGGCCAAGAAGATATTCAGTACCAAGCCCACGGTATCTGCTGCAGGAGATGTCACCAATGTCCCACATATTAATGATTTAATCTAAACCTGATTTGTGAAGACCTGCAAAAACTTGTGGGGAAATTCTTGTTTATTTGGCAGAAGTTCCATGTATTGCATTATAGATTAATTTTTTAATCCAGGAAACCGGTTTTTCGTGTTTTAATTGGATAAGAGCGATTAAAGGTTCGTTACTTTGATACGGTGCTGTGTGTTAATTGGTTTGCTGTGTTGTTGACGCTGAGTGGCGTGATCTGCACACAACGTAAGAACATTACGAGTAAGGCCACCCAAATCAACCAATCGTGATGGAGTATTTACGCAACACTCTATGTGGAGAGTGATTTGTTCTTCTATCGAGTACTTATTTGCGTTTTTTGTCGCTTTTTTATGTTTGGTTATTTGTTTGTCTATGTGTTTATGTTGAAGTTCTCTCCTTTTTTTCGCATTCTAGACTCTCTTTATATCAGAATTGCAGGTTCTTTTTCGTTTTTTTTTCTTTCAGAAACATTTCTTTCTTTTTTCCTTGTGTCTGTTTTCAATTACAACCAGTATCATCTGGATTATTATTTTCCGTTTCCCGGTTTCGTTTATCTTTTGGAACTCCCCATTTGAAGTAACACAAAAAGTACAAAAATAAATTTCCTCTTTTTAATTCTATCTGGAACATTTTCTCTTTCATCTTTCACTGCACTTTCAAAACATCCATTTCTACTTTTTTTTACATTGCTCATGTGTTATTTTCATCCGTGTTTTAAATCCTGAGACAGGAAACGATTTAATCTGTACTAATAATATGCTATCACCTCTACTTCCTTTCTTTCTTGAAAGCCTAGTTCGTCCTTGCGACCTGAACATTTCAAACGACAAAGAACATATGTACTTTTTTGCGAGTTGTTCACTAACAGTATTTACACGTGGAAAATTGCAGCATCAAGTTTGCTTATGATTTCGTCACAAGTAAGCGCCATACTTTGAAACTGCAATCTTTATAAAAAAAGCTGTAACCACCCAAATCTTGCTAGTAATGTGGTCTTCGCGCTGGGGTTTCTCATCAATGGAATATTCCAGCAAGTTGTTATTGCATTTGGGCATCTGCTACACACAATCGCCGAACATCGTGAAGATGTCTTGAATACATACTCACCATGAAGGACGGCGAACGTGACTTGTATTTGTGTTGATAACAATTCAAGGCATAATGGATCCATCTCTATCTTTCAACATAGTGTTTATTAAGCTATTTATATAACGAAGACCCCGATGGCCTCGTATCAATGACGAGGGCGGAGGGATTAGCGTCAGTAGCTAGTCGGTGAAGGTTTGAGTCTCAAATGGTAACGTTTAGCAATGAAATGATACATGCATGAATAATAAAGATGTGCATAAGACGCCAAAGTCTATTTCGTTTTCTTTCCAGTGCCTTTTCTAGTCCTTTTCGTTTTGTCTGTATTGTGTTTGCCGAGCGTGTTTATTTTTGGTCAAATTTCATGCTCATTTTGTTATTTGTGAAGGTCTGGTCCGAAAATGGTTTGTTTTTATCTGTTTCGTGATTTGTCTTTACTATTCTATTCGTAATCTTATCTGTTGGTTTCTTTTGTTTGTTTGTGTTGTTTCTATTTTTTTCGTCTTTTCTCTTTCTTTTTTTAAGTTATTCCTGCACATATGTGCCCTTTTTGTTTGCTTTCAAGTCGTTGACAAGTAAAGGCCAATTCAAAATCTAACACTGTCTAGCATCTATTTATTTTTGTTGGACTTTGAATTGCCTTTCATTTCGACACAATTGAGTTCGAATTGCTGGCCTATCTACACGCTTCTTGGTACTGATGTAAACCGTACTATTTACAGACCTTTATGGTGTGATTGTGTCCCGTTTTTATTATTATTATTTCCATATTCAACGGCCAGCTATATCGACCATGCAATAATTGGATTGTTTTTAGATGTTCTATCTGTTGTTATTTTGTCAATTTTTTCGTTCTCTTCCCTTTTTTTGCTAAACTGTCTTGGAGGGGGAGGGGCTTGGTCACTTTATTCACTATTTCTCACGATGAAAGAAGACGTTTCCCTGCTAACCTTGGCCCTACGATTTTACTCACTTCACGTCCGTAATTATCGACAAGTGGTTAGTGGTTTGACATCTCGCGCCCATTTTAAACTAATTTAACCTGCCAAGGGCATATGATATTTTTCTCTTAACATTTAATTTAACCTTTAGAAACTGTTCATTTTATTTCTGTTGTATAGTATACTAAATAGCCATTTTACGTACAACTTTATTTGTACAATTATTTTGTGTTTATACAAAAATCATCCACAACTATTTTGGTTGGCCACAATACTACTGATTGATGTCCATCGTAAAACAAGCAGTACAAAGCTATCACGATTGCGATCAAAGTCGAACCAATGCCGTTCTCATTTCTAAACTAAAGTAAGATAACCCAGGTCACTCATTCGGTCCCACGTCATTTACTAGTTGGCCGTTGTCCAATAACCATCTCTTGTGCAGAAACCTTCTCTTTTGAATTGCAAAGTGGTCCTAATTTTACATCAAATTGATCAGTATTGAACCACAATAGTTGTGGAGTAAGATGAGGCTCTTTTGTGCGCTGTTTTGGGGATTGTTGATGGGTTGCTCATTGTGGCTCGTTGGTGCTACGAGCTCGACAGCGACTGAAGGTAGGGCCTAAGTAGTAGCACCTTCTTTGAAAGTAATGCATGTCCATAGATAGTTATCTCTTGTTGTAAATTAAGTTTTATGTTTGTCTTCTATTCTCTATCGATTCAAGATACTGTCAGTGTTTATTTTCACTGCTTAATAGAGGACCTGTATTGACGTGTGGAGTTATTTTTATCTACTGACGTAAGCGTGCCTTAACGTTTATAAAACGATAACAAGCACGTCAAAATGCGATCAATACTTTTTTTTTTAGATTTCATAATACTTTTCCATGAAATACTCATGATATATGCGCGCGATTTTATATGTGTTATATTTCACATTTCAGTGTTTGAATTATGCAATGTATAAGCAGGGCAGAGCTGTGACTATGCGTGTGGGTTTCCTGTGTTTTGTGAAACAATTGTACTCTTTTTTGCCGTTACAAATGCAATTTTTGCTTTGTTGGTGAATTATATCGTTTTGTCATTTGTTTCCACTAATTCCCTACTGTACTGACGCCGGATCGCTGAAAATCATGTGAGCGATTATATGCAAACACTTTTCAGCGATCGAAACACATGGAAACAATTGACAGCGATCGTGGGCGATCCTCGCATCAGTAATTTCAGCGATCCGGCGATCGTGATCGATTTATTGAAACTAGACTTTGCCAAAATAAAAATTTTCCCACTGTACAATAGAACGCGGTGATTTGACTTTCTACATCATATGTCGAATATCCGTTGTTTCGGTAATTGGGTTGATTTTCACAAATTACACTATAATAAATTCGCCTCGCTTTACCAGGCTGGCTGGCCTCCATGGACGTAAACAGGCCCTACGACCTGTTAATCCTTTGTTTATTATTTTTTATGATGCATACTGTAAAACTGTCCTCCTAAAGGTTCATGAACCCATTTAGTTTTTCAGTCTTGTGTATTTTTGGTCCTCGGCGGGATATTGAAGTCTCGAATATCAAAGGGCCTTATAATTTAGGCGTTTAACAATAACATGTCCCAAACACGAATCTTGACTCATTTGATGTAGAAAAAAAAACGTTCCTTGCTTGCTCATTTTATATCATCCCTCGAGCACATTTTCTTTGGACAATAAAGTATATACAGATCTAAATTAAAGTGGCATGGTATAGTCGCGGTTTTAGGGGGTCCTTTCCGATCAGATTTATTGGGTGTAAAGTTGTACCCCTGCCACGCCCTACGGCTCAAACTCCAGATCCGTTTTAAGACTAAAAGGGCCCATGTTCATCGTTTTGAACATGAGCACCACTGATCTTAGTGCCGAGAGTTTAATAAAATCAAAGCAAAATACGTTTCTATCTAGAGGTTCTATGATCAAAACTAAGAATATGTATACATGAAAGTAGCGATTATTATCTAAAAGATATACTTCTTTCACAAAACGTGGGAGAGAATGCCGAGTTGTCGAATTATGTTGAATATTTACGGTAATTTAACTTTTTTTAAATGAAAATAGTAACAAAAAGTGGTTAGACAGTTAAATTGTGCATTTTTTTGTTACATTTACCAAGACATTTTGGAGAAACAATATGCGCGCGTGCGGCATCCGGCACTCTCTCCGGCACGTGTTTTTTTTAATGAGTGCATTCAAGAGTGTTCTCAAGGGGTGAATTGGGAATATATATAAGCCTAAAGCGTGGTCACGTTTTACCCCCGTCTCTAAACCAGAATCCTTTTCACAATGCTTTTTGTTCACTAATTAGGAGGCTATATATTGTTGCTGTATTCTCGAGAAATACAAAAATTTGAATATGAAAGGATTTTAAAAACTATTATGGTATAGAGAGGGGGGTAAACGTCATCACGCTGCAGGGATATTGAGATTTGACTTTTGTTAAGGCTGGGAGTTGTGATTTTTCCATGAGATCGGAATTTTTCCATTGGGATTGAGAAAAATAATTCAAAATGTGCACTGGGAGTTTCTCTTATTGTCCCGTTTTGATCTCTGTAAGAGGACAAAAAGTTGAATAATTACAACTTTAAGACCAGCCCAATGGGCAATAAGTAATTTAAACAAAAAATAGTCATTGTTCACACTATAATTTGTTTGCACTACTTAGATTGGGATTTTAAATTTAGTTTGAGCATTGGCTTTTGGACAAAAATTAGACTGGGAATCGGGATTTGATATGCCCTTTCAGGACCCTCATTCAAGACTTAAGCCATCCATTCACGTTATATTGTTGTTGATTATTCCCACAGCGCAAGGACAAAATGCAGTCACAATTATAGATGTCACACAACGACAAGGCAACAAGGTAACAAGCACTCTGAAAAACAAGAAAAAACACAAACCAACAAGACGTGAAAGGTGTTGTCATCTTGGTCGGCGCATGGCAAAGATTGGAGAAAGATGCCGATATGTGACCACAATCGCTTCACTACGACCTGACTATCAACACTACCATAAGTTGAAAACAAAAGTCTGGGTCACATCTGCTCAGAAACCATCACTGAAGGTGCGAATGTTGCGAAAATGTAAGCGTTTTAAGGCTTTTTACGAGAAGTGCTGCAATTACGAAGCTAGTATGATTGACAACGACTTAAAAAGGATGGTCAAAAGGTTGGAAAAGTTCCTGAGAAAGATCAAGAAAGGAAGAAAAAGGTCTAAAAAAGACAAAACTACTGTGGTGAAAGCTAAAGGAACACACTGAAGCAGACTCAACATACACAACGTTGAACACAACACGAATGAAACAATAAACTTAGTTTTGTGAAAGGTCGTTTGCATCCGCAAAGGATTCTCAAAATGTTGTCAACAGAAAGCTATTTTATCTACAGCTAATAACAAAATCATGACCAAGAAATAACCACATAATAGATTGAAGCATGTTGAAAGACAAAGTCGTTTCAAGACAGCAAACTGTAAGAACCATAGCCATACAGCAGATTCAAAATTGATTTCTTGACATTAATCGTCAGTGATAGGGAAGTGAATTATGGGTATTATACAACATATTCCATTACTTTGACTCAGGGGCGGCAATGCCAGGGTACGCGGTGGTGCCGCAGCAAATCAAATAAATAATACACCGCAACAAAACGTTGTCAAACAAATCGGCCAGAAAGCTTGAACCTGCCCCATCGTCTTAAAATCTCGCTTGAAATTTGGCCACATTTCCTTGGTAAATCATATATTTTCTTGTTAAATCTCATTAAAAGGAGTAAAATACGGCGACTTCAAGTCCCTGGGCAGGACTAACCTAATCATTAAGCCAAACTCGATCCGTAATAATTACCATTTTTGAAAGGTTGTTCGATATGTCACCCTAAGATATCAACTTGTCGATTCTCAACTCTCCCCTCCCCCCCCCCCCCCCCCTCATAAACTGATATTGTGTTTGTACAGAATCTAGTCCACAATGCATCCTGTTTATCAAACTCACAAAAGCCTATGGGAAAGAGAACTTATCTTAGTATATTGTACCTGTAAAGAAAGCTCGTGCTAGTTGTAATAATGAAACGTAAAGCTAGTTTCCCAAAATCATATGTATAGCCTTTAGAGTTAACTGAACTTGTACATTAAGCCTGATATATTCGCTGTTATATTTGACGAGCAAAGTCTTCTACTGACTTAGTGAACAACATATCCACTAATAAAAAAATACACTCCAAACAAATTCTGAAAAATGACTTACATCAGTTTCGCGGGCTTTCGAAGCACTTGTAACATTAATGCTTGACTGGGCCTCCTGTTTTTGAGAGTCTACAGGAAGCCCACTTATCGTCGACTACGTTGAATGTTTTTCGTAACAAGCCATACCAGGGTCATAGTTATGCAGTCGTATAGTTATGCCGGGCCAAGATGAAACCTTTTTGAAGTTGTTCGACGTGTGTCGCAGTACCAAACTCCTATATTCCATCAATGTTGAATAACGTTCTCATGGGCCCTATGGGGAAAACCTTTGTCGTCTATTTTGTGTTCTTTCCTGAAACATTAATAGGCGAATTGCATGATGGCGTCATGACAACTGCCATCATTCTTTCAGTGCAATTTCTCTTTCATATATCCCAAGCTGTGGTGATTAATCAAACAATTTTCATTAATTGTGATACAGAAGAATGTCGACAAAGCATTCTTGAAGTGCTAGTATATGACGGCATGATGCAAATCACCTATTCTGACAACGTCTCGACTCGTAGATTGGAGGGTGGGGATAGTAATAGTGATATCACATGGTTTATAGAGGCAAATCTAAATATGTAAAAACGTCTGTCTAGTGCTGGTGTAGCCTGGGCACGAATAATTATCATATCACTCACACACCAGACCTGAGGATATCAGATAAATCTCATAAATATATCAGGACAGTAGCCTTAGGATAAGGGACTTGCGGGAGATAACCATAAAATTATATGCAGTGTTATTTGTACCTGCTGACCGGAATAAAGTCGCTTTTGTGTGAGTGGGAAACAGTGCTGAATCATGTCGTAGCCGTAATTGTGTATGGTCGGTACACACCTGAAATGCCGCATGAAATCCAACCGGTTGGATTATTGAGCTAGTACACACTGAAGCGACCTATCGCGGGGACAAAACGATGCGACTTGTCACCTAGTGTGTACCGTCCTTAATAAAACATTTGAATCATCTACCGCATCGTAGCTGCATCGTAACCGTACCGTTTCCCACTCATGCGAAAACGACATCATACAAACACTCTGTTTTATATTTAGCCGGTATTGCGTAATGTTCAGCTATTGTCTGAACTGAGGCTGTCCACATGAAAAGGCCTGCATTTGTGAATTTCCAAATATCACGTGACCCGTTAAATACACTATAAGTCTTATCATACACACTCTTTTGCAAAAACGCTGTAGTATACATTTATGCAAATATCTAATTTATTCGGTATATTTAAATATATGTAAAACAGAAAATTCGCTTTATTTATTGTTTGTTTCATAGAATGAATGTCAAAATATATTTCTGTCTATTTCATCATACAGATCATAAAACAGTTGGTTTCTTGTGTAAAAAATGCTTATTTTGCATCTCATTAGATATATGTATAAATTGTATACTACAACGTTTTTGCAAACGAGTGTATATACGTCTGCTTCTTTTGCTCTTGGAAGTTGAACTATCGCTAGATGAATAAGTACATTTAACGAGTCACGTGATATTTGAAATGACAAAATGACATTTTTACATGGACAACCTTTTCGAGTTTAGCTGTATATAGACTCTATATATTTGATATAAATGTAAATTGTACAAGCAAAATAAAGTTGTTGTTTTAAGTTTAAAATTTCGTTGGTTGGCATCTTCAACCAAATGGTACTTTTTAGCAACAAGTTGTTAATTGTTGTTGTTGTTATTGTATTTTTCTATCTGAATAAAAAGATATCAAGAAGAAACAGGTTTAGACAGGATTTCCTTCTGATCCGATAAAAGTGAGATATAAAAGCCCTTTTCGACGACTCACGATCATCTGATATAAACATTCCAAGGTCAAAACTTAGCAAACTGGCACCATTTTTACTTTGAAACTATTTTTCCGTCATGCATGATAGCAAGGTACATCAGATATTCCCCACTCACTAGGAGGCGGTCTTTGGATTTTCATCCCGAACAAACATGAAAAGTCACCTTCTTTATAGCCCCGGCTTGAAAATCAGTCTTTGTAACTCGGCCCGGCCTCATAAGGCTGATTTACACGGTACGATTTGACGCTTGCGATTTTAGTATACGACAAGTCGTGAGGTAATTCAAAATGTTCTAAACCTATAGTCGTAGGGCATTCTAAAACACGTTTTACAGCGCGAGCAACAAGTTTTAGAAGCTACGACTAGTCGTATACTACAAATCGTCAAATCGCACCGTGTAAATCGGGCTTTAGGTATTGAGGAGTGAATTTTTTTTTGCTCAGATGTAGCAGTTCCTAATATACACATAATCTTTCCTCTTCAGGACTCTTTGTATCTTTTCAGGGACGTATCCAGAATTCTACAAAGAGGGGGGGTGGGGGGTATTTGGTATTTTTTTCTATTTTTTATTTATTAAATTAACTAATCAATTGCTTTGTCTGTGTTTTAGACCCTGCTAATGAAACCGTCATAGCTTCAACATGTATACTGGACTGTGTATTATATAATAAGCTGAGATCTTAAAGAGGCATAACCGTACGTGAATATTTTAAAATCGAACACCAAAATGTACATTTCCTTCATTTCTTAGGTGTTCTCCGTGTGATATAATTTATGCTGCACAAGTGAGGTCACGTTTATAGTGAGTCGTTTTCGAAAGACAATACTCCTTTTGTTTCTCCGTTAATGTGGCCTCACTCAGTACTTGTGAGCATGAATTATATTACTCGGGAGATAACCCGAGAACCTTTCTGTGTTGTACAAACTGTACCTTCACACAAAAATGGCAAACATTTTTTTAATCAGTACGAAATCTACTTTATTCTTTAATATTTTGGTTAAACATTAAAACAACAATGCTTACAAAATATTTATCGCAATACATTAGATGAATAGAGGATAGTCCAGTTTCGGATTCTCGTTTACGCAGCCTTAGCCTCAAAGGCGTGCACTATTTTCTTTTGTTTAGTGACTTGTTTAGTAACCTGCATGTGTGAAAAAGAAAATTAAAATCTTAAATTATTTGACTATTGCAGTCAGCAATTTATTCTTTAATATTTTGGTTAAACATTAAAACAACAATGCTTACAAAATATTTATCGCAATACATTAGATGAATAGAGGATAGTCCAGTTTCGGATTCTCGTTTACGCAGCCTTAGCCTCAAAGGCGTGCACTATTTTCTTTTGTTTAGTGACGTGTTTAGTAACCTGCATGTGTGAAAAAGAAAATTAAAATCTTAAATTATTTGACTATTGCAGTCAGCTGCCACTGAAGGAAGCAAAGCGTTTCTTTCTTTTTGTCAGAACATCAAAATTCCTGTGTCAATACGATCTACCTGTGGCTGTGTTTAGCTTGCAAAACCTACAGAATCATTACCTACTCACACGGTTCTCTTTTCCACTACGACTAGCATTTCGATTCCATCGAACGCACATTGAACGCAACTTGAGTGGGTGCCGCAACGTTTTTATTTTATTTGTTGCAACATGAACACAACGTAACATTTTTTACTCCTTTTGGATGTTGACAAAGGTGGCAAACGCTTTTTATGTTGCGATGAATAAAATCGAGATGCGTGTCGAAGTAAGAATCGATGCCGTTTGCTGATGGCTTTACAAATTATCAACTGTTATGAACAACGAAAAAAAAGACCCGGAACAAATTGCGCTTGCATGTCCATACTCTTACTTTAATTTGGAGCTCTGTTTATATCAGTAGAATGCTTGTTTACTATCTCACTATTGTGACCGAGGACTATCCTCGGAGCCATTAATATAATAATAATAATATCTATAAATGTTTGCTATTGAAACTATATAATACAATAATATATGCTCACGTTACCTATTGTAACTCTGTAGTAAAATAAATCCACACCTAATTATAAAATTACTAATGTTCGATACACTATATAGCAAGATTCATGCCATATTAATGCTCTACCACGAGAACCGAATTTATGCAATGACAACAGCTCGTGGCAAAACCGCCATTGCAAATTGGTGAGCATGTATGGTCAGTACGGACCAACAAAAGTGAAGCGCGATCGTTGAATTCTCCTTTTTCAAGGCCTCCAATTTCTTAATTTAGCGTCTCTTTCACTAAGCATCACTTCAAAACCACATTGTCTAAAATGTTAGATGTTTAAGTATCCTTGTGTTTTCAGTGACAGCTTACTATTCCTTATTAGCGTCCCTTATGGCCCTCAATATTGTTTATTCCCATTTTGCAAGCGTTCTCACATGTTCCTTACGAGTAGCTCAAATGTTTGGTGTTTCAGTGATATTCTTAGTGATATGATTTAAATCCGAGTGCTTAGCAGAAGGCGTTGCCGGTCGCACGTGGTTGGAACTGTTGGTCAGACTGGAATAACCTGCCTCCACGTCTTTTTCAGTGGACTTGCCTGACAAGTGCTTGGCAGTGGGCGTTGTCTTCACATGTTTTGAAGGAGACATTTTCTGCATCTGCTTAGCAGTGGGCGTTGTATTCACGTGCTTAGGAGTGGGTGTGGCAATCACGTGTTTTTTTAACATCTTTACTTTGGCGTGTTTAGATGCTTTGATCATTGCTTCTTTCTTGAACTTGCAGCACGATTCGAAGCATTGTTTATGTCTTGGTAGATAACACGAGGCAAGTCGGGACCTGAATGCTGTTGTTCGTACAATTGCCTTGGTATACTTGACCCGACCTCGAAAAGATAGTCTCATTCGATTGGCTACTGACGTCTGATGGTCTAGGCCTGCGAGTAAAGCTTCGTAGTGACACGTGAAAAATGGCGAGATCAGATGATGTCTGGCCGCTTTACGCCCTAGCTTACAGCATCGGTCACTATTTGTCGTGCATTTCACATTTGTAGATTGACCTAGACAAAAACACATAACATGTCAGTTGAGTTCTTTCTCCACATGAATTTGAACAACCCTGTCATCAATGATTAGGAGCGGGACATGAAATCATTCATAAAGGGGGGGGGGGGGGTGGCTCGTAAAAAAATTATATACAGTTCTGGGATTTAAACGTAAGAAAAGCATCCAAATAAATTTGAATTAGGGCACAGGGGGTGTCCAATGCACCACAAGACACCTCCCCCAAACAAACAAAAATCCGCATAATGCAATATATAAGAGGAAACGGTGATACTAGAGAGGCTGAGTTTGAAGAAGAATACGAGTACGAATAGACAAAGGAAATCAAATCATGCAAATATTTTGAGTCGCAAAATTTATGTCAAAATACCATTTTCATGAGACATTTTCACTTCAACATTGCAATATGAACTCTGCATGGAACTAATATTATAAAAGTATTTAATATTTGTTTTGAACTCAGTTCGTCGTCAACTTAACCTCTCTACGGTTCTCTTTATCTGTCTCATGACCCCACAAGCTGTAAGCCTTAAATTATATCTTGATGAGTTTACTAGATATATGTATCAGGCTCACCAAAATACAGCCACCCTTATGGGCATTTTTAGGCACCGACAGGATGCACATCCGTACATTTTCTATAAAAGTTACACACTTTGTAGCAGAATAGTACGGCAAATCGGATAATACGCCGGGTCGATCGCTAAAGGTCGGTACACACTAGGCGACAAGTCGCAGCGACTTGTCTCCGTGACAGGTCGCTTCAGTGTGCACTGGTCCAACAATCCAACCGGTTGGATTTCATGCGCCAAGTCGCAGCGTCGAAATTCTGTCGCGGCGACAACAATTTTCGCCAAAAATACTTAGTACACACGGGGAGAAATTGTCGCGGCGACAACTCGCTGCGACTTGTCGCCTAGTGTGTACCGACCTTAAGAGATCGATGTTCCTTTGGTGGCCGCATTACTAGGTTCCACTGGAGCTGTATGGGGATTGGATGGATGTGGCGGATAAACTCAAAAAGGCCATTTGATGAAAATTTGTCTTTCGTCAACATAAGAGGAGAATAAAAATAGTGCATATCCGCGATGACGGAAAAAAAACACCCTATACATGACCAAAAACATTACATTACTCACCCCTCCCTGACAATAAACAAAACAAAGCGCAGAAAACTAAAAAAAATAAATAAACGATAACAAATGTTTACAAAAATAAATAAAAAAGCGATAACCCGCAAATTCCAATTTAAGAAAAATAAATCAAATCGAATATTTTTGTTGTTTTAGGTTTTTTTAATAATAATAATAATAATAAAGAAGAAAAACCTTTCTTAGTTCGACATCTTGAAACTTGAACTTTGAGCCACATCCATTTTTAAAAACAACAGACTTTCTTTCGCTAAAGGTGTTTCAACATATTCGTGCATGTATAAATATTTGTTGCTATGACAACGAAAGATAATCAAAACTGAATGTTTTGCCATGACACACTCATAGCCAAAAATAGATGTATTCTGTTTGAAACGAACATTTCCATTGTGATATATTTGAAGTAAAATTAGCCTAATAAAATATTCAAGAATTCAAAGTGATAATGGATTAACGTGACAAAAAAATAGTGTGGGAACAAATCTTGAGTTCTATGTGGAAACTCTGTTGTTGTAATAATTGTTTATGGCATAACGACTAACTTGTACAATTTGATGGGATATATTAGTACATATGTACAATCATGTGTGTGTTCAGTGCTTTGCATAAATGTTTCTTTGACCTTACGTCAGTTTTATTTCAGGAATGTATCTTTTGTTCTGCCATTCCCTATCTTTCAATCTTAAATAAATATACGTACAAATTTTTCATAATAATTCTTGATAATTGAAATTTGATAATCATAATTTCGTGTTTTAACTCCTATTTTGCAGTTATCTCTACTTTTTTTTCCGTAGGTTTTGTCCCCACACGAATTTATCTTTCTCTTGTTTTTCATTTTTTTCTTTCTTTTTTTTTTTGACATTTTTATCAGTACGTCCTTTATTGACATAATCGATGATATCGTTTTCATTTGACAGACCTTTAAGGAAATTCTTATCATCCCAATCTACTATTATATTGTCAAAACCACTATCGACAGTGATTGCCAACGTTCAAGCCATCATATTCCAAATCATTTGATAAAGAAAGAAAGACGAAAAGAATGAAACAACACAGGAAATGAATTAACGGGCTTATTTCCAGTTCAGCGGTCTGGATCCCTCATGGTTTTACAAATTGGCCTCTATTTCCTTTCGCAATGAATAATAATAATTATGAAATCATGCCATAAGGTAGTTTCAATCAATAAACTCGAACGACTTCCTAATACTCGACTGTGATTTGTCGTTTTTAATAGTCTGATGAATCATCTCATGTCTATTTTTAGTTTCAATACATTCTAAAAATTATATTCTATAGTAAATCATTAACCAAGCTAAAAAATGGGTTATGATAGAAGTAGTAAATGATCTAGAAGCACCAATAAAATTACACATTTAAAATATACGAATGAACGTTTTAATTTAACAGACATGTTAAATTAAAACGTTCATTCGTATATTTTAAATGTGTAATAGAAGTAGTAATTTTTGTTTCATTTCATTTAGAAAAAAAAAAATGGAAAGAAAAAAGGAAAAAGAAAAAAAGAAGAAAAAAAAAAGAAAAGAAAAAAAGTTAAACTACACGAAAATTAACATTGATGAATGATATTTTTAGTCCAAGATTTCAATAAAACTGCAGGTCGAAATACATACATACATATAATACTGAAAAGTCCGTCTGAATGTCAGATAATACAGTTGAAATAATGTCAGCCGTAAACCTAGACATTATAATTCATCATTGTAGTTTACTGTATGTGGTTGGTCAAAGATTAAAATATCATTATTTCCACGCAACTTGGAAATGAAATATAGTTTCTCATCTTACCTTCTCCGCTAGTAAGGTCTACGTACAAACAGCATAAAACAAGAACAGTGCAAATTAGTCTTACGAAACGTGGCCAGACGAACGCATTCATTCTTCACATGCCCAGCACTCAGCAACACTGTATCAGAACACTGAAAGATTCACGGTCGTCACCAAGAATGGGTCGCTTTTATATCGTTCTTATGGTTCTAAAAGTATATTTGTTTTTTCCCAAAACGTAGAGAAATAGCTCAGTACAAGTATCACAATCGGAAGCGATAATCGCATCGAACTGTTACACAGTAATTATGCATCCGGGAAAAAAAACAAAAATAGTAAATGTTTAGTGGCTTGGAGGTTGTCGGTTGTGGGCGATGATTGAGTTGTCTACGTGGCTTGAAATCGTCTCTGCGACGCCTAGATATTCATGGTCAACCACGATAGCACGTCAAGACGAGATTCATACACCTCTCAGAACGATTTGTACATGTAGTGTTAGTTTTTCTCGATTGATCGGTAAAGTTGAATTGAGTGGTATTTAACGGATGTAATAACGACTATAATTCAATCAAGAGTTATTACGTTTTCAATCGTCACCTATTGTTTATTTATAGAAGTGTTATGTTTCATGAATTTCATTTGATCACCATAAACTACCCACAGATGTGATTGCTTTTCTTTCCTCGAGAATTATACTGCAAAAACAATAATAACAATAAAAATAATAGTTATTATTATTATTATTATTTTTGTGCTCAGCCAAGATAACAATGTTTGCATTTTTCCTTTATTTATTATATATATATATCCTTTCCCATACATTGTACCTAAAAAGCCTTTCTACTCAGGAGCACACTAAAGTGTCTGTAGTCAGTATTTGCTTTAAATAAAATAAATTAATTAATTAATTAACAAATAAATAAAAATCAAAGTTGCAATTTTCAATTTTTTATTTGACACACACACACACACAAATGGCTGCATGAAATTCAAATTTCAATTCTTGATTTCAGATGAAAATCAAAAGTGCGGAAGACCCACGGAGCCTTATTGCTAGCAATATTTATAGTCCATTATTTTTTACACTGTAAATACTGTTTTGATGACAGCAAGCTATTGCAATATACAGCTGGCAACGTGATACATCCACTTCAGTCTGAATGCCAGAGATCCGAGATAGCCTGGGAGCGACAAAGAGGTGAACTACCTGATATACAGTGGCATCAGATCGTCCTTTGGCATAATAGCCGCCAACTAATTATCTCAACATGTCATTGTTAATGTAAGAAAAATAAGCTTGACATAAAGTAGACATCCACCTTAATAATAGCCTGTGGAAGTTTGAGAAAAAAAGATTGAATTTTTAGGAAGATATAAGCATTTGAAAATTAGAAGAAAAAAAACACCAAAACGAGGCTTACGTAATCGGAACTGAGTGAAGATGATGGTTGTGATTTTGTTCTTCCTTTATGGATTTTTAAATTTTTTTTCTTTGAACGAGTTTTTTCTTGGAATTCCCCATTCACTACGTAATGTAAGTCCGTCCCCTTCACGTTGTGTATATAGACGATGTTTTCTCAACTTGTGCGCCTCGATTATGAAATAGTCTTCCTTTGGAGATTAGGAACACTCAAGTCATTTTTAAAAACAAATTGAACAGATTGAAAACACATGAATGCATACTTTTGATAGTTTATATATTATAAAGTGATCGATTTATTTGTTATTTTTGTATATATGTATAGTAACAATTCTTAAATTTCTTATACATATTTCGTTTTTCATTATTTTTTTTTATAAATGTATATAGTATATAAAGCTATTTTTGAAAAGGTTGTCCACGTAAAATAGCCATTTTGTCATTTCCAAATATCACGTGACTCTAAAAATATACTTCTCCATCTAGCGAAATTTCCGAAGTTTAAAGTGAAAATGATGGCCAAAGCAGACGTACCTATATGCTTCGACCATCTTTTTCATTTGATAGTTGAAATTAACAAGGCACGTGATATTTGGAAATGACATAATGGTCATAATGGCTTGTTCATGTGGACAACCTTTTCGAGAATAGCTGCATTAGTCATTATCGATTTATTAGTATTATTATCTATTTACTTATGAGTAGCATGGATTGAGCCGTGGTGGTAATTACCCGGGGGTTGGGGACTCCGGGGGTAAACGATCGTATCTTTTAGGGGTAAAAATTAGCGGTTTGGTCTCTTTTAGGGTTTAAAATATGAGATTTTACAAATTTTCCCTTTTGGTAACTTTTAGGGGTTGAATGGTACTGAAATTCATGATTCTGGTATTTTTGTGAGAAGAAAAATTTGCGAAACCAAGTTTTGAAAAACGTCCGGTATCTGTTAGGGGTATTTCGGAAAAAGTCCGACGAGCATCCCGATCGTTTATCCCCGAAGTCCCCCCCCCCCTTCCCCGGGTAATTACAGTAAATGGTGGTAGTAAAACCAGTGACTTCATTGCAGCTCAGTTTATTGTCAGAGCGTTGCATTGGCAAAGCAAAGCTCATGAGTTCGAGTGTCACTGAAGTCTGGAATCTTCAAGTCTTTTTTCAAGCAGTTGCTTAATTTGTTTTCATTACCGTGACGATCATTCACATTTATTGTATCGATTAACTTGTAAAGCGCTTTTGGACATGGTTGTGGAATCAGCACTATATAAATAAAGTATAGTGTTATCATAAATCACATACATGTTAAATACGTCGACTCCAATGGACTTTGAACGTTGAATATGAACGTGAATATGGATTGACGATGACATATGTTACCTTTACGGACCTCTTCATTAATAATAATTCCAAAAACAATAATATTCAATGATGCCTTATCACGAAAGTGGCTTTTAAGGGTCCTCTATTAAGACCCAAGGCCTGGGAAAAACCTTCACGTGGCATGACTCAAGCAGATTGACTTAAAATTGAATAAAATCGAATGCAGCTGTGACAATAACCATAAAACCTTTGCTGTTGGGATGCAAATCAAAATCAAACGTTATTCAATTACAATTGATTTCAACAACAAGAATTACATCCAAAATAATAATAATAAAAAAAATGAAATTAAAAAAATTTAAAAAAAAATTGAGAAGGTATTATCGGGCTGTGAAAGTAGAGTGCGAAACAATTCAACTTTATGTCAAGACTTCGCAAGAAAGATTACACTTGAAATTCACTAACCTAGACTATGAAAACACTTGGTGATCGAGTATTTACAGCTGCGCAAACAACTCCACAGCAAACAACGATTATCAATAATTACTTGCAACAACAAATCCTTTTGAAAACTACTAGCTTTTAAAAATAAATATTATAGTGAAGACACTCGAATAAGGACCACTAGGTGGCATGTTTCATTTTATAAACTTCCGACTTCTTCAACCCCTTTAAAATGTAGGATTAAATCCTAATACACCAAACGATCAAAATATAATTTATTTAAAATCAAATCACTTAATAGATGTATGTTAAAAAAGCAACATAAAAACACCAAGTGGTCCCTGTTGACGTCTTTGGACTATGTTAATCTATTAACTTGCTATACAAACAGAGTGGTTTACAAAACCTGTGAAATACACTTTACATGCTCTATTTAAATTTTATTTAAATTTCTTGAGTGTGTTTGTGTATTACATCATTACACTTTAGGTATTACGCTTTGTTTCACAAAGTTTTGAAAACGACTCTACTCATGATAAAATTAACCAGGTAAAGACTGGTGTCCATATAATCAGATATAATCCCTCACGATCGCCGGATCGCCGAAAATGATGTCAGCAATTATATGGAAGATTGAAACTCATGGCAACAATTGACAGCGATCGTGAGCAGTCACTAAAGGACGGTACACACTAGGCGACAAGTCGCAGCGTCATGTCTCCGCCACTTATCCCAGCGACAATTTCTCTCGTGTGTACTAAGTATTTTTGTCGGAAATTGTTGTCGCTGCGACAGAATTTTTTCCCTGCGACTTGCTGCAATCCAACCGGTTTGATTGTTGAACCAGTGCACAATGAAGCGACATGTTGCGGGGACAAGTCGCAGCGACTTGTCCCCGCGACAGGTCGCTTCAGTGTGCACTGGTTCAACAATTGAGCAATTTTATGCGGCAAGTCGCAACAACAAACCAATTTTCGCTTAAAATACTCAGTACACACGGGAGGCAATTGTAGCTGCGACTTGTCGCCTAGTGTGTGCCGACCTTAATTTCAGCGATCCGGCGATCGTGGGCGATTATGTGGAAACCAGGCTTAATAGTCGCAATGCTTAAGCCTGGTATCCATATAATCGCTCACGATCACCGGATTGCTGAAAATCATGTCAGCGATCGTCATGAGCGATTATATGGAAACAACTTTCAGCGATCGACAATCATGGCAACATTCGACAGCGATCGTGACCCTGGCGGCCGGAGACTGAGCCTAGAGCGATCCTCGCATCAGTAATTTCAGCGATCCGGCGATCGTGAGCAATTATATGGAGAATAGGCTTTACAGTGTATAAAGGCTACAGTTCATGTTAGGCACGACTCTGCTGATGTGTTCTAAAAAAACGTCGGAAAGAATGCCGGATGTCGAACGTGAGCTGTTCTACTAAAACGTCTTGGCAAATGGAAGGCAAAATATTCACAATTCAATTGTCCAACCACTTTTTGTAGCTATCTTTATTTATTTAGTGTTTTACTTTTTTGCTTCAACTGAAAAGGTCTGCAAATAATCGGCTTTTGGCAACCGGCATTTTTTCCGACATTTAAAAAAAAATAGTTCTATACTGTGAATGCTTATTTTTTTGCACTATCAATTTCATATTTACCATGCACGATGCACTATCAATAGTTTTATTTGGAGTGACGATAAAAGTTGTTTTGTGTCTGCTATTTTTGAGTAATCTGAGTTATGGCTGCACTCGATGTTTATTTGCATATGTTCGGAAACCGACGGCTGAAGAAATCAATCTTTCGATATAGTATTTTCCCTGGAGTTCCGTCCGAAGATGCTTTAAACACTCAACTCAATTATGGTAAAACTCTTTATCACAATAACAAAAATATCAATCAATACATACAATAAATGTATTAAGAGGAATGTATTAAAAATATTCTCAACAGAGTCTGTTCACGAAGCTTTCTGTATTAGCCTTAAAACAGATGATATGCAATAACAAAAGAAAAAGAAAAGAAAAGTCGGAGAGAGAGATAGAGAGGGGAGGGGGGGGGGGGGGCGAAAGCTCAACCGACAGGAATCCTGTACTTTTGCAGTAACAAGACGCTCTTAGAGAGCGAGCTCGGGCTTGTAAACAAGCACTGCGGTCCCATTTCGGCTCTCGGTCTAGGACCTCCTAACTACCGACGCAGCTAGATGCGTCGTTAAACATCAAAACGAGGTATCTCATACATACATAGCCTCTAATTTAGTGATGAGCCTAGCTAAGAACGCCTGTGTTAGAGGCTATAAATACGTGTACTGGCAGGTAATAAAGGGAGATCAGGATTTTTTAATGTCTTTATGCTGTAACTGGGTCGTAATCAAAACAATTCACAGTCTTACCATTTTTTTTAATAAATAAATATTGGAAAATATTTTTTTTCGTTTTTCTTGATAACACAGAACATTTGTATACTAGCTTCATTTTTAAATTACATGATTTTTTCGTTTACAAGCTAGTCTTCTTCTCATCCGTTTCAAAAAAAAAACCTGACACCATGACTTACATAATTCTCCGAGCGACTTTTTTTGTATATTACATATCATTACCATAACAAATATATTTGTCATAGCGTGATCTGAACCTTTTCGAGCTGTTTATTTTAGTCATAATAAATAAATTCGGTTATGCTTGTTTACATTTAACTATAATCAGCTTCCACTGATAATCACAACCATCACACAAAGAACCCACTATATGTAGCGTGAATAACGACATGAAAATACACAAAAGAATGTTTATGTAAGAGATATGAACTGGAAGACAACAAACGCTACAGTGATATTATTCAAGCTTACACACAAACTTTGAATACAAAATACTTGTTCTCTGAATTCCTTGACACGTCTGTAAAGTCAAAGTTTCCTGTAATTGCTGTTTTGTCCGATTTGTTTTGTATTTGCTCATTTTGATTCATATTTTGGTTCTTTTGATATCTCTGAATAGTCTTTTGAGTAATCTCTTGGATTCTTGAGGTGTTATCGAAACGATTTAGACGAAAATTTACACCAAACTTCTAGTGTTGATCTATCACGGGCGGTGTGTATTTGTATACCGGTAACATGATCGTCGCACAGCAGCGAGCCTGCGTTCTTGACATCCAGCGTTAACTTGTGACTGGTGAAAGCCGAAATCTTAGCTCGGGCTCTTCCAAAGGAAGTCCGAGCAATAACATCTAGAAATAAATGATGCTGAATTCATAAAAAGTCCATTGGTGACATGCAGCTATTCTTGAAATGGTTGTCCAGTTGAAATACTGATTTAGCGAATAACAACGTCATTTGCATATATCAAGTTTTCAGTTTTCTAAGCTGCGCATATTATATAGTTACATAGTTTATTATAATTATGCGTTATTTTGTAACTTTTGACTCGTAGGGGACGAAATGTCCGTTTGTTAATACACAAGAGAGTATAGGATAATGAGAGCTTATCCCCCGTATTTGGCTTTACACTTATCAGCAGATCTTTTCATTCTATTTTTAAACCGAAGTTATTTCGGGGACGGAACGTGATTGACCATATTGCAGGAGGCGTGGTCACATCGTCAAAACATCCCAAGACAAAATTGCGGAGATTGTTAACAAGCACGACGAGTAGAGCCCCTGATGGGGTCCGGGAATAAGCTCTCTTATCTCATACTCTCTTGTAGTGCCCAGAACACAAATCACCAAAACAAAACAAAACAAAGTTAGTTTAACTTTTAAAAAGATCGTATACGAATAGTGAATAAATTCCTGCGAATCAAAAATTACCTATCTCAGCCCTACAACCCAACAATAATAGAGACATTTTTGGTATGAGTGGGAAACAGTACCTTCCGTATCGTCGACGTGGCTTCTAAGAAAACATTCGAATTTCCTGCTGTATCGTAGCGAGTATCGTAGCTGTACCGTTCCCCACTCATGGGAAAACGACTCCTAGTCCGCTCCTTATTACGCCGTGACTGTCTTCTGAATGATGTACGTTTAGGCTTTGTGATAAAGTTTCATACACCATACATTTATAATCAATTTCAGGTAAGTGCACGCTTGTGATAAACAAAATCTCTTTCATGACAGTTGGACGAAAACTGTCCTGCCGCCCCTGAGTTTGCAGATGAACGTTGCGTTCCACATTTCAGTATTACACGTTGTACACAAAATATAAAATAAAAAAGGGGGAGAAAAAAAGTAAAAAGCAGATAAAATAATCCTGAATAATGTGTTTACACGGACAATATCATAATCTCAATGAATTCTGACTAATTTTAATTGTCGTTATTACAAAACAACTTACAAGAAATATTAATATGATCTTAGCAAATTTAGCACAAAATTCGAACTAAACAGAGCCATCACATATTCCCTATAGGTAGTCTGACTAGTTTGAAGTGTCGTCACAGAATTACCTTATAACAAATTAATAGAATATAATTTGAAATTTAGAACAAAATACAACTACTAAACCGAGAAATCCTCATATATTTCCTGCATATACATTAAACATAACAGCTAAAAAAATACCATTTAGTTTGTATGCCCTGTACCTGTGGTCCGAAATCTCGGTTATAATTTAAAAAAAAAATTGATGTGGAAATACGTAAATATATCTATAGCTAACATCTAATTGTCGAGACGAGAGCTTCATGACCATAAATGCAAATACCTGATCATGCAAACAACTCTTAAGCTAAAATTTCACAAATTTTATAAGTCTATATGTACCAACCGCAATAACGAATTAATTGCGGAGGCGATCCCTAAATTACGACAGACTTGAACCAATAGCTTAATAGCCTGACCTATTCTCTAATTAAAGTGGGAAAAACACTCACAAACCTATAGAAAAGGAATTGGTTTAAGTATCGTCAAATAAGCGCGGCCTTTATGCGATGGCGGTAAATAATTAATGAACTGTGGGTTTTTCGCTACAAAGCTTTTCCTGTTGAATCATAGAGTTTTATGTCGATCAATAAATTTAACATGGATAAATAATCTACAAACATGTCCACGCTTTAATGGAAATTTGACCGTTTTATTGAACAGTCTTCATCCTCAACGACGAATATACTTATATAAAAAGGTAAAAAAACACACTTTTTTTATTTTCATATTTGAATTCAATTGCTGAGCTTTATACTTCTCCGTTGCTTTGTTTGGGTTTGAATAAACAGCTTAGTAGAATAACATTATTTTTCCCGGTTTCATTCCTTTGAGTTCAAAATGCACCAGTTCTAAGCACTACATATTCATTGTGTATTGTGTGATATTTGTTGGCCTGGAGTAAGCTAAAATGATATAAATGCCGATCAGTTTGTTGTGTGTGAGCTCTAACAATAACATAGATATAAAAATACCCAGGTTCGAAATATAAGAAGTATTTTATAATATGGCAAGTGCCAAATATAGTGCGCTGTAGAAATTTATCGAAATTCAAACAAAATTGATAAGTATTAAGATTCAAAAAGCTGACGTTGCTCTCAAAGCACTTGGCTGCTTATTATGTGTATTATCATAAACAATAATTTATTTCTACTTATTGTCATATATTATGATTATTGCGATTTTAATACATGTATCAATATCTCTATCAATATGACCACGATAATAAATAATAATTTATTAAATTCGCAAAGCGCAAATATCAATTAGGTATTTTCTTTTGCGTTAATGACGATTATGACTTTAAGATTATGGAATCGTGATATGATGATGATATGAGAATGGCGATTTTAATCTTAATGATTGTAATGATCCTGATTGATAGGATATAAAATATTGTACATTCATAGAAACTTCTGGTTCGAATGTAACAGTAGCAGGTTCATATCGACGAGACTTAATGTAAATAAAAATAAATAAATAAATAAATAAATAAATAAATAAATAAATAAATAAATAAATAAATAAATAAATAAATAAATAAATAAATAAATAAATAAATAAAAATAAATGAATAAACAAATAAATAAATAAATAAATAAATAAATAAAAATAAATAAATGAATAAATAAATAAATAAATAAATATAAATAAATAAATGAATAAATAAATAAACAAACAAACAAACAAACAAACAAACAAACAAACAAACAAACAAACAAACAAACAAACAAACAAACAAACAAACAAACAAACAAACAAATAAACAAATAAATAAATAAATAAATAAATAAATAACCGTAATAACGGGATGTCCTCATTAGCGTGTGGCCGGGAAGCGGAGTTTAACTGGCTGAGAGCGGAGAATGGTAACCAGGTCTCGTGGGAGTACTCCATAGTCAACAGCTGTTATGATAAAAGTGGAAAAATTAAGGGCCCGAAGGACGAGACACATGAGCTTTCTTGTTTGTAAAACGTGACCTATTCCTGATCTCGTAATACTTTAAGTCAGTTTGAGTGTTGATGTAGTAGTTTCAAAATAATTGTATTATTTTCATTCCCCCCAAGGAAGGGCAAACAGATTCAATTGACTAAATATAGAAAAAGCATTTGGAACACCGAAACATTTCTCACGTACGTTGCTACTTAGAAGATATGTAATTACAAACAACATCAGATAAACAGCCTGGAGTATAAACTCAACACGCACAAATCAGATAGGTGAATATAACAGTGAAAGATATGTGAAAGATATGCAAAATCCATCGGGCTTCCTTTGGTTTCACAAAGCACAGTGAAAAACACATGTACAGGAAGTCCGAAACGTATATGTCAACAATTTTAGATTTAGCTTTAATTAATTAATGTATCAATATTTAAAAAAACGATATTGGAAAAACCCGGCAGAATGAATGGATGAAAAAACGAATATAAGCTTGTCTATGTGAGTTAAATGCGAAACGTTAAATCAATGTTAGCCAGGATGAAAAGATGGGTCGCTCAGCAATGGATGAAGAGCTGGATGAGTAAAAAAGCGTACGTTCGCATACAGCAACAAATTCGCCTTTCCCGAATTTAAAAGGGACTGGAGACAAATTTAGAAATAATTATCTAATCAAAAAACAAATTTTTTCACATGGAAGATCACACTAAAATTACCAAGTTTACCAAGTTTAGAAAAATACTGACTGATTTGTAGGTTTCAAATAAATGTTGAAAATTAGAGAGAATGTATGGTTTTGGGGAACAATTTGGGGACGCTGTCTTCAAACCATATACGTACATTCTTTGTTATTTTTGCGACTTTCCAAAAATTGCCACTCAATACATATCCATCCATACATGCTGAAACTTGGTGATAATACTAAAAATGGTACGATCGTTCTTGTTTGGGGGTTGATATCTTAATTTGAGTAAAATTTTAACTCGGCCCTACCGAAGGGGTAGAGTGCATGCCACATTAGCGTGAAGCATTTCTTAATCATTTGGTGCCAGATAACATTTAGTTTATACACTAAAGCCTTGTTTCCAAATAATCGCAAACGATCGAAAATGGTCGCAAACGATCGAGAAAAAATTAAATTATATGGAAAGTTTTTCAATACTACGAACCGTTTCGATCCATTTCGATCGTCTATGATTATATGGAAATACCTTTTTCGATCGTACGATCGGAATGATGCGATCGCTGTCGACCGTTCTCGATTATATGCAAACCAGGCTAAAAAAGGGCATAAGCAAAGACAGATTTTATTTCAATCCTTTGTGGTATTGTGTTTATGCCTCGGTGAATTCTTAGTTAAGTCTGCGTGGTTTCCATATAATCGCAAACGATCGAGAACGCTTCCAAATGATTGAAAAAAAAAAAAAAAATTGAATTTGGGGACACCAAAGTTTTTCGATCCTACGACCGTTTTTGAACGATTTTGATCGCGATCATATATGGATCGAAAACGGTCGTAGGATCTAAAAACGTTGGTTTCCCTATAATTGGATTTTTTTTCGATCGCTTACGACCGTTCTCGTTTATATGGAAACCAGGCTTTAGCGCATAAAGCCTGATTTCCATATAATCGAAAACGGTCGAGAACGATGGCAACATTCCGATCGTACGATCGAAAAAAAGTGTTTCCATATCGTAGACGATCAAACTGGATCGAAACGGTTCGTAGGATCGAAAAACTTGGTTTCCATATAATCGAATTTGCGATCGTTCTCGATCGTTTTCGATCATATGGAAAGCAGGCTTAACTAATTCTTATCCGGCACTTGAAGTTAAGAATTATTTCGCGCTTATTAGGCGTGCACTCTATTTGACCACAGTACGTCCATATCCGACATGTGCAGCCTCGCTTTGCAGCCACACGCTTAGTTCGGCCATTCCGTTATTGCAGCCAATTTTGTATATATGCTCCGACAAAACGCAAATCCATACATCTTCTGTGAAAATTGATAATATGCCACTCAGTTAAAACGGTCACTTTAAGATGTCCGGCTTTTCCGTGGCCGCATTTACAGGGTTCCATTCGGTAAATGACCAGACGAAATTTCAAATAAAATAGAAGACCGACAAGTATATGTAATCAAGGGAAAGAAAAGGACAATTAATTTGCCTTCAGTGACCAATCAATCATTAATGGACACACTATACCCAATTAACCTTCGAATAAGTCGATAAAGGAAGTCAATTAGAGGTTTTTGCCTTTGGCGTGAAATGTGGTCAAAATAAAATGGCCACACATCCTAACAATAATTTACCATATGGAATAAGTTGAGTATTCCGTCTGTCAGCAAATATAGAGTTTCATAATACCACGGCCTGTAGGACATACATGAATGTTGTTTTGATTCGTATCATTATTTTTAATTACGTGTAGTAATGTTATAGCATTACCCTTGGTGGACTCGATTTCATGCATGTCACGATCATTCATTATACATATTATGCTCATCTTTATCAGATGTCTGCAACAACTCCCTCCACGGATATTTTCAGTGTTGGTAAACTGTTGTTACTCTATGGTGACCAATGAGTAGCCAGGAGACTATTACTCGCTTTTTATTCTTCTTTTGGTTAGGCATAAAATACATTCATAGTGACTTCTATATATATTGCATCTCCTGACGTATCATTTCATAGTATGCACTGGTTTCGGACTTTGATACCAATTGGAAGCCAATTTCAAACCTTATATAGATTCCAATAATAAACTATCTTTCTATATTTTGGTTCATTTTAGACATTTCGTTAGAAACGTGATTTTGCCTGAGTATGCTATACATTTACAATTCAATCATATAAAAATACTAACCTATAGCGTAGCTAGTAGCTATCACGTGATTATTCCAATTTTCACTTGAAGCTTTTCGCTATGAAAGTAATGCCAAAACGTGTCTCAAGATTTGTGTAAACGTTGGTGATAATTTGTTCATTAAAACTTAGTACCAAATCGTAACAATTTTAGTTTTTACTCTTCGTTTTAACCGTGTACACAACAAGTTATCACACACCTAGATCTTACCCTAAACTTGGCACTTGGATTATTTGGGTTCCAGATAAAGTACCTATCAATCTCCTTGCTGGAACTAATTTTAAACTTACTGTAACACGTGATAATTACTAGCTATAGTAAGGTGAAGTTCAAGTTGATCAAATATCGGAACTTTGCAGTGTAACACTGTATTCCACGGGGAAAGTATGCCCCTTTTTGTATTTCTTGTGTATTATTTTTACAATACAATTATATTTTTTTTATATTTTGTTACACTAGAATAAAGGAAGTATCATGAATTCATGGATTGTTTTGCTATTTTGAACAAAAAGCGTAAAAGTTATTGAAAGAAATTGCATGTATGGAACTTCTTGCCGACGCCTTGCTGGTCTCGTTTTGGTGTTTTTTCTAATTTTCAAATGCTTATATCTTCCTAAAAATTCGATCTATTTTTCTCAAACTTTCACAGGCTATTATTAAGGTAGATGTCTATGCTTTGGTAAATGTATTTTTCTTACATCAGCAATTTTAAACATTGTGATAATTCAGTTGGCGGCCATGATGACAAAGGTCTTTACCCACAATAGTAGCGGTATCAATATGCTATAAAGACAAGGGCCGCCTGTGTCATTTATTTGTATATTTTAAATATATAATTTCATTGTTGTTTCTCAGATCTTCTTGCACTGCTTATGTTAATTTTCTTTATAGTAAAGGTGTTGATGTGTTTTATCAACTTTTATGATAGTTCTTTCATCCATTATTTAAACTGTCCCGTTCTTGATCTGAGGAAAGGCGCTTATTTGGAGGAGGCGCTTATTAATTACTTTTGTCCAAAGCATGGTCTAGTGGCCATGCAGAGCACGAATTGAACTAGCAACTGATGTTTGTGCAAAACCAACGCTTTCTTCTATCAGTGATAGGCCCTGCCTTTCATGAAGATTGTCACGTAACGCTCTCTCCTCGTAGTGAATTGCGTGACAAATCTACATTATTTAACTACTGTAACTAGTAGACTACTAAAGTTTATCACTACCCTCCTCGCTACCACCGTCTGTGGACAAGAAACATGTATAACCTAGCTCATTTGGAGAGGGGGTTTGGGGTAATGACAGGTTTTTAAACATCCTACTTCACCCTTCTGTCGAAATTTATTTGCTTTGATGCTGCTTCACACATTATTTCAACACCAAAACGACAGATTTCCACAGATAAACGGACGACCACAAAAAGATAAAGAGAGATAAGCCGATATTTATTAGCATACTGACCGACAGACAGACAACTAAGATGATCATGTAACGATAAGCTAAATATAACTACAGCACTTCAGAATAGTGTAAATTCTTGAGATGATTTATGTAAAAGGTTTATTTTAACTACAAAAAACGCCGGTTTTGAGTATGCTTTAGAAGTCTCAGGTATCAAGTTCGCCGTCAAAAGCACTGACGAATAGTTCGCAATAAAGCATGATGAGTCACTACAGTCTAAGCCTTTTAGCTTAGGATCTATCAAACACCACAGGCGTATAGCTAACGAATCTGTTTTCAAGAAAACTATCTCTGTTGCTAAGCACCAACGTGCTGTATGTGTAGGCGCGTTGAAGATACAACAGGGTAGCGTTAAAACGCCATTTTACGCTTGTTAAGTGGCCAGGTTGTGCGGTTTCAGTTGCAGACGTTTTATTCTCGTGCACGCAGCGAGTAAATCATCGATATTTCTTACGTAAATGGAATATCCTATTACTGATGAACTCTCTTGCTATGCTGTCAACACATGAGTAGGTACTATACTTCTAAGCTCCCGGTACCCTTTGCCAAGATGGCGTCAGGGAAAACTCTCTTGGAGCTCACAGTCTGTCAATTTCCTCTCGACTCGATCCCTACGAGCTTATCTACTATTGTGGACGATGAGTTGTTAGCTTACAGACTAGAAGCTGGTTGCTTAGGACGTTAGGTAAGCTAATGCTCGATAACAGTTACAAATAACACGCATCTGTTACCATTACGAAGTCTCCATTGTTGCATGATAGCGCCAGTTTCAATTGTTTCAAATCTCATCATAGAAAATGTAGTATTATACATATCAACGGGAAGATCGATAAATCTAAAAACTCCTCTTTAAAACGTCTAGTTGTGCACTGACGTGACGGTAGTGCGAAATCGGTTGACGTAGAAACACGTCGAGTTATGAATTCGTTTGCTGTTGAAGATTTTCCGTGATAATAGTTGTATTTTAGTTGTGTTAGCTGCATGCCTGCGCCAAGGAGAACTGGTTATTAATGCAATAGTAGACAGGAACCCAGCTTTTGACACTGATGACCTAAAACAATCGAATTCAGACCCTAGATGCTGGATAAAACTGAAATATCTAGCATACAGTACTATCAAACATTCGGACCACTAATTACACAACACTCGATTCGTGAATGCATCTATTTCATTTGATAAAGTTGTTGATGTCGTCTTTCTCGATTGGTCATTCTATTTGATCATTCATTTTGTCCTGAATTGCTCATTCCGTTCGATCATTCTATATACTACAACAATTTTGTTCGATCTCGAGTAGCTTCGTATATATTGTGTCCACTATAATTCTGCTCGAACACTATTTTTTTCTTTATTATGTATCGTAGGATATATTTATATTAATCATTTTGGCTATAGATATTCTATCTGTTATTCTGTTCTATCACTGAAACCATTTGACCATTCATCGATCATGTAACCTAACCGATCAAGTATTCCATTTAATCTCGATTCTAATTCACTAATTCTTTCAAACAATTTCGCACAATTAGTCGACTCTAATATTTACCCCATGAATTTGAGTCGATTCTATTTCTGGTCTGAAGGTTTAAGGCAAAAAACAAAAATATTATTTAGTATATGATAAACACGAATACCAAATGTCACCCACATCACAGATACAGTAACAATTGTAAAACCAACGATAAATAGTTCTGTTAATTATAATTTAAATAAAGATTATTGTTATGGTGGCTTATTTTCGATCATAAACTTCATAATATTCGTTCGTTTCACACGATCATCGCTTCGATCGAACATAACACTGATTTCTATGCAGTCTATGGAACACGAGCGTTTGTTCTGTGGAAGATAAAATCACGATTATTTATTCGATGTCAGAAACGTTGATCTTTAATGACAAGAATTTGATATTGTGACTTTATTCAATCACTATATACATACATTGAAATATGAAAGTCGATTCTACATGAATGACTACCATTTCAACAATTTTATTCCGAGCTAGTTTTAAAGAAGACTATTGAAACGCATTTGAAAACGAAATAAAAATAAAAAACAATCGATGGCCACTTGAGGTTACTTTATACATAGTTGATAATTTGCATTTGACTGTAAGTACAAACCAATTAGGGTCGCAACATCTCGAATCAACCTTGATTTATTTCCCTTAATTATTTTACTTAGTTTTCAAATTCTTGCTCTTGCATTTGCTCGTTTCATTCAATAAACATCGAATAGATTACTTCTTTCTTTCTCTCGGTCAGTCAATTCGAGTGTTTTCAAGCGAAGGGCAGAGACACTTTACCAGAGAGAGAAAAACACCAATCTATATTGTTTTGGATTTTTCTCGGATTAACTTACTTACACCTTTGTCACATATCCATTAAAAAAACATGCATAAAATTGATCAACAAAAGGCCAAACATATCTGATCGCTAATTTAATAAACAAAAACAGCCTTTGTTGTTTTGAGGGACACAGTGGACTCTACAAAGGCCAAATTTCCTCTGCCAATACCGTAATTACGCTGCATATTGATAATAAATCAGAATTGCAAATTGACGAAAAAAGGATGGCTTACGTCAGAAGGTTGATAACTTTATCAGCGTTAACAACCGTGTTGTACGCTCGAGGTTAAAGGAATATTCATAGATTCTTCATTAGAAATACTGCAACAGAAGATATGCGATAAAAAAAATACACACAACAAAGCTGGACTTACGGTGAGTCGAGTAGCTCAACTTCACCTATCAACAATCTGATGGGAATTGCATTTAATTTAGTACTGTATTTTTCAGTTTACAACGTTTATAATTTTGGTCTTACTATGTGATGAGTTCGGGGTATTTGTGTATATGGCAGTTCAGCTAGGCACATACATACCACGACAATTGCTGCTTTGAATTTCACAATTTTACTGTGGTTTAATGAACAATATATCAATATACAGACTTCGGCTATTATTCAATCAAACCTTGCTATTTTTACCTTTTTTTGCGATAATCGACTTTCTGCGGATTGAAATGATCCGATATAATTAAGAGCAAAAGTTACTCCAGTTCGGTCGATAGTCTAGATACTTCGAAATGTTTTGTTAATTTGCATCGAAAAAAAAACCCTTTATTATGAAACCGCGCGTGAACTCTGTACATTTTATAATAGTAGCGACTTCATTCATAGTTGGACATATATCTGTAGATGCTATTAGAATAATTACTCTCGACATTTGAGCGATGTATGTTCAGCTGACGGGAAAGATGTTAATTGCTTTTCTTTAATCAGTATGAAAGTGAAGAACTTTTCGTATCTTGTTTCGACCTACTTGTATACTTTAAAAAAATACTTTCATGCTTACATCCGGGGGGGGGGGGGGGGGGGTGACTTTCTTGAAAAGTGGGTAAGATACTGGACGGACCTTTGATCGGGTCGAAAAAGGCGTACCTTGAACGTCTCTAGTCCACTCGATCTGTACCGGCTTTTAGGATCGGATTTTTCGTTGTAGGAGCCACATAACTATGTAAATTGTCCGAAAAACAGCATATTTCATGCAACCAAGTAAATGTTTCGCGATTTTGAATACAAAATAATAATAACAGATTGGATGTGGCAGTACCTTTTAGGGTTCGAAATCAGCATCTCAGTTTATGCGAACCTTTTATGGTCCTTTTCAAAACCGTCCATTGAGCACCCTTACCCACTTCTCAAGGGAGTCCCCCAGGGACTTACTTACCTACCTACTTACATACCTATTTTGTTTGATTGCCAGTTTGATTACTGATTTGCTGATATTCAAGCGAGCAGACAAACTTTTAAGACTGACTTACCTATAACATTCTACAGTCAGTTGCAAAATTACTCCTCTCCCTGCATCAATGTTGCATAACACTATTGTGTTTTCGGTATGGAAAGAAACGTCAGACAACTTGATTTTGGGAGAGATGCGTCTAGTTGAAAAGTAGTTTCTACAAAAACGAGAAAAGTTGCACTATGTTTATTCTTACTTCTTACTAGTTTGCTTGCTCACATAAAAGCTTTCTTCAGCTTACTCATTCAGTACCTAACTATCCTTTCATGATAACTTGCACTTGTCTAAGTACCTTCCTTTTTTATGAAAAGTGGGTCATTAGAAGGCACGGCGGAAGATTTTGAACACCCTAAACGGAACATAAATCAATTGGGATGCTGATTTTAGATCGTCAAATGTTTTTTTTATCCGGGTGATTATAGGCCTATTACAATAAATCAGGTCCTTAAAGGTATGCTGCTAGCCGGCCGAGACCCTTAAAGGTACACGAAAGTCTCATTTTAAACCCTAAAAGGAGTTCCTTACGGGGTAACCCATTGTTTTGTAAATTTTCTGTTGGTCGGTAATGATCATTTCACACTTTCTTTACTTTCCATTAATTTTTTACTCTTTCAATAGTTTTTTTGATGCCTAGCTAAACATTTTTACGGAATGACTATATTTCTATGTGACTGCAAAGCTTCAGGGACCGTTAATAGCATAAGAATCACAAAAAATAAACAAACAAACAAACAAACATGTATAAATACATAAATAAATTAAAATAAATAAATAAATAAATAAATAAATAAATAAATAAATAAATAAATAAATAAATAAATAAATCAATCAATCAATCAATCAATCAATCAATCAATCAATCAATCAATCAATAAATGAATGAATGAATGAATGAATGAATGAATGAATGAATGAATGAATGAATGAATGAATGAATAAAGAAAGATAGAAAGAAAAAAAGAAATAAACAAACAAATAAAGAAAGATAAAGCAAAAGAGAAAAGTCAATTCAAATAAGAGGATCCTCGCATGACCTAGCTTCGATTTTAGGAGCCGGATCCACTTGGCTTATTGCCTTTATATTCTATTTAATTAGTTATTCATTTGGCTGTGCTCTCTAACTGCTTGACAAGCGGTCATTACATCAGTGAAAATACTATTATTATATTTTGCTATACATTGACTCTTGTCGTACTGTATTTAACACTTCAACATTCATTTTATCATAAAAGTCACGTAAAGAAAAAGAAAAATATCCAGGAAATTAGTCACAAGATGTCTAAAACATCAACTTAAAGCTGATTTATTTCGTATCTTATTAGATGTTTATATGTCTGGCTTTCACGTTGTAATATAAAATGTAAATTTCAATTTGTTTTCCAAAAACAAGTCTGTGAAAATTTGTTTTGTTTTGGTTTTAGTGCCAAGAAAACAGCATTTAAAAATATTTTTTTGTTATTGAAAACGACCAAAATTGTGAATTACTTTTTATCACAAACAGTTTTGTTGGTATATGTTGTTATTGAGAAAGATCAAGATTGTACTTACTGAATTGTATTGTAAACATGTTTAATATTTACTCTTATTTCTAACTCGAGATGAAAAAAAAAGATAATTACAAAATCATTTTTTAATTTTGTTTGTCTTCTTTTTGTTATCAAACAAAAAGACGCCAAGAGCCTAAATAAGCCTTTATTTTTATATCGAGCAATATTTTTTTCCGCAAAACCGTTATTTGATTTCCAATCAATTTGTTCTATTCCTTGGTTACGAAACGCTTGTTATTATGAAAGGAAAGCGTCAAACTGCCATATTTACAAAACGTTGTTTTTCATTTACACCTCGAAGCAGTGATTAAAATAAGTAGAGTTGGATTAACTCCAAGAAGTAACGATCACCATGGTAATCGAGTGGATTTGAAAAAGAAAATTAATATATTTTTATCATAACGTTCAGATAAATAATTTTAATTATTACGGTATATGTCAGAGATAATTGAGTATCTAATTATCAAAAAAGAGAAACAAAAAGGAGAGAAGGGAAGGGAATAGAAATGGATTACAAATAGCAAGTTTTGAATAGCACATTGCATAATGGTGTGGTTAAAGTACAAGATTCGTGCAAAACAAGAATAAATAATTAACGTAATTTAAATATATTCATTTGATAATCTGTCGGTGCTAATAAGCAAATTCGAAACAATGACATTATACAAAAGGTGTTATGGTTGCGTTTTCAGGGTTAGCGCGAATATGAGCCCACTCACCACAAAACCGTGTAAATGGTTTTGCATTTTGAAAACAATTTTGCCACCATGTACTTGGGCTAGTAAGATTTATTGCTAATGATAAACCATAATCAAACAATAAGTGCATGCATAATTAATATAAAGAATGATTAGGAAGCCCATTGTTTTATGTCTTTGTTCGTTTTTGAGGTTGAACCGGTCTTGACCCTGCACAGGTTTTTATTTATGCTCATTCCAAATTGTGAAATAAGTAGACATCAACTTTGTCTATGATATTATAGTAAGGATTATTCAATTTGTTTGTATCAATTATTAGGCATTTGTAGCCAGCAGCCAAAAGAACGATTTTGATCTGTTGACTCAACCATATATAACAAGGGTAAAACAAAAGTGAAACAAAAGATTGTGCATGGTCATGCTTGATAAAAGTGTATAATAACATAGAACAAGAGTTTCCAAGCCATTTCACTCTATCAACTATGGTGCATTCATATGTGAATGTGATTTCTTTTGGCAATTATAAATTGCTCATGCTTGTCCCTGGAGGGAGGTAAACAACATTGGTCTACCCTAGGTTTTTGGTGTGATTTTCATTTTAGTCTGTACAATTAATAGATGGCATTTAAATGACGCAGATGCACATAGTGTTTTAAGAATATTGTCGAGTATCCGTCAATGGATATGAAAAATTGCTCAATCGAGTCACTTCAATACATAAATCAAAAGCGCATAATTGTTTATATATGAACTCAGTGAATGAATGAATGAATGAATGAATAATTCAATCAATCAATCAACCAATCAATCAATCAATCAATCAATCAATCAATCAATCAATCAAACAATCATTCAAGCAATCAATTACTTAATCAATCATTAATTTAATCAGTTATTCAATCCATTGATGATTAATTAATAAATCAATGAGTTCATCCAGTCAGTCAGTCAATCAACTAATTATTTAATCAATCAATCATTAAATCAATCAATTATTCAATCATTCAATTATCCAATCAATTAATTATAAATCAATCAATCAGTTCAGTCAGTTAGTCAGACAAACATGAAAATCGATCAATCAATCAGTCATGCACGCAAACGAACGATCTATCGAGCGTTACGTTTTAAGCATAGATAGTCAACTGAAGGCGCAAACAAAATAGTCATACACCACGTGACTAAGTAGACCTTTATGACTCATATGCTGTCATCTACTTTCGTGTTTACATGAAAGTTGTGGGCGTTTTCTATATTACTCTCTAATCTGTTTTTTTTTATCGAATCATGAAATTTCAATAAAAAAGAGAGAAAAAAAAAAGAAAAAAAAACAAGAACAGACATGATGAATAATGGCAAGTTCGTTTGCACTTTACTAAACAACTTAATAGGATCGCTATCTTGTTATTATCATCATCACAATCGTCATTATTATTTCATTTCTCTACATTCACATCCCATAATACGTTCAGATTTTTTAAGCATATTATGGTTATTGTGAAAGTGGTGAATAGGACTGAAGATCGTATCGTGTCAAATATATATATGAGTCGTGGCTGCTTAAAAATGGTATAAGGGTTTCTGAACTGAGAAATATTGACTAAAAAAGTGAACAACGAAAATAAAAATGTGAGTCAAAGGGGTCTCAAGCAGCTAAGTTATCACGACTCATATATTTAAAGTGCCCCTAAACACTATCACGAAAACTTGTGAATTAAAATTTTTTGTCGCTAAAATTGCTTCTGTGAAAAAATTTTTCATTTTCATTAAAATGCGATTTTTTTATGGCCTGTCAAAGTTTGATAAATTAGCCTTTTTATTGTGCCATGGCCGTGATTTGTCTGTGACGTCATCCCAGGCCAACAAACAATCTGGTCACTTTGACAAACTCGCTGAACTGCAAAAAATATAAAATATTCTGTTTAGTCGTCACAAATTTAGAGTTATATATGCACTATTGTTGCTTGTTGCTAGAATGTTTACTGTAGTTCTGCTACCAGGCAACGTAGCTTGGCCTGGGATGACGTCACACATCGTAGACACACCCAAAAAGAGACTGGGTACGAGGCGTATTTTTCGTCTTTTTTGTTCAAAAAAATAACATAAATATTTTTCCAAAAACGTTCAAAGTTTCATAGAATGTTTAAAATGTTCTAAAGAATGGATTAAACAAAAAAACTCGTAGTGTTTAGGTGCACTTTAAGTCTGTTTGTCACCTTCAACATCATTGTCATCACCATCATCACGCTTTATTATTTTGATTATTATCACCATATCATCATCCCCATTACTCGCTCACCACAATTATTGTCCATATCAATATCACTCAGACTTTTACAGATGGCAAAATCGTTTTCTTAATAATGAGCTTTAGAGCGACTGTGGTCTCATTATGCCTCCCCTTCGCCTCCTCTCTTTATGTCATTAGTCTGGTATAATCAGTATATCATTATGAGGCAATAGTTGTGAGGCATTTGTGAGTCATAGGAAGCGAACAATAATTACAATAGTTACAGCCAAACTTGTTGTATTGTGACCCGCCGTAACCGTCAATCAATTTCATACCGCGGAGTTTTTCTCTAACAAAAAAAAAAACTTAATAATTCTTCAAAAAAGGATCAAAATATAATATTTACATAAATTTCTTCATTAAAAATGTAGAAACCCTGTATATGGGTTTAAAAAATAAAACAAAACCAGGGGCCGTGCAACGTATTTTGGATTGTGGGAGGGGGGGGGGGGGGGGGGGCGATCGCCAAAGCCGTTATATCTACCCCAGAAAATTTTGAAAATATAACTCTCACGGAATAGCGATTTCCGGCGTTCTGAGAAGCATTGAGAACACAAAAGGCATCAAATATTTACATTTACAAATAAAGTTTCTACAAATACCAAAATGGCGGAAGAATTTTTTTTTTTTTGGGGGGGGGGGGGGGGGGGGTGGGGTATGGTCCTTCAGCCCCCCCTCTCGCGCGGCCCTTGAAAATTATTCTATTCTATATGCACTATTAGAAATTTCAACATCATTGTGCAATTGTTTAATGGTTCTTGACCTTCTGAGGCATATAGCACTGCTGATCAAAGGTGCAGAGGTTTAAAGGTTTTTATTTCCACAAATTACATAAAGTTACTTAAAATATAGTTACAAGTTTGATGTGGAGGATGCAAGAGAACAACCATAGGGGTTAAATCAACTCTTGCAATCTAACTAGAATGAGAGGCAGTTTAACTCTGAGGCAATGTATGATTTCACTGTATTCTAGATTCTTTTTCTTGGCAATTTTACAAGCTAACTCTGTGATAAAACGTTCTGCCTCTCTTCTGTAAGTGGTTAATTTGAAATAATCTCTGCCACTGAAAATGTTTGATGGTCCAAAAAAGACAACACTAAACGAAGTCATAAAATGGAAGAGTAATATGCGCAAAATGTGATAATCAAGCACCAGAATATCATGACGTTTCTAAATTATCCCCTCAGGCTAACTAGCAAACGTAATACATTATATAGGATACTTGGCTATATTTACGGAACATACTTAATATCGACGAACCTATGTGTAAACGTCAACACTAATTCAGTTTAAGGAAACATTCTTACTACTGTAAAATCTGAGTATAGTGTGACACTTGAGTTGCTAACCTTGCAACCAGTAGATATGGTTACATCAAGTAAAGTGTTCCCTTTTTTGAAATAACAGCTATCGTGATCTTGACGTGCGTGGGTGTTTCTCAAGGTACTATTTTTGGTCCACTGTCAAAGCCATTTAAGCTTGATCATTTGGCTTAAATCGGTACGGAAGTTATAACTCGCCATTGAGACAGGTAAGATTGATATTACTTTCGCTATTCGATCGAATCTTTCTTTAGTTTATCTGCGAGTTTGTAGATTTAGCGGTTGAAGCACAGAAATATTGCTTGTGACTAGTCTTAGATTGTTACAACAAGACGAGTTTTCATACCTCTTTGTTAGAATTCTTATCGATAAAGAGATAATACACTATGCTTTTTTTGACGACCGTGTCCGATGATTTATCTGCACTTGCTCGTACTGCGGATTTTAGAACTATACAGTTTCTAATTATTTTTTATTTTTATAAAAAAACGAGTAGTTACTTATGAAATATTGATTTTGTTGATAGTCGCGTGTTGTATTCGCTAAGATCTAGAATTTATTTTCATCATGTTCATTATAAGTTTGTTTGATGTTTTGACAAACAATGATTCAACGGTATAATTAGCGTTTTATTTTGCAGAATGTCTTTACAGTGATTTTATTAAATGACGGCCTGTTTTTTTTTTTTTTTTTTTTTTGTTTTTTTTTTTTTTTTTTTTTGTTGGACAATAACACTTTCAAATTTTAAAGGAGGTAAATTTTACTCAAAAGGTATCCTGCTACTGTACTCAATAGCATTCAATACCTTATGATAATCAAGCTATCTTTTTTAGCTTTAGTTTGCTCAATTTAAATCATTTCACTACAGCTGTCGGAGTAAGAGTACTATTGTGTAATAAGTATAAAACTGCATCAGATAAAGTACCGTCGATACTTGTCAGTCTAACCCTTTACAAATCTAGTTAATGTTTTTTTTTTATGAATCTAAGATTGTAAGATTCTAAATATAATGATAATTGACTGGCTTTGCGCACAGGAAACAGTTCACTTCAATTGTAAATTATCAACTAACAATTCTGATATGAATGAGCACAAAACAGCCGAACATAGTTTTCATTTAATCAAAAACTATTTATAGAAAAAGCATGCACTAACGATCATCCAATTACGTTTAGCATCGTTATATATTGTCATTTGTATAATGATGTCTTTAGCTATAACTGCAGAAAGCTTTACGCGCTTTGTTTTGTAATATTATCAATAATTTTCTGCTTATAAGCAAAGGATTAAAATCTGACATCACATGCAGGCATTTTCGATTTCTTCAAACAGCTGAACAATTCTCCTCGTTTTAGCAATGCAACCAGGAAAAGTTCTGCGAAAGAAATTATCATTTCCATATAATTAATGCATCATCATTATGCGTCACTATCCACTCTACCGTCACTAACATCGAAAAAAACTGATGAATTCATTCTGTACGTACGCGAATAAATCCAAGATGGTGGATGATAGCAGATATTTGCAGCATGGACAAACTTAGTACATCTTAGTTAGTTTTTTTTCACGGTACTGCTTTTACAGGTGTACGTCAATGTCATACTTTCACCTACGTGATCATTAGATGTACTTAATGCATCTATTTCTCCAGTAAATTTACTTCACTTAACCTGATGAATGACAGTTCAAAGACAGGCCTGATATTCACTTCCTTTGCTGGGATTTTGTCGGTTCTGGGTTTTGATTGAGTTTTTGAAGTATCTTAGAAAAGGTATCAGTTATCTAAATTGCTTGTGTCTTTTTTTAGATGGAGTTTGCTTGTTAAGTGAAGTTGGTTGTTTTTATAACTCCGACAAGGGACTAACGCTCGAAACGTCCGTCTCTCTGTACAATGTTAAAAACAACCCACCTCTTACAACTGTTTTATGTTAGCGTGTATGTTTGGTCATTGCAAGGGTCGGGTCGTCTGTCTGTTGTTTTGCAGGTCAGTGCACGTGTTTGATTATGTTTATTTGTATTCTTGGTTGTTTGTTCGTGAGTCTGCCTGTTCAGTCTTATATTCATTGCTTTGCATGCCGGCATTCATCTGTAGTCATCTGTATGGTTGCGCCGAAGCAAGGCAGCGATCCCAATTGCCCTATTTCAGTATGACGTCACATCAAAACAAATCTATTGTTTCAACGCTAAGAATCATGGTCGCTAAAGGGGATACAGCATGTTTAATTCAATCAAAAATAGGCTAAAAATCTATTTGTAATAAAAGAACAAAATATACGTTGAAGTGCAAAGCAAAATGTGCCAGACGAAAACTATTTAGCCCGAATTAGGTCTGTTCTTATTCATGTGAACAAACCATGACGTCATAGTAAAATAGGGTAATTCAGTATATATACAATGACAGAAAAAAAAGATTTGATTGAATATCATGGTTTCCGCAAAATGACCAGGGGACTGCAAAGATACCAAAATTGAACCAGGTGTTTGGAACGAGGCAACCACAATGCAGTTCGGCCTTAGAATATAAAAGATCTTCACCTCGTGTGTACTTTACACACATAACATCGCAACAATGTTATAATTATCAATCTTTATTCTTGGACATGATTGATAACACTAATTGAATTTATTATGAATTTGGGAGTAGAATTTACCGTATTTGAAATAAGTTGGATTGAAACCTTGAATCCGATCAGCAACTTACGATTTGACTCAAATTTAATATTAAACCGATCTAATAGAATATCAAATATAGCAGAGAAATCGAGTGAAATAAGTTTTGCACATGAACACATTTTGCGTGACGTCACACCTGTTTGTTTGATGCTGTTCAAGAGTACTTTATCTACCGTTCATCTTAGGGTTTGGCTTCTTGTATGTTTGTTTTTCAGTTAGTTTAGCCTCAATTTTCAGTAGTCGGAGTTTCGTGAGCCAGCGATACAAGGGGGAGGGTATTGCGAGAACATGAAACTCCGACGGCTGAAAACTGAGCATACCTGTTTCTCGACTTGCTTATATTATAAAAAATCTATAAATAATGATTGTGATTGACATCTCCAAAGAAAAGTGTCAAATAACAATCTGAACGCGCTACATTAAGACTTCCTTTTCACGGTTTTCAAACACTTTCCAATCAGTGCGAAGGATATGTTGCTGCCAATCCTCAAGTTTAGGTGGTATATTCAATTAATATTACTTAAGATTATTTATATTTTTTGCAATGAGAGATCCGATTCAACAACCTTGATTATCAATATATTTGAAGATAATGATTATGTGGTAACAGCAACCATTAAACAAATAAACGAACGAACAAAAGAACGAACGAACAAATACACAAACAAACAAACAAACACAGCAGAACACAAACAAACGCCAAACGAACACACACAAAAAAAACATAAGAAAAAACACTGAAAAACACACGCAAATGACATACATAAAACAAACAAACAAACACGCAAATAAAAATACTGATAAAAAGGGAAAAACACATAAAAAATTGAAATTTCAGTTTCCCTAAAATCTGATAATCAATGATTGAAAAAAAAACATTTCTGTTTTTTTCTTATATGCGTAAAATAGTGTGATTTTCTTTTTAACATAGAAGTCTATTTATCTACGCGTATAGCAATTATTTTAAATGTTGTTAAATCAGCAAAAATTTCAAGTTCTATTCCAATCACACTGTGACGGCATCAACATTAAGCCTGGTTTCCATATAATCGCAAATGATCGAGAACGGTCGCAAACGATTTGCGATCCTACGACCGTTTTTAAACGATTTCGATCGCGATCACATATAGATCAAAAACGGCAGTAGGATCGAGAACCATTGGTTATCCTACAATCAAAAATTTTTTTCATCGCTTGAGACTGTTCTCGATTATATGGAAACCAGGCTTGAAACAGCCCAAAATCAACACACACTTTTTCGACACACAATTTTTCGACGTGTTTAAATGCCGTTGGTGATTTTCAGTTTCGTTTCTAATTGTGATAAATGATCAGCCTTATTTCTTACGTTGAAATCTAGACATATAGGAATCGAAATATTGCTTGTGAATATTGTCGCGGTCTTCTTCAAAATACGACCATACATTTATTTTAATTGTAGGGTGAGATCCGGTTGTAATTTGCATGTTTTTACGCCGACACAGGCCAAACAAGATTTGTCCGTAGATAACTCTTCTGTTTATTATAAAATCAAATCACAGTTGATATTGAGTAGTGGATTTTTCCAATAACGTATTTCAACACACGTTCGTTCTTAATAGAAGAACCGAGTACGCAGAGATCCAATCGAATGGAATATATATGGAAGACAATAAGTACTGTCACACTGAAAAACCCTCAGGGATATACCATTGTGACGATTCACGATTTCAAATTCCTAATCGATGGAAGGAAGACTTTCAAGTTCCGTGAAATCGGGAGAATATGCATTGTTGTGATAAGTAGTTTTTATGGCATAAGATTTGTAGGTGCATTTTTATTTAATTAATATTTTAAGACCCATAATGAACGAGTGGACAGAGAGGAATAATATGCGACGCAGTGATGCTGTTATATTAATCTGTTTATGGGGAGTGAATGACCTGTATAGTTTTGAATAAAACATAGCAAAAACAGTGTCGATGTTTGGTGTAATAAAACGTCAAACGATGAGACCGCTCGCAGTTCAACCTGTTTTGTAATTTACAAATAAATATTTAAACAAAAAAACATGTTTTTTTCTGTGACTCGACAGTGACTTGTCAAAAATTAACGATATACAGTGGATGTCCATCAGATTAAAAAACAACTATACTGTCTTCATTTAGCGTTCGATTCGACTCATCCCCTTACTGTCGTGGCATCCGTTCTAGTCCGGATTTCGCTCCAAATAGAATGATTTAATTTACGTGTTAGTTTATTAATGCGTTGGGTTAAAGTTTGAATACATGTATAAAGTGAGCTCTTAATTAAATCTTGACTATAGACATTCGCAGCTACGCAAGTGAAAGAGAACAATAGTATCAATGAATGACTTGTGTTTTCGGGTGATAAAAGTCGGTGATAAAGCTGAGGTAGGCTGTGAAATTATTATATACTGTCACGCTGGCTTGACAATAGGCTTAAAGTTATCCTTCAACATACTTTAGACGTTTTGTAAGTCTGCTCGACTGATGAGCTACTTTCACAGGAAAAAAATCTCTCCTTAACAAACGTAGCGTTTAGTGGAAATTCCTCTCAGACTGAGTGGGTATTTGGAGAACATTTTGACTCTTGGATACCCTGACAGCTGGGCACAGTTTTTAGAATGAGATCCACACGTATGATAATTATCCTGACTGTTTGTTTGGACTTCAAATGCAAATGTTAACTGCGATAGAGTCAGTTCAGTTGCTCAGTTAGGAGTAGTATATGGAACTAGCTTTGACTTTGACTGGTGATCGATTTACATGCTCTACTATGTTAATCTGTAGGCCATAGCAGTACATAGGAGTATTTCTACACAACCAATATCACGGTAATTACTTCAACATCTTTTAGGCGATATCGGTAGTTGTCAATAGCGGCAAAGCAGCAATTTTCGACGCCAGATTTGAGCTTTCTGTATGTAGTGATTACACTGTTTATCATACACTTGTTTTGTGTAAATAACTCGTTTGCATTACCACGATTTTGAATAGTTTAACTAACGTTTAAATATCGATCTATTTTCAGGTCTGAGCTGACTGAATTGAGAAGAAATTATTATTCCGGTTGAGTGGTTTATTGTCAAACAGCAGTCGACTTTCTGATCGACTGACCACGACCAGCTATGGCCGTTAAAGAACTTGTCAAATATGTTGGATTTGTGGTAATTCTGGCTGCGATCATGGCACGAAACGTCCATGCAGTTGTACAAGACCACCTTGTAAACCTCAAATCAGCCGGTGATATTAAAGTAGGTTACGTAGAGGAGCTATGTAAAGCCACAGCGAACTCATCGTGTTCTGATATCAATATCGATGCATTGTTAAAGGTTGAGGCTATTCTCTACGCTGTAAACAACGCAAACAAACGAGCCAAGGATAATGGATTAAATATTACTTTAGGCTATGACATTTGGGATTCTAACTGGCATGGGGAATATGATTCAATGTTTAAATTAATCGACGCTTCGGAGAAAACCAAGTCGCCTATCGTAGTGGTTGGCGACCCAACTTATAATAGTCTGTTGCTATTGCTCAGTCGTCAGAGCATAACGCACATCAGCTGCAGCTCTTCTTCTCTTAAACGTAACAATATGCAACCGGAACTCTCTGAGAGAGTATTCCGTGTACAGCCTACAGATCGAGAGAACATTAAAGCCATTCTAAGCGTTACTTCTAGTAATAAATGGAGCTATGTGGGAGTAGTGATGGATGAGGGAGCTGAAAGTCTACACTCTATATTAAGAACAGAAGCAGCGTTTGAAAACATTTGTATTGGTAATACTTATAGACTGCCTGATGACGCCGATCAACAACAAGTCTCAAATTTCCTCAAGACTCTAAACTCACAGAAAAACTTTTCAGTAATCGTAGCATTCACATCAAATGAATTAACTAAAATGATATTAAACGAAGCATCTAGGAAACGAGTCCACGACCTGACATGGATAACTGGTCAGCGTTCATGGCCAAGTACTAAGCCTATTCCTCTACCCAACTCTGCCTCACAGGGCATGTTTAGTATCGTAGCTCGCCGTACCACTCCTGGTTTCGTGGATCATCTGCGTAGCTTGTATTCAAGAAGTCAGAAGATTGAAAATATCTGGCTGCGTCAAGCTGCTGCTAAGGATGGAACTCCAGCCAATATCACGGCGGCATGTAACTACGATGCTGACCCTATGTGTGGTATGGACGCGAAAAAACTTAAAGCTGTTGTCGATAGAATGATCGAAGTAGTAAGTGATGCTGGCTGTACTATTGATGCTGTCACAACAGCGGCACGTGCGTTAGAACGTCAAAAACGTTGTCAAGATTCTTCCGAATGTAATGAGGGCACTAAGACTTTCAATGACTTTGTGCGACAAGTTGACTTCACTAACTCGTTGACGAGTAGTAAACTAAGCTTTACGGCAGCTCGCACTCTTAACTCAACACGCTTCCACGTGTATAACTATCAACAAAACTACAGTAGAATTACCACAGATCTTAACAAGAACCTTAAAGCTGTCGATGTGGGTTCCTATTTCTCGTCATCTAAGGAAACACCCGAGTTAAAAATATCCGAAAGCAGGATTGAATGGCATGGGGGACTCAAAGGAGCACCTAAATCTCGCTGTCATAAAGAGTGCGGCCCAAGTTCATACAGACATTTGAAACAAAAACGTTCTGGTGCGGAATGCTGCTGGGAATGTAGACAATGCCCTGAAGGACAATATTCTGATGGCACGGACATGTTAAAATGTAAGACTTGCCCTGAAACACATCGCCCCAGCGTGAAGCAAACTGAGTGTATTCCGTACTTAGAAGACTACGTGCACTGGAACGATGGTGGCAGCGTGTTCATCTTGTTCCTGATGGTAATAAGCCTGCTCTTTAGTATTTACGTTGCCGTAGTGTTATTCAGAAACTCTGAGACACCTATTGTACGTAGGGCCAAGAGTGGTGTACTGTGTTTACTGCCTTTTGTTATCCTTCTATTCCTGCTGCCTATCCCACTGATTGGTAGACCTACCGAGTCTTCCTGTGAAGGGTATCGTGTGTTCTTCCTGGTCGCTTTGGGTGTACCTTTAAGCGTACTGATCGCCAAGTCTCATTTCTTCGACAATCACTGTCAATACAAGAGTGAGAACGGTGATTCGTGCTGGACACCAAGGCTCAGCATCGCGTGTTTTTTTATCTTACTACACGTGCTACTTGCAGTGATTCTAGGGCTTACTATTCCAGCTAAAGTCATCCGTCTACCAACAGACGATCCTTATACCGTTTTCCTGGAATGTTCTTACCATTCTAACTGGGAATTTGAAATAGTGGTTTTCTTCCATTTTGTATTGGCTGTGATTGTGTCAATATTATCTGTGAATGAGGTGATTACTGAGGAAAACAATAACGAAGTAAGGTGGATTTCTCTAGCGATGTTCAATTGGTATGCTCTTACATTTTTCTACATAATGTTCATGTTTGGAATACATTTCCATGCCAAGATAATCATGCTTAGTCTGGTTTGCATACTCCACGCTGTAAACCTCTTTGTCTTTCTGTATGTCCCAAAATGGTTCATTGCTGTATTTAGACCTGAGAAAAACCGATCGGATGTCTCACCATGGACTGATTATATCAAAACACAAGAAAAAGTCTCTGAAAGGTTGTCGGCTCCCGAAGGATCTCCGATCGTGACTCGGAAAGGCAAAGAAGGCGAATCGAACGAATCCAAAGGGTTGATGACTGACACTGATATTTAAGAGCTAGTATGTAATAGTGATAATAATCAACACAACATGCTGATCGATATTTAAGAGATAGTATGTACAGCGATTAGAATCGAAAAAAAGAACATGCTTTACAAAGATAGCGAGTGTTCACAAGTAGACTCCAAAGTAGACTTTCTATTGGAATCTACGAGACAATGTATCTAGCAAATGAACAAGGATTTTGATACCCTTTCAAATTAGTTAACTGTTTTACAATTTGTACGTTTCGCAAGGAAATCGTGCGCTACTTCAGTAATGTAGCTACTGAATTACGATTGTGCTGTCACGTGCTTGAAATAAGCTCTTTTGATTAGTCAAATGTGACTATTTGGGCTATTTGTTTATTTCCATCGCGTGACATAATGATCTACCATTTTTATAATGGCGTTATTTTACTATAACAAACTTTCAGAATTCTTTGATAATTTCCTTTCACATGCATTTACATTTTGAATTTAGGTAATTCCGTTGCAAACGAAAGAAGGCAAAGCATTCTGGCAGTTATTCTAATGACGTCATCATGCAAAAGGCCTATTAGAGGACTTTTTAATCTCATGATATAAAACTATGGTGAGTCTAGTGTGACTTATTTATAAATGTCACGTAATCAACTTGAAAATAATGCGCTACATGTCCAAACTTTGTGTAACAATTTTCTACCTTCTGATTGGCCGACCTGTTGCCTCGTTTTTCAATAAAAAAAGCCAAATGGCTAAAATCAATACTGCGCGACGAAATTTTGTGACAATTTTCTAGCGTACGGTTTGTCAAAATGTCATCATATTTTGAATGTATTCAACCCCTTCAGTCACTGCATTACTGCGTGACATTTCCAATTTTTTGTGTGACAGTTTTGCAGCAACTGATTTGTCGATTAGTCGTCACGTTTCAAATACAAATAAGCTGATTGGTCAATAACTTGTGGTGTAGATTAGTAACGGTAGCTGTTGGTGATAAGTTCTCAACCTAGCCGACCACCTGTCCGTAGAAATACGGTTATCAAAGATGATAAGCTATGTATAGGATATAAAGATTAACGTCCATTAACTACGTTATTAACGCTGCGAATGACTCTAGAATCGTGCAATATTAATCCAAGTACAATATTACTACAAAAAAGTAAAATTAAAAAAAAATTGTCTGTGTGTTTGATTTTTATCTGTTTTGGCGGTTATTCTTTGCTGTTCATTTGGAAATGTTTTTATATTATTGATTCCATTATTTTAGTTCTAGTAATATTTTTCCAAAGAATGTACATTTTGACTTCAACATTATCGTTATTACTTTAATTTAATAAATTGAAATTGGTGATTTTCATTGTTTAAAATCACTTATTGCTTTATTCGCCGGTATTATATTGAAAAGTGGACTGGGCAACAGTCTTCAAAAACTATGCATTGCCCTAAAAAAAACGCATACTTGTGGAAAGGAAATGCAGTAATACAAATATCGAGAAACTGCTCGGTAAGCCCATAAGGTGTAGTGCACATGCTCAAGTCGGACGTGACGGCTCGGCGCAACGCGTCGGAATAGAACGTGAGTAAATTTTGTTGTTTTTTGGCATTCTTTTTATAAAAAAGACTTCAAGCTAGTAGACTTACTGACAATAGGAATTAGGTTCTTACAATCGACGAAAATCACCAAGAAAGTTATTTTGCGGTTTTATAGGACAAAACCATGGATTTCAGCTCTCCAGTGAGCAAATATTTTTGTTTTGTTTTGTCCTTCAGATGGGGCTGCTTTGACGTCACATGCAATGAATTTATAGTCATAAGCGTGTGTAACACGCGAGCGTCTGCTTGAAATCGTGATAGTTTTCCCATTAATACCATAATTGTACTTTGGGATTGGGCGAGTATGGTTGAAAGCTCGGGCTTATCTGGTAACACTATTTTGGCTCAATATACTAACTTGTATCCTTGATGTAATGCCAACCAACAAAACTCTGAACTCAATTAATTGTAATAAACTTTGACATTCACACATACAGAATTTGTACTGTTTTTATATTAAAAAAATATCTTCGTAATTGCACACATATAATATAATATCCGAATGGTTTTACGTACAAACACGAAAACAATGTAACACCTTGCCCACCTCTCTCTAGTCACAGCCCCAAACCTTTTAAAATTAAAATGCCTATATCTAGCAGATTTTTAGATATTTGAAATTATCTAAATTATTACTCGAAATTATGATTGCTAAAATTACTGTTTCAGAAGTATACCATCAAAAAAACTCATTGCCCATATAAATACGACATGCTAATTGTTTGAGCAAGTGTAATGGTAAATTACAAAAAAGAAATAGCTGTCACAAACGGTTGGGTTTGTTCACATAACACGAAAAAATGAGCCCTTGTTTTAAACTTACAAAGAAAAAAGTCATCGCAATCAATGAGACATTTACAAATATTTTCTTATTTTTCAAAAGTTACCGAAAAAAATGCCGTACAGAGGCCCTGAAAGCTCCTTGGCAAAGTAAGAAAGTTAATTAGTATTTTGTGGTTATTTTCGTAGTTTCAGCTGTCAAAATAAAGCCACATCTTTCAGATTCTTTTATTCTCTTTCCCTGCTGGTATTCTTTGAAAACGTGTCAAAAATCCTCAATTGGTATATTCACAAATGATCTTTTTCACATCAAAATGTACAGCAGTTTTTTTTATATCAAAATATATTGAAAAGGAACAGAAGTGAAAGGATTTTAGTGTGGTTTCAAAATCAATATTAATGTTAGTAAAATTAAAAAGTCATGTTTGTTTCCGGGTGCCATCTTGATGACGTCATACTCTTATTTCATAGCCACAATAATGACGAAACAAGATTTAATCTTTCCGCCTTTTTGCTGCAGAAACGAGCTTTTAAATTAGTATTACATCTTATTATGTCATTACTATATTGCCTACAGGCGAATATGTGTGTGAAATATTGTTATTTGAAAGGGAATGTTCTACGAACAATATTTGAAATTGAGTATTAATTCACGAACACACAAAAACTGAAAAAACAGCAAACAACCAAATAAGCAAATAAACAAACAAACGAACAAAACAGCCAGCCAACCAACCAAACAAACAAACAAACAACTAACCAAAGAATCAAATAAAAAAACAAACGAATAAAACAGCCAACCAACCAGCTAACCAAACAAACAAACAAGCAAGCGAGCGAGCAAGCAAGCAACCAAGCAACCAAGCAACCAAGCAACCAAGCAACCAAGCAACCAAGCAACCAAGCAAACAAGCAAGCAAGCAGGCGAGCAAGCAAGCAAGCAAGCAAGCAAGCAAACAAACAAAGAAGGAAACAAAGAAGGAAAACGAAAAAGGGAAACAATCACTTCATCGCAGCAAAACTTAAATTTCGGGATTCAAATTTGCAAATAGAACGGAAAACTGAGCTGAGCAAGCCATAACGTGTCATTACTTCGTGAATCACCGCCGACCGGTTAGCTCAGTTGGTAGAGCTTCGGACAACTGTGCGGGAGGTCATAGGTTCGTGCCCTGGCCGGACCAACACTCAGGGTCTTAAAATAATTGAAGAGAAGTTGCTGCCTTTGTTCCTCTATCTGAAAATGGTAAGATCTTCACGTCCTCTCGGATAACGACGTAAAATCGGAGGTCCCGTCTACTTTATACTCTAATTCAATTGTGGACGTCAAAGAACCACTGAGGACGCAGGTACGACCATCCTCAGTGTCTGTAGTTACTAACAACGGGGGCATAACCACTAACAATTTTTCGATGTACTCATGTTTGTAAACTGCATATAGCAGTCCGTAAAGTCCCCCAAAGAACAGTTGTAAACAGAAATTGAAAAGCCCCGAGGGGCATTACTGTATCAACTCTACATCTACATCTCTACATCAATTCATCGTTAACAATAATTATTTCCAAAGCAGCAGATATATGCAAATATTCGGAAATTATCACGAAAAATTGAAAGTTGAATTATGTACCAGAAAGTCTACTGAAAATTATTTTAAAAAGAAGCAAAATAAAAAACCCAACTTCACTCGCGCACATTTTCCACGCAGCCCACATTGGACTCTTTCATTCTTTCTTGGAGGTCATTTGTGTCAATTTTCAACATTTTCGAGAGTGATTGATATGTACAGAAGAGCAAACAAATAAGAACAGAAGAGAACACACATGAGAAAGGAAGTGAAAGGGACGGGATGGGAAGGCAAAGGAAGGGATGTTCCCATCAAAAACTAGGAATACGAAAAGCCGCTCATTACTTTAACCCTTTAAGTAAACACTTCTTGCTGTCATTCGGCTCGCTCTATAGTGATATTTCTGATTGTACAAATATCTCATCAGGTCTTTTTTAAACGCCAAGAAAAAACTTATTAATGCAATTAGCCCACTATAACACTTGTGAACGAAAAGTAGTCGTTAAAGTAAATATTTAAACGGCGAAAAGATTGCCGCAAGTGATACAGAAAGCCATCATTTGTTCACAGTTATATCTTTTGCGACACTGCAAACGCTGAGCTAATTTGGCGTGAAAGGCGTGTAAGCCCTTATCCCAGACATAGGTACTCCAAATCACTTTTAGGAAAAAAACATATTATTTTTATGCTTTCATAAACCCGTGAAACAGCCAATACTAATACCATTTCAGGTCGGTACACACTAGGTGACAAGTCGCAGCAACTTGTCCCCGCGACAGCAGGTCGCTTCAGTGTGCACTGGTTCAACAGTCCAACCGGTTAGATTTCATGCGCCAAGTCGCAGCGACAAATTTTCCCCAAAAATACTTAGTACACACGGGGGGAAATTGTCGGTGCGACTTGTCGCCTAGTGTGTACCGACCTTTATGTTTACATAGAGAAATTACTACTGGAGGATAACAATCAATCCATAGTTTTCACTGGGCTATTTGTTACCATAAATGATTCTTTTTTTACAACATCTTTACAACATGAGTCGTGAACTTAAAATGGGTCTAGCTAGCTAAGACCCCTTCAATACGTATCGTTTTTATTTATTTATTTATTTTTTACTTTTCATCATTTCAAATTCAATGTTCCTTTCAATATGCTTCTACATTATATGTATAGCTCTACAGTGGGTACATGCCAGTCCTCTTTTCTTTTCTTTTAATTGTTCTTTTCTTTTTTTTTTCATTTCTTTTCTTTTCTTTTTTTTTCCCCTTTTTTGTGTGGTTAAGAAGCCAATGCACTTCTTCCACTTTTGAGGCCTAACGGCTTTTCCACGTCTCACAACGCATCTACTGCTCATTCAAAAATTATTGTTAAGATATATTTTCTTATTTGAGAGCAATTAAAACCCGGGAATTAAAATAAAAGCCCCCTAAGGGGACATGTAGTTATTAGCTAAAACTCACCCTTTCTATAAACTATATTCAAGAAGTGTTTATCAGTCCTCAACAAGTGTTTTTATGCCTAACGTTTTGGCATAAAAACACTTGCTCTACCCGTTTCTAGCATTATTGTAGATAAGCAGTTGCTGATCTAGGGGAGGGGCGCACGGGGTGATATGTGCAACCCCTCCTGTAAAGATTACAAGTCCTTGTTCTCTTAAATAGTGCACCCCCTACTGAAAACAATCCTGGATCCGCCCGGTATTAGAACAATTTAGGAAAATGCAGGTGATTGCGAGAGTACATTCACAACGTTTGGAGTTTATTGCTTTAAAGCTGAATATCTTAACGATTTTTATAGATTTTACAAAATTGACGGAAATGACGACAGGTCATACCAAACGGAAAAAATTGCCATAAGAGTTTGTACCTTAACATTTTGGCGATACTTCTGGTTTGTGTATGACCTGTCGTCATTTCCGCCAAACAAGTAAACTCTTTAAAAGTCTATAAAATATTCAGCTTTAACGCAATCGACTTCAATCTTTGGGAATGTACTCTGGGAACCATCAACATTATCTATAACTTGTATCGTTCTAGGGATGATAACCACTTTAGTTATTAAGGCTTGGGACAAGATTGACTGGGTTTGGAGGACCAAGCAAGATGGAAGAGGGGGCCGGTGGTGGAGGAATTCATACCAACTGGGCAACCACTCTTTACTCTGAAGTTTAACAGTAGCTTTACTTATGTCACATAGAAACATCGCAAAATAAAACAACAACAACAAAAATAAAAACAACAACAACAACAACAACGATAATACATGTAATATCCAATAATATGATCAATGCAATACTTTATGATAAATTGATATGATCACAATCATGAGCCGCACACTATAATCACAGTATCTCTACTGTCAATGTTAACAATAACAAAAAATATTGTATTAGTAAAACCGAAAGAAATCGAATAATGGTAAGCAAAGCCACATTATGGCGTATACATTTAAAAACGCAACTTTCACATCGAATCCGTAGCAAACATTAATTGAACAATACAATTTGCATAAAATTGTTTCCGATTCATGGGGATTAGTGCGGGAGGAAGGCCTAAATGAAAAAACGAAGTTCCGCTTTCAAATTCCTCAGGGTATTGACCAGAGCGTCACGGATGTGAGGAAGACTCTATGCACGGAATGGCCTAGATCACTGGTCCGGTGTGGACTGCTTCGGGTTTTTTGAATAAAGCAATAGAATATATTGGTAGTGAACTATTAAGTGTCAACTGACATTTCGATCGTTAAGAAATGAACGCAAAATAATGAAATACTGAAAAAAGTAGTTATTCCGAACGATTCATACTGATGAACGTTCTGAGAAGTGTACTTTAAAAAAAAAGACACGTTTATTATCCAACCGAGATACACATAATTTGATTTATCTTTTTACAGACAAAATTCACTATTCCTCTTTATGTCAGTTTGTTCTATTTTCACCAATTTGTGACTTGATCTTAAGTCTCACCAAAGGTAAACAAATCCAAAAGAAGATTGGCATTGTTTAATTAAAGTACGACAATCTAAATACCATGAAATGATATACTGTATTTTATTGATTTTTTTAAAAGAACGAATAACCAAATCCAATCTTTCTTGGTTTTAAATTCGAAATGTAAATCTTATTATAGAAATTGATAATTGTTCTTTTCTGACCTGACAAAAATGTTTTGTATTTTTTTTAATAAACATATGCCGGCATAGCATTGCATGTTTCAGGTTGTAACTGAGAAAATGTAACATTTTCTAGATTTGAAAAATGTACCATTTCAATCTATCTAGCCACGGGTAATTCTGTGTTCATTTTTTCCAAAAACTGTCTTCGTGCATTTCTGACAAATAATAACAAATCATAATAACAAATCAATAAATAATATTTATTTAGCGCCAATATAAAGTTCTTGTTTGCAATTCCCAGAGAAAGTATATATTAAAAAAAAACTGTCGTAATAAAGAGAATTCCAAGGTAAGACGCTAAGTTGTGTGAACGCGGGATTCTCTTTGAACATTGTGGTAGCCCTTCGGAAGCCCGAGTAAACATGTCGGGTACAATTTCATAATAGTAAGATAGCGTTATATAAAAACACTTATCAATGCGCAATTTTAATCCGTATTTTCTCTTACAAAGCGCTAATATACCACGGTACCAAATAAATATAATTTTCTCATATCCAAAATCAATTAGAATAGGAAGCCTTTTGTTTCATGTCTTTGTACTGTTTTGAGGTTGAACCGGTCTTTACCGTGCACAAGTTTTTATTTATGCTCCTTCGAAATTGTGAAATAAGTAGACATTAGCCTTGTCGATGATATTATGGTAAGGAATGTTCAATTTGTTTGTATAAATCATTAGGCATTTCGAGCCAGGAGCCAAAAACACAATTTTGGTCTGTTCACAAGGCTGAAACAATAGTGAAACAAAAGATTGTGCACGGTCACGGTTGAAAAAATTGTACAATAAGTTTTAACAAAAGAGTTTCCAAACCATTTCGCTTTATCAACTATGATGAGAATGAGTTTTTTATCGTCAGATATAGATACAAGGTGAATAATAACTTCCAAATTCCGAACGTAAGTTTATATTTTTTTCATCAAAAACTCGAGAATTTTTCAACTTTATCGGGAGAAAATGGAGTTTTTAGTTTATGCAAAGTAGGATAATTCTATATCAGTAGTTAAAGAACTCGTCACGGGTATTGATTTGCTTTAAAAGTCGCTCATTAATTAACCATGAGTTTTGAGAGAAAGACGTTATAAAATGCAATAGACCCCTTGCAGTTCGTTGGAATGCAGTTCCATCTGGAGGACAAAACAATGGATTTCTACTCCCAAGAGAGGAAATCTTTTTTTTTTTTTTTTGTAGATGGGGCTGCTATGACGTCACATGCATGCGAGGTATCTAAACACCGCAAACAGAAAACGATTTTCAAAAGCGTACAAAAATGCGTAATAAGGTGCGATAAAGTGCAATACTCTTAAGTGCATTTCATGAGTTTTTGAAATTAAAATAGCTTTCCCTGTTAACCCAACTGACAGCCCTCTAAATTCAGCAAGACACTATAGGGTGTTCAGAACTGGTAAATGTTTAGGGAATTTGTTGTTGTTGTTGTTTGTTGGTTCTCCTTTTTTTGCGTACTTGCGTTTTTTTCCTTTTTTAATTGGATAAAACCACTTTTGAGAAGGATACAATGCAAGCCCGAGGAAAATTGTTGACCTTTTTGGCAAACTGAGAGTTGGCATGAGATTAAACCACTTCAATCCCTTTACTATAGAAACGCCTACACGCGGTATGTCAAGACGGATCTGTGATATTGGCGATATTGTTAAATTGGCTGTTTAATCCTATTTGATCACATATTAACGACATTGTCTTGTACTTAGATCTATTTACTAGAATCTATTAATCCCAGCAGTTGAAACCGAAAAGCGTAATGTATTTTAACTAAGATCATTTGCTTATTATTAAGGTGTTTTTCGATTGATTATTACGTCCAGAAAATTGCGATGACAAATACAGTTAGGGACAAACCATCTGAAAAGTGTATCCTTTTTTTCGGCTTCCCTATCATCAATTTGTTGTTGTTGCTGTTCTTGGTTAGGATGTTTGGGCTTGTATGATGTTTTTTGTCTCTGTCGTGATTTTTTCTTATTTTCAAACCCTGTTAAGATTTTTTCCTCATCTTCCCCCCATCCCCCCTTTACTTTTCTACTGGTCCGTCCCTTATCATTATTATAAGGGTGTTTATATAAAAGATAATAAGAGTACAAAAACTGCCCTGCATTGTATCAATATTTGATTCGGCGAACAACAATAGGTATTATTACTAAAATAACTTTGATCTTAATAAGGCTTATTATTCATTTATGGATTCAACTATACCATATAATAAATACGATATTATTTTGTGTCCGTTTCCTCAATCATTCATCTCCTAATTATCCGTTCATTCGTTTATATTTTCATTTATTTTCATTCACATTTTCCATCATTCGCCATATTTTGGATTTTAATGTTTTAGGTTGTTCATCAATTCATTTTTCTTTTCACTTTCTCAATTTCTTAGTTTGTCGTTTGATATCCATTGATTGATTCATTCATTCCACTGATTATTCTTACAGCAATGCTTTCATTCATCCATCATTGAATCAGCGATATTTCAACTAAATCCACTTGCCTATATAAATACATTTGCCTTTTCGTATGTCTATATATTAGCCAGTGTTTCTGCAGCAAGGACAATTAACTACATTCAATGAGTTCAGCAAATCGAACACTAATCTCATATCGATCCGTAAAACCATAAGCTCATGTTTGGTTTCGATACTAGGAACTAGATTCAAAATGGCCGCTGGATGCTATAAATCAAACATTTGTGTTTTATGTAAGTTAATATGTGTCGTTTACTTAGTTTTTAAGGTTTTGGAAACATGATTTTATTTGAAAAAGTCTTTTTGACAAAACATTCGACTGTTCCGCCGGAGCATGGAACCAAAGCAATGTACAGTCGCTACGCAATCGCCTTATGAGTTTCTAATAAAACACAATAATCTAGTGAAAACAAATTATGAAAATTCTAACTAATGAAACTCTTAAATTTCTGTTAGAATTACTTCCATACCTTATAATAACAAAGTTAATTGATAATCAATCCCAAGAAAAGGAAAGGTGATTTAAATTATTGAGTGCGATGTTTGAAACAACCAACGTACGGCTCTGTGTGAAAAACAGTCTGGTTTCAAATACAAAATACATATTTTAGCTCAAACTATCAAAAAACTGATACATAGAACTGAAATAAACTACAAAACAAACGCAAATAAACAAAGAATGAAACTAACAAACAGGTTAACAAATCAAAATAGAAAAGACAAACGAAAGTGCAAAGCAAAAAAAAAAAAAAAAACAAAAAAAAAACAAGACAAAGCAGCCTCTTTAATGAAATTAAATTATAAAACACCATGACCAAATCAATGATTTCAAACTAATCCATCAGACTCTGCCGCTCTAAACGCCGCTTTGTCCAGCTTTATGACAAATAAACCTGAATGGGGCCTTATCGAAAGTAGTTTCTGGCAATTTTATAACATAATTAGCTTTGCGTAAATTATAATTGTTCTATTCTCAAACTCGACAAACTGCAAATTTAGGAGAATTTAATCCGAGCCAAGCCTCGCAAAAAGTGTTTTCTAGCGCTTTCTTTCGATTAACTCATAAATTAGCCGTTATTCTTAAAAAAGTTTTCAACTGTTAATTGGATTGTGTTCCCTTTTATTTTTGTCACATGAATTTGACGTAGCGTTCGTAATTACTCAAGGACAAAAATTGATCGTTGAGTCTATGGTCAATTAGCTGTTCACTGCAAATATCTGTTAGCTGGGGACTAAGAATATGAAACGCTTTGGGCTCACTTGACGTTTCTATAGAAACTTAAGTACTGGTGAAATCTACAGGACAAGACATTTAAACCGAGATATCGCTATAAAAACATGTGAAAAGAGAGTAGAAGAATTATCGCTCAATACCAGAGATGAAGCTTTTTGGTACAGCATGTAAAGTGCTGTTTCTGTCTACGTTATTGGTAAGTTAAGCAGTTAATGTAATTTGCGCTTTAAACGTTGCGCAGTTGATCTTTTTAGCAAAATAGCCATGAATGGGAAACATTTATTGAAATGTAAAGTATAAAATTCTTGGGACAAATCTTAAAAAGAACAGTGAAACAACACTCAACAGAATCGATGAAAAATAAGAAAGTTAAAATGTGGAAAATTTTGGCTGGATAAGATTTGCATTTTTTATAAGAATTTGGGATTTGATTATAAAAGATTACGAACTACAAGTTTTTGCTTGGTTTAAGATATTAGTCAGGTTGATTTGATCTAAAAATAACATACTCCATAAAAAATATCGACACAAAAAATAAAAACAATTGTCCTTCTTAAACACAGTTTCTTTATAATGCAAATGAATAGAATACATTGATAAAAATTGGCAGAAACTGTATGAGTTTAATTGTGTGTAAAAGTGCAGTCTTCGATAAAAGGCAACAACATCATGAATTTTTTAAATCATTACTAATGTGTTTTTCTCTTTCTAACACTTAAGGCTAAGATATACTAAATGCAATGATTTCATCATTATTCATGGCCATGTATTTTCTCTGGTTCCTGACTGCATGGGATAATGTAGTTATAGGAGCTATTATCCGGTTAATACAAAGGGCTTGTGCATGCTCTTGTCGAGTGTGTGGTTGGGACCTTTGTTTAGTGGCAGACTTTATGGCGAACACCAAAATGTCCACGAGCTCTCCACCTAATAAAAACAGCTAACAAAAAAACGCCTAAAAGTTTATTAACAAAGAAAGATGAGCATTAAGAGACCTTCGTGAAATAAGCTGTGTTCAAAATGCACAGAGAATTCCTGAAAAATCATCGACAACATGCAATTAGAATACGATGAATGCTTTTTGAATAAATAGACCTTTACCAAATTGGCGGCCTACTAATTATCACAGTGCTTAAAATTGCTGGCGTGAGAAAAATAAATTAATATAAATCAAGGGGTAGACATCCACCTTAATAAAAGCTTGTGAAAGTTTGAGAAAAACAGATTAAAATATCTAGGAAAAAATAAACATTTAAAAATCAGCAAAGGCACCAAAACGAAATAAGCCTAAACAAGAAATTCCATACAAATTCGTATATTTATAATCTAGCATAATTTTTTACGCGTTTTGTCCAAACTAGCGAAACTTCCCATGGATCATGCTACTATTTTTGTTACATATTAACATTATGAAAAAGTTTATAATGTGGAAAAATCAATTTTCCGCCATTATGGAAAAGGCGTATAAGATATGAATGTATAATCAATGAAAATTGCAATGAGACCGATGCACATATCTACGGTATAAAACTGGGAAATCGAACACAAAGTAAACAACACAAATATACAGACAGCTTTAAAGAGCGGACATATACCCCTACTAAGATCGTATTTCGTTTCAATAAAAGACTTCAAAACACTAGTACACATGATATCAACGTAACGATAATAAGAAACTGGCGATAAAACTGGTGTGAACTGCAACGGTGTTTTTTAATGAAACAGTTGTGATAAAAATGCAAGTTATACATATGTATTACTGACGTTTCGGACGTTAGTCCTTCGTCGGAGTAAAGAGTCTTTACTTCGTCTTTACTCCGACAAGTGACTTCGAAACGCCAGTAATATCAAAATACACAAACAGATAACGGAAAGAGGAGTATGAAATTAAATTCGGTTTCATGGGAGATTTAGCGACGTCAAGACTAATCATCATTTTAATTTCTAGAAATCATTGTGTCCATAATAAGGGGAAACATATTGAACAAAGGAATCACCAAGAAAAATGGTGGCTATATATTTCAAAACCAGCTCAAACAATACGGAGATAATACGAAAACAAACATCCCAGAGGTGTTAATCACACGGCAAGTGTTGTAGAATCGATAAACAAAAAAATACAAAGAATTTAATTTATCAACATTTTGAACTGAGCACTAGACGTTTTCGCCCAAAAAACACTCTGAAATCTAATGACTAAAACGACAAATTTCAGTGCCAATTTTTTTCAAGAAGACAGACTAAACAAATAAAAAAAATAAAAGAATAGATGCGAAAAAGGCCAATTTTGGTTCAGAAAAGACGTGAATGTTATCGTTTTATAAAAGATCATGGTCCTATCATTGGTTTTTGTTGATCCTCTCATCAGCAAATAATAATAATAATAATAATAATAATAATAATAATAATAATAATAATAATAATAATAATAATAATAATAATAATAATAATAATAATAATAATAACAATAATAATATTTTTTTTATTTATGCAGCGCAAAATTATATGTAGATATGATCTAATGTATATGTAAAAGAAATAAATTGGACAGAATCTCAACATGAAATCCCTGAAAGCAATGTTATGTGAAAAGTCGACCTAATATCAAATTAAAGATTTGATTGTTAAGACTGTTTTTCATATAATTGCAAACGATCAAGAACGGTCACAAACGATCGAAAAAAGTTTCGATTTTGAGGAAACCAAAGTTTTTCGATCCTAGGACCGTTTTCGATCGTGATCATAAGATTATGGATCCAAAACGGACCTAGGATCGAAAAACGTTGGTTTCCCTATAATCCAGTTTTTTTTTCGATCGCTTGCGACCGTTCTTGATTCGATTATATGTGCATATTTACCGTGTATCAGTTTATGTTAGATGTAGTTCTTATCGAAAGTGGCTAGAAACGTAATAAGCTGACATATTTCATCTCTTAGTTAATCCTCTAAATACATCTACAGGGGAGGAATTTTATAAAGTGACAAATAAATTAATTATATAAAATACCAATCCTAACCTATGAGCTCAAATACTTTGCAAGGACAGGTGTTAAACTAGCTAGGTATAACAGGACATAAATTCGGTTTCACGGTAAAACAACATGGAAATAAAATAGACAATCTAATTATCAACCCTTATCGAAATGATGCAGTATCCTGAAAGAAGTAATGAAGGAAAGGTCTTTTTGGTATTTGCATTACGGTACCTGTCCTCTGTTTATTTTCTTCTTCGATTTACTTAGTTATTAAAATTATTTATTATTACTTAAAATTAGTTATTGTTGTTTCCTTTTTTTCTGTGCGTGTTTGTTGTTGTTGTTTTTTGTAATCGTGCTACCGTTGTGGGCAAGTAAGTAAGAACATTTGGTTTTATCTTTTTTGTCATTGTTGTAAGTTGTTTTTGGAATAGGTTTCAATGCATTCATCGTATTGCAGTTTTAATCTTGATAATTTCTTGTCATCATGCATGCTTGGTTTTTTTTACCCCAGCTGTCAACCATCAAGAATTTCTCCACGTTCTAGAAAGCAACAAATATAAATCAATGACGAAAGGCTATTCAAACCAATTGCGTCGCTGAACAGCTCATGTTTAGGAGAAGGGTTTCTTTATACATCATAATGAGATACTTAGCTACTTTAAGCACGAGATGATTTCAAGAACCTCTTAACGGGAAAATAAAAACCATTTAACTTCTTTCTGGAAAAAAAGGTCTTATGTCGTGAAGATGCCCACTTGTGCATTACGCTCAACAATGAAGAGTCGGAGGTTTTGACATGCAAGAGTTTGGTTTGTTGCAAATTGAACATGAACAAAAAGCGATTATTACATAGAACATTTATAAAGAAACACGAATACTGAACTCTAATGGTGTGCAAAACAAAATAATACGGTGGTTTTTAGATTTCAGAAGACAGACCATTAGATGTTTGACGGGAGGGGGAGAGGGGCGGGGCTTGGGGAAATTTTGCCTACTCGATATTTTTTCTGTTCCTCAGGGGCCGGTTGTACGAAATCAGGATAGCGCTATCCACCGAATAAATCCCTATTCAGCGGATAAGAAATTCTATAGAGTGGATACGTTTTATCCAGTGGATAACTTTATTCAGGCTTTGTATAAAAATTACAAAAAGCGCAGATTTAGCGTACTGAGATAAATCACAAGCTTGGGATCGCGAATCACGGAGAGAGTTGGATACGTGTAAAACAACACGAACACACGAGATAGATTACTTATACAAATAAAATAGAGACCATGCACAATCTTAAGCCTGTTTTCCATATAATCGCTCACGATCGCCGGATCGTTGAAATTACTGATGCGAGGATGGCTCACGATCGATGTCAATTGTTTCCATGTGTTTTGATCGCTGAAAAGTATTTCCATATAATCGCTGACATTATTTCCAGCGTTTCGGTGATCGTGGGCGATTATGTTGAAACCAGGCTTTAATAACAGAGATCTCAAACATCATAATTTGTCACACTTATGTCACTTATTAGCGTGGTGCTGCGATGGTAAACCTTTTAGTCGTTATGAAAGTTTGGAATGTTCTTTTTTGAAAAAGTCGGTAATTTTTCCAACAAGCGATTTTTTAACTTAGTTTGGTATGTTTAGTGTGTGGTCGCGGTATAGAGAACAGCGATGATCAAAACGATCACAGTAATGTTAAGGACACCAACGATCCCAAGGACTATTTCGTAACATTTATCATTATCCAAATGATAATTCTCAGAGTGTTTGAGTAGTGACAGCCACCCACTATATCATTTAATCACAAACCACGGAGTAATAAAAAAGAACAGGGCTGACTTTTTTTCTTTTTCTTTTCTTTTTTATTACGCGCAACACACACTTAGGTCATGTTAGACTGAATCATGGTCACAGTTTTATTTGCTATCATGAAATTAATGAGAAGTGGATTGGTTATTCACTTTATTTTATCATTATTCATTATTATGTATTTCTATTTTTTTAATGCCTGATTCTTTAGAATATCCAACTACATCTTCTAACTTAACTGTGTGCTAAGCGCAGTAATAGCGTTATTGTTTTGATTGTGTTGTAGGCTGGTTTTGCTGATTCTCTCGTGCAACTGGCACCATCAACAGGTATTATGAAATGATTTATTAATGTCACAAACTGAGAAAAGCATGCATGAAGTTCACGCATTCATTTTAGAAATGATCATAATAATCCCTTACAATAAGAAATATAGTTCTATAGCTGTACGTAACATATCAATTAAGCGTCGAAATCGTTTACCTTTTTATATTGATAAGCGTCGAAAGAGTTTACCTATCTATATTGGTAATAATTAAGTTTATAGATATCCTCGTTGTTATCATTCAACCTAAGTACGTCGAATTATGGAGTAGTTTATACAGCAATTAGGCCTCATACATAAGGGCCTATACCATCCACCACCGGTAATGAGCGTAATTGGTTAGTTCGGCAAATATCACAAATCAGCTGAGAAGTATTTGCAATATAGATTTGCAAACAAGAACTACCATGAAAACCCAAAGCTACAGAATGATACATATAGTCCCTCGTAGATTTGCCTCTTCCATATCAGTATGTTGTTTTTCTATCACTAACTAGCAACAGTTTCAATATCAAAATACACTAATGCACGAGCGAAGTGATTTACAAGAGAAATAGTACACCAACAAATTAGAGCAGTCTCATGGGAGAGACAAGAAATAAAAAATAAAAAGCTATTACGTAGATTTCGCAGCACAAGTTTTTATATTGTTCGAAAAAGAAGCGATTTCCGAACAAAAATGCACTTTCATTAAAAACGTGTGATCACAAGCTTTAGCTTGCCAAACTCTTAATCTATTTGTAAAGCTAATGACTGTGAATTTCCGAAAATTGATCTTGTCAATCCTTAGCTGTCGAGGTTTTAAAAACAGTACGTCAGAAAACATGATTTTAAAAAGCACTATTTGACGTTGTCGAGTACTGATATTTATTTTGAATAAATCCAATCAGAGAGTTGAGATGACACGTAGAATACACTATTAAACATATTAATGACTTTAAAACAAGCAACTCAAAAAAGAAATTTTAAATGTTTTTAAGCAAATTAAAATAATGAAAGCGACACCAGCAGTGTTCTCAATAATTGACGGCTACCGGCAGTATGCCGCTACTTGTTTTGCTACTTATCGTCGGTTATTTCAATTGTGTCTTACTTGATAAATATGATTTATTATATACCCTACAGCATAGATGCGCCAGATATATAAATTCAGCTGCTAGTTCTTAGAGCAGCCTGTTACCCCTAAGTAGAAACGCAACGAAATGAAACATATTTTTCTCAATCCAGTTTTAAATCTTACATTATTATTTGTTAGTTAGGACATTGTTGCAGGGACACTTTCAGACTGAACTATAAGAAAATACGTTTTTTTGTGTTGCGATGTTTCTTGGGTTTGAAAACAGATACAAAAGACTTCTTCCTACAAGTCGGGCTGAAAATGTCCATGTAATCGCTGTAATCACTAGTCATAGTAGGGTTCTACATAGGTGAACGTTATTTCCCGGGCGGAGAGAGTACAGTACTAACCCTGGCCCTAAACCTGTCCCTAACCCTAGCAGTGTGCTCTCTTCGCCCGGGGAATAGTAATGTTTTCCTTTTATGGCCACCCCACCTCATGTGAGCAATTCTCTATTGCAGATTTTCTACGAATTGGTTGCTATAGCAACTCAACAAATACACTAACTGCAACAGTACAAAACTCAACTTTAAGAAGCTGTTTACAAGCATGCGCAGACAAGCTAGTACCGCTGGCTTTTTATAACGACTTACAATGCACATGCATTAAGAATGACATCATACCTGCCTCTCACGTGACTACGTGCCAGCCATCCTCAGATTTCCAAGTCTTCAATACCAGCATGCTTTTCGCTGTTTATGGCGAGGTGATGGAGCCGACAGTATTTAAAGTTCCCGGGTTAAATGCGAACCAAGAGATTTCAATTCACATCAAGTTTGGTGATGAGAGTGACGAATCCATGTTCAGTGTTCAAAGTAACATCACCCATCGTTATCTGAAAGAAGGAAGGTAATTATGTTTAAACCAATGTGCTAAAAATATTATATTATTATAGTCTATTGTTATCGTTAATTTGATTGCTTGTTTGTTTCTGTTCGATTGTTTTGTTTCTCCAATGGGCGATGTGCATGATGACGTGAATACTACCACTACCAGAATGCTTTGTCGACTTTCTTTTGTATCACAATTAGTACAAATTGTTTTATTAATCTCCACAGGGATTCACAATTTGAATTTGAAAGAGAATTCGCAAAGAATGATGGTAATGGTAGTAAAATGACGCCATAAATACTAATCAATTGCTTGGTAATTTAGAGCTGTGTACCTGTTTTTATACATGTCCCAATAACATGCAAACTTCTGTTTGCAACTAGGTTCACAGTATCAGGATTTACCAACCAATCCAACCTAACTTCGCAATTGGTAAATCGTGACGTCATTATACAGAAACGCATACCCGAAGTGCGCATGTTATGTTCTGACTATGTATCAACCAGTAAACAAGCAGAATGCAGCCTAGATGACCTGGACGGATCTGGAATCAAAGTTGATATCGATGTGCTCAAGGACGGGAATGTAACCAAACAAGTGAATTACACTATTCCAGGTAGGTATAGTAATTTATAACATTACCAACTTATAGACCTATTCCAGTACGAGTTGTTAGAGTAAAGCTCTAATGCGACGTGACTAGACCGAAGAGGACTATGGGAAATAAATGTGTTGCTGTCTTGGGTGCAATTTAAGTAATCGATTTAATAGACAGGGGCAGCCTTGATGAGTATTGGACATGAATCGCTTTCAGCTCGCCAATTTTTTAAGGCTACGTCCACACTAACCCGGATAAATTTGAAAACGCAACTTTCTTTATCCGGTTAGGCATTCCGTCCACACTAAAACGCATGAATCCGAAAGAATTTTATGCTAATTCTATTGTTTAACGAGCAATTTTTGTCACAGTATCGGAACAAAAGTTGCGTTTTCAAATTTATCTGGCACAGTGTATCCAGGGTCTAACTTCGAACCAAATATTATACACCTGTTTCAGTAGAGGTTGTTAGGGTAAAACATTCCACCCACGTGACTAGACCGAAGAGGGTTATGTATGATAAATATGTTAGCGGAGTGGTTCTTATAAAGCAGTAAAACGTCGAATACCTTTTACAATTAAATAGAGAATAACTACAAAAGAAAACAAATGAAATCAGATATGACAAAATGTATTAGTTTAGTAACTCTCACGGGCTTATGAAAACGCATCTATAGTGAGTCCAATTTACAGATAAAAAAAAGACGGGAAAACCTTTATGAGCAATCGAACCGCTTGCATCGTGCCGTTTCAAGCTTGTAAAGTTCGCAGGACAATAATGGTTCAGTTTCATGTTCTTCATTGTTTAGGCTAAGTCTCGATAGTACACGGAAAATACTTTTGTACGAGATATATCTCGTGGGAATGTAACCATCCAAAAAAAATATAAATACGTATGGTTTTATCTTGACTCTTTTGTTAATTTACCTACAATTGAGGTTTAGCCGAAGCATCTGGAGAACGTGAAACTTGTTTGTCCATCTTATCTATCAAAAAAGGCTCGTAACTGACATATTACGCGTGCTCTGATCTATCAGAAGTACTATGCTGCTTTACGATTTTTCAAGAAAATATGCGCAACCGAGAAAAAAAGTTGTCATGTTCTTTTTTGACTGCAGACAGAAAACGAACGAGTATTGGCTACTTGACACCACTATCTACCAGCAACAGTCCAAACAACTATACCAATGGCACATTTATCATGGCTGGTCTATCATTCAACGATGTATTGATAGTGGAATCATGGGAAATCGTAGCAAACAAGCCATGTACGCTAAAGCTACAGGTATAATTATTCTTTCTAATTCTGGCATGTCTGTGCACTCTACAAATATTATAGTCGTACTGAAACGCGACTGGAGCCATCTCAACCCCGCTGACCAAAATTGCATTAGAAGAAAGTATTTCCCGTAAAAATGCAATGGATGTTTATAAAACATCTTCATACAGCAAAACCAGCGCACACTTCATACACAAAGCCAGAAAACTACATAAATGAAATAGAATAGTTTTATAACGGATCCTTATCTTTCTTTGAGATAATTATTCTACATTACATTCGTTGTTCCATTTTCATCTGTTTTACTTGCTGTTACAGATCTTCAGACCCAGAATATCATTTCAATGTAACAAGCCTTGCTACTCGTCTTCCAACTGTAAAGCATGGTCTTACAGAACAGACAACAGGATAGACTGTAACACTCCTTGTCTTACCACTAGGCAATGTATTCGAAATACTACATCACCTTGCTGGATTGTGGAACCAGCATTCCAAAGCTTATCATCTTTTAGCGTCCAAATACAGAAAGGATACAACTTTATACCAGTCCCCCAGGCAGTGAGGTCAATTACGACTGACTATGGTGATGTAATTGGTTGGTCGACCGAGGAGACGGATTGTATCAAAACGCTGGATCAATCAATCGTTTCTGCCACATTGTTTTCCCCAAATAGATCAAGCTCGTCGGTTTTTAATAATAATGGAGCAGTTTTACTCAAGAATATCACATTTGCGGTGCGCGCGCATGGACGCACCCCTTTCAGTTACAAATGGACTTTCTGCAATAAAGCTGTCGGGTTCAACTCTATCCGTGCAAAGTTGTCGAATAGACTTGATACAAGAACAACAAATGATGAGCTAATCATTTTCCAAAATCCACTGGAAGGCTTGTCTCATTCCAAGTTTGGGAACTACATGATAGTGAACGAAAGCGTACATTTTAAGTTGAGGGCAACAGAGGGCACAAACTTAACACTAGTCTTGACAATTTCCGGCACGCAGTTCAAACATGAGCCTTTTATAAGTAAAAATGCGACAACTGATGGAATTGAATATTACAAAAATGTGACTTTTAACAGTAGCAAGAACGAGCACGTTTCATTTGTCATTTTTAACAAAGTGTCGAGAGTATCTAAAGGATTTCCGATCACAGTAAGGATACGAGTGCTCGGTCTACAAGCATCGCTAACTTATACTGATGGTTTTATTTACCAGAACGGTCTGACATACTTCAACACTAGCTTCACACAAGGAGATTATGTGGCATACTACTGGGTATTTGAAGGTATTGGCTATAACACAAAGTCACCAACTGTGACTCGTATCTTTAAGACTACTGGAAAAACAAATGTTACCATTTATGGACACAACAGCGCTTCGTACATGCAACGTCAAATACTCGCAAGAGTTATCCCTAATCCTGTTACTCTGACAATTGGTGATTATGTGGAGTATATGGAGGCCGGCGCATTAGCTAATGTAAGTTGTAGTTTTGTTTGGCCTGGAGGAACGTCGGAGCAATTCTTTAAGCAGTATAATTTAACTGGAAAGAAAGGTACGGATCCTCCAGAAAGACACGAGTGGATTGTGGAGTTTGGAGATGGACAAAATATCACTACCAATGCAAGTGAATTTCCCGTTAAGCATCGATTTGCTAGGAATCTCAAGCCAGGATACAATGTAAAATGCACCCTGAAGACCCGACCTGAATTAAACATATGGCGTAATATATTAGCAATCGATAAGATCATCGGTTTGAAAATTACAACCAATTGTCCGTCTACTATTACTATTGGCAATACTACATGCACATTGCAGGTCGTTGTGACAAAAGGCGACAAAATGTCGTGTAGTTGGACCATTAAAGATGGTTCAGTCACATTGTTCCTCTTTTCGTGTTCTGTAAGCCATAAGTTCAAGAATGGATATCCTGCAAGTGTGCTTGTTAAAGCCAGTAATCCTTTATCTTGGTTGAAAGCAAATAAAACGTTTGCTATGGCTACAACAACTACTTTGTTCCCTCAAACGCCCACTCCAACTTCTTCGTCGATTTCATCCAAAGTCGCAACCACTCCAACAGCTAGTACTACTGAAGGAACGTCCAAGCAGACATCTACTCCTAGCATTCCTAACACAGTTTCAAAGCAGACATCCACAGCAACCAATACGAAATCGTTTCCCATTTCTTCATCTTCCAGTACTATTGAACCAACGTCAAAGGAGACATCTACTCCTAGCATTTCTAACACAGTTTCCAAGCAGACATCCCCTGTAACTACCACAACATCGTTGTCTATTTCTCCATCTTCATCTAGACCAACTATACCTACTACTTCAACATTGCCACCAATCAAAGATGCTGTCCTGGTATGTCCTGGAAATGGTATCGTAAACCAAGAAATGTATCTCAAAGTGTCGACAAGCGCTCAGCATAAATCGATTCACCTTGTGTGGACTGTTGGCAATGTTAGCTTCATAACTTCCAATAGATCGATTGTCCATGTATTTAGACATCCTGGCATCTTTAGAGTAAAATGTACGGTTACAAATGGCCAGGAAAAAGTACTACTAGGATGTCAAGTACCAGTACAATATCGAATTGAAGGATTCAAGATCAAGACACTGGAGGTTGTTAAAGAAATGCTCATCGCTGTCCAATTTGAAATTCTTCAAGGGACCAATGTTACTTACAGGGTGGATTACGGTGATGAAGGTACGTTACCGTACTATACTACTAAATTGTCTGATTGTACCAGCCACAGAACACAAAACAAAAGACATGTTTTAAAATGTTAACATTGCGTGATGATTTTATACCAAATGCCACCGCTTACACTTACTTGTAAAACATGAATTCAGTCTGTGTTTTGTTAGGTTAGAGCAAAGGTTAAAAATTTATAAAATAAATCACTTTTATAGTCTCAAGGAAATTTAGGTCGCAATTAACGGACATCTTTGCACACACTCCCCGTGACATAGGAAAGAACAGCACGTACAACAAACTCTGTTCAAATATAATCAAGTGCCCACGCTCGAACCCGGACAATAGTGAAATGCGAGAGGTTAAACCACTCGGACACACATGCCACCCCTAGGGATTTTGTTATCAGAAGTTAACTTTCGGGTGCATTCAACTTTCCTATCAAAATTGAGGCAACAATTGATTACGCAAAATTGATTCGATATTAATTGTGTCTATTGATTTTGAGATACTTAAAGTGTTCCTATTCAAATTTAGGTACGTCACAAGGATTCATTACAAACTTTCCATCTCAAACAAAACTACAACACCAATACAGCAAACCAAGCGAATACATTGTCAGAATATCTGTTTCCAGTATTGCTGGTTCAAACACTTCACTTAGCAGGAACATCATCGTGAAGTCAGTACAGCAGAAGTGTAAAATAGTTGAAGTCATACTCGAAGGGGCATCGCAAGACAATCTCTCGGCCCCCACGATACTTCCTCAGAACGATTACCTCATATCTTCGTCTTTGAAAGCACACTGCGAGTCCAAAATACTATTCACGTGGGAAGTCTTTAGCATCGTAAACGAGACGTTTTTGATGAAGTACAAACTACCGGAAGATGTTGAAGTTCATGGAAGAGAATTAGTACTCCCATCGAACACATTATCTTCAGGTTTATATAGAATAGCACTGACTGTCATCTCAGAGCAACACAACGTTTCTCAGACAAAAAAAGGATTTCTCCGTGTACACACCCCAAGTTTGATCGCCTTAATTGAATGCGGCAGCTCCCAGACACTATCACGTGATAGTAACGTCATCCTCAACGCCTCATTGTCGTACAATCCAGCCAATCCAGCAGCAGGAAGTAGTGTGCTGGTGTTTGAATGGTTCTGTCAAGGTAAAACTGACGCATGGTTTGGCAGTGTTGTCAGGAACTCTTCAGTGCTTCGCCTGCCAAGAGGGTGGCTAAAGGAAGACGAGTACGTGTTTACAGTTAGAGTTACTGCAAAAGAAGGGGGAAGAAAAGAGAATGCCAGTCAGACTATCAAGGTTGTAAGCTTCGATGTTCCTGTCTTATGTATAAGGTAAACAAGTTAAGATAAGAGAATAAGTCAATGAGGATGAGAAATGAGAAAATATTATCTTGACAACAACCACAAAACACAAATCACAATCAGAACAGCACAATTAATTTTAAAAGCTGTAGAGCAATCGAGGCTATGTTTTTATAATAATGTCTTGCTCACGCGATCGATTCTTCTTTTTTTCTAGTTGTATTGACAACTGTGGGTCGAAAGTTCTCTTGAAGAAGCCGATCATACTCTCTGTTAAAGACTCACCCGCAAACACGACAAACGTCACCGTCGACTACAACTGGAAAATAGATCTATCACGTCATCACCACGTGACTAGAAGAGCTGTAGTTACTGAAGATAAGAAATTTGTGATCAGCCCTACGGACCTTCAGCCAAACCAAACGTATGTCGTTTCATTAGAAGCAGAAGTCAACAAGACAATGATCAAATCGGGGTATTCATTTCGCACAGACGATGTACCTGTAGGTGGACGATGCGAAATTAACCCACCAAGTGGTAAAGTAATTGAAACATCGTTCCAGATCAAATGTTCTAATTGGGAAGATCAAGACAGCCCATTATGGTACGAGTATTTTTACAACGATGTTTCCAGTGGATCCCTGTTGATGGCGTATGGTTGGCAGTCATATTCTCCTCCCCTGTATCTACCTCCTGGGGATCCTAGTAGCAATTTTACTCTAAATGTTAGAGTGGACATTGTGGATACTTTAGGATCTCGACGACAGGTACCTTTGACAGTTCAGGTGAGAAAATTGTTCAGCCTTGTAGAATAGATCGAAAAGCAATACTCAGACAAATTTCAAAATCTAACTTTACAAAAATGTGACAATTTGTTGATTTGAAGGTGACCGGTTTCAGTGCATCTGATGGTCCAGTCAGTACTATCCTGAATGGTTATATACAAGGTCCCACAAGTAAACTTGGTCAAATCTTACTTAGTGGAGAGCAACAGCAGGCATTCCAACTAATGACAACGATATCAACAGTTTTGAATGACGATTCCTCGAATGGTAGTCCCTCAGGACACTCCAAACGTGAAAAGGTTCATTTATTCACCGCATTAATTCAGTTGATTATTTGTTTATTAGTTTAATGAGTGTTTAGAATTTGGTTTGCAAGTCGGTATATTTGTTTCTTTGTCTGTTTGTTTGTCTGTCATTCGTTTTTACTGACTGTCTGTTTGTTATCATTTCACTTTTTTGGTTCCCAGTCTGTTTCTTCAAATAACCTGTCTGTCTGTCTGATGACCTGTCTGCCTACTTGTTTGTTTGTGCTATGTTCATTAACATACATCTCATTTCTCGTTTTGCTAGGTAAGGTTAGTACTGACTAAGGAATTTTCGGGGGGATGCTGTTCTAGTCTACCCAGCCTGCGACAAGTATTAGGAGGTCTGCAAGGGGCAACAAAAGTACCAAAGGAAATCACCCCAGATTCGCAGGTATATAAGGTTACGCTATAAATAAGAGCTCTAGTTGAGACACGGCATTCAAGCGCTTTGAAAAACATGCGGAAATATGTTTGAAAATTAGTACGATGCACAGACAATACAAAACGAAGGGTGTTTAAAATGGCTATAAAAGTAGTTCGTAGCTAATAAAATTCCCCATGTATTTTGCCTTTATCCTGGCAATCGAATCATGCAAACCTCATAAATAAACCCAGTGGGTTCGGCTCATGAAAATTGTAGTTTGAGCATGTGCTGCAGATAAGTTGTGAGACATGAAATAGTCGTTAGGTCTCAATAGTGGAAGATGCGCAATGGCCTCCTCACAACAAAAGAGAAAAAAGAAACATTTGCGCTTCTTCCGCTATTGAGACCTAGCGGCTATTTCATGGCTCACAACTTGTCTACTGCATATGCTCAATCTCCCTAGAAACCATAGTTGGTTTCGTGAGGCACATTGTTAGCAAACGTGCAGAAAATGGGCAGAACAGGCTTTTTAAAGGAAAGGAGATGCAACTATTTTTGACGTCGATAGTTCCTTCAGCTTCAAGGTGGTCTCCCGGGTAGCCGATGGTGCGCACTTTTCCCTCTCTTTCCATAGAGAATAGAAAGAAGTCGAAACAAGGATGTCACGCCACTGTAAATCGAACTCGTGGCCTCTCGCACAGATGGCGGCGCACTAACCAACTGTGCCATCCTTGCTCCTATTAAAGACCTGTTACTATAGTAGCGCAAGCACTCTTTGAAGCATTGACGGTAATAATGATTGTGTAAATATAACGATGCACAGACTTAGTGTCTGATATTCTGTCCAAAGATAAATGGGGCAAATGGATATCAGAAGATGGCACAAAGCCTAGCAACAAAATACCATCAGGCATCCATCGACAGCGAATCGACGGGAATTGTAAATGGTTTGTCTGATATCCTTGAAGCATCAGAAATGACGTCCACCAATGCAATTGAGAACACGAAGACCGTAATTGACTGGCTTGATGATAGTAATTCGAAAGGGAACACAGAAATACTACAAAAGGTAAGAACTGTGAAATCATATATGCTACACAATTTTTAGATCGCAAAATAAAATGTTCAACAACAATACTTCATGTCTACTTACAAACCCGTTAGCATGTCCATGTACCAAGCAGAACAACGATGACTATGGCAGACCACTATTTGAATTGAATGTCAGTTACTATGAAACCAAATCTAAAAATACTCTAGGTACCTTGACAGAGCTTTGCTTCCTTCCAAGTTTTTTTTTTACCTGCTATCAGCTTTAACTGTTATCAAAGATCTGACGGTAACATTCGATCGTGAGTCCCATTAAATTCTCATTTCAAAAGCGGATCTTCCCGTTAAAAGTTCGTTTCAGAAGTGGCTTTTCTTTATTTTGCTTATTTTGTTCAAATTTGTTTCGCTTTTTACATAATTGTGTTGTTACTGTTTTGGGATAATGATAAAGACTGTAGTGATATTGTTCCAGAGTAACACTGCTGCCAACCAATGTCTGTCAGGCGCAGACCAAATAGCTCGAGCACTTGTGAGTAGAAAGAAGACTGGAGATGAGCCAACTGCCTTGAAATCATCAAAAATAGAAGTAGCAGCTCACAGAGAAAAGCCTTCAAACATGAAAGGAAAAAGATTAGACAAAACTGAAACTAAGTTTGTGATGCCTATTGATGGACTTGGTGAGCAGCTTGATAACCATGGTTACGTTGACTCAAAGGTAATCTTAAGATTTTAACCTTATGATGCTTATGAGAACCACCCTATTGCATTATGACGTCACACAAAAACAATCTATAGATTAAACATATATTAAAGGCAAATTTATCCACGAAGAGAATTGGAGACCCGTTGAACAATATTTGCCACGTATTCACGCAGCAAGTCATATATGAAAACCAGGACATTTTAGATCAAACATTGGAATAAGCGTAGTTATTTATTTATCTATCTATGGAGATTTAGCATACAGCAGATGGAAAAATACAAGGAGCATCAACAATAAGACACAAAAGGTTCTCTTCACCATGAAAACAACCCTTGACGTCATTATGTAACAGAGTAGTTTAAACGCGCGTTGAAAGGATATTAAAACATCAATTTACATTGAACCAGCAATAATCAATCTTATTTCGCAGATAGTTACGTTAAAACAGTCACCATTCCTGACAACAGATACAACCACGCCTATTGCTAGCCAAGTATCAAGTCTGGAGCTCCAAGACCCTACTGGCAAAATCATCCCAATAGAAAACCTCGCTAAGCCAATTACTATTTACTTACAAAACAACGCCACTGGCCATCGTACTATCAACGATGTCATAGAATCTTGTGACAACGATTTGTCTGTATACAAGACATCCATACTAGAGCCGAATGCAACTGTCCGCCTACAAGTGAATTGCTCGTCCACATGTTCAGTGTTCTGGAAAAAAGCCAAACGCCCAACAAAGAGTATCTACAACTTAAGATGGAACTTAACGAAGAGTATAAGGTTTCTAGAAAGGTTGTTAGATTGGAGAGACTTGAACGGTACTGGTGATTACTATCTAGGGATCTCTCGTGGTATTAATACTAGTAATGTATCGTGTGATACTATGGAACCTTTGGTTTATAATATTAGTATTCATGTTATCAGCTGTATGTACTGGAATGAAGGCAACAAACGATGGAGTACGCATGGTTGTCAGGTTAGTGGCTAGTTTAGTGCCGGTTTTGTTTTAGTAGTAGGCAGTAATTTCTAAGAAAAACAATCGCACTGTCTACTTAGCATCGTAGTAGTATCAAAACTCTACAGTTTTCCACTACTCTGTATAAAATAGAATAATGATAATACATAGGTTCTTCTATAGCGCCTCATCATATCCCAATATAAGTATAAAGATGAAAAAAAATAATTAATCAAATAATGTTTTTGCAGCTCTCAGTCAGTGTTCCTAATATCAGATAGAAATGAGTTTCAGAGTGCTGCAACAGACAGAGCACCATGTTTTCTCCGTGTAGTTCTGTAGAATGATCCATTGCAAAGGCAGCTTTACAAGTGTTCTTGATATGCATCACAGAGTCTATTTCGTATCGTAATAAATCATTATTATCTTTTTATGACTTTTAATCTGTGTTTTCTAAGCTTCACACCGTTTAACGCGTTCATGGTGACATCACATCACATCAAACAACACCATGTGCAGGTCACACCGCAGTACTTGGCAAGGCATTACATAGACTTGATTTCTGAAATAACAAACATCATACATTATAATCTAGCTTTAGCACAAACATCTTTTGTTCATTATGCCGTATATGGTGTTGTTAGTACTGAAGCTAGACCACAATGTATCCTGTTTATTAAATTCAAAAAAGGCCTATTGTATAACCTGCATGGTGTATTACTTTATTTACCACTGCAGGTCGGTCCAGAGACTAACCAGCATCAGATCCAGTGCTTATGTACTCATTTGACATGGTTTGGAGGCAAGTTGTTTATACCTCCTAATAAAATCGACATCAAGAAGATTGCAGCGATGATCACCGAACCACGAAACTTTGCTGCCGTATTGTCTGTCTTGTGCATTATATGGGGTCTGTATGCTGTAGCTGTTGTGTGGGCAAGACGGGAAGATAGGAAAGACGAACTTAAGGTAAGCACAGTCAAAGGTTATTATAAAGTTGCCGCAATTTCAATGAACTGGCAAACACGAACATGCGACAAGCAAGATAAGTGGTCATATCTCTTCTGAGCACGATCACTGTGCTTCGTAGCCGAGGTTGGACCAAATATATAGAAAACCTTATGATTATGAGTACGAATAATCCAAATGTCCTGATGCATAAACATTTCTCACTTTACATCCATAGTTTCCACCCATACCCTATTATAGTTTGAGATCTGAGGGCGATGTTGCAACCCTTTTATTTTCTTTTTACAACCGATTGGGAACTTAATTCTACTTTACCAAACATGCACCACAATCGTGTTGCCTGAAAGATACTACCACTGATCATGATTTGAAATATAGCCAACGTGTAATGTACACTAATTCGAAACATTCGTGCTTTGAAAATGGTGCTTTTTGATGGCCAACAATACATTTGGATACTAAGTTATTAAATCACCGGATACTAATACATATATTTTGCTATCGATACCAGGCAAAAGTGTGCATCAGCCCAAGCAATCGTCCTGACACCGAATACATCTATGAAGTTACAGTCACTACTGGCATACGACGGTCAGCTGGTACAACTGCTAACACGGCTATCATAATGTACGGAGAAGACCAAGACAGCGACCCTTTCCTACTGACAGACATCGACACTAACAGACCCTTACAGCGTGGAGTCAGCCATACCTTCTTACTGACTACCAGGGAATCACTGGGTCATCTTCTACATGTACGTGTATGGCACGATAACGAAGGAAAGGACCCTGCATTGTTCATCAAACAAGTCTCAGTTCGCGATATACAGACAAAGAAAGTCTTCCACTTCTTATGTAACCGTTGGTTTGCGGTGGACGAGGGAGATGGACTTATCGATCGAGTTCTACCACTTACAAGTGAAGAAGAAATGACGCAATTTACTCAGATGTTTTTGAGCAAGACGCAGAAGGATTTGACCGATTCGCATCTCTGGTTCTCCATAGTATGGCGGCCTCCACATAGTGTGTTTACTAGAGTACAGCGTGTTTCATGTTGCTTGTCTCTTCTTCTCTGTACTATGATGGCTAATGCAATGTGGTACAAAACAGATGAAGGACGTTACACCAGAGTAGATCTCGGTCCTGTGGAGTTCTCCTGGGAGCAGGTCTCTATCGGAATAATGAGCAGCCTTATCGTGTTTCCCATCAATCTTATACTGGTACAGATTTTTCGTCATAGTAAACTAAAAAAACCAATAAAAATTCCAAAAAGTAGTAGTTTGGGTAATAATAAAGTAGAACCAAACGAAAAAGTTGTCAACTCTGAAAGATATTCGCGACTGAGGGCTTCGTCAGTTAAAATTGACTTCAATAACGACCAAGAATCTCCAAAACATCGTAGTTTTCTGGACGCAGCGCAAGTTGTGGCGGCTGCGTTTGTCTGGCCAGAACGTATATTACCAGATTCGAACAGTGAAAACGCAGATAAAAACCGCCTTATAAAAAGTGATGAAAATCTTCCTAGCAGTAAAAAGAAGTATAAATTTCGTGGTCTACCTTATTGGTGTCGATATATCGGCTGGTGTGGTGTCATTATAACCGCACTTGTGTCCACCACAGTTACTCTTCTGTATGGAATACAGTTCGGTAAACGAACATCAGAGCAATGGCTTCTTTCAATGTTCATCTCTGTTACTCAAGACATCTTTGTAAGTCAGCCATTAAAGGTTGTACTCCTGGCGGTAGTCTTTGCATTTCTGATCAAAAAACCACAACTGAATGAGAAGCCAATCCATGAAGACGAGCGACAGAGGAGAGAATGGTTAGAGCGTTGTGCTTCTCCAAGACATCCATCACTAGCAATGCAAGCACCTCCAAGCAAACCTTCGGACGATACGCTGAAGATGGCCAGGAAACGAAGAGAGCAAGAGAAACAAATGGGTGTGATTCTCAAAGATATCATATCGTATTTGGTATTTTTGGTAACGATGTTACTGATAGCTTATGGTTTTCGCGATAAGAGCTCATTCTTGCAGAAGGAATCTATTGAAGGTTTATTACTGAGAGGGAACTATTCAGGACTGGATAATGGATATATACCAAACCGATTTCACGAGGTAAGGATAATTATACTAGGGAGGGGTCATGATCGTTGGAAATAATACCTCCATCAATAAACAAAACTCTAACACTCATGAATAGTCGTGAGTGATTTGCAAAGTAAATATACCAGTGACGAGTTTTATAAATAATACTTCTAAAACTCATTAATAATTCATGAGCTTCTAGCCCAATGAGAATCCACCAATAGGTCACATGGTTGGACCTCTTATCGCAGATAAAGTTTTAGGTAACAATTCCCATGGGGCTTATTTGCACTGTTAGTGTTCAGTAAACCATGATAGTTATAGAACTGTTTAATAAACATGAGTGTTATAACTGTGGGCTGCATCGCAGTTATAACACTCATGTTTATTAAACAGTTCTATAACTATCATGGTTTACTGAACACTAACAGTGCAAGCTAGATACTTTTTGGTGGATATCGTTCTCCATTTTGCTTAGCGACTTCCTGTATAAACTTAGCTAGCCATAAATCTCACGATAAAACACTCCTGCTCGTTTTTTACATATTACACATAGAATTAGCCTAATTTGCATAATCTTTCAACTATATTTTCTCCCGATAAAGTTGAAACATTCTCGAGTTTTTAATGGAAAAATATGAACTTACTTTTGGAGTTTTAGAAGGAATTTACAAAATTCGAAATCGTGTTTTATCGAAGCTATGGATACGCGGCTTCTCCTTGTATTTATATCTGGCGATGAACACTCATTCTTATTTTATAAATACTACATAATAATCAAGCGAAATAACATTAAATTTTGGACTACAGGCCCACAAGGTTGGAGATATGTGGACGTGGCTGGATAATCTAGTCTTACCTGTTTTATACAATCTCCCATGGTATTTCTACGCTGGTAAACCAACTACATACGTCGACGGTGGCTCTGGGATGGTAGTGGGTGTGGCCAGGCTTAGACAGCTTAGAATTACCGAAGGTAAGAAGGAACACATGCTAGTGTTTCAGATACTCACGAGATACCTAGAAATAATGAAAACAATAGTTAGAGTGTAAACACTAAATGGGTGCAACGACAACTGGATAGTGCTATTTTCTGCTAATTCTATTGTTTGCTTTTGTTTAAATAGCGCTATTTAGCGCTAAATAGTGACAACTGTTGTACACATTTGATGTTTGTACTCTACCTTAATTAAACAAAAGAAAATAGAATTAGCATGAAATAGCACTATATAATGGTATTTATGTTGTACACTTTTAGCGCGTTCACTCTAACAATGCATAAACATAAATAAGGACTTTAATGGTAAAAAAATAATCAATTAATGCCAAAGCGTTAGTTTTCATTGAGGTCATTTAGACGTGAAAAAACTGCAGTTGATTAACACAATATAGATTATGCAAATCGTGCGTGAATTCATATCTCAACTTCTTAAGGCCGGTACACACGAGGGAGCTTGCTCCTGCAACACGCTCCCTCGTGTGTACTGGTCTTTAAAAATGACCCAGGAGCATGTTGCGGGAGCGTGTTGCGGGAGCAAGCTCCCTCGTGTGTACCGGCCTTTAGAGATTAACTTTCTTACCAACTAGTGCAAAATGATGTGTCGCATGGGCGTGTACAGTCTTGATCACAACTGATCATAACATCCAGGACAAAACACATCCTTTAATTGTCCTAGTTCCCTATGACGTCACCTCTTGTTTACGTGGAAGATAAAATCGCCAAACGCAATACGAACTTTATTTCCAAAAAAAAATTGCTTCCATCGAAAAAAAATAATCCAAAATAGCCTGGTGTAGAAATATAATAATTGTCTATATTTTTAAAATAATATTCAGGGCGAATTTGCGTTTATTCGATCGACCCACTCCAAAGATTGCTTTGATATGACGTCATAGTGAAAAAGGGCATAATGTTACAGGCTACTTTCTCATATTAATTTCTCCTTTTATCCCATTTCCATGATATACTAAGCTACTTTTCCTGTATTTACGTATTGTTTCTTCTGTTTCCATCATAGGAGACTGCACAGTAGCTGAAGACGTTCGTCCAATTATCAACAAGTGTCGCAGCTCGTATTCAACAGATATTGAAGATAACACGAACTACGGGTCACAATGGACACCTCTGAATTCATCGATACCTATAGATCACACTAGCCCTTGGACGTACAACACTGCAATACAACTTACTGGGTTTCCTTTCATGGGCAATGCAGAGACATACTCGGGTGGTGGCTATGTCCTAACCATGTCACACGTGTACTACAAGGCATTGAAGCAAATACGACAAGCTAGAAAGGAATTATGGACCGACGTCTTCACCAGAGCGATATTTGTCGAGTTTAATCTTTATAATCCGTCGAGTAATTTATTTACAGCGTGTACAGTTCTGATGGAAGTACTGCCAACTGGCGGGTTCATACTGAAGCATGAGTTTTTAACTTATAGGCTTTACCGTTACGTTGGGGATTTCCAGATATTTATCTTGGCCATGGAGGTCTTGTTTCTATTGTTTATATTATATTTCACTTATCGAGAGGGGAAGAGTTTCTACCAAAAACGAAAGGCGTACTTTAAAGACTCATGGAACTGGATTGAAGTTATTATCATCATTCTTTCGTGGATTTCTATTGCACATTACTTTATATGTTTTGGCATTAGGAAATGGACTTTGCAAAAATACCTTGATAATCGCGAGGGTTTCACCAATTTCCATTATATCTCCGCCTGGCAGGTCGTCTTCGAGAATTTCATAGCACTGACAGTGTTTGCAAGCTTCTTTAAGTTGATCAAGTTGTTAAAATTCAACAAGCGAATGTACCTTTTCTCGCACACTTTGAGGCGTGCTGCGAGGGATGTTTTCAACTACTGCTTCATTTTCCTCGTTGTATTCCTGGCTTTTTCTCAGCTATACTACTTCATGCTTGGAAATGAGTACCAGTCTTTCAGTACAATCGTTCGTGCTATGGAGAAACTAATTAGTGTTCTGCTGGGAAAGTTTAACTTTGATGAGTTTATGAACCCCTTCCGTACTCTGGGTGCCATTTCGTTTATCGTATACATGCTATTAATGAAATTCTTTCTCTTAAATATCCTCATAGTGTTAGTGATCGAGTCGTTTCAAGAGGTCAAACACAGTAATAAAAAGCTTGCAAATGATTTTGAAATGGTTGACTTTGTGGTAGAACAATTCAAGTCAATAATTGGAATACGCACATTACGGAAAAAAGACGAAAATGAAGAACAGACGGAAGAACGGAAAGAACCCCAAAAAAACAAATATAACGAAAATCGCAAAATGAACGCAAATCAAAAACACATTCAAAAAGGAAGAAATGGCGGAAAAAAAGAACAGCAAAAGAAAATGAAAGAAAACAAAGAAAACACGAGTGACATAACTCAATCCAAAAATGAACCAAAGCGAGATAGCGACAAACTCGAAGACTTGTTATTTCGTATTAACAAACTAGAAATTCTGTTCGAGTATCAGCTTCACTCAGAGACATTTGACGAAGTTGTTAGTACGTATATAGACATACAAATAGAGAAAATCCTAGTCTCTGATCATGCTGATTCATCCAAAATGTTTTTTTCGAAACCGAAGAAATCTTGATCAAAAGTTTTAGTTTTATCGAGGTCTTCGGGCAATTTCAAAGTCTCGGGAACTAAGTAGCCTACACTCAGAACATTGTAACAATCGCTACAAAATATACGCTATGCCACGAAACGGCAATCACGAAACAACAGCGCTTTTCATGTGACACTCTCTAGGGAATGGTTCTTGTATGAAAAATTCGTTGAAATATTTACACCTGAAAAAAATCATTTCCAAGAGTGACATCACATGGTCTAAAATGGGAAAATAAACATGTAAGCGAAAGAGGTCTACCATTGTTATCTTTCAAGATTCCTGAAATGACCAAGCCCATAATATTCTATAATCTCAAAAAATGTAAAATTTTAATATGAAAGAAATTTGAAAACGTTTTTTAGAGATGGGGTTAAAACGTGATCATCCTCAGTTCAGACATATTACGTTATCACTAGTGATACCAGAACCGCAGTTCGACGCGGCAAAAAAAAATCGGGCTAAATAGGGCCTTACTTATTTATGTAAATAACAATAGAGGCGCGCAAAGCGTCGTGGTTGGGACGGCTGCTTTAATGGACGTTAAATGAAAAATGAATGTAGGCTTTGTCAACAAATACATCAAAGTAAAGCACGCTGTGCATACAATAATTTTAATCAAATGCCCAGGGACTGCCTGTGGGAGGCGGTCTTTGGATTTGAGTTATTATATGTAGCCAATAAATTGCTGCTAATTTCTTATATAAAAATTTAAAAATCCTAACTTCATTTCCATCATGTTTGCAAACGGCTTTTCACTTCCGCAACAAAGACTGATAAACCATTAAAAAGTTATTAAAGGAAAGAAACAAACAAACAAATGAATAAAAAAAATAAATAAAAATGATTCAATAAACAAAGAAACGATTGCTTGCCTCCAATAAATGGGTGCCTTTTTCAAGCATCTTCTACAATTTTTTATAAAATTCATGAATAATTAATGAAACCAAAACAATGAAAATCACTACCGTGACGGCATCTGTATATTTGATACAGAAATCGTCCTGATTTGCATAAGGTTTAGCTTGAAATATCTCGGCCAAATTAAATCTAATTTCAAAAATATTAATCTAAAATAGCAGCATTAACTTAGACATTTTATAAGTAATATACAATATTCGCGTCCGATCTGTATGGAATATAAAATGTCTCGCCTTCGGCTCGACATTGTATATTCCATACAGATCGGCCGCTCATATTGTATATATTATAAATAAAGCCTGTGGGGGAGGGGAGAAGACGTCTGCCTACACAGCCTGGCAGCGTATTACATAATAAAGTGTAAATACATAAAAAAAACTCTTGATAATAGTGAAATATTGCGAATTTACAAACAATCTCCATCTCAACAAACTATTTAGAACACGAAAGAGACTAAAAGCTAAGAATTTCAAATTTATACTGTCAGACACTGCGTACAAAATGCATAATTTCGCAGTGCTTTGACTTTCTTGACCTTTCTTGTCAACAAATTTAAATCCACTCACCTTCAAAGTTTCTCGCTTGATTTATGTTTTCTGCGCTGTTAAGTTTATTCTTTCCCATTTCTGGAGATTCAAATGCAATATTATTGTGTTTTTGAAGTCATTTGAAAAGTCATTGGGTTTCTCGAACAGTTCTCAGCTCCTACGAAACGCGCCGAAAGTCCGCCGCAAGCGCTTTGAAGAAATATGAAACTCGCGCCAGCACTTGAATGGTTGCCAGCTGCTGATTGGTTCAATAACAAAAGCATTGTTTTCTAGTCATCTCATTGGTGAAGGCCGACTTGAGGAAAAATTAACACAATGAAAATCCTCAAAAAGGCCAAGCCAATAAACGAGGTATTATAAAACAAGAAAAAAACATTTTCACCAATATATATAAAATATCAGGGATAGTTGCAACAACTCAGTAAATAATGAAACAATAAAATAAGCCAAACAAGAAAACAAAACAAAAAACAAGTCAAATAAAGCAAAACAAAAACAAACAAACAAACAAAGAGATTTTCATTTAGCTTTACGTATGTCCACATCAAGCAACTGCAAAAAACAAACAAATATAAACAATCAGGCCAGCAAACAAAAATTGCATCCAAATAACAAACACAAACAGACCTAAAAATTTAAGTTTGTTAGTTTTAATGTCACTATAAAATATTAATTTTTACACTCTAAACACAAAACTGATAACTAGATAATATTAAGCAAAAATGCTTTCTAATATTTGTTCAATGATATTTTAACTGATAAAATGAATTAACAGAAATAATAAATTGTGCCTTAAAACACTTCCAATATTATACTTATATTATGCTTGATAATTTAAATTTATGGGATTTTTGAAATAATTATGTCGTGTCCATTCTGCAGACAGGTTTATAAGTGCAGTTGTCAGGATGTTTATGAGAATATAGAGGATCAAGAAGTCAAATTTGAAGCATGAATAGCCATTTCAAAATGAAAGGGATGAATATTGGAACAAACGTTCTTTCACTCTATTCCTAAGTCTGACTATTTTGTAAACTTCCTGAAAAATGTACTGTTAAAAAAATGAAAAAAATGTACAGTTTATCTCATTTACTTTGTACAAGAAAAAAGACATTTACAAGTTAACAAATAACATTTTCACGTGACGTGATTGTATTCCGTAATTAGGGCTTTTGTTTTATCAAAATATATTGTAAACTTCTAAACTTCTTTTCTTTTTGAACAACGTTAATGGGATCGACTGTATATTTGTAATGTCAAAAATAAAGACACCAAAAGTTTCTGATTCAAAATAAATTATTACTATATTGGAGAAGGGAGAACACCTCACAGTAAAAACAATTGGAAAATTTGAACAGCCAGGAGTGGGATATGACTATGAACATTTCATTTGAAACTCAACTAAATGTATAAAACATGCCCAACACTGATGATAACCAATCTTGAGGCAACTACATGTTTTTAGTGTCAGGTGTTCATGCTTTGATGCAAATAACAGTTATGTAACTATAAATGATTTTAGACACATGCAAATGAAATACCAATGAAGTAACATGCATTGTTTTGACACTCCCAAACACTTGGACAAATATATAATCATATATATATTTTTTGAATCTCATTTGCACTGCCTGTCATTCATTTCTTTTTTTTTTCGTGATTGCTTGACAAAGATTTTCTTCTTATTAACTTTCAACAGTATTAATTTAGACTATATCGCTAATTTTATTCATATAGCAACAAGGATAATTTGATTTTGCTATTTCCTATCAATTGATACTTTTCAGTTTGTCATTTTTTTGTCTAGACACTCAACATGGCCATATTCTTGGGCTTCCTGTGTGGCATTGCTCTAGCAACAGGAAGCCCACTTTAGCAGTGCTAACTGCATGGGTGGGGTCCTTAAACTAATTGTACCCACTTATCTAAATTGATCACATATGCAATCAAAATTTAATACGCTCACAATAGGAAGCCCATCATAACAATGCCAATTGTTAACCTAAAGGCAAATATCATTTGTACCTAATTCGTCCTATCAAATTCAAATGAATCCTTGAGATCAGATTGATTACCAAGCTACTTCCTAGCAATAAAAAGTTCACAGTTTTTTAGACTTGCATTATTCTGATTCTGTTCTGTCATTCAAGGCCTGAGTTGTCTTTTGTTGCAATTTCCTAGTACTCCCATAGTGTGTCCTTGGATACGTCTGAGCCTTTAGCATTAAATGTACCATTTTGCTCTCCCTTGACATAACACCCATTAGGTGACTTAATGCACATTCCATTATACCTTCGCAACTCAACCTGGAACTTGTCAGCACCAGCTTCATCTGCTGAGACAGATATACTCCCATCATCCTCTGTTCTCCAATATTTGCCTTTGGAGGAGCGAATGGTGTAGAATCCATGATCTGCTGTCATGTGGAAGACATCATAACCTGCACGGTTACATTCCAGTCGATTGGATGTACCTGTAACAAGACAAGAATAAAAGTTGCTTTTTTGATAGATCACCAGATGCAACCAAAGGTTAAAATTGGATCTGATTCAAATAATCCTGTCTTTTTAGTATCAAGCTCCTCCTCCCCTCCCCTCCCCCCACTTCACTTTTTTCTCGAGTAATAAGGAACCAAGAAGAAAAAGTAATCAAAACAAGGATGTGTAGTTACTAGCAGAATCAAACTTTGCCCATAACATCCTTGCTTGTTAGGACAAAAGCAATTACAGCCCTAACCAGATCGTTGATCCACCTCTTTCTCTCTTCAATTCACTCAATTCATCACCTGCTGGTTGTCCATAACTCAATAAGTTCTAATTCTGGTTTAACTCATAGATAACTTATAGATTTTCGGAAGAGTTAGCCCTGCAGGATCAGAGCTAATCAAGCATTGAACAATCCAGTCCAGATCGTCATAAATTGTTCCATCAGAACAAAATTAATCATGCCCTCATTGTTACCTTTGCATCCAACAAAGCCATAATCTCCACGCAAGACCAGCAGAGGTCTATTGATTAATTCCACAGTGAACAATCCTGTAGCAGTTGCTTCATCTGAGGAGTCTGAGAGAGGAGCATTGCCTTTGAATTGCAAGTACTTGCCACTGTTTGTCTTGAATGCAACCTACAAAAGACAACATGAGACATTTGGATTAATTGTTTACTCATCATCAATAGGTGGTTTTCTACCATATGCTCTAGATAGTCAAGAGACAAAGATATCATGGTGCATACTTATACACCAGTGACAAAATAGATGACATATATTAGAGGATATTGTTATTAGGGATTATTAGGGATTACCAGATGCGATGTAATATGAAAACGATCCAAGAACCCTATTTCTGTATTTATTTGTAAATGGATGATCATAATGATATAATGTTTTGGTTTTTGTATAAATCCACTCAAATGCAGACATTTTCTTAATATTACAAATACATGCTATAGGGGCTTAGCCTGAGCAATAAAGAAATACTTGATGTACTGAACAGAGTACTCATCATATGTACAAAATATATGAGTTGCATTTGTCTGCAACCATCTAAGTTTGTAATAAGTGATTTTAATTCAAGCTTTTGGGTTACGAACTAAGGAAAATATGTTAAAAATCAGTTATCATGCACGTACCTGTGTGTCAAACCATTCCAGTTCAAACTCTGAATTAGGTGTAACTTCAGTAGCAGTAGCTTTTACAACACCTTTCTCAATCACCCAGTACTTTTCATTGCTGCTTAGCAGGGAGACTTTGTTGCTGGTTTTATTGAAGATCACTTGGAACAGTTCAGTGTCAGAGATTTCAGCTTGATTGACTTTGACATCTGTGCCTAAAACAACAGAAACAACAAATAAGTTATATGCAGAAGATGACAAGTAAAATACTAGCCTGGACTGTGTTGGTGTTTCTAAAGAAGCAGTTAAATAAAAGGTTAATGTAATTCGAGTCACTATTAAGATTTGTAGAGAACTGACATTTTGGAAGCTATAAGTCCTTCATCTGAGTAAAAAAAGTTTAATATATGTTCTGGTCTCAATATTGAGATGGTTTGAAGAATAACTTATTGTCACTTGGTTGGTTGTTTTGCTGTCATATCTTTGATTAATTCATTTGATTATTTGTTTATTTCAAATTATTATTACCGGGTATTTGAAATTTCACTAGTAGCTTTTTCATTTCATTTATTAATCTACTGGTATTTATGTAATCAATCATTACTTCATTGTAGGACAGTTAATCATTCATCCTTTTTTTTTATTCATTCATTTATCAATTCAACTATTCACTCATTATTTTATTCATCCATTCTTATTTATAATATATCCAGTTTAAGTAAGTTGACTGTCTATAGAAATTCCAATATACATATAGCACACAAATCATTTTAAAATCTTAACTGGTCATTAAGTTCAAGTGTTTTGCCATGATGTCAAACCAATATAATTATATCAAAGACATGCCTGGTCAGATCTGTGAATATTTGGCACCAAACATCCAGGCAGATGTGGCATATCAATAGTGTCATAATATATCCACAAATTAATAGAGATGAAACAAAAGGAAAAACAGTAAATGTATCAACAACAACTAATAAACAAATGTTGGTGCAATTCAATGATTGGAAAAATATCTCTCTTTTAAATCATATTTACATGTACATTTAATACCACATAATTACATGACTGGGTGGCTGCCATGGTGTTAATGTGGCTAATGGTGCTATCAAAAAGCTGCATAAAACTGGTAAACTGTGCTCATTGAATGTACATTCATGGATCACTCCTTATCATAACTGAAAGTAATACAAATCTAAAATAACGAAACAAACAACACAAGACTTAAACACTAAATTAAAACTCCTCAATGATTAGATTACTTGGCACTCTCAATAAGGTTAGCACAAAGGTTTACAGTTATATATAAACATCTCACATGTATTTGAAAATATTTGGCACAAATTGATCACATCTAACGCCTGTATCCTTCTTTACTCACACCCAAAAAAGACAAGCCTAGACAGATTTGAAGGTACATATTATAGCCTGCTCCTATTAATACAATATGGTGCAAGACTGGTGAACAATGGTTTGGAAGTGAGTAATTTGCCTTGACCATAATATGACCAAATATGGTGAAAGCTTAGTTAAAAAAAATAAGTGTTTTTATGAATAACACAAACATGAGAATACTGACTGTAAAAATAGAAATTTGTTTACTCATTAAAAATACTGAAACAGAGGAAAATATTTCATACATTATTACAAGCTGATTAAAAACATGTCATATTGAGAAATATGTTTACACAGGGTTGAAATCACAATATTTTGCAATATCTGAATTTAGTTGAAAAAATAAAGTACCCATTCTATTGTTATAATTTTTTATCTCTTTATAAACTCAATTAATGATCATTAATTTTACAAACATTACATTTTTTTATTCTTCCTTTCCGCATTTAGTATAGCCTCCATAGCAGCCGTGTGTCTTGTGTTTCTGTCTTTCTTTCAGCAAGCCACATAAGACGGCTTCAACAGAGGCTACTCAGACATTTAGAATTTTTTTGTAAACTCAAGTGCTGTTACTTGTATAGATCAACCATATTCATCTATTTATTTTCATGTACTGTATATATTTTTATGTGTGAACCACTATTTCTATTTTCAGACACTGCATGCTACCAATATACATTGGTGTCATATAAATATTCTGTCAAAATATCATATCAAAACACAATAACAATTAATTTTTGAAATAATTGTAATGAAATGGCTTGTAACACATACAATCATCCACACACGTTTTAACTCTTCTAATTTCTTGTTTTACAATACAAACAAATTAAAATATTATTAAATTTAGAACCCAGCTGCACCTATATTGAGTTTCATGACAAACATTAGGACTCACTATGTGCTCTACTTAAAACTAATTCAGGACATTGCATGTTCAAAGCCAGACAATTGGGAAAATTGCTGAACAGGATAAATTATGTGAAAAAATGGAAATTGTCTAGCATTGTATTTTGAGAAAAAGAGCAATAAAAAATGAATGAAAGAATGAATGAATGAATGGATTAGGAATAAACACAGAAAAAACAGTCATAGCTTGAATAATAACAATCAAGCTGAATGAATGAACATAGAGAGAAAAAAAACAGATAACCTTGCACAACATAACCATGACTTTTGGAGGACATATTGTTTATTTGTGTCCCTAGTAGCGTCATTAGCGTCCATGTGGAGCAGGGCTGCAAATGATGCTATGAATTAAGAACACAAATAAACAATATTCATGACAACATTCAAGTTATTATCCTTATTAGCAATATTCTAAATCAAGATTCATAAATTTTGAAATTGCTGTAAAATGTTTTGATTCAATCTACAGTGGGCCAAAGCAGTACCATTATCGCCCGCTGCCTGTGCGTTTTCAAGAGGGCAGTTTGCCATTTGCCCTTCTATATTGATAATAATCAAGCTTTGATGTTACAAGAAATGTTTGAATATGAATAAAGTAATTTCCTATTTTAAATGAGTATGTAGACATACTGACTAAGGAGCCAGTTAACATGTGGAAATTTTCTTCCCAGGAAGGAAGGAGTTGTTTGTTATATTGTAGCCCTTGGGATTTAACACGCAAAATAAAGACTTTTGTTAGTGCTTTTGTGCTGAGATTTACAAAAAATATGTTTGTGCTTGTAGCCCTTGGGATTTCAAAAAAGAGTTCCATCCCAGAATGTCCATAATATGATAATAGCTAAATACAATTTTTGGACATGTTTAACTTTAGGAATGATAAATGATCAAGGTGTTACAAACAGCTATAGTAGAGTACATTATTTTTCTACTTATTGACAATTTTGTCCAGCGATGGCATTGACAGAAGACTGACTAAAATCTCCATACTTTACAAGAACTGAAATTCTGAGATGATTGACACAATGACTATGTTTGTTTTATAATACAGTCTCAGCTTCAATTACTTGTTAATATTGGTACTGTTTCATTTTGAATACCAGACAAAAATGTTTAACTCTTTCAATTTCTGATATTTTATATAACAACATTCAACATTGTGAAGTTAAAGGGTGTGTCAAACGTATTAAAAAAATGAGATTCGATCTCGTGCCTTAGAATTACCATTGCAATGCTTTACCAACATAGCTATGAAGTTGAATATGTTGGTAATCACACCATTGTAAACTCAGTCTTACAAATTCAATTTTTTCAGTTAACAATAGTTGGCAAGGAAAATTGCACGGACGGTTTTTACAACAACCTCTCTTATTTGAATGCATTTGGTAATAAATTTTTCAAGTATATATACTAGCCATACCAGAACCACCATCACCTCTTGAATACACATTGACAGGTTATTTTATTAAGTCATCAATCAACTTTTCTCACATTTTTAATATTCTTGATACCTTTAACAATATTTTACCCAGCAAAATAAATAAACAAATAAATGATAATAATAATAAATAAATAAAAGTAAAATAGTAAAATCAAAGGATGTTGCAAGAAAATAAGAATTGGATGAATTATTGAAAATTTACTGTTCTAAGAACTTAACATATTTTATTGATGCTTTACAACATTGAAGATGAAAAAAATTTGTGTCATTTAGCCACTTTAGCATATAATTAGCATAACTTAACAGAATTAAAATACAAAGTTTGATTATAGAAGTTATTAAAGAAATTAACCTCATAAAATAGCCAACTTAATAAATTATGATTAATTTAGCACAGAAAATTAAAATTATCAGAACCAGGAAGGTACCACCCCTATCCAAAATCATTGTTGATATTATTATAAAAGCTTAAAAACACAATATAGAATGAAAGAAATGTAAGTTGAATCAATTCTTGTCGTTCTCTTTGATGACAAAACAACATATGTTGCCATTCAAATACAAAAACGTAATATATTGAGTTACGATTCAACAAGTCTTCACTATAATCATAAGTTATAAAAACGCTTTGTTTTATTAGTACGGCGGCGGAATTAATGGTCGATAAACATTATAATTTGGTTTCTCCACAATTTGACCACAGATTCACATTTTTGCTGACTTCATAAATGAAGGGTGTGTCGTTAAAATAAGTGACCAAAGATTACATGACATGGCAAGATAGAGGCTGAAGCGACGGGAATTTTAAATACCGGGAATACAATAATTGACACTATCTAAAGTTTTAATGAAGGATTAGTTTAAAAACGTCAGTTACGACACTACTTTCGAACCAAAAAAACACTAGCTACCTTAATAATTCTTCTTCTGATATAGCATACATATTTAGCTATGTCGAAGTTGGGCTTGAGATAAAGGAAGCGCTGAATAAACCTTTTATCCGAAAATTCCGTCAGTTTGCAAAGAATGGATTTTCTTTGAGTAACGCAATATCCGGTTCATCTCTCAAAAGAAAAAAACACAATCCTTTCAACAAATTAATTCAATAGCATTAAGTTAAAACGCTTGTGAATGTACTCATTTTAAGATAAGTCAGTTGGCATCTTTAATTCTTTTGATGAATATATTTTAATGAACGCTTGATTAGTGATCACTGACTGCGACTACTCAATGGACATCAGTGAGCGTCATTTATTACTTGTAACAAATTCGAAGCGTGAGTTAACATTGATTTTGCACGCTTAGCTGATTTTTCGAGGCGTATATTGCTATGTTTACGTTGAGTTTAAAGTAGTCGACACGCGTATTAGTTTACTAGTGAATCGATGTCACTTCGATCAAGCAAACACTGCAAACAATAGCCCAGCAAATACAGCGATTTCAATATAAACACTGCAGATTAGCATATCAGAACATCCACGTGAAATTAACAAAGTTACAAAACACAAATGAAAATAAGTACTTACTTTGTTTGATTGAAATACGGCGATCGTTCGAGCCGATAAACGAACACTGTGGATGGCTGTCTTCAATCACAAACAACTCATCTTTGGTCACTGATTCTTTTTTAGTCTGAAGGCGACCGGTTCCAACCGCTGTCAAGTACTTTCCTTTGCTGTCTCTAAACGCAATGTTGGCTTGATGGAACTCAACCGAGAATTTACAATCATCGGTTAAGTTGTCCTTTAAATCCCCAGATGAGCTGAGATACTTGCTGTTGCTAGATACAATCGCGTACTTCCCATCGGTGAATTCAAGGGTAACCATCGCATCAGCCCCCCAAGGAATAATCTCAGAAACTTTGATATCTTGGCTGGACTCGTCCAGATGCGCATACCGTTTACGAAGCACACTCTTTAAGTTGACTTGGGGATGCATAGCTAAATGTACAGTCCATAGCTCAGTATTGCCGATTTTCGCGACGCATTTGAGCTGGTCGCCCGTAGCACCGAAATACGCGTTATGAGCGCTCTTCAGTGCCCACTTGCCATCCTTCGTAACTATCGTAAACTTCGCGTTTGGTTCTCTCTCAGTCGCTTCGCAAGATAGATTCCCCTTGGGATCGGCTGTGAGATACCTTCCTAGATGGCACTTGAAGTATACGCTCTCGTCGGCGTCTTGCTCAAGCACCCACATTTGTTTCTTACGCAGAGAAGTACCATCCGCGTTCAACTTAAATCCAAACGTTTCGACGGTGAGGTATTTCGAAGCGTGGTTGATCAGACCAATGTTCCATTTGTACGTTTCAGCCATTGTTAGACCAGATCGAGTTCACTGAGGATACTTGAATATGTAGTGAAGAGAGAAGTGTTGTTTTTCCGCCAAGGAGAGGTTTGACGATTGGTAGCGAGTAAAAGCCGGGAACTGTGTAGCGTGAAATCTGATAATCAACGAAGGCGTGGAGAACTCAGGAAAATGCTAATACCCACGAGGGACCGCATGTGGGGAGAATCTCGTTAACAATCAGTGCTAAAACAATACATCTTTAGTCGAAACAGACTGGTAATTAATTGTTCGGCTTTCTTGTGATTGTAATCATGAGAAAGCTCATAAAATTGTATTTATAATGCCGGTTTTTTCGTTGATTTTTAGTTTGTAAGATGGGAGGAAGTTTAGTGTTTATTTCTCCTTAGGTGTATTTCCGTGGTATGGATATGATTTGCGAACGAGTCGATGCGGCGAGACGTAGCTGAATCAATAAAAGTAGCCGGTCATAAAACATTTAAAACCAACAATGGAATAACTTATCAAAAACTCGATTTAATTGGACCACAATTCCAGAGATATTACGGATCAAAAACACCTAAGGACGTAGTGAATGTTTCTGTTACAGTAGATTATGGAATGCGGGCTTTGTCGCGTCGAGACGTGTATAGGATTTACTGCTCAATCAACTCGAATTCGCAATAAAAGTTATAAATAATTATGTAAAAAGCACATGGGGAGTGGAATCCAACAGTTTATGAATAAATTGAAAACTCAGAATGACATTTTCTACTTCATTACTAAATAAGCCACTTTAAATCAAAGATATTCTATCTGTGTTCATGTGCATGGAGTAAATTAAGACAAAAACAACTTTCGCTTTGAAACTGAAAAGAAAAAAATCAAAGACGCCATCAAAATCAATTCCTTTGGATTTTTTTATATCAATACAGCCTCAATGGATTCCCACTTCTTTCTGAAGATAATTTATTAAATATTTAAATTGAGGGTTGAAATCTTCAATATTTTCGATTGCGTATTTAGATGGTTTTCCGTGTTGTGATAGAGGTGTGACGTTGTGAGTCATGTTCTGACAAGCTGGGGCTAAATAAAAGTAGTTTTGATTGTTCAATGACAGCAGTGGAAACACTGCCCTAAAATATGCCCATACATGGCAAAAACTATAAGACCTCTTAGCCAAAGGGTAGCAGCTATTTCCTTCTGCCAATCTACCCTCTGCCACTTCACAACAGGAAAACCCCGCAAAATCGAACGATAAGAGGAAAATCCCGCAAAACCGAATGATGACACATGAAAACCCTGCAAAACCGAGAAGGGAAATAGAGTAAAAGCAAACGACAATTTTGAAAGGAAAATCACTGCAAAAATCGAACAAAAATAAGGGGGAAACCCGAAACGGGAGTTAATCTGAGATTAAGCCCTATTTTGGCCATTTAGCTAACTTGGCAGTACCCCCTAACCCCCCCCCCCCCCCCCCTTCCCTACCCCTAATGTAGATGTCATTGGAATAGTATGCTCATTTATTAAACCACGATATCCACAATTAAGGTCGAGGGTTAAATTGTTGATGGCTAATTCACTAGCAATCTTATTATCCGACTGGATATTCACCAAGATATGACGACTATAAATAAAACCCGTCTGACCTCAAAACCATTACGATAGATTCTTACACTATATTAACGTGACAGCAATTGATCTGTTACCGGTTGATTTCGCACCGCAAAAAAAGCACGCGGAAACATATGGATATAATGTGGATGGATAAACAGCTGATTGAAACTCGTTTGTCCAGTTGTTGTAGCTAAGTTTATGTACGCGAGGGGTAGCAAAGCAGCATGGGAAGGGCTCAAAATACGCTTGTTTATTTCATCTCTTTAAATGATTCATTCCAAATTTATTCATTTATGATTATACATGCATTTCGTCATCTGCTCTTTTATCCATCTATCATCTTGTTCATATTCACGTTTTTATGTTTATAATTACGTGTCGACTCTTGATTCTTAGTCTAGTTACTTTCCGCGAAAACTAAATAACTAGCGATCTAAGAGTACACGTTTAGATCAGATAAGAATACATCAATCGGCTAGACTACAACCTTTATGTGGTATGGATCGATATCTATCGACATAAATCGACTCCTTTTACGCCTTTTCTCAAATAAACAAACAAACAGACAGACAAACAAACGAACGAACGGACAGACAAACGAACGAATGGACGAATGAACGAACAAACGAATGAACGAACAAACGAATGAATGAACGAACGAACAATTACAAATGAACGAAGCTGACCAGTGAAAATAATGTGAAAATACCGTCCAAAGTCCCACCATAATTATTCTGGGTTGCTCGGGATACCAATCAATTCAACAAATATCTTTCAGTAGTAAATAGAAATAAACGACATGCAGAATTGACCTGTTAACAAGTACATCTTACCGTTATGTTATCTATGCGATGCAGTTTTATGCACAAAACAACTATATACTAACAATTTCTATGAATATATTTCAAAATCTATTTAAAACACACAAAAATCTGTGATAATCTATTCTATAAAACGAAGCAATGTCCTTTACAATATAAGAAATTTTGTCAATAGTCCCGTGTTGAGATGTGTTTCGAGCTTCAACTTGAAGTAGTGTCGTTAAAAAATCCCATGGATGTTGCTGTTTCCTATTTTCTTCACCGTTTTCTAATGATTTCCTTGTATGTCATGTGATTTCTCCGTGGCCTCGCCATTTTATTTTTTAAGATTAACAAGGATTTACAGTACTTTATCGATTAGTGTAAAACCAAATCTATAATCTATAGGATCAGCGAAAATCACCCATCTTGTCCAAACAAATAAAAACAAATCTTCGACAAATGTTTTTACAACTGGTGTATGTTCAGCCCCCCCCCCCCCTCTCTCTCTCTCCCTCCCGCAATAATAATTTCAACAATCCTCTAAATATTAACTGATACCGATGGTTATTAAATCTATATTACAAGTACAAGACTCTAGTTGGATCAGTGCGGCTTACTCGTGGGAGGGTGGGTCAAATTGATTTTTAAATCAATTTAAAAGTTGACTTTCAAAGGTACAAATACAAAAGAATATAAAACCATCTATATATTTTATTTATTGTTTTTAGAGATTTGACCATAGTTAAATTAACTACAAGTCTTGCATATAATAATTTATCTGTATATATTTGCTGTTATATTTGAATCTGTTCTGCTAACTCTAAGTATTAGTGTCTATTTCTACCTGTCTATTAATGGCAGAACGATCTTGTTCCAACTCTCATCCCATCTCACTGCTTGAAAACTCTTCAGGTTTTCTCTAAACGTTTCCAACTTTGCTTGGTTCTTTGGGAACCCTGAGAGAAGGTCCTATAGGTTGTAAGAATAGACGTTATTCTCGAAAGAAAAAATTTTGCAACCAAATTCATTGTATCACGACACGCTGTGTCTCGTAACTTCGTTTTGATTTTTGTCTTTTCTCAACCGTCTATCAATTAAAGGATGGAGCTTGTTTCAAATCAACAATGTTGTGAATGGTACGATCACCATAAACAAACTTGGCTGAAGTGTTGTATATGCATAATCTATATTCAGGGGTACCGGCGCACCAAATGACTGAAAGCGCACCAGTGTACACTATTTACATTCAACCACAGGAAGTCCAATAGTTGAGAGGGAAGTACTGCATGAGCAAGCTTTTGGTACAGATCCTTATATGAATGATTTTAATAAGTGAAAGCTTGCAAACAAACATTCAGACAGACAGACGGAAACAAATAAACAAACACAAACAAAATCAATCAAACAAGTTGACGAGTTGCACATAACATGTGCACATTATATGCTCTTTTTCATACAAATAATTAGAATCTGATTGCCCAAGGGCTGGATAAGGTTATCTACCTGATAAACGTTATCCACTGCATAGATTTGTATTGAATTTAATGGCTGAATGAAGATTTATCTGGTGGAAAGCACTATCTAAGCATAATACAAGACTGATAACTTATTATCAATAGGAGACATTATACCCAAGCCTTATTTGAGAAAAGTTTCCATTGCAGACTCACGTTTCACCATTTTAGATTGTAGTGGTGATGATCATTTAACATTCAATACTGGTAATGATATGTGATTACGGAGCTATACCTGTAATTGTTTGGCTAGTTGTTTACTATCTTTGAATATCAGTCCATTCTGATTATGCTGCACAAGCTCAGCTATACTACAAAGATAAATATAAGTCATAATGACATTTACTAACACTAATTAAGCACTGAATGAAAAAGGATGAAAGACAAGAAACAAAAGCAAAAAGAACAACGTAAAGGTAACATACTGGTAACATAATAATTCACAGAAAACTATTTCAAAACAGATCAGTTAAAACTTTAAAAAATATAATAATTGTTAGAAAACAAGTATAAAGTGGTATTGTAAATGACTGATACGCTGCATGATTAGTTCACTCATTCAATAAATCATCATCATCAGTGATTGTCAGAGTAGTTGTTTCATGGAACTGAATATTTAAATAAACGAACGGATGAACAAACAAATGAATGAATGGACAAACAACCAAATAAAAGTATGAATAAATGAATGTATGAACAAACAGATGAATGAATAAATGCATGGATGAATGAATGAACAAATGAATGTTTAAATGAACAAATGAATGAATGGATGAATGAATGGATGAACAAATGAATGAATGAATAGAAAAATGTATGTATGAATGAATGAACTCACTATTTAATAAATAAATTAATTCATTAATAAACAGATGAAAGCATGAATTTCAACTAACCAATTAAAATCAATAGCGCAAACAGGTAGCCCACAACCAAACATATCAACAACCTACAGGTAAAAGAAAGAATTTCACATGATTAATTTTCCCATCTCTACTAACAGAAAAGTCAACAAAGTCTGTCTATATACCTTCATTGGCAAGTCCAAGCCAGATGAAGACTTATGTAAACATACTCCTACATTAGCTGAACCTGTAAACATATGATTAGGTAAGTAGAAAACTTGAAGAAATAAAAAAATAAAAGAAATTAACAAGCAACTGATGAACGAAATAGTGAATGACTGAATAAGTGACAAAATGAATGGATGTATGAATGAATAAAATTAATAATTGAATGAATGAATGACTAAATGAGCAAATAATTAAATTATTGGATCAATGAAAGAAAAAATGAATCAGTGAAGGAACGTATGAATAATTGAATGAATTAATATCTGAACAATTGAACAGACGAACAAATGAACAAACAAAAGAAACCAGAAGAGGAAACAAATGAATGTATGGATGAAGAAATCTATGAATGTAGTATGTTGTAGCTACCTAGTAGTCTTGGATAGTCATCAGGTTCTAGCCATGGTGTACATATCCGGACATATTTGTAGTTTTTCTTGGCTATTAGTGACTGGTAGTACTCTTTCAAGGGACCCTTCCCTGGACAAAAACAATAAGCTCTATTATATCTGACTGTGTGGAATAGTTAACTAACTATTTAGTGCTAGTCAGTGCTAACTTTGGAAGTCGGCAAAGGATACTAATTAAACAGCTCAAACAACTTCTATTAGTAATCTCTTACACTGCAAACACTCCAACCGTGACGACTTGGCATTATTTATATCTTTATTTTCTGTGCTTAATTTCTACTGCCTCAAACCTTCTGATAATTAGTAGGATTCAATTTAAATACATTGAGTGACCAAAATATTTAATATTTCTATTTATTCATGACATAGTATAAGTTTCGTTCATCGTAAAGATCCGTAAATATTGGACAAGCCTGAAAGCACATTTAGTCATTGAATCAATGATTGCAACTCCGCCACAATGAAGCTAACATCACTTACCAGTGATTGCACAAACTATCTTTGGTAAATCTGAACTAGCCTTTGAAGCATGTTCTTCATAATCTATATGTAAAAATAACCAATAAATGAATGTTGGCATAAACAAAGAATTAATCTTAAAAAAGTTTGAACATTTCCTTCCTAGTCCATTTAAATAACCCTTGTAGAAAAATGGCTTACAAAATAAATGAAGGTAGTTTGTAGTTATCATTGTTCACTGGATAGCTTGGGGAAGGGGGAGTTGCTGCAACATTTATCTACATTGTATGCCAGTCACTGGCATGTCATCACAGCTGGTACCTTCTAGTGCATCCAGTAAAACAGAAAAGTCTTCATCCTCTGTAAATGACATGAAACCAGGCATAAAGTTAGGTGTGCATCATGGAGACATGACTGTTAATACAAATCATATTATTATTCATTTAAAATTATATCTCTTTTTTTCTGATTGGTCAGAAACCCTCCACTAAATCTCCATGGTTACCCAAATTTTGCCTTATTTGGATAGCTGTCCAATAATCATTAAAATTTGCATGATGACATCATTTTCAGTACAATATGGAAAATAATTGGACGCTGAGAAAAGATATACAATTTTGATAATAATGATGACATTTGTGATAATGATGATGATTATGATGATGAAGGTACCAAAACTACATAGTACCTGTCCAGCTGGTACTACTGACAATAAGTGCAGGTCTATCATCTCTTTCTATGACTTTCCCTATTGAATTCTTCACAGTAAATGCAGTTATTTCATCAACCACTTTCATGGCAAACTCTGACAGTCTGTGGACAAAAAGAGCGAATCAAAATGCTTTAGTTCATAATATTATAATATCCTGACACAAATTCCATTGGTGAGAATTACTAGCAGAGCAGGAGGTTTACTGAAATGATTTGTTTCCTTATAAGTTACCAATGAGTATAATATACTGTATATTATACAGCTATTCTTGAAATGGTTGTCCAGTTGAAATACTGATTTAGCAAAGTCATTTGCATATTTCGTGATTTATATATAAATATTATATTTTTTAATAAAAATGTACAAAATATGTTCATCACATAATTATAATAAACTATGTAACTATATAATATGTGCAGCTTTGTGTTTAAAACAAGGAAACTGAAAACTTCAGATATGCAAATGACATTGTTATTTGTTAAATTAGTATTTCAACTGGACAACCTTTTCAAGAATAGCTGTATATCTTAGTTATCAAAAACTCTTCTGTGTTACAGCTGATTTCCATGTTTACTTGGTGATTTGCACTTGGGTTTAGTACAAACAACTGTAAAAGTTGAATGAGGCTTCAAAGAGATGTCTAATATATTCACACATATTCTCCTACTAACATAGTTCAGTCATTTGCTTTTCGGTTGAGCATTACTAGCAGGGGAGGGGGATGGTCTCTCTTTCAATTTCCAAGACGACAAGATGCATGTTTTAAAATTCGAGTACGAAACATGGGAATATTTTCAAAACCTGAGCCCAAGATTTTTATTGAAAATTTTTCAGACCTGAGCTTTACATTGGACTTTAAGTTCTACAATATTCCAAGATTCCAAGACTGGTTTAAAAAAAATCTGAGCCACTGAGACCCTGAATTTCATAAAAAGATCCAACACTGCAAGATGCACTGAGACCTTCAATTTCATAAAAATTCCAAGACTCCAAGATGTTCAATTTAAATTCTGAGATTTCAAGATCCAAGATAAATTTTGAGAGACTCAGGAACCATTTGCCACCCCTACTTGTAACTTCAGAACCTAAATATCCAATTATCCAATTATTATCTCTGGTTGTACTTTTAAGCATCTCATTTACAATTTATAATATAATAACAAGATGAATTACCAGTAGCCACAAATGCCCACATGATCAAATAATATTAGTAATAGATCGAAACAAAAATGCTTACCTTTCTGTTTGACCAAAAACATCAGGATAGTCTTTAGATAATCTAATAAACAACTAAAAGTAGATGGGGAAAGTAGTATATTATGAATTCAAAGTAAAAATGAAAATCCATTTTCTTTCCATGTTTTTAATATTTCAAACACTATCCAGTGGTCATCCTCAGAATGGTAATAATCATTACATAAATGCATCCTGGCGATAATCACTTGCTAAATACAAGAAAAGAAAATGACTTATCTGTAGTTATATAATACAATAAATATTATTACACATCCGGACCAACATATTCAACAAAGTAGTTGATTAGTAATATACTACATTAGATAATAATTATTTTAATAATTCAAAGAACAATGGATGGATAGATAGATGGTTGGATCATTGAAAATGTAAGCTAACAGACTCACATTGTGTCTAGTTTCTAAATCAGCTGACTTGAATCTTTCAGGTGGACGATCATATAAAGTATTGGCACTATTAGGAAGTAAAGAAAGATCTGAATAAATAAATGAGTGAACAAATAAACCAACAAATGAATGAATGGATGGATGAACAGGTGAGTGAGTGAGTGAGTGAGTAGTTAGTGTTGAATGAACAGCAAAAATCTATTTGTGGATGAAAGAACAACAGTTTGAATGAATAAATCTATACACTAACTACTGAAATCTCTACTTTATGATTTCACTCACTAATTTTCATAACAATTGTGTGATAGATATATCCCAGAACAAAGCCAATCAGAACATATCATTCACAGAAATGTAAAAATTCATCTGATTGCCTGAGTGTTAAAATATATATCTTTCACACAGCCCTTTTCCAAAAGCACTGATTTAGGGACTGATCATTTATAATTATTATGTCGCAGGGGGCGGTGTTTTTTCAATATTTTTGTGTTGGAGAAATGTACTCCCCCCCAAAAAAAATCAATTTTCAAAAACATACCCTCTCTAAAAATTGATTTTTCAAAAATTGTGTACTGTTTGGATGATATGTCCTTACATCTTTTTTTTTTTTGGTTAAAAGCAAAACGTACCCCTCAAGTCGTCAATGTTAAGAAAATAATACCCCCTCTTTTGAGAGTTTTTGAAAAATGTACCCCTCCTCTAAAAACACCACCCCTTCCTGTGACATAATAAACGATTGATCGGTCCTTTAAGTGGTATAATGTCATTAAATGAAAACTATACAAGGTGATTATTTACCCTTACAAATAATTGGACATTGACAAACCAGTACTGTTTTGTATGAATTATCGATTAAATGAATGAGCCAACAATTGACTTCGATTGTAAAAAAAACTGCTTCAATCACCTTATTTGCCAGTTGTGTAGAAGATCTTTCTTCATTGCTTCGGTGACGCAAAAGTTCAGTGATGCTAGTCTTCCAAATACATGCTCATACCTGCATTATAATTCAAAAGATAAAATAAAAGCTGGACATAACCAGGACAAGATGACCTTTCAAATTTATTTTATACATTAATTTTTAGATCAATATTTGTAAAATAATGATTGCTTATTCAAACTACATTTACAAGAAACACTTCCCCCCTCAAAATAAGGGCTTTAGACTTTTTATTAATTTGCACACTCTTTCATAAAAAGATGTTCACAAATTAGGGTAATTCATGTCGTTATATTTTGGGTGTGTGTGTACGGTTGTCAAATAGTGTAAACTGTCTTAAGAGTTGCCCAGGAAAGGTCAAGAAACATTGTGCCTTTGCCACTCAATTGATTTGGAACTTAGGACAACATATTTTAAAGCCCTGATGCAAAAGAAACAGCAGTTTCATAACGAACAGCTGGGAAATCATTCTTCCACCACTGAGTGTTATTAAGTTACCATTTCGCTGTCAGGCATCTACTTACCATTCAGCTATTTTCACCAACAAATGATCAGGATTATTAACACCAAGGGCTAGAATAGTATAGCCATAGTTATGCCAATCAATGACTAGCTTAGCATGACAGACAACACAGGTAACCCAAGCAACCGCTAGGGTAGGAATTGCTGGAGGATTCTGCAAAATATACATACCGGTAATACGAATATACATAATTCTACACAAAAACATATAGAAAAATAAAACACATATAGAAAATTCCATATGAGACATGACAAAAGCAAAAACAATTTCATGCAACGTTTTCATGCAAGATGCATATTGATTTTAAAAATAATTGTAACACTTATTGGCATTTAACAATTATTAAGATTGGTTTCTATGTCAGGGGGAGCCCTCAATGTATGTTAGCAATTGACAAAATATAAAAAACTAGCTTTAAAAATTGACTTTGTGAAAACTTTGAAATTGTTTTTATTGCTGCAAATTTTTTTCGTTTGTTAATGCAATTAGCTGGATTGTGTATGTTAATAGATGAAGCTTTAAGGTATTTGGAGACAGTTTCTCAAAAGGCCTACCGACCTAAGAAAACAACGGCAAAAGACATCTTGCTTTTCCTATTTCTTAACAATATTTTGATACACAGTTGCTTAATAGTTCTGGAGGATATCTTGAGACTTTTGTGGCGATCGGTATTGATTTATGCAAATTATGAGGAAATCCTGGAAAACAGTTTTTTTAATTTATTTTCAAAAATTTGCTATAGAATCATGTCAAAATTCAGAAGCGTAATATTCAACATACTCCCTAACTGCAAAGTGATTTTAAAGAAATTTCAATTGAGAAATTTGAAGTTATGAAGCCGTTAATTTTGAACACGATTTTTGGTTATAATTAGCAATCATTTCCATGAAAATGATATTTGCCGTCACAGATTTTTTTAATAATCACCGATTTCAGGTCAGAAACTGTTTAAGATATGCTTAAGCCAGTTCTCTATACGATTTGGCAATAATCGCGTTTTTCACGAAGATAGGGACTATAGATAAGAAGTATGTTTTTACCACATAACGCGGAACAATACCCAATCCGATTCAGAGCCACTTTTCACAAAATTGACTCCAACAATTTTTCTAAAAATTTCTGTATAAAATATTGAATCCATTGCGGTGCAAATGTGCTAGTTTTTATTATTCTAGATGCTCTAGGACGCGCAAGGAAAAATTAACAAAATTGGTTAATTTCTGTTTAATTCTTCATGTCACAAATGACTCGAAAAGCGTATAAATGTTTTGAATCTGTCCTATTGTAGTGTATAACAATAGTGGAATTAAAGGATTAAGTATCCTGTGTCACGGATTCTCGTCACGCCAATTCTTTATGAAAAAATGGTTTATATATCAATTCTTCATTTATTTATTTATTTAATATTGATTTGACATACATTTTACAAACCACTTTATTTCGGAGTAAAGTGCATTGTCCAGTTTATCGATTAGCGTGACGAGAATCCGTGACACAGGAGACTTAATCCTTTAATTCCACTATTGTTATACACTACAATAGGACAGATTCAAAACATTTGTACGCTTTTCGAGTCATTTGTGACATGAAGAATTCAACAAAAATTAACCAATTTTGTTAATTTTTCCTTGCGCGTCCTAGAGTATCTAGAATAATAAAATCTAGCACATTTGCATCGCGATGGATTCAATATTTTATGCAGAAATGTTTAGAAAAATTGTTGGAGTCAGTTTTGTGAAAAGTAGCTCTGAATCGGATTGGGTATTGTTCCGCTTTATGTGGTAAAAACATACTTCTTATCTATAGCCCCTATCTTCGTGAAAAACGCGATTATTGCCAAATCGTATAGAGAACTGGCTTAAGCATATCTTAAACAATTTCTGACCTGAAATCGGTGATCATTAAAAAAATCTGTGACGGCAAATATCATTTTCATGGAAGTGATTGCTAATTATAACCAAAAATCGTGTTCAAAATTAACGGCTTCATAACTTCAAATTTCTCAATTGAAATTTCTTTAAAATCACTGTGCAGTTAGGGAGTATGTTGAATATTACGCTTCTGAATTTTGACATGATTCTATAGCAAATTTTTGAAAATAAATTAAAAAAACTGTTTTCCAGGATTTCCTCATAATTTGCATAAATCAATACTGATCGCCACAAAAGTCTCAAGATATCCTCCAGAACTATTAACCAACTGTGTATCAAAATATTGTTAAGAAATAAGAAAAGCAAGATGGCTTTTGCCGTTGTTTTCTTAGGTCGGTAGGCCTTTTGAGAAACTGTCTCCAAATACCTTAACTAGGAACATGTTTTGCTCACAAAAAAAATATATTTTATGGGCTAGAGCCTGCAAAGGTCACGTCTGCAACATGGAATTGCCATATGTTATTCTACAAAAAAAAATAAAATAAATAAATAAATAAAAAAAAAAAAACATACATCATTCTACATATTCTGACTGTCTGCCTGTCTGTTTGTCAATTATTTGATTGCTACTAACCTGGACAATAACATGCGAGCAGTGAACAGCACAGCTGAATAGTACCATAAACAGCTGGACAAACTGGTAAACAGCCTTGATTAGATAGTAAAGTAGTCTTGGTAGCCCTGGAAATAAATATTATGTACTTATTGACTGAGTGGGACAATATTTGGCTCGAGGTGATACCGTACGGACCAAGCGCAGCGAGGTTCATACAAATGACCGAGAACCAAATATTTTCCCGTACGGCCCGACCTAACTCAGTCAATAAGCATTCTATGATATGACCCTCATTTTTGAGCCTTTTTATTTTTGAGCAGGGCCGTATGGCCCGCGCCCGGGCGAATACTGGTCATATGATAATAAACCATATTATCGTCATCACTTATGAATGATCTAGGCTAAACATAGCACCCTGCTAATAGCTAGGCCAAATGACATGCCATATTGAGTATTTGACAGACAGTCCAAAATGATCAAAACTTTGGCAGGGCACAAAATTTTTCACAAAAATTAAATTGACATAATGGTAATTTTTGCCAAAAATTAAAAGACCTAACAAAAAAGGTTTTGCAGGGAAAGGTTCACATTGATTATTTTACTTTGACATGAGCAAACTTACTATTTAGGACTCCTGGGAAATCCCCCAAAAGAGACAAGGTTACTTTATCATGTCCATGTAATTCTCGGATTAAATGAGATCCTGCAGATGTAATTCAAACTTATCAGTTGAGCATTTAATTTTGCAATACAATACAATGCAACTCAATTGTGTTATGTGATGTGTGGCGTACTGGTATACTGCTTATTGCTATTTGCAATCAATAGTATATAATCCAGTTTTAATGGGGTTAAATGTAATTTAAGCAAAGTTAAGCTTGAGGCATGCTAGCCAGGGGTGGCCGTGCTAGGGGGTAACCCTCAGGGACAGTTGGTCATATCAGAGTCAATGTTTGTAGATCGTTGTGGATCAAAACATTTCTTCTTGCAGTGCTATCCCTCCCACCCTTCCTCTTGGTAAGTGTCATGCAGGTAGGTGTTCTTCCACTGACTCGGTCGGTATGACTGGTTACTGGAGGTGGACTGCGCTGTGTTGCCACGGTAACCTCTGCTGTGAGCAGTAGCGCAACCTGCCACAGCCGTCAGGCACCTTCTTTTTGCAACAACTTTTTCCCAACTCATCAGTGCCCATCAGTTTAACAAGCACAAGGTTGATAAGTAGTTAGTAAATTAAAAGTAGTACTAAATGCTAAATAGATTTCACACAACTTTGTCATGTATATTAATATGAATATATCAACTTCTTATTTAGGTGTAATTTTTTTTCAATGATGTCAATGTAATCCAGCTCGCTCTATTGTATTATGCACTATTATATGCAATCCTGATTTCAGGGGTAATATCTTGTTGTTTTTAATATTTTGTCAATGGGTTTTATGTGAAGGACTTGAGCTTCTAGCTTATTTATATGTGAAAGATCTTTCTAATTTTATAATGGTGTTTTGGTTGTTGATGTTATTTTGTGGGGGAGGGGGGGTGCGGAAGTGGGGTATTTTTTACATGATATTAATCACATACTGATGAGGGGGAAGCATGAGAGGAACAAGAAATAAATTAAAATAAAATTATATTTGGTTTCTGGTGGAATAGTAAATGCTTAATTTATTAGCTAAACTCAACAAAAAACGTTCGTACCTCCAAATCCGACCAAGTCCACGTGAAAACCAGCCTTAGCAAAGCAGAGCGCGTGATTCTGCATCCTTGGACTTCTCCCAACATCTCCAAGAACAACCACACATACTCTTTTTAATGAATTATTCTTAGTAAACTTCAAAAACAGTAAAATTGACAAAACAGAACAACAAAATATCAAAACTAAATTCCAAAACATTTTGAACAAATTATGAGCCTGCGACATATCGTCAGCGGAATCATTGTTTGCGCTGAGCATTGTGGGAGAACGTACCCATAATATTCCTCTCGTCGCCATCTTGGTTTGAGGAGCAAGTCTGTAGAAAAAAAAGCTTAATCTTTGCTGAATTCTCTTGGATTTTGACACAAAAAAGCCTCAGTTATTACCATGACGTCTTTTGGAGATACCAAACTACGCAATTTAGGCGATTATTTTGCCCGTAACTCGAATGCGACAAGAATTTGGGGAGGAATGTCGCGTGTATGGCACAGTTATCGAGCCAAGTATGTTACCTGCAAAAATGCAAGAATGACTCCTTTCTGGCACGCTGTTTTCCTTGCAGTAGCTGTCAATTATTGTATAGATTACCCACATATCAAAGGTAAGAAAGATGCACTCTTATTGGATGTTGTGTCTTTTATAGTTTATCTTTTTTAACTACCAACTTGTACAAGTGGTTGTCGAAAGATATAACTCTCCCGGCGTACTTAATCGATAGCAATCGATCATTGAAAATCAATCAATAAATCGATATTGATCGATAACAATTAGCTAATTGGTATTGATTGGTATCGGACAATCAATGATCAATCGATAGTCACACGAAGGTATCGATTGTTATCGATTGGCTGAAAAACGCAACTTTTCAGCAGTGATCTTGACTGTTCTGAAATCCAGTATATCCGACGTTAATTTTATCGGACTCCTTTCAGTCTGCGTTATACCAACTACGATTTCATCTAATAAATGGAATATATGTGGAATTACAAAGTAAACACTGGACATCAATGTAATTATTATCCTCGGTAACTTGCATGCTTTTTGAGAAAACTATACATACAATTATTTAGTTTACCAAAACCACCTCGATTGGCTATATTGATATGCGCAAGTGTGGTTGAAAATGAAATTAATAAATGTCAAATGGGAATGTTTAAAATATCTTTTTTATAAGATTAAACTGTTCTAATATTTTGAACTACATGCACTTCGTCAAATTTCTGATTCAAACAACAAGAAAAGTTTGTTTTGAAATAGCCGAACGTGTGTTTTTTCCGATTTGTTAAAATATCGAGAAGTTCCTCTTTGTTTGCGTGATGTTGTAACTTAACCGAGAACCAATGGCTTTCAATCAATGATAATCGATGATCGACTGGTAATCGATGACTCTCAATCCATGATGATCGAGGACAGTTAATTGATAACAATCGATAAAAGGTCACATCGATGTTCCCTATCGATTGGTCATTGATTATCAAACATCAATCGATTAATTGATATCGATTGTTATTGATTGGTATCGATTGGTATCGATTATTGAATTTATCGATTAAGTACGCCGGGAACTCTCTCTCATGTTTGAAACCTTTGTATTTGTGGGCACTGCAAAAGTGAATGAATTAGGTAATAGAACAACAAAATGGAAATTGAACAAATATAATATAAATAATATGGTTTTGATGACATGGTGTCTTTAAATTAGGTCTTATCAACCGAACGAGAGGGATGTACTTAAAAAAAATCAAAAACAGTTTTCCCTGTTTGATACTCTGATCAAAATATTTGTTTTATAAAATAACAAACATATGAAAATGCTGAAAAAAGGCAAATTCAAAGTAAATTCTCCTTAGGTTATGTTTTATTCAAACTGGTCAATAAGTGCACATGATGAAATAGACCACTTCACGTTAACGTCGCTATTTTGAATTGGGGCAAAGTCTGGAAATTTCTTAAGAGATTGTCATCACTTTGACGCTCAATATCTCCACTCGTTCAAGCTCCATTTTTACAGTTTTAACTTAAAATAATAAAAATTTTACATATCCGTAAACTGGGGGAAAATGAGCCCTATCCAGGAATTGGAACTATTTTTTACGAGCCAGTAAGTTTTCTAAATATTTTGATCTATGTGCGCCCATCGTTTGCCGATCATTTTGTTTTGAGAAAAAAAATCTCAATTTTCTTTATCAAGTAACTATGGTATGTCAACCAAGTTTTAGTACAAATATAAGCAAGTTAATATCTTTTCAAAAACAAAACAATTATGAATATTGAGCTTGAATGAACGGAGTTAGAAGAAATGAAAGTGATGACAATTTCTTAAGAATTTTCCCGACTTTGCCCCAATTCAAAATGGCGGACGTTAACATGAAGTGGTCTATAAAATCATCAGTTTCAGTGCACACGTGATCTAAAATGATGAGAGCGTGTTTGGATACTCTCATCAAACATGGTTTTCAACCAATAGTAGCGTGGGTACTATCCCAATTATTTTGTAACAGAGAATTTGCATTTAGGTCAAATAGATATCAACTGATCAGCAAGTGGGTTTAACCAATCAGACTGCTCCATTTGCTAGAGTCCAGACTCCAAAATATACAGTCATATGATAATTCATAATATTAGTTGCTTTTTGTGTGTCTCTTTCAGCTCATTCTCTGAACAGGAAGTACCATTGATGATGGAGTGTATATTTTTGAGGACTATGTCAAGTCAAGAATTTGTTTGGGTCAAGAACATTTTATCTTCTGTCAAGATGGATCTGTCAATTACTACAGTGTTTGTAAAGTGTGAATGGGTTTGAATAAATTTTGTGTTATAAAACTGATGGTGATCATGGTAATTACAGTATAAATACAATTATTTTAAAAATGTAGGTGTTTTAACAGTAGACAATTTGCAATGATGGCATAGAATACTACCACTATCAGAATGCTTTGCCAACTCTCTTTTGTTTAGCAATTAGTGCAAATTGTTTTATTAATATCCACAGGGATTAAAAATTTGCAATTATCATTAACTATCATTATTTAGCTTCTCAAGTTTATTCACACATACCTATATTTAAAAAAAAAACGTTGTTGGTGAGAATGACGGATATCGAATTGCAGTTGGGGGGGGGGGTGGGTGGGTAGGGTACAACATTGTATACTTCTTTTTTTGGCTTGCCTATTATGCAAGTTTTTTTCTTAGGTTTTCTTTGGGCCTGTATTTATTTATTTTATTTATTTATCTATTCATTTTTTTTTTCTGCCGCGTTGTGTTTGTACGTTTTCTTTTTAATTTTCAAACCGTGTTTGGATTTTATTATTATTATTATTATTATTATTATTATTATTGTTATTATTCTGCATGGTATTCTCTCCATCAATGTTTTTTGAAACAGGTGTATATAACTATGTACAACTATAAATTTCAATTCACAAAATTAAGTTATATAATGTTATCAATTTACACTTGAAAAATAATTAGTCAAAGATATCATATGTATGTTTGGATGAAGTAGTGTAAGGGTTCTAGTCAACAGCCAAAGTATACTTACTGCTACAGATTATTGTACACTTTTTTCAAGTGTGACTGTATATAATCTTTTGTTTCACTATTGTTTCTCCTTTGTTGGATATAGATTACTTGCATGTGACATCAAAGCAGCCCCAACTGGAGGACAAAACAAAAGATTGTTTCTGTCTCGGCAGCTGAAACTAATTTTTTTTTTGTCCTCCTGGTCACAAACTGCAAGGAGTCTACATAAGGCCTAGTAAACAGACTGAAATCTTTCTTTTGGCTGCTGGCTCAAAATGCTTTTATTAAAATAATTTGTGAAATCAAACTGAGTAATTCTCACTATAATATCATAGATAAAGTTTATGTCTACTTATTTCACAAAATATTAATTTCAAATGAAAAACTTGTAGAGTCGGGTCAAAATCGAGTTGTTTATAAAGTCTTGTCCAACTGATTATAAGTTCTTTTCCTAAGAAACTGTGCAAGGCCGACTCCTATCCAAGTTATCCACTGAAACATGGTACCAAAGCCCTGTTAAAACAAACTGAGTGTGAATAATAATAATAATAATAATAATAATAATAATAATAACGTTTATTTCTATAGCGTCTAATAACACGACCTGTTCTAGGCGCTTTACAAGCCTCATTATAATATACAATGTAATACTTAATTTGTTACAATCTATAATGACCTAAAAACTATCATTATTTACAAGAATATAATATATTAATATGAACTAATATCTAGTAAAATAAAACATCGTCTATATACAATAATAAAATATAATTAATTAAATGCAAGTTTAAATAAATAAGTTTTCAAATTTTTCTTAAATGATTCTAAAGATTCTGAGTTTTTAACTGAAGTCGGTAAACTGTTCCATAGTCTAGGTCCAGCTACAGAGAAACGTCTATCTCCATATGTTTTCAACTTAGATTTAGGGACCTGTAGAATTTTATTTTTAGAAGAACGTAAAGAGTATGAACTGTTACGAAGGCTCAACATGCTGCATAAATAATTTGGTGAAAAACCATTGATTGACTTAAAAACTAATAAAATTATTTTATACATAATACGGTATTCAACCGGTAACCAATGTAATCTTATCAAGCTGGGTGTTATGTGTTTAAATTTCTTTGTAAAAGTTACCAGACGTGCTGCCCTGTTTTGAACCAGTTGCATTCGGTGTAGGATAGACTTAGGGAGTCCGTACAGGGTTGCATTACAATAGTCCAAATTTGTCGTGATGAAAGCGTGAATAATAGCTTCTGTGGATTCATGGTCCAGGTATGGTCTTATTTTACCTATATTATTCAGATGGAAGTGACAGGTTTTGCAGACTTTTTTTACATGATTTTCCATCGTAAGCCCAGGATCGAACATAATCCCAAGGTTACGAACTGAAGCAGATGGAAATATTATCTCGCTTCCCACTTCAACACAGTCCAGTTTAGGGTTTGGGCGATAACGTGAACTTAGAAGAACAAGTTCAGTTTTGTCCTCATTCAACTTAAGGCCATTCAAAATCATCCAGTCATTGATTTCTTTGACACATAATACGATGTTAGATTTTGCAGATGTTAGAAGATCGTCGCAGCCAAGATCAAATGACACATATAGCTGCGTGTCATCAGCGTAAAGGTGGTATGCGAGGTCATGACGTTTAATGATATCCGCTACTGGGGAAGTGTATAAGACATACAATAGCGGACCGAGTACAGATCCCTGCGGCACTCCACGAGTAAGTGGGCGTAAGGACGATTTTGAACCTTCAATTTGGACAAATTGAGTACGTGATGACAGATAAGATACAAACCATTGCCTTACAGATCCGGTTAGACCATAACGCTGAGACAGTCTCTTTATGAGAATATCATGAGAAACAGTGTCAAATGCTGCCGATAAATCCAACATCAGTAGAATAACAGCTTTGTTGTTATCGATGGAGTGAAGAATATCGTCGTGAACCTTAACCATTGCAGTCTCGGTAGAGTGATGTCTTCTATAAGACATCTTCTATAAGACATCTTCCACTGCGAAATTAGTCGAAAATATTCAACAAGACATCTTCACAGATTACTTAAAAGCAAGAAAAATGGTTCAATACATTATTTTCTTCAGTTTTGAGTAATTTCTAGAAAGTTGAATTTCTTGACTCGGTGTATAAGTCGAGGTCGAATTTTTGAGGTAAAATTTTGATGACAAAATGTCGACTTATACACCGGTATATACGGTAAGCGAATGCAAACAACATGTTTCAGTCAATGAATAGAGTGCTTACACTATGTACAAGAAATAAAATCTAAATGGTTACTATCTATTTGTTCATATTGTGACTATTTTAGACAAGTAAGTTGTAACAAGTTATTGTTTCCTTTGTATTTCCCTTTTCGTTGACTGTTGCGGTTGAATGATAGCATCTAAATAGTCTCTAAATAGAGACTAAGTCTATTAGTTAGTAACTAATTATATATTATTTCATGGACATATTGTAAGCACTCTAAATGAGTAGGGAAATAAGTGAATGAATTCAATGAGAAAACCGATGCCTAACCAATGAATTATTGAATGAATATCAACGACTAAACTTGCCTATATCTACAGATTTTCGCTTGACATTGCATGCTTGATTTCTTCTCTTGATGCACAACCATGTTTATTGATGTTCGTATATACTTCCATCACAAGGTTGGGAAAATACTCTAGAAAAACAACATCTTCAAGAATCTGTTTTCTTATGGCTGTTGGTCTGCTGGCCTCCGATACATGATCCTTTGCGTTTCTGATAAAACGAATCAATTCTACTGCAGATGCAGTGTTGTACCTTCTTGGATTCCTTGGTGGAGCACTTCCTCTAATGATAGGCCTGCTCATTTCTGTGTAGATGCCAGGCATGTGGTTGTACCTAGCATCATTCCAAGTGGAATATTTGACTATTCTTGAGAATGACGTTTCTATGTCAGATTCAAATGGAGGTAATGGACCATAAGCTGGAATAGGGCGCTCGATTTCTGGTTGGTTTCCAACAGCACACAGGAAAGCCAATTTCTTCTTGTTTGGCCAAAACAAAGGATGTGACAAGGAATCGACAGACGAGGGTCGTTCCTTTGCTTTCCATGACAACAGACCTTTGATGAGATGTGTAGCTTCTGGAGATATTGTGTTATCCCAACTTTCCATTGTGTTACTGAGCATATGAGCTTGTGTTTTATGATCTATAATTTCTGCGCTTATCCCAGAACAATCCACTGGGCTGAATGGGTGCTTTTGTGGTGATAAAATATAGTGTAGGAGAAGTCCGCAAGAGTAGTTGTCAGATTCCTGGGAGTGTTTGTAGTTATCTGACGAGATTACTTCAGGTGCGATCCAACATCGCGTGCCAGCATTTGTCCCCAATACAGTGGTGCCAGTAGTCGACAGCGGGCTGCTCAGACCAAAATCTGCAATCTTCAGGCAAAGACTTGGATGGACTTTGTAAAGTATGTTGCCGGGTTTGAGATCACGATGAAGAATAGGGGCTGGTTTGTAATTGTGTAAATACTTAAGTCCCATAACCAAATCTCTGCACAGTGAAATGCTCTTTCGCGAAGTAAATGAAGAGCTCTCCAAATAGTCGTCGAGGTGTCCCTCCATTAACTCGAGCACGATATAAGCAAAGTCCTTATCAGTATCGTCAAAATAGATGTATTTCACGACTTGATTGCAGTCTGCCAAAGCTGTTAGATTGGTAATCTCCCGTGTGTCTTGTGGCTGTTTCATGTTTCTTTTCACGATTTTCTTGATTGCAATTTCTCTTCCATCGGTGCCGCAGATCCCAGCAAACACTTCCCCAAACGACCCGCTACCAATGGGGTTATCATGATAGCAGTAAGTATTGACGGACACAACGTTCTGTCTCCTTGCTACTCTTTCAAGTTTGTCTTTATGTTTAACTGAGTACGATGTCCATGGAATGGTTAAAGGGGCATCATTAAAATCGATTGCTTTGGTCAAGAATTGATGGAGTTCTGGGATATTTGTACACAAATCTTCACAACATTTGACAATGGCTCCATGTAACCGCAGTTGATTTGCAATGTCTAAGTGAACAGATACTTCTCCAAACTGTAGCCTTCCCTTCTCATACAATGTCTTAATATTAAGACAGCAACTTTGAAGTGCAAGATTAAGATCAACATATCGCGGTCGTGTTAGGCATGCTAGAATCTTACCAACCAATGAACTCTTCCATAGAGTGTGTTCTGCTTGATCTTTACAAATCTTCGTCAGAAGTTCGCCCAAAACGGACGGTCGTAACTTACAAGCAACTTCAACCAATCCTTCAGCAAGTGCAAAAGAACCTGATGATAACAGCAAACTCATAATAGATTCTTGGTTGTTGTCTTCACTCCAAAGATCAAGATTCATCTTGATACATTCTTCGAAAAATGACTTCGGATTACCTGTGACATCTGGGAAAAAGCATCCTTCTTTGACATTGAAAATTCTTGTGTGAGCAGCAGCCAAGAGAGGAGTTCTTCCTTTGGAATCCAAGTCATTTGGATTAGCCCCCGCTTCAATTAAACACTTTACAACGCTCCATGTCTCGCAGTGATGAAGTGGTGTACGATCTTCTGCATCTCTTGCATTCAGTTTCACGCCACATGTACAAAGGTGATCAAAAATCTTTCTGATCAAACTTTCAAATGGTATTTCTCCTGATTTAGTGCTTGCATGGCTTGTATTCCGCCTAAGAGAAGCCCAAAGGTGAAGAGGTGATTTTAAATCCCCATATATGATTTTGTTTACGGTAATTCCTTGGGTGATTTTCGGTGGGGAAAACAATTCTAGTAGCTCAATCAAGTGTTTAACAACCTTCTCTTTTATCTCGACGTCATCTAAGGCTTTTGAAAACAGTTTTATAATAAGATGAATCACTGATTCTCCATTTCTTGTTGTTTCATTGACCAACGCACCGTGTGTTAGCAAATGTTCAAAAGTGACTTTCATTGCTTCAAAATCAATCATCTTTGCATTATGATAGACATCATGCCAAACAGAGAGGAAATACAGAAGTGGTGTTTGGCCGTTGTGGTTTTTGATACCACACCATGCTCCGTGTTTGGCTATGTGGTTAAAGATTTGTTTGGTCAATTCTTCTGAAGTCCCATACAACGGAAGTAATGTTACATAATGTAAAGCACTATTACCTTCTGAATCGACCGTGCTCGGATCTGCACCCAGCTGAATTAAAATATCAAGCATCTCTGGAAGTTTAGTTCCCTCAAGATTTACAAGAAGACCAAGCAGTCTTTTCACCAATTTCGTTTGGGCCCCATTGGGTACAAATTTCCGTACTAAGCTTTCTATTTCTATAGCAGCGCATTTAGCTTTGAATATTAATTGAAATATAGAATGGCCACTATATGCTAACATTGCAACTTTGTTGTATAAAATGCTTATTAAAGCCCTGAATATCGTCTCTGTTTGTCCATCATTGTTAAATAGATCCAGTATTTGGATCTTATGTTTACTCAAGTTACCTTCTGTTAATAATTCGTCTACATAAAAAGACAATACATTAGATCGGAATTTATCTGTTATATTCAATGGTGCACCATTGTCCAGAAGAATACGAGCTATTTCTAAAGGACGGTCTCCAGCAATGGCATAAAACAACGGTGTTCTGCCATAAACGTTTCTGGTATGTAACGAAGCACCTGTAGCAACTAATATGTTTGTAATCTTCATATTGCCGTTTCTCACAGCACAGAATAAAGCTGTTTCTTGATTAGCATCTCTTTCATCAACTTTGGCACCTGCATCGATTAGTACAGATATCATATCAGTGTCATTGTTGCTTGCAGTGTAAAATAACGGCGTTGCACCCTCGTTATCTTTAATGTTAACATGTGCCCCAGCATGGATAAGAATTTCTGCCGATGCTTGCCACTCTCCTTCAACCGCATAGAACAATGGAGTTCGCCCTAAATCATCTTTAACATTGACATCTTTACAGGCGTTAACGAGCTCACTGGTAATGATTTCCAGTTTTCCAATTATTTTTTCAGCATTATAACCATCCTCCTCTGCGTGCTCTAGAGATTCCATATAGTGCGCAGCTTGATAAATAAAATGCAAAGCAGTTTGTCCCTCTGTATTAGATGCATTTACATCAGCCTCGGACTGTAGTAGTGTTCTTACGGCTTCTATATTCCCTAACATAGCAGCTAGCATTAAAGGAGTACCTTCCCAGTTCATATTATGTGCAAGCTCATTTATATCCGCACCATTTTTGACTAAGAGGTCTACCATATCTCTGTTGTTCCTATCAATTGCAATAACCAATGCAGTCTCTCCACCAATAGCACGTGCTTTCACATCGGCACCGGCGTGGAGAAGTGCATCCACAATTTCTATATTATCTTGATTAACAGCACATAGCAAAGCTGTGTAGCATAGCTCATGCATATTATGATAGTCTACATCAGCACCATTTGTGATCAGAAGTTCTACAATGTCTGTGTTGTTGCCTTTGACTGCTAATAATAACGCAGTATTGCCATCTTCTTCACAGTGCCTATTCACATCGGTACCACGCCGTTGTAGCAAGGCATTTACAATTTCTACATTCCCGTTCATGGCAGCAACCATCAAAGGAGTGTAGTCGTATGTGTCTCCATACATACAAGAAACATGCAAATTACAGTCTTCGCATTTCACCAACAGTTCTGTAATCTCTGCGTTGTTATTCTTGACTGCTGTTGACAAGGCCGACTGCCCATATTCATCAGATGCGTTTATATTTGCAGCAGCTTGTAACAGTACTTTTACAATCTCTATGTTTCCGCTATCAACGGCGCAAATTAAAGGTGTGCATTTTTTGACGTCCCCACATTTACAATATATATTTACATCAGCGTGATTTTTTATTAATAGTTCTACCATATCTTTGTTCTCCTCGTAAACGGCCAAAAACAAAGCAGTCTCTCCGGTGCATTCTCTAGAAATGTTCACTTTTGCATTGGCATGTATTAATGTTCTTATAATCTCTATATTCCCATTTTTGACGGCACACATCAAAGGTGTGAATCCATTGATTTCTACATTAACATCTGCACCATTTTTAGTCAGCAATTCTGTGACATCTTCTATGTTTTTCTCAACTGCCATAAATAAGGCCGTTTTTCCATCTTTATTAGATGCATTCACATTAACATCAGCTTGTAGCAATACCCTTGTAATTTCTATATACCCTTTTGCACCTGCGCACATCAAAGGTGTCCAACCATCGATGTTCCCAAGTTTACAAGCTATATTTACATCTGCTCCAGTTTTGATCAGTAGTTCTGCGATATCTTTGTTGTTATTATGCACAGCGATAAACAAAGGAGTTATTCCGTATTTGTTCGGCGTCTTGAAATGGGCATTCTTCTTTAAAGATGCTTTTATGACCTCCGTGTTATTCATATATATGGCATACATCAAAACTGTATTTCCTATGTTATCCACGCTATTCATATCTTCACCATTAGCAATGAGTTCGAGGGCAAGTTGGCTATCACCTGAGAGCATTGCATTCATTAAAGGCGTGCGGCCAAACTGGTCCACTTCATTCAATGTCTCCAAGAATGGGTTTCTTTCCATCTTGAAATTAATATTACTTTGTAGAATAATTACATTCCTATAAAATTGAAAATTATGTAAATTAAACCAACCCAGGAGTAAATACTGATCAGAGTGTAAGATGCTCGATACGGGGGCGGTCTTGACAAAATCAAAGCGGCATGTGACGGGATGGACAGTAAATGATTGAGCCAAATATAGCGGGATCACAAAACCCTATTTGTGCTCAAACAATTAAGAACCAGGCCTCAAAATTAATTAGTGAGGGTTGGCTCCCAAAGGTCCACATACAGAGCTATTGTTAAAGTCGTTAACTTTGTCATGAAAACATCGCTTGTTGGTTATTTTTTGATTTTATTGTAGATCGCTTGAATGGTCTTCTTAAAAACATTTGTAAATTAGTTAAAAATGACGGGATGGGTGAGAATGAGTTGAACCTAACTCGGGTGATTTTTTTACGGAGGAAATTCCCTCAAAATATTGGTAGGTTGCTCGGCGTACGGTTATGACCATTCTGAGATGCAGATTGCAGTCCTTAAAAGGTGCGACTGCATTCTATAAATTATCATTGTGATTTAAAATGGATAAATATCCACTTAGTTACATTAAAAGTTTTGCCTTTTTCGGACGATTTGAAAACTTTTACGAAAAATCTGACCCTAAAAGATAGGAAATAAGCCGGTAACTGTAAATGGTACGCGAGGTCTGATTTTCGACCTTATAAAGACGTTCTTCGACCCACAACTGCCCATGTTTCAATCCCGTGGGTTTTTTCTTCTTTTTTATAATCCCGTCTCTTTCTCTGCAAACATGTTTACGGTGAAACATAAAAAGAAAAACGTTTTTGACTAATAATAATGTATAATTATAAACCAAATATAGCATTAAATATCAGCTTACCAGATAAAAAAAACGCTTGAACGTTTATCCGGATTTGTGGCTTAGTCCTTGTGTTAGAACACACGTTTCTAGCTATTTTAAGAGTTCTATAATTCGACATCTAACAATGATTTGCAGTTATTTTTGTTGCAATAGACGATTCAAAAGCATACAACTATATAGTGATGACGACTAGACTGTAGTAGCGTGACGTCACGATAGTTAAATGTATAATACTGAAACGGAATATATTATAATGATGTTTACTAGGTCTATTAAAAACGAAACGTAGCTTAAATTATTGTTAATAGTGAAACGCATACCATTTAGGGAAAAGGTTTAAGCTATTTAAAATGAAAAATGCTAAAGCTTGTATACACTTGTATTTTAAGATAACATCCTTAGTATGAATATAATATGACCTTCGATTGAACTGGCTGGAACAATGTCTACAGTGAAACAAAACAAAACAAAACTTTCACTTTTTGTCGTCAAAGATATTTCAATGCGTGTACCATTCCGCCATTCACATTTTCAGTGATTCTTAAAAGAGAAAACTGTGAATTAAACGAGTTTTTTTAGAAATTCGAGAAATGAGATACAAATTTAAACTAGGCTCAGTCTCCACCCACTTCGTGCGCCCGCGATACTCTCCTCACTGACGGCTGGGCGCATGAGATTCAAATTGTTCTTCTCAGCCAATCAGCAAGTTGCCCCTCGAAAATCAAGGGGCATAAATTAATAAATTAAAATTCGTTCTGAACGAAATGGCGAACGAAGTGCTTGTTCAAATGCTTTTAAGTCGTTTAATTTTTAGTGCATTTAAGGATTTTACCCGAGGCGTTAAAAGGAGATCGTTCTTGGTAATGTTGGGTTTTGTAATCTACCCTCTAACTGGGTCTGGAAAATCGTCGATGTTTCAAACAGTTTGTTTTCGGTAACAGTTTACTGAATCGGTCGTAAAAAATTAAAAGAATGCATTTCTTAAATGCTTAATAGAAGATTGTACGGACAATCAGATAATGCTAGGACTGATGGATAGTGAATTTTCGACGAATAATTCGCATGAACTACAGTTCATATTCAGCGAACGGCTCGCTGCTCCAAACGTACGCTATCCAGCAGAAAAAGTATATTTTATTGCATAAATATGTACTGTATCAGAAACTTCAGTCGAAAATAAAAGACTCGGAGAAGATCATTAGAATATTGCTAAAAGAATTGGCAATAATTTAAAAGTAAGTTTTGCTTGATGAAGGCAATAATTTTGCATTGTTTTTTTGCAATGTTTATACACGTGTGAACGGCTTACTTTACTTTGCGAAACGAAACGAAACGAAATGAAAATTAGTACTTTGCGAAACGAGATATTTCGCAAAGTATAATTAGTACTTTGGGAAATAAAAATTAGTACTTTGCGAAACGAAATATTTCGCAAAGTACTAATTTCCTTACGGATTACTATATTTTGCAAAACGAAACGAAATGAAAATTAGTACTTTGCGAAACGAAATATTTCGCAAAGTATTTCAGTACTTTGCGAAATGAAAATTAGTACTTTGCGAAACGACTTTATTTTTCATGGAAAATAACCTAATATGTCCATTTTTCGCATTAATATTTCAAAAAGAGCTATATACTAGTATTTGAACCACATCAAAATAAGAGTTTTTTACCTTTTGGCCGCTCAAAAGTCCTCATGAACTTTGTTGGTGTTGTATCAAGACTGTGAACCCGCATAACTCAACACAAAATTCGAAAACAAACGCTCCTATCGAAACAGTTTAATTAACCTAAAATTGGTTTTGACATTTAAAACATTATGTTTTTATTTGCCAAACCATAATATTCTTGGCGAAATTGCGATAATTCCCCACTAACTTAGAAACAATTTATTTAGGAATAGCTGTTCTTCAGCTAGCTTGTTTATGTGAATATATTATGAATGATTTGTTGTTTTGGAACATTTTTAGCTTCGTTGAGTTCATTGTCGCGACCGTTCTTGAATCTGCTCGGCCGAGGTGCTCTCGAGGTTCTAGAATGCTGTCATGACCTGTTTCACTCTCCCTTCCCATGTCGTATTTTTTGCTATTGCAAAATATATAATTTATGCACGGAATTTCAAAAAACTTTTAAAATATCATTTTTACTGATGAAAATACGTTAAAAACAGTTGAGACTTTTATTGTTTTCCATTTGAACTAGATATTAGAAAAAGGTGGACTTTTTTCTGGATGTTTTTTCATTTACAATCGGAACACAAAACATAAAAACGATAGGGTTTTTTCAAGGTTCAGCCGTAACAAATAATGAAAAATACTTGCAATTTTGTTTTGTAAAATGTCTACTTTTTTCAGGTTATTTCACAAAGACTGATTTCAAGTGTAAGGCTGTTTTTTTTTAGTTTTTAAATGCTTCAATCACTGAAAATGTGAATGGCGGATTAATACAACAAATGTATGGTCGTTACGGGTATTAAAGCAAGTCTGGTTTCCATTAGCCTCCGATGCATCCGTTCTCAGTACTTCATTCAATTTCGTACACTCGAACGTCTGCGCACTCAAGCTAAGGTTTCGTGTTCCACCAATCAGAGCAAGCCTTTTATTTTCTGGGAGGTAATTATATATTCATAAACAACAATTGTGATTTCTTTCAGTAACTGGTCAGATACTGTATCTTTTCAGAAAGAGATTCCAATTTGTCTTTTTGACCATGACGAATAGTCGGAAAAAAAATTCAGAAAAGAGAACATTTCTTTAGCTAGGTGGAGAACGGTGAGAGTTGTTGCTAATTGTACATTGGAGTTTATAAATCTTTTTATATTTCTGGCGTAAATTCAAGTATTTTGCGAACGCATTCCTGTTGATATTTTGTGTTCATATTTCCTATAATGTATCATCAGTTTATGCGCGATATTTGGTGCAATCTTGCTGGGTTTTTATCGTTCTTGATCATATGCAAGTAAACAATTGATTGATAAAATTGATTTGTATTTTTACAAGTTTTTCTACAAATAACCATGAATGTTCTCTGATATAATAGCTACTATTATTTGCGTAGGTTCACCTCCAAACTTATAATAATTTTGCAAATAGTTTACTATCAAACTTGTCCTTGCTCCAATTTACTGACTCTCACATTCCTAACGGCGGCTGTCCACTTCATAAGCGAGCGAATTCACAAATATATATATGTATATATATATTCCTTATGACAGTATTTGAAGTCCAAAGACCCAAGCTTGAAGAATTAAAACAAGTTACAAATATTTTTGTTATGAAATAAAAAAATATTTCTGTATATGGTGTTGAAAGTCTAATCTGTGTAATCTTGTCTGAATTTTGCACAACAACAATATTATTGAAATTCACAAAAATATATTTAATAGCATCCAAACAATTGACCGGAATGAATGAAAATATTTAACAACAACACAATATTATTATTGGCCAATGATAAAAGTTCTATTTTTTTCACGATTTCTAATTTTACTTCTTCGACTTTTCAAAGCTACCTCTCAGACCATGAGTAGAAAGGCCGCCACTGTCATATAACACTTCGTCTCATTGGTGAACTGAAAACAATCAATGACGTCAAGGAACACAAAGTCGCCTTCGAGTGAGCAGACGTTGGAGTGTACGAGTTTGAACGAAGTACCGGAAACGGATGCGCAGGAGGCTAGGTTTCCATGTAATCGCAAACGATCGAGAACGGTCGTACACGATCGAAAAAATTTCGATTTTGAGGAAACCAAAGTTTTCGATCCTTCGACCGTTTTTGAACGATTTCGATCGCGATTATGTCTGGATCAAAAACGGTCGTAGGATCCAAAAACGTTGGTTTCCCTATCATCGATTTTTTTTTCGATCACTCGCGACCGTTCTCGATCGTTCTCGATTATATGGAAACCAGGCTTAAAAGTCGGCGACACACTAGGTGACAAATCGCATCGACTTCTCCCCGCGACAGGTCGCAGAAACATTTTCCCCCCGCGAGTACTAAGTATTTTAGGCGGAAATTGTTGTCGTCGCGACTGAAGTTTGTCGCTGTGACTTGCCGCATGAAATCCAACCACACTGAAGCGACCTGTCGCGGGGACATGTTGCTGCGACTTGTCTCCGCGACATATTTATCTGTCATTTGTGACTGCTTTCTTGGACATTTTAGGCTTAATAAATCGAGTTAATTCTATTTCCTGTTTGATTCATTGTTTTCTCAAGAGCAAATCAGAATCCGATGAAAATTCCTTTTTATAGCCTGCGTACATCCGTTTTCACCCCCCCCCCCCCCCCCCCTACGGGAAAAAAATCGGCCAATATCTTGAGGACCTCACGTGACCTCAGAACACGATTAGTGTCGCCAAATCACAGACGTTTTCTCCCCGATTTTTCCCCGTAGTGGGAGGGGGGGGGGGGAGGGGTGAGAACGGATGTACACAGGCTACTTTTTCCAGAGTCTTACGTTTTTCGACGCTGGTCAACAGGAACGAGGGCTCTGGGTACAAGACTAAGCTGCAAAGTCATATCAGTTGATACATTCGAAATTTATTTCAAAACACACAATTATGTTTTTTTTTTCTTCCTTAGGAGCACCACCCTTTGTAGCAACAATTAGAATAAATCGGTGCCCTAAAAGCGGTGTACACAAAACGTCTTAGAGCGTGCGAACTATTATAGTTACTACTAGATAAGTATACATTTCTTAAAGCTGAATAAATGGAAATTACAGCGGTATAAAAATTACAGTCGTTATAAAAATTGTTTTGATATAATCAATTAATTATTTTTAGTCAATGTCTTATAATGATTTGTGAATACCTCTTTTCGTGAAGATCCAGGAACACAGGATTACTTTACACAAACTAACGACGAATGATATTATCGTTTAGAGAAAATTATGATTTCAAAACGGTGTCACATTTTTTAACGCATTCGTTACAAAACTGTTCGAATTTAAAGTTGAACAAAGTCATTTTTAGCATTTTTGGTATAAATCGGTAATAACTCACAAAGACGGCAAGATATAAAAGAACTAAGAAACCCTTCTTGTGTCGACATATAAAGCTACAATAACGCAAACTTTCAACACAATCGATTGAAACCCGTGTTTTTGAAACTTCGGGAAAAGAGGCGGTCGAAAATCACAAGACACTTGTCTAAAAAGATAATTTTATAAAAATAATTTGTTGTATTATTGTTAATCAGCTTTACGAAAATATATACTTATATAGTAGTAACTATGATAGAGTGCATGCACTAAAAGTGACCGGGCTGAATTAGACAGATTATTCAGCAGAAGATTCAAACCTCGATTTTCAAAACATCGATATCTGAATCATAAGAGCCTAACAATAAACCTAAATACTAAAAATTCAATAACATTTTGATAACATTGATATATATGAAAAAGTTTTTTCAATTCGATTCTTGGTTTTTGCTGTACATACTATAGAGCGACAGACTTGAAAATTTCAAGGGTAAAATCCAAAAATCACCGATACTAATCCTTTAATAACTTTTCTTCATTTTGACCTATGACCACCAAACTCGTCACAGAAATAGTCTTTAAACTTGCAAGTACATTTCAAGATATCTCAAACTAATTTGAATTACATTTCTGTAAGTAAGGGGGTTGACAATTTTCATGGTTTTTCAATTTTAAGCATTTTGTCTGATTTACGGACGTTAATAACATCCCCAATTTTGCTTTAAAATAAAATATTTTTTCACAACAAAACAGAATAAAGATCTGTCTATTCATTTCAAGGCATTAGAAAATACAAGTCGTCAACCTTGTTTCCCTAAAATCGCAAATACTTCTACGATTTTTACCTTGAAAGACTCGCTTGTAACAGAAAACCGTGTTGTGTAATAGTATACTGTCTTATCTTGGAATTTTAATCCTATTAACTGAACAAACAATATACGCTTGAGTAATTATCGACTCCCACACACAATGCAAAAGCATGCAATAATTGTTATAGATATTTTGATGCATAAGAATGCAATTTTTAAGATTTTAAATTTTACAGAATAAATTTTGCTTTTTTTGCGTTACATTTATACCGATAAATAACTTTTTTTTTTCAAATTTATGGTTATTTCACGTAGACATTAAAGGCTAAAAAAAGCTTTTATTCATTGTTGTAATTTTATTGTTGATTGATTTAAATTCCTCTATGGAGTATGTTATCATGTAATTAGATACTTAAGCGAATCTTCTGCTGGCATAGAGCGTCACTAAAAATGGAATAACGTTTCCACAAAATAAAATAATGCAACAATTCTACTTTATGCAAAGTATTCAACATATAATACATTTATTTCAAGCTATTTGAGATAGGGTTAGCCTTGACATTTTTCAGATATTTCACAACACATTTCGTCTGTTTTTGGAATTCAAGTTGCTACATTTCATCCACAGAAATTACTTTAAGAAAATCAATTATCGTGTCTAATGCGTGTAGACAGAATTTCCATGCTAAAAAGATTTTGTTCATTGTTGTACTTTAATTATTAAGTCGTTTAAACCTTGCTTTTTCTATGGAATATGTTATAATGTAATTTGACACTTAAGCGAATCTTCTGCTGGCATAGAGCGTCACTAAAAATGTAATACCGTTTCCACAAAATAAAATAATGCAACAATTCTACTTTATGCGAAGTATTCAACATATAATACATCCATTTCAAGCTATTTGAGATATGGTTAGCCTTGAAATTTTTCAGATATTTCACAACACATTTCGTCTGTTTTTGGAATTCAAGTTGCTACATTTCTTCCACAGAAAATACTTTTAGAAAATCAATTATCGTGTCTAATACGTGTAGACAACATTTAAATGCTAAAAAGGTTTTGTTCATTGTTGTACTTTAATTATTAAGTCGTTTAAACTTTAGTTTTGTTAAATGGTATCTATCATGTAATTTGACACTTAAGCGAATCTTCTGCTGGCATAGAGCGTCACTAAAAATGTAATAACTTTTCCACAAAATAAAATAATGCAACAATTCTACTTTATGCGAAGTATTCAACATATAATACATCCATTTCAAGCTATTTGAGATATGGTTAGCCTTGAAATTTTTCAGATATTTCACAATACATTTCGTCTGTTTTTGGAATTCAAGTTGATGCATTTCTTCTACAGAAAATACTTTTAGAAAATCAATTATCGTGTCTAATACGTGTAGACAGCATTTAAATGCTAAAAAGGTTTTGTTCATTGTTGTACTTTAATTATCAAGTCGTTTAAACCTTGCTTTTTCTATGGAGTATGTTATCATGTAATTAGACACTGAAGCGAATCTTCTGCTGGCATAGAGCGTCACTAAAAATGTAATAACGTTTCCACAAAATAAAATAATGCAACAATTCTACTTTATGCGAAGTATTCAACATATAATACATCCATTTCAAGCTATTTGAGATAGGGTTAGTCTTGAAATTTTTCAGTTTCACAATACGTTTCGTCTGTTTTTGGAATTCAAGTTGCTAAATTTCTCTTACAAAAAATACTTTTAGAAAATGAATGTGCTGCCCACTTCACTCCGATCAAATTCTCAGGAACAATGTCACTTAATGTTTCTTGGTTATTCGTTGTTACTCGTGCGTACTTTTAAACAAGATGATGTTTTTGTACTTTCAACAATCATTATATGTGATTCTATATGAGATCTTAGATAGCAGATTCAGACATGTGTTCACCACAACGTCCACACTCATCTCTATGTTTGTTGCTGGTCTTAAAATAGCAACAAAGGCAAATACCAAGAACAAGATATATCAACGATACCATTGCCAACGCAACAAATGCGCATAGTTCTGCAGCAGGCGTCAGTTGCTTTTCGTGAATCTTCTTGATGTTGCTCTAACGTTTTTAATCTGTTTTGACAAACGGCCGTCCAATAAAGCATAAGTATGGTCCATTGAACGTAAGTGCTGAAGAAGAGCTATTAGCGAAGACCCTTTAATATCCACAGAGGGATGACAGTTAAACGATAACATATTCTCAGCAGTAATGAAACTAATCGAAAAGGAAGCGCGTGTGGATGATTTTGCTGTTGAAGCTACAGTGACATGGTTCTCAAAGGCAATCCTGCCATTAAACACAGCATCGCTCGACCGAATTCAACGCGAAGCACTTTACCAGCGAATGTACAGACATCTAATATTGTTGGAGATGGTAGTGACATTTCACTGGTAATCGTTGATGTTCAGTACATGGCAACGATAACAACTCCACCTATACAGAATATAACTCTCAATATGAACGAACGTCTTAACCTTACATGCAAAGCGGATGGAAATCCAGCACCAGCCATTACCTGGACAAGGAACAACGAGCCTGACATTATTGGAAGCGGAGTTAATTTAGTTTTGCCAGCTCTACAAAGCTCCTCTGGAAACTACACTTGCAGAGCAAGCAACGGCGTTGGTTTACCACAAACCGCAACATCACTTGTAACAGTGAAAGCTTGTGAAAACTATTGAGGCGTACAGGGTAGATGTGAGGTCGCGGGTTCTGTATACAAGTGCCGTTGTACTCAAGGATATGTTGGCGAACGCTGTCAAAGCCAAGTATGGCAAAATCACCGTTGTCAGCATGGTAGTACATGCTACATTACCCCTACAGGATATGGTTGCCAGTGTACTAGAGGACTGCGAGGGGAGTTCTGTCAACGAGAAGATCGAATACACACAAGATTCATAGTGGAACTTGGTTTTGAGAAGCCTGGATGGTCATATCAATACCGAGATAACAATAGCCCAGAGTTTAAAGCCTTAGAAAAGAGAATTTGTGACAGAATGTTTGTAATCCATGACAATCTGGTTAGCTGTCGTGTTATCTGGCTCAGGCCTGGAAGCGTCATTTCAAGGATAGAGCTTGTTTTTAATGAAAGCAAATTGGAAAGTGAAGAGGAAAAACTTTTAGAGATTGAGACTGCAAATAATACCTTTGGAGATATGGAAGTAAAGCCTTCTTCCTTGCATGTTATGGCTTATGAAAGTCCTTGTAGCAAGGAGCCATGTAAGTTCGATGGAGAGTGTACAGAAAATGGAGATGGATTTGTCTGCAAGTGCAAACTTTTCAGATATGGAACAAAATGTGAAAAAGGTGTTAGTTTTGTAGCTGGAATTATCCTGATTGTTATCATAGGACTCATCATTCTGATGGCTTTAATTTTGATCATCATCTACTGCTGCAAAAAAACGAGAAAAGAAGCCTACATGGATGATGTGGATGGAAACAATATGACCCTCAAAACAATTCACTACAAGGATCATAATGAAGCAGCTGAGAATCAAGGTCAATATGATGACGACAGATATGGAAAAGCAGGAACATCCTTTACCGACCAAAATGGCCAAAGACGACCATCAGAAACAGGCTCATTTTTCTTGTGGTACAAAACGTGACATGGACCAAGTCAGCAATCATGCACATAGAGGAACGAAGTGTATCAACTTACTGAAAAAAAAAACACTATAAAATGCTTAAGTTCATTAACTGCTTATAGCAGTTCCTGAAATGAACTCAACAAGATTTTCGGCAGGTTACGTTTGTGTAAAACAGATAGCGCTATCCACACTTATCCACACTTTTTAAGGAAAAAAGCTTTTAAAAAGCTTTTAAAAAAAGCTTCCTCAGGGTTAAAACAGACAATAAAAATGGTAATAAACATTCAAATTGGTTAATTCCACCAATTTAACATAAGTTAACATGCTCAACCAAAATCAATTGGTTGTAATAATCTGAATTTAATGGTTGTTACAACCAATATTTTACAGCAACCAATTTATTTAGTTTGATTTAACCCACAGTTAATTGTTTGTTTTAACCAGAATGTCATTTTAATCAAAATAGAACTGGTTCTCTCAAATGCATTATTTAACATTATATAATGTTTTTGGTTGTTTTAGCCAGACAGTTTTTACACTGCACTGGATAAATCCCTATCAGATCCAGCGGATAAATGCTGAAGAAATTCTTTGAAGTTGATAGCTTTTATCCAATGAATAACTTTATCCAAGCTTCGTATATACTTCCAGCCTAAGGACCGATTACATTTTTTTCCGAAAAGACGTTTATTGGAAATTGTTAACATGATTCAACGTATTCCGGTTCAATTGAACTTTCTTAACGTCCATACTTGTTTCATTAAAAAAAGTAATTTCGCAATACATTTCTCAAAAGCAAAATTGATAACATTAAAACTTAATAACTTTTCAAAAAAAAAAAACAAAAAAAAAAACAAAAATTGTTAACCAATGTGATCGTGATGTCAATGAGGTGATATTCTACGACCCTCTTGGAAAAATGGAAGCAGATCAAGATCTTGCATACTTGCTACATTTTTTCTTCAGCACAGTTAAAAATTACCACAGCAGGCGTTTTGTGTACAAGGTTATTAATGTAAAAGTAAAAACAGAAAAAGGATTCCCGACACAGAGTGACAGCTCAAGTTGTGGTGTGTTATGCTTGCTGTTTGTGAAAGCATTCACACAGTTTGGCTGTACGCCCGTAACTGGCAATATCAACATCAAGAACACAAGAATAGCGTTGATTGAAGGTCTTATCAAGGGAACCATCGATTGGAGTTTCTTACAAACTCAGTGTCCCAAAGGCATTAACGTTGTGATACAGCCACCAGAAAAGGTCGAATTGTGTGATGATGATGAGATGCAAGTTATATGCCTGGCAATTAGTGATAGCCCTGATAAAGGAAATTACCATTGGATGGAGAAAGCGGTTAACGGATTTGAAAAGGAAATAAGTAACAGTCCAATCGTCAACTTGACAAGCAAGAGGACAGATTGCAATTTACAATATATTCTATGGTGTGATATCGATGTGGGTAGTACTTGCACGGCCACAAAGACCATGGACGTTCTTTACACATCAAAATACAAAATGGATGTTAAACTAAGAGCAGAAAAAGAGGATATCAAATTTTTGATATTTCCTCCAATGACAGACAGAACCTGTTCATGTGACCCGAATGAATGTTGGTTAAGAGGAAGTAAGCAGAACCATTCCAAAATACAAGGAATACTTATTGAAGATCGCACCTACACCACTTAATACCGCCAAACCAACCAAGGAACAGCAGAGGCATCAAGCTTTCTTGCAATGGGCAGACAGTGAAAAGCGTATGAGGGACAAACACAACAGCCGGCATTTTGGTTTGGCGATACTAGGAATAAAGGTTCAAAACCAAATATGCACCATCGTCAACGACATGTTTGTTGCAAGAACGAACAGTGACAGTGGCCTCGAAAGCGAATTACCACCAGACAGACAGCAAAGTCCATATTATATCTGCGATGTATTAGCAGCGGAGGCAATTACCAGATTTATCATGGACAAAATAAAATGTTCCTACGAAAAAGCGACAGGTTTAGGGTGGGATAGCCAAAACCCAATGCTAACACCATATGCTGATAACTGGGATAAAGTGGTTACATCAAGACTGTAGAACTTTGACAATGTAAAATAACAATATATCTATTTGAACAATAACCAAACATACAATCAATGTATCATCCATACCAAAATAATCATCACTACAAATAACAATCGGTGTGAGAATGTATGATTTTTATTGGGTTTGAATCAAGGTTTTAGGGTTTATATTATTGCCCACAATATATTTTAAAAAAAATTAAGATAAATCAAATTAATCAGTAGTCGAAGGAGTAGAAAAGGAAAACCCATTGGATTAAAGAAACCTTTTCTGCACCTTATACAACAATAATCATATAAGACACTAACAATGTATACAATAAAGACTTAAACATATTTACATATAAAGAAAAGGCAATTTTAACGAATTTTAAGTATATATGATAGCAGATGTATAAATAAGCATTAATTATAAAATTGTAAAAAAGAAAATTGTAACGATGCTCTCATGGTATTAATTTGATTTATTAAATTATTTATCATATTAATTTTTTATCCATCAATTATAATCACATGATGTATTCGCTGAAATCACAATAAATTATTGGGAAAATATATTGCAATTCTTATTTCTTTCGTTCATACTTCGCATAAAGTGGAATTGTTGCATTATTTTATTTTGTGTAATTGTTATTACATTTTTATTGACGCTCTATGCCAGCAGAAGATTCGCTTAAGTGTCAAATTACATGATAGATACCGTTTAACAAAACTAAAGTTCAAACGACTTAATGATTAAAGTACAACAATGAACAAAACCATTTTAGCATTTAAATGTTGTCTACACGTATTAGACACGATAATTGATTTTCTAAAAGTATTTTCTGTGAAAGAAATGTAGCAACTTGAATTCCAAAAACAGACAAAACGTATTGTGAAATATCTGAAAAATTTCAAGGCTAACCATATCTCAAATAGCTTGAAATGGATGTATTATATGTTGAATACTTCGCATAAAGTAGAATTGTTGCATTATTTTATTTTGTGGAAACGGTATTACATTTTTAGTGACGCTCTATGCCAGCAGAAGATTCGCTTAAGTGTCTAATTACATGATAACATAATCCATAGAAAAAGCAAGGTTTAAACGACTTGATAATTAAAGTACAACAATGAACAAAACCTTTTTAGCATTTAAATGCTGTCTACACGTATTAGACACGATAATTGATTTTCTAAAAGTAATTTCTGTGGAAGAAATGCATTAACTTGAATTCCAAAAACAGACGAAATGTATTGTGAAATATCTGAAAAATTTCAAGGCTAACCATATCTCAAATAGCTTGAAATGGATGTATTATATGTTGCATACTTCGCATAAAGTGGAATTGTTGCATTAGTTTATTTTGTGTAATTGTTATTACATTTTTTAGTGACGCTCTGTGCCAGCAGAAGATTCGCTTAAGTGTCAAATTACATGATCGATACCATTTAACAAAACTAAAGTTCAAACGACTTATTAATTAAAGTACAACAATGAACAAAACCTTTTTATGTTGTCTACACGTATTAGACACGATAATTGATTTTCTAAAAGTAATTTCTGTGGATGAAATGTAGCAACTTGAATTCCAAAAACAGACGAAATGTGTTGTGAAATATCTGAAAAATTTCAAGGCTAACCCTATCTCAAATAGCTTGAAATGGATGTATTATATGTTGAATACTTCGCATAAAGTAGAATTGTTGCATTATTTTATTTTGTGGAAAAGTTATTACATTTTTAGTGACGCTCTATGCCAGCAGAAGATTCGCTTAAGTGTCAAATTACATGATAGATACCATTTAACAAAACTAAAGTTTAAACGACTTATTAATTAAAGTACAACAATGAACAAAACCTTTTTAGCATTTAAATGTTGTCTACACGTATTAGACACGATAATTGATTTTCTAAAAGTAATTTCTGTGGATGAAATGTAGCAACTTGAATTCCAAAAACAGACGAAATGTGTTGTGAAATATCTGAAAAATTTCAAGGCTAACCATATCTCAAGTAGCTTGAAATGGATGTATTATATGTTGAATACTTTGCATAAAGTAGAATTGTTGCATTATTTTATTTTGTGGAAAAGTTATTACATTTTTAGTGACGCTCTATGCCAGCAGAAGATTCGCTTAAGTGTCAAATTACATGATAACATACTCCATAGAGAAAGCAAGGTTTAAACGACTTAATAATTAAAGTACAACAATGAACAAAACCTTTTTAGCATGGAAATTCTGTCTACACGCATTAGACACGATAATTGATTTTCTAAAAGTAATTTCTGTGGATGAAATGTAGCAACTTGAATTCCAAAAACAGACGAAATGTGTTGTGAAATATCTGAAAAATTTCAAGGCTAACCATATCTCAAATAGCTTGAAATGGATGTATTATATGTTGAATACTTCGCATAAAGTAGAATTGTTGCATTATTTTATTTTGTGGAAAAGTTATTACATTTTTAGTGACGCTCTATACCAGCAGAAGATTCGCTTAAGTGTCTAATTACATGATAACATACCCTATAGAGAAATTTAAATCAGTCAACAATAAAATTACAACAATGATTAAAATATTTTTTAGCATTTTTAAATGTCCACATGGAAAAGCCATAAAGTGGATTTGAAAAAAAAAAACAAGTTATTTATCGGTATAAATGTAACGCAAAAAAAGCAAAAGTCATTGTGTAAAATTGAAAATCTTTGAAATTGCATTGTCATGCATCAAAACTAAAACAATTATTGCATGCTTTTTCAATGTGTGTGGGAGTCGATAATTACTCAAGCGTATATTGTTTGTTCAGTTAATAGGATTAAAATTCCAAGATAAGACAGTATACTATTACACAACACGGTTTTCTGTTACAAGTCTTTCAAGGTTAAAATCGTAGAAGTATTTGCGATTTTAGGGAAACAAGGTTGACGACTTGTATTTTCTAATGCCTTGAAATGAATAGACAGATCTTTATTCTGTTTTATTTTGAAAAAATATTTCATTTTTAAGCAAAATTGGGGTTGTTATTAACGTCCGTAAATCAGTCAAAATGCTTAAAATTGAAAAACCATGAAAATTGTCAACCCCCTTACTTACAGAAATGTAATTCAAATTAGTTTGAGATATCTTGAAATGTACTTGCAAGTTTAAAGACTATTTCTGTGACGAGTTTGGTGGTCATAGGTCAAAATGAAGAAAAGTTATTAAAGGATTAGTATCGGTGATTTTTGGATTTAACCCTTGAAATTTCCAAGTCTGTCGCTCTATAGTATGTACAGCAAAAACCAAGAATCGAATTGAAAAAACTTTTTCATATATATCAATGTTATCAAAATGTTATTGAATTTTTAGTAGTTAGGTTTATTGTTAGGCTTTTATGATTCAGATATCGATGTTTTGAAAATCGAGGTTTGAATCTTCTGCTGAATGTTCTGTCTAATTCAGCCCGGTCTAAAAGTGTGCAACATAAATACAACTAAATAGTACTATTTCATGCTAATTCTATTGTTTTCTATTGTTTAATTAGTGCTATTTAATAGTGACAACTACTGCACACATTTAGTGTTTGTACTCTAGTACGCGCGCTATAAGGCGTTTTGTAGACATCGATTTTTATATTAATATTGTATACTCGGCTTATGATATTAATCGTCCTTGTATGAGCCCGTTTGTAATTTAAGACCGTCATTCTGTAAATATCAAATGACGATATGAAAGATTCCACAAAGTGTTTTTTTTCATATCTTGTCTGAAGATAGGTATTAATAGGCTTATTCAAAAAATATAACTCCTGGTTCCATCAGATTTTTATTTTTGAAGAAAATTAATAAATTAGATTTTGAGCCCCAGAGACCCCTTTCACATGATAAAAAGTATAGTTCCTTTGCAGATCAATAAATAAATTCCTTCAATATTTTATTTAGTTTAACTTATACCGTTATAAAGAACAAATAATTCCGCTTTACTACATGTAACATTTGTACAAAATTATCAAATTCTTAATATTTTTATAATTTTTCAATTTGTGCTAATTTTGTTATTTTTTGAGATACCTAAAAATCGCTAATTTCACATGCAAAAATCGCCACTTGCGCATCCATTTTGAAAGAAGACATTTTAATCTAATGAAAGAGTATTATTTCGTCTTCACTATTCTGCAAAAAAAATTTTGGGCTAAGCAAGTAAACAATTTTTAAAAGCGCTTTGACAAATTGACCTTTGGTCAAAACACGCGCTCATTTCACATCAATTTGCAAACGTCAGATGAATCAAATAATGACAAATCCCCAAAAGAAAACAACGTAAACCAACTTCTAATCTACAATGTCTATTAGAAATTAAAATGTTATGCAATATAGGACAATGTCTTCAAAACTAATTGGCTTTTTACCTGAGAAAAACTGGTTTTCGGACATCATTTGTGACTGTTAGAGTGTGCTTTGAAATTTCGTAATGTAAACACTAGGATTCTTGTCTCCTGTTTGTCTTGAAAAAAGTCCCTTTCAGAAAAGAAGTCCAATAAAATTTTGAAGAGGATATAAGTATCGTATGTACCTGTTAAATAGCAGTTTTTTAGTACCAAAATCTAGGAAAACTTTAGCCGAGTTTTTCAGAAGTTCACATCAAAATGTCAAGCTGACACTGAAAGCGTGACAAACACATAAAACACAGGAGCCCCGGCCGTGTTGTCGAAATATGTTAAACAATGCAATAATTTATTCAAATCTCTTTTGTTCTTCGGGCAAATTAATATCAAACGCAAATGTATTTGCAAAAACTAAAATCATGAAGAATCAATAAAATATAATCTACATTGTACTTTGAAATAAATTAAGGAATGTCTCATGGTTAGCGTGCGTATATCCAGTTCTGGATGCACGCGGGAGGTTGCTAAGCACGAGAAAAGCGTAAGAGTGGCACGACGCGAAGCGGAGTGACACTCTAGCTTTTTCGAGTGCTTTGAGCAACCTCCCAAGTGCATCCAGAACTGGATATACGCTCGCTAACCATGAGACATTCCTTTTATAACATAGACAAATTTTTTTGCTGATCAAACGAGATATTCTCGATATTTCGCGCGTAGAATGGACTAAAAGGCGCCTAAAAAATAATGCTTTCAATAAACCAGTTTAAAACAGCAAAATTCTGCAATAATATCCAGCTTCAGTCGAGAATGCTTATAATTGATAACAAGAAAGAATCTTCGTGTTTTTTTGGTGAATTTGATGTTAGAGTGAATAAAATATATCCAAAGTCGCCACAAAATGACTGCAAGTGATCGCTAAAAACAAACTTCGTAAAACTAGACCGAATTCGATCTCACTTACAAGTTAAAGTTATTACTCGTAATTGATATTTGAGAATAGATAGAATGGGCATCCATAAAATGTATTTTTTGTTGTTTTATTGCGAGAAAACAACGAGAAATTATACTTTTGCTTTACAAACATTTTGTCAACTTCAAAGGCTGAACTTCTCCGACAAAAACAAACAAAATAATTATCAACAAAGACTACCAAAAAACATTTGCCAAATCAAGGCATCATTTATTGCAATAAGTTACTTACATTTTCTTAATTTCCATTGATAATTTGTCCGTTAACATATTTTTTAGCGAAAAAATCCATGCAAACTTTCGCACAAGTTTCGTGCACCAGCCATTGAGAACATTTAGTGAGTCTGTCATCCTAGCTGAACCACGGTTTACAGCCAATCAAAAAATGGTCGAAAATATCATGATCGATCAAAAATTGTCCAAGTTTTTTTTTAATCAAAAAGGACTTTTCTTACTGCATTCACTGAGCTTGGTCGGTTTGTACAGGAGATCGAGAATCTTGATCGCCAAAAAGAATGCTGACGCAAGTTTATGAAATATCCGCTGATGGTTCATAACAATGAGCCAATCAGAGCGCGCGTTATATCGTGTCTATGTTATAATCATGTTTCGGCAACAATTTGCATTACTCCATAATGAGCATATTTCAGATTGCATGGTCTTGCGAAACATCCAAAGTAGAAAACCAGCTACTAACTGGTCAAACCAAAAACGTACCTTTGTAAGAGCAGTATTGATATAGTAACCAGCATTTCCAGCATGACCATCAGCTAACATGGCCACGTGCAATTACGCTGCGCATGTTGGAGGTCATCGTGGCAATAGTCAGTACAACCCAGCAAACTCGTCCTGTGTGTTACTCGCCGATTGCTCGAAAAACATCAAAAGTCATTTGAAAAGTCTGAACTGCTTTGACTCCACTTTGAAAGATGAGAACGAACTCTTGTTAGCTAGAGCAGGTAGGTTAATCAATTTATTTGATATATTGATGATGTAGTTTATTAGTTATGAGATACGCTTATTTTACTTTTATCAGTCAAGTTGTTTCTCTGTTGTTGAACCTTTATAGCTGTTATATTGTTTTTTAAGCGCGCAAGCAATATTTAAATATATTTGATCAATATCGTTGCAACATATTTTTTCGCAGGCATTTTTGATAAAGTCAAAAGCACAGACAAGATATCAATATGTCCAAGGCACAGAGAATCATACGGAGTGAGGTGGCGCCCAACATCTCGTATAAATTGTAGCGCTCCATCGTTTTGGGCACCTCATGGTCAACGGAAAGTCAAGGGAGATCGTGGAATTACTTCCTACCAGTCTAAAATACTTTTTGATCTCACAGCACAACTTATTCCAACTGCGTCACGTAAGTACCGGTTGAATGCATAGTCGGCGACTCATTAACAGAACGATGGAGAGAATGCCGGATGTTGAAAGCAATTTGCTTTATTAAAACGTAACAAAATATGCAGAACGCAATCATGTGAGCAAATTTTTAAAGTATACCGTATTTGATGTCCTACGTTTGAAAAATCGACGATAACCGTGTCATCCGGCATTGTCTCGAGCCTTTTGTGACATACATAGATTAGGTAGATATCGTTTTTTTATTGTTGTTCTTTTTATCGACTTATTCACTCTAATTTAATATTATATGATGTATATGGTAGGTTGTAAGTTGTATAATGCTAGCTTAGCTCGTGTACAGACGTCTCCTCCCCCACCCCCACCACCCCCTCCCCACCCCCTCACAGGGAAAGGCTTTTCCTTGCGTGCGAGTGTGAAGGGGATGTCTATGCACAAACTACAGCTAGCTGTATAGGCCAACTATTCACAAGAAATCAACTTTCAACTGCTTTTAAGGTCTCCTTTAAAATCTGGCCCGTAGTACATAACTGAATTGGATAAATATTACTGTCCGTTATCCTACTTTTACTAGCTCCCAGTCCTTCACGGATCTTTGAACCCAGCAGAGATGGGAGTTCCATTTACAAGAAAAATAGGCTTTTACGGAAGAACAGTATTTATCTATGTCAAACTAGTCTTTTCACATCTTTGTTTTTAAAATAAAATACTTGTTTCTATATTTAGCAATATGTAAAAAGTGCAGACTTTTATTAGCAAAGGAGCCACCTAGCAAAGTTGATGATGATCCAGTCGCTGAACTACCTGATCCCTGTCCAGATCCTGAAGTAATGAGAGAGACTTTAGATAAAGAGAACATACAAATAGCTACGACAATCAACGAACAGGTATTACACAATATGCGGACCCCTATAATAAACTGCATTGTTCAGTCGCTTCTTTGAGCCCTATTGGTGAGTGGATGGGATCCCTTTGTTCTTTACGTAGGTAGGGGCAGTGGCCACTTTGTTTTGGCCATAGGAATGGGAAATTTTTTAAAAGTGAAATGGCAAGATATTTCTGTCAAAACCGTTTAAATTATTGGAATGAGCGCTTAAAATAAATAAGTACGTAACCCAATTTCGCTATTTATTTTGCCATTTTAGAATAAAACAAGTGATGAAAGCGATGATTATTGTGAAGAATTTAGAAGACTTGATATTACATCTGAACACAGCATGTACCAACCAGAAAGCTCATCTGAAAGCTCTACAAATGGTAATACAACCACAGCTTCAACCATCACAGAACGACGCATCAAGCTAAACGAACTCCTTTCGTTGAGTGGTAAAGACCCAGTGAAGCAGTCAAAGAAGAAGTGGGCGTACTCGAGTCAACGCACAAAGAAAGATCGTGTTTCTCATGCAAAAGATGCTGTTTTAACTTCTCTAGAGGTGATTTCTCCTGATGACCCAGGGTCCCTTTGGTTGGATCTGAAAAAGTCGAAGTCCGTTGAAAAAACACTAGGCCTGACGTCCATGTCTAGTGAAGCAGATCATAAATACCTAGCTGCCCTATCGGAAACATACGAGAACGCCTCCAGTTGGGACACTCGTAGACAGATTTTGTCCATCATGGCAGACCTTGTCCCATCAAAGGTGATTCAAGAATACATACCTGGTATCACAGAATATAGGATAAGTATTGCCAGGCAACATCAATTTCGGTATGGACGGGGTGTCCCTGTGGTCGTTCCAAAGAGTACTCGTATGCGAGTCGATGAAATCCAGCTTGATCATTTCCTGTCATTCATAACAAGTCCCCATGTTATCCAAGACCTGCCTTTTGGACAACGCTATTTGAAACTAAGTAATGGTGAGGTCCTTGAAACTCCAAATGCCATCCGAACTATGATTCCTCAACGGATCGCTGACCAGTACCGACAGTACTGCACAGAAACTAATTTCATCCCTTTCAGTGAATCAACAATGTTGCGCATCTTATCATCTTGTTCTGCATCAGTACGAAAGTCTTTACAGGGGTTAGATTATTTGACAGCAGATGGCACAAAGGCTATTGATGACTTGGCTGCAATGGTAGAGAAACTAGGTGACTATGGCCAAGACAGAGAGTGGGTTCAGCAATGTGGACTGTCATTAAAACGAGGGAAGCAATATCTGAAATCCGACTACAAGGTAATTGGATATGTTTTCTATACTTTTGATAGTTTTAGCTGTCTACTAGAAAGACAGTAACGGCCGGGGGTGCATTCGGGGGCAGGGTCGTGGTGGTGTGAGAAATGTTGAGTGCGCTGGGTTTGGTGCTAATGTCTGGGTTGGGTTGATTGTCTCATGTTAACATATCGAAATATCCTATCACAACAAACGGTTTGTTGCTGCATGTATCTCGTGTAATACGTATAACATATTGCATTTAAATTTGAAAAGATCCATTCACAATGACTATCCATATATTTTCTATTTCAGTTACATATCTCCGACAGTTCCAGTGTTCCAGATCATTGCAGAACGTTTGCCTTAAGTGATCCATACGAGAAACACCACAGCTCTGAATGCGATGACCATATACATACTGACAGCTGTTCTTCATGTGAAAATCTAAAGATGACAATACAAGACATCAAAATAGTTCTTGACGACGCAAAACTGGATGACGAAGAACGAGACAACCTGACATACCTATACAGACAGGCCCTTCAGGCAATTGATGCATGGAAAGCACATCAATTAAGGACGACGCAGCAAGACAAGGCACGAACTGATATACTAGACAAACTAGACAATTCGACAGCACTCATCACTCTAGATTGGGCCATGAAATTCCTCCCTCAAAAATACCGGGAAACGCAAGCTGAATGGTTTGCCAAAAGAGGAATATCATGGCACATTAGCGTGGTTGTCCGCAGAGGTCAAGCCGGTCAATTACAACATCAGGCCTTTGTGCACATCGCTGAGAACTGCAGCCAGGAAACTGACGATGTTCTTTTGATCGTAGAACATCTTCTTAGCCAGTTAAAGTTGAGCCACCCAGAAATACAGAAAGCCTACCTTCGTGCAGACAATGCTGGCTGCTACCATAGCGTAGCTATGATACTATCTTGTAAGCAGATGACTTCAACTGGTATAAAGATCGAGCGCATTGATTTCAGCGATCCGCAAGGAGGAAAAGGCCCTTGCGACCGTAAGGCAGCTACAATCAAGGCCCACGTGCGACGTTACATAAATGAAGGCAATGACGTATTGACAGCATCACATTTTCTAAATGCGATGACATCATATGGTGGCGTGAAGGGTGTCCGAGTTGCGTTGGTAGACTTGAAGCCAGGTCACAAGACTTCGACGGAGGGGAAAATTGAGGGAATTAGTACCCTAAACAACTTTGGCTACGAAGAAAGTGGCCTTGTTACCTGGAAGGCTTATAACATCGGGAAAGGAAGAGTTATTCCATGGTCCAGTTTACAAGGTGCGACTCTCTCATTGTTATTAGTTCATCCATTTATTCATCCATTTTTTCATTAATCATTCATTGCATCGATTATTCGTTATTCTTCAGTTCAATATTTATTCGTTGGTTCATGCAATTATTTCTCATTTATTCATTCAAATCTTGATGAAACCCCGTATCCGTTTGGCAATCAGAAATGTAAAAAAAAACTAAAGTAGGTGTTTCGTTTTTATTTCGACTTTGTTGTCAGGTCAGTTCATGTAAAGTTAGTAGTCTTCCTATTCAATGTCTTTGTTTGTTTGTCATTGCGTTGATTTGTTTGTCTAAAAGTCCTAAAGTTCTTCACCTAGTAAGTATGTAAATATGTTTGTGGTCCCACTCCCTTTCAGTATTTTAATTTATTTGTTTGTTTAGAACTTGTTTCTTTTGTTTATTTATTTTTTCAGTTCGTAGCTGTCTATCTCAGAATATACTTGAAACAGCGAAAATTACTGATGGTGACTTTACTGATATCCATGTCCAGTCTGGACAAATAGAAGAAAGAAGTGGTGCATCAAGTAACAAGTCGAGTGAGGAAGAGGAAGAGACCAAGCAAGGCGCATTTCCCATTGAGAATGAAATTTATTCTTGCCCAATTGAAGGCTGTATTTGCTCATTTAAGCTTTATTATAATATGGAAAATCACATTCTCTATGGAAAATGTAAGTTCGTAACGGAGAGAAGGACTTTACTCGACAAAGCCAAACTGAAATATCGAGAAAAACTTGAAGACGGAACAAGTCAGTTACCCAGCCTAACCACTCCAAGTCAGTCAAGTGAGTCTTCTTCAGTAGAAAGTTCACCAAAGGGGTGGGCCCTAAGAACGTCCAAGAAAGGAGGCAGGTTTAACTGCAACCAACGCCAATACCTTGATGAAAAATTTCAACTAGGTCAACAAACTGGCCACAAAGCTGATCCAGAACAGGTTTCAGTAGATATGAGGCGCGCCAAAAACCTGGACGGCACAAGGAAGTTCACAGTTGATGAGTATCTTTCAGTGCAACAGATCAAAGCATATTTTTCACGCACCAATGCAAAGCTTCGTAATATCCAAAGTGATGCTGATTTGCAAGCCGTAACGGAGCAAGAGCAATTCATTAATACACGCCAAGCTGTCCTTGCTGAATGTCAAATTACTCACCCGATCACATACGACACATATAACATTTGTGAATTGCATAAAACTGGCAAACTTCGTAGATTTAACGTAGCAATGCTGCGTTTAATGTGTGAGTATTTTGGAATAGGTGTAGATCATCTGTCAGGAACCCGCTTCAAAGCACCTTATCTTGAGTTACTGAAACAGCTTGTTGGTGCTTGCTCGTGTGAAACTAACCATTGACTATATAGTTCAGTATATGTACAGCATGCAGTCCCTATAACCGTTTGTATATAATAGACCAAATATATACTTTATAAACTGAACATACAATAAACGTTAGTTTTACACAGAATATCCAAGTAAAAGTATTTCTTGTTTCTTGGATGGGTCAAATCAAGTTTTAAATGGCATTAGCTAGGTCAAAGCATAGCTGAATTATCCCCCCCCCCCCTCCCACCCGATTGGGGCAGCGGGAGGGGAGCGTGTCCAAAATTACATAATTATGATCTCCGCGGAAAATCAGTAGAAATTCCCTAATAATAGAAAGGATCTTCGACTTAGAAAAATACATGAGTCAAACATAATAACAAAAATCCAGTAAGTCTTGATAAGTAAAAAATATTCAACAACCTTGAATGAATACTTTCGGGCTTCCTGTTTTATGACATGTTAGCTTTCTCGTTAGATTGACAGATTGACACTTATAAATTTGGAACTGAGCTGGGTTTAAAAGGATTTCTTAGAGTCATTGCCATGAAAATACTTCTGTGTAACAGATGCATACTTCTTATACCCTCGTCATTATTCTTGAGGATGGCTTCTGCCAAAAAAGAGATGATTTTCAAGGTTACCAAGCGCTAAATAATGCTGCAATGTGTTCAGAATCGAAATTGTTTGCGTAATAACGGAAATATCAAATCGCTACACAAATGATTTAAAGAAATCGCGTTTGTCAGGTAAACAACCCGTTAAATCTCTTGAAAAAAGTATTATTATCGCAATCAATTAAGTTCCATTAGACATTGTAGATTAGAAGTTGGTTTACGTTGTTTTCTTTTTGGGATTTGTCATTATTTGATTCATCTGACGTTTGCAAATTGATGAAATGGGCGCGTGTTTTGACCAAAAGGTCAATTTGTCAAATTACTTGCTTAGCCCAAAAATATTTTTGCAGAATATTGAAGACGAAATAATGCTCTTTCACTAGATTATAATGTCTTCCTTCAAAGTGGATTCGCAAGTGGCGATTTTTGCATGTGAAATTAGCGATTTTTAGGTATCTCAAAAAATAACAAAATTAGCACAAATTGAAAAATTATAAAAATATTAAGAATTTGATAATTTTGTACAAATGTTACATGTAGTAAAGCGGAATTATTTGTTCTTTATAACGGTATAAGTTAAACTAAATAAAATATTGAAGGAATTTATTTATTGATCTGCAAAGGAACTATACTTTTTATCATGTGAAAGGGGTCTCTGGGGCTCAAAATCTAATTTATTAATTTTCTTCAAAAATAAAAATCTGATGGAACCAGGAGTTATATTTTTTGAATAAGCCTATTAATACCTATCTTCAGACAAGATATGAAAAAAACACTTTGAGGAATCTTTCATATCGTCATTTGATATTTACAGAATGACGGTCTTAAGAATTGTTTTCGGTGTTCATGTGATTTCATGCGCGATTCCATTTATTTCAATTTCTTTTGTTTTTAATAAATAAAAAGAAGTGGTGGGAAATTAAATTGGGTTAAAATCGTATGCACAGTGCGAACTTGATTATAGTAAGTACACGTACAGGCTAGAAGGAACACATACCATTTAAACGCCGTGGTGTTTGTGAAGTCTTCTAAGCCAGACAAATCATGTAATACTCGCAAATTGAGCTCTTCTGCCGGGATAGTACAATCTCGAAATAAAAGCTAAAAAGAACAGGTTTGGTTTTGTGCACTGAAACGGATTACGGTAAGATCTATATGTTGTCAGTGAATGCACGAGCGCGAATGTAGAAGACCTAGTTCAACTGGAACATTTGACAAAGTGGATGCCACTAATCATTTATATATATATGTATATATGGAGCGAATAATTTTGATTTCATGCGCGATTCCATTTATTTCAATTTCTTTTGTTTTTAATAAATAAAAAGAAGTGGTGGGAAATTAAATTGGGTTAAAATCGTATGCACAGTGCGAACTTGATTATAGTAAGTACACGTACAGGCTAGAAGGAACACATACCATTTAAACGCCGTGGTGTTTGTGAAGTCTTCTAAGCCAGACAAATCATGTAATACTCGCAAATTGAGCTCTTCTGCCGGGATAGTACAATCTCGAAATAAAAGCTAAAAAGAACAGGTTTGGTTTTGTGCACTGAAACGGATTACGGTAAGATCTATATGTTGTCAGTGAATGCACGAGCGCGAATGTAGAAGACCTAGTTCAACTGGAACATTTGACAAAGTGGATGCCACTAATCATTTATATATATATGTATATATGGAGCGAATAATTTTGACCAATTAAGAAACAAGAATACAATATTTTTGACAAATTGAGTGGGAGCTGGCGATTGATAACAATTAAAACACTCTTATTACCATAAGCTCAGACTGTGTAGTAAAACTCGAATAAATCGTTTCCGACGGAATTTCTGTTTATTTTTATTTTTTTCAATTTTTGTATTTTTTATTTATTTTTATTTTTTGCTTTATGTAAAACATATCCCTATACTATTTCACATTGAAACATCTTGAGAAAAATGAATTGCATCTTTATTTCTCAAGATTTGCCGGAAAGTGAATTTGGTGATTATAATGAATTTGCATATTCTTTCAACTGTAAATTAGTGAGACGACATTCCATAGCTTGACGTATGGACTAAAAATATAACACTTTGATATAATTTAGATTGTTAAAAGATTTTATGTGCCCATGCCATAAGGGTGCAGTTGACATCGTTCTTAGCTATGTAGAGCAGAAATGGCAAAAAATTGTTGATAAAGCTGCAATGAAAATTGTGCTGGTGAACCCCAAGCCCTGTCACTAGAATGAGATAGTAAACCATGAAATGACGCAGTAACTTGGAGCCTTTAACACAGCAACTCAGTCTCAAAGAGACTAAGGAACTAGTTATATAGTGGAAGCATGCTTTTGAAGCTCTTGTTATTAGAATAAAAGTACTTTTGCCGACACAGGTGCGCATTCTCGAAAATTGGTGTTATGCATTCTCGGGAACGCGCGAATTTTGAAATATTTTCTCCCATATGTTTGCCACTTAAAACCGGTGTAATTAACTTTTCTCTTGCTAAATCCTGGTCATATAGTACGGTCTGCCGGTCTGAACTTAACTCCAAACAAAGTGAAACCAACACTCAGAGTATTAAAATAATTGAGGAGCAGCCTTTGTTTCTCTATGTGCAAATGGTAAGGTCTTCTCGTCCTCTCGTCTACTTTATACTCTAATCCAGTTGTGCACGTTAAGAACCACTGAGGATGCGGGTACGACCCCGGAGCCCGGGGGGATCAGCTCCCTTCATATCTGGGTAGGGATGTTCCGCTGGGATCCTGTAAGGGTTACCCTGTTTATGACAAAACATACCTAACTCCAATACCCTGTTGATGATAAGTGATTGAATTGTATAGCTGTGCTAGGATATATATCTTATATATTCAAGTCATTTATCAGTAAAGATCTTTAAAAAAATGCCTTTATTTTGTAAGCCAGCTTCTGTTTTAGAGGTAGTCTTGTATGCATATTGACTTGCAAAATAGTAATTTAGACTTCAGTCTCTAGACAAATATTCAGATTACTCGAAATTTGCAGGATTCCAGGATTCCCGATTCAACCAAAATTTAAAAAAGGAGGATTATTTTTATAATAAATTGATATAATTTTCGAATGATCTGCCGATAATAAATTATAATGAACAACTGTATCATATAAAACGTCGCTTAAAGATGCCTAAAAATTGCCAAGAAAAGATGTGTTCCGGTACACTTGGAACCCTCCCTGCGCACTCTTCTGCTGGATAAATTATAAAGTACGTTTATATTAGTTCCATGCAGATTCATGCAATGTCGAAGTGAAAATATCTCATAAAAGTGGTCTTTTGACATACATTTTGCGACTCAAAATATTTGCATGATGTGATTTCAACCCTCAAAAATTAAAATGTAATGCAAACTCGTGTGTGAAATCATGAAAATCTAGAAGTACGGGGAGGGGGGGGGGGGGGGGGGGGGGTGGATACTCCGGGGGTAAACGATCGGGGATGCTCGTGTTTTCAAAAATACCTCTAAAAGATACTGGACGTTTTTAAAAAAGACGTGGCTTACCAAATTTTTCATCTCTAAAAGATACCAAAATCATGAGTTTGCAATTTGGAAGAGATGTGTACAATATTTATTTTATTATGCCTTTTGTTTCAATTTCCTCGACCTGGAAAAGATTTCAACTTTGTCTTAATCAATTAAAATGTTTTGGGATACTAAGGGACGGACCATTAGATATTTGAGGGGGGGAGGGGTAGGCAATTCTTTTGTGCAGAATATTTTTTTCCCATGTGATTGTTGTGCAGGATATTTTCTTCCTCCCTGCACGATATTTTTTATTTGCACAGACATCTGTCATGCACGATATTTTTTTCTCTGTTTAAGGCTTTGCTCGATATTTGTTTTTTGGTTTTTGCCCCACCCCCTCTCAAATATCTAATGGTCCGTCCCTAATGCCAAAAATGTTGCAGTTCTTATTTAATTATCAGTGACACTCAAGTAAAAATATGACAAAAATTTTGTTCTGCAACAGTAACTAATCTATATTAAATCGTTTACTAAAGAAATTTTATTTGCTGATTATTAACGGAAATATCATCGGGAAACGGTCATTATTGCTTTATAACGGTTTTTGAGACCAAATAACGTCATAGTATGTAGGATGGGTTTAAAAAGTGTCTTGTTAACGAATAAATTATAATTTTTGTCACTATATCAGTGCACATGATTTATTTTATTCAATAAAACAAAACTGACAAAAGTCTTTTTCGGGGGAATTCAACGTACAATTAATTGTTCAACTAACAGTTCTTTTGTTTAGAATTCAAGTAACATTTTCGCTTATAATTTTATCCATTTCCGATGTATTGATTTTTTTTAATGATAGCACAATAGCGAGGCATGATGTTTTTTGACTCGGGTGATCGAGTATTGTACTGCACCATGCGCATGCGTGCGTGGAGAATGACTTCAGTGTCATGAAAGCCTGTCATCGCTTTGTGGTGTTTATCAAGTTCACTCATCAAATTACACTCAAATAGTGAAATCTAAACCTCTGAAAGATGTTAAGGAACTTGGAGCTGAAGTTTAGCTTCTGCAAAATATGGTGGATCATTTTGGTTTGTTTTGCTTTTCTGCGACAAGTCTACACATGCCCAAAGATTTGTCAATGTGACATTTTAGACGGACAAAAATATGTCCAATGCGATAGCGTTGATTTTACCGTACTTCCTAAAGAGATTCCGTCGGATACAGAATTGCTGTAAGTATCAGTTTTGTATCTATTTTACGCTAGGGTTTTTGACTCTATTGGAGTCTTCTTTGCTTTGTGAATTTGTTCATTGGCGTGAATGTGTTGTTGTATTGCTTGCAAAATCAATCAAATTAACTTATTCTAGCAGTCGAAATGATCTCTGTTGTTTGCTGAACCTTATTATCAGAAAAACATTTTGTGAGACCAATACAAAAAGAATGGAGTTGAAATTGCCTCTTTTTAGATAATTTGAAATAGTTTTTCCTTGCTGTATATTGAAAGTTTTGTTCTTCAAGTTTCAATGGGGTTTATTTGCAGTCAGTCGGCGTTTTGGCGTTTTATGAGGGGCCCAAGAATGTCCCTAAGCAAAGAAAATGGTTTTTCAAAGTAAACAGCGTCGGGCTATTGTAAAATTGCGATTGTCTATCGGTATTTTTGTGGGATTTAAAGCTCATTTTTTGCCCTTAACCGGCTCTTTTGAGATAAAAAAATTGAGAATTTTCATAGTCTGTGACTTTTGAGTATATTTTTGGTGGCACGCTTCGTTGAATTTCGCTAGTGTCTTTGAAAGCGTCTGTATTGATAAAATAACTCCTTTTACCTTTTTAATATTTTTATGCTGTCACACTGAGTTAGACAATCGACTTTTAATAAACGCATACCCTCAACACGAATTAATTATTTTTTTTCCATTTTACTCTTCAAAACATTGCAGGTATCTATCGAGTACAAAGATCACCACGCTGACAGAAAACTTTTTTTCTGCACTATTAAATCTCCATACAATGTAAGTAAAAAAACTACTATTTTTATATCTTTTATTTTAGTTTTTTTAGGGAGTAGTTTGAAAAATTGTTCAAATTTCATATTCCTTTGTCAGTAGCGTTGAAGGCAATAAATCATTTAAAACTCAAAATATTTGAACACTTACTCAACATGTTTTAATTGTTTCTTAATTACTTTATTATACTAATAATTCGAAAGGCTTTTGAATTGCCAAAACTGCTAATTGGACAGAAAACCCATTGAAAAAGTCATCGGAATCAGTTACCCTAAATGAAATAGTTGAAGAACGTCAAACGCCTTTCAAAACTTATTGACTTTTTGCCCAAAAAATGTGTACTTTTTTATTACAAAGTTAATCATCTTTGTACATGTTGAAGTCATTCTAATTCATGCAAAATGCATTGTTTGCAAACACTGTTTATGGAATGAAGTTTTCGAAAAGATATCGAGCTCTTCAACTCGGATTAAAGTAATCAAAATTGCGATTTTTTTGCGCGATTTCTTCACTAACCTTTCGCCTCTCCCACGATTACTTTCTATACTACAAACAATAATTGTCTCTCTCGAACAATAATTTCTGTCAGTTTTTCAAGAGAAAAGAAAACTTTCATAAAGTCTTGAAAATTCACTTCCGAGATTACAGACTAAGGTAGATCAACAAAGAAAACAAATTAAAAGCGCCGAAAAATGTGGCATTATGGACCTAAAAAAGGTCTATTTCAGTTGATTCTCTTGAAATTTTTCAATTCTAGCTACTATAGTAAAATTTGTTAAAGAAGCAAATCGCTTCTTTGAAAAGTAACACTACAAACTTTCAAATCAATCTTTGTTTTTTACTTTTGAAAAAAATATATAAACAAAAGAAGCCGAACAATGGACCAAATAAAAAAGTTTTGTATCCTTTTCCATATTACTTTTCTTACTTTTGCTTTTGTATGTGTTTTTTATTTTATGTTATTTAATTTTTTATGGCTGAGGGATGAACAGTCAAAAGCTGTCGTTTTTCACAGCTTTTTTTCTCGGTGCCAGAATAGAGACTTCATGTCAGTTCAAATATTTGCTGGGCCGCAAACACAACGCGCACAATTTAATTAAAATGAACATTTTTGTTGTTGTACCAACAAGATTTTTGTTCTTATGCTATAACTATGAATGTGTTAAAGTAGATGGATAGTGCGGAAGAGATTAGTAGGTAAATGTGTTTACTGTTTACACAGTGGTCTGTATAACATCGTGCCACTGCCGTAATGTAAAAAGTATGTGGGATAGTCCTACATTAAATCATACAGTTTGAGGAAATGGCATATTTTTTTACATATGAACCCACTTTATGACCAAAGTTTTGATCCTTGATCCCCAATTGTCTTTCGCCTCTGATCCAGTATCTGACTTGGCCAAAAAAAATGATCCGCTTGTTCGAAAATATTTTTTCGTGATCCCGACCCGAGCGGCTGCGATCCCTGAACCCATATGCCATGTCACGACCCTTTTTTGTGTCCTGTTAGTATTTTGAACATTTTCTTTGTCTTCGTTTGTGGCTTTGTCGACATGTTTTTGTTGTTCTTTTATCTGCTTTGAGCTTTTCGTTTTCTCTTCCTTATTCTTATCCTTTTTTTGTATACTTTTTTAAAAATGATCCGATCATCTTCAACTTTATTCTATTCTTTTTTTGTCTAGTTGTTCTACTTCTCTATCTATAATACCTACTTCATGGTCGGATTGTCTGTGACTAAACCGGCTCTCCCACTAATTACTTCAAGTTCCATTCCATTCTATTCCATTCCATTCTATTCCATACCATTCCATTCTATTCTATTCCATTCTATTCCATTCCATTCCATTCTATTCTATTCTATTCCATTCTATTCCATTCTATTTCATTCTATTCCATTCTATTCCATTCTATTCCATTCTATTCTATTCTATTCCATTCTATTCCATTCTATTCCATTCTATTTCATTCTATTCTATTCCATTCTATTCCATTCTATTCCATTAAATTCCATTCTATTCTATTCAGTAATGTTTTATCTTAAAAGCTTCCAAAAGACAAATGTAATACATTTTCCTTGTGCTTCATAAAGTTAACCAATCTAGTTTATGTTTTCATTGTTTTCAGAGAATTATCAAATAATCATATAGAGAATATCCCAAATGGCGTTTTTAATGGCCTCTCAAAGCTGGTCACATTGTAAGTCATTGATATATAAAGCATTAGAACGAGGTAGACGTAGTTTCTATTTGATTTTGGATTAAAAATAAGCATAATGAACTAATTTTTGCAGACTCCGGATTCTAAGTGTTTTGGTTCCTGATTTCAAGGACTCAGATTCCGGATTCCAGAATAAAACGGATTGGATTCCAGATTCCAAGGCTCTGGATTCCGGATTCCAAATGAAGGATTCAATACATTTTCGGTGGATTTTGGATTCCCTTACATGGAGCAATGAGTTGGTGCTTCCAATTTCTGAGCTTGGATAAGGGTGGTAACGTGAAAGACTTTCTCTCCCATTCACTCATTTGTATTTGCATTATTTGTTTTAGAAATTTACCAAATAATGGAATACAGCGGGTTAACGAGAATGCATTCGCTGGACTTTCCACTTTAGAAAAATTGTAAGTAATTTATCATCAAATGACCAGATCGTCTATCCCTAAAATACCCAATTTTAACCATAGTAATAATACTAACTTTTAATGACAGTATGCGTTTCCTTAATCAAAGCATATTTTCATTGATATGTTGTTGTTCTGTTTGCTTTCAGGAGTTTATCGAATAATCAATTATCTATTTTACCGCAAAATCTTCTAAGAGATTTAACAAGTTTAGAAACGTTGTAAGTGGAAAAAAATATAATAATCATAAATAACCATATTATCCACATGAAAGGGTACCCACTAGCAAAATAGAAGCAACCATGAGCCAAACCACTCCGATGTCTCACTGAAAGGATAGAGAGGAAATTGAAAGAGAGGAAAACTTATCTAGTCACAATCAAAACAGTATTACGTTTGAGTGCTTACAATATGTCCATGAAATCCAATAATAATAATCTAAATAGTTACTACCTATTAGTTCATATTTAGTGACTAATTTAGACAAGTAAGTTGTAACGAGCTATTGTTTCCTTTGTATTGGCCGTTTCTTTGATTGGTTGAATGATAGCACCTAAATAGTCCCTAAATAGAGACTATTAGTTAGTGACTGATTAGTTGTTATATCATGGTAAGCACTCTATACAATGTTGTCCGGTACTTATCATGGTAATTTCGTTTCAGAAATTTAGATAAAAACAACGTTCAGTCTATTCCAAGAGCGTTTTTCAATAACACAGTGAACCTAGAAACACTGTAAGTATCCCAGTCTATCTGCCTTTATCTTTTGTACGCTAATGAAACTACAATTTCTTGTTTCGTTAGCTTTCCTACCCTGCTACGTGTAAGTTTCTTTCTGACTCGTTATCAAAAAGCTGTTCTTTATCGACTACCTCTTTATCGACTACCAAATTTGTTCAATCGCCTGTAGAAGATTATTGTCACTTAACCCTAAGAAGGCCTCCAATGTTTTACCGATGACAACGCATTGCTTACGCTATAATTTAGTCTTCAATGATGGTCAACGATTTTCCTTCTCTTACTAGAAAGTTAAACAACAACAATTTAACAGCATTAGACGATCAATTACTACAGAGATTGAGCAAGTTAACGAACTTGTAAGTACATTTAATATGAATCAGCTTCAAATTCAAATTATTTTAACTGGGGAGAGACCTGGATTATTTGGAGAGGCCCAATATCCGTCTGACACCTCGCTATGGCAATCATCAGATCATTTACCACTTTCCCCTGTGACATTGCAGGCGCTCAAAACGGCGACGACTGGAGACTGGGTCTAATTCCTACAACGTTTAACATATTTTGAGATTTATTTCAAAGTGTCCTAGGATTCAAATCGCTCTGCCGTCTCTGATTGGTACTTTGTTCTCTTCTAACATGGCGAAGAAATTACCAAGCTTGCGGACTGAGGCAACTCGATTCAATATTAACAGGCTTTGAGTGAATAACTTCACCTCTTATTCCTTTCTCACAGAGATCTTAGTAAGAACCGTATAACTGAAATAGGAGACGAAGCCATTCAGGCTCCCGGGAAAAGTTTATATTCTCTGTAAGTAATCTTATCATGGATTTTGAATATACCAAGTGTTGAAGAAACATGTAACTTGAACACTATTAGCTTACTCGCCGTGCTATTTTTAGAATCTTGTTAACAATCTTTTGGCAATGCGAACGCGCCTTCTGCAATCTGGCCAATCACAATCACGTTCCGTTCCCGAAATAACTTAGTTTGAAAATAGAATGAAACGATGCCCTGATGAGTGTAAAGCCCAATACGGGGGATAAGCTCTTTTATCTCATACTCCCTTGGCCTACTTGAACACATTTAGTACGATGAGCGTATGCTTATGTTTGTTGTTATTGTTGTAGATCGTTAAATGGCAACAGGCTATCATCGTTTCCTAGAGCTATCTACCAGCTTAGAGTACCCCTGACTTATTTCTTTCTGTAAGTAGTTAGATGGAATTGCATGTTTTTGGTTCTCACTTTTGGTTTTCTTTTTCACTTGTTGGTTTGTATGTTTGGATAGTCAGTCCTTGTTTTGCGAGTTGATTGTTTGTTTGTCTGTTTGTGTTTGTTTGTTTGCTTATTGTATGTTTGTTTGTTTCTCTGTTTGTTTGTTTGTTTGTTTGTTGGTTTAATTATTTGTTTGTTTGTTTGTTTGTTTGTTTGTTTGTTTGTTTGTTGGTTGGTTGGTTGGTTGGTTTGTTGGTTTAATTGTTTGTTTGTTTGTTCGTTTGTTTGTTCGTTTGTTTGTTCGTTTGTTTGTTCGTTTGTTTGTTCGTTTGTTTGTTCGTTTGTTTGTTCGTTTGCTCGTTCGTTCGTTCGTGCGTGCGTTGGTTCGTTCGTTCGTTCGCTTGTTTGTTTCATTGGATCGTTCATTCTAACATGCTTATGTTGTATGTTTCAGATTTTTACAAGACAATAGAATGACAACAATTCCTCAAGAGGCACAAGTAATATTCGACAAAATAAAATTGGGAAAAATGTAAGTTTCTGTGATTTTGCCATTCCCTCTACAAAGCAAAATCAAGCAAAATTTAACGTTTGCACCGAAAAATAGCTTTGAAATAAATACGATATCTATTTACAACAATCATGTACTTTATTTATTTATTTATTTTTTTATTTAATCACTTTGCCAAAAATATTGGCAGGCGATAAAGACACAGGGCAAAGCCCCAGTTGCTCGTCAATATGCCCTAAAAAGTAAGATATAAATTATATCGTACAAAAAAATAAATATACATATAAAGAAGTAATTACAGTTGATGAACTTGAAAAGGAATATGAAAAGCTAGTGTACAATAGGCCAGAAGTAAAGTTAAGGTGGCTGATACTTAAATGATTTGTTATTGAACATATCGTACAACTCAAGTGTTGCTTGAATTGATTTATGGGCAGTAGTAGTAGTTTTGCTTGTGAAAGATTGAAAGACGATAATTATTTACATCATTTTTGGGTGTTTTGTATACAGTGTTAAGTGGTAGGGCATATTTGTTTAATTCTATGTCCATAGTTCTTGTGGGGAATTTGTAGATCTGAAACAGGTCTGCGATATTTCTTCTGTATTTAAGTGGAAGCATATTAAGAGTTCGTAGTCGGTCTTTGTAAGTCATATCTTGGGGATAGTTTAGTATGAACTTCGTAGCTCTTCTTTGTAGATTTTCTATCAGTCGACGATGTTTCACAGTATAGGGCGACCATAGGCTTGCACAGTCCAGGTCTTCTTGCAATTAATATGTAGTACTTCCAGAGATGTACTGAACACTGTCTTATTTACAGTCAATTAGTTGTTTTTTACACGTTTTATTTATAAGCCAAGCTTTCGCTCTAATTGCACATCTTCAGTGCAAAAATAGCTAAAAATGGATGTGTTTACAGTTTATTTCAATTTTAGACACTTTGAATTGAATATGGTTGTAAATATTTTCCTTCATCTTAAAAACTAACGCATAGTCTTCCCTGTTTGTCTTTGCTGATTAAAAAAAGACAGTTCAGCGATTCCCTATGAGCTGTTGCGAATCATGGAAGAGGAGAAAATCTTTCGAATCTGCCATCTTCTACCACTCCCTTAGCCAAATGTTATCAAAAAGATTTAGATTTCCACTCCAGCTGCAGTGGCGCCGAAGCAAGATTTTTAATGGGAGTATATATAGTAAACTTTTAATTCGAGGTGTGTGGTTATTTGAAATTAGCCCTTGAAAATCAAATTTTTGTGCTTGAAAAGTTCTTGAAAAGTCCTTGAATTTTATATTGAAAATGCAGCACGAATCCTGTATAGCCGACGTCTGTAAACTCACTGTTGGAAACACGTATCTTACGTATCTGAGGGCCTTCAGTGTTTTTAAAAGTTTTATAGCTTTTACTTGGCACATGCGTGTTGACAACATGTCGTACGGCTGACACATGTCGCTGCTGAGGGTTTTAAGAACCCTAGATTGTTGGGCGTTCTTTTTTAATAAGAATGGATGCGAAAAAGACCGCGGTTAGACAGTGTATTTATTTACTGAATTTTCTTCTTTTCATTGATAGTCGATTATCAGGGAATCCTTACATTTGTGACTCCAGTATACGATGGCTGCAGAAATGGTTGAGTACTCACGAGAGTTTAGTCGCAGATATGAATTATATCATGTGCACAACGCTGGACGGTGATCAAGTAAAGCTGACTGAATATAACTTTAATAAGACAGGTGAGAAACAAAAACAGTGAGATGATTATTAATGTAAATGTTATGAAATAATGATGGTGATTATGATGATGATGATAGTGATGATGACGGTGATGATGATGAGGGTGATCATGATGATAATTGATGATGTTGATGAAGATGATGTTGATGAAGATGATGGTGATGATGATGGTGATGATGATGAAGGTTATGATGACAATTGATGATGATTGATGGTGATGATGATGATGATGATGGTGGTGGTGGTAATGATGATGTGAATGCACACGTAGTAATGATGATGTCTTGCTATAACAAGTCGTGATTCACTGTTGTGATTCTAAGTTTGATCGCTGAAACATTTACATGACAATAGTCCTTGTTTACAAAGCACCACGATCAAACATCAGTGCATGCGTGGCATTTGCATTTGTTAACAATCTGATCGTATTTAACAATTGACTTTTAAGTCAATTGGTAAGAAATTGCGTGAATATTTAGGCTGAATTTTTCTACATTACTACTCTTTGTAAAATTATCTTTGTAAAAAAGTTTTTCACACTTTTTTAATTCTGTTTGCATTTTGATAAAGAGAAACGTTTCTCTTTTGTATCTTTCTTTAGAAATCCCTACGGCAGAAAGCACTGAGGACGAGATAGTTTGATCGGCATTGCTTATAATGTTTTCGGGCATGCGCAGAAGTTTGACCGCGGTGTTTGTTTACAATGATAATGCGATCATGTTGCTGACTGTGCTCTGCTGGTTAATGTAATAACAGCCGATCATTTCTCTTTAGTGACTGCAACAACTCCAACCACAACCACGTCTTCACAAATACATGCGTCATCATTGGCTTTATTAGATACGTCATCATTTACGTCATCTACTACGTTACTAGTTACGTCATCTTATTCATTGCTATCTACATCATCATTAGCAAAGTCAGCTTCGTCATCAGCTACGTCATCTTTGACAATGCAAGCTACAGCAACCACAATGCCATCACCTGCGTCATCGTCAAATTTCCAACTGTCAATTACATCGTCTACGTTACTGCTTGCATCATCAGCTGTATCCATAGCAACTACAAGCACCACAAAAGCGCAGGCGCGATCAACATCACGATCACTAACCTCTTCACATTCGCGAATAGATACAACAACGGTTTCACCCACCGAAGTGACACCCGCGATTTCCGAGCTGTTTCCGAAGGAGTCCGAAATAATCACAATATCTTCCAACGTCTGGAGCACCCAAGAAATACCAGGTATAGTACAGTTTGTTTCGCTTTGAATGACGGGCAGCCCAAGCCCGGGCCCAAGCTCATTATCTGTCAATATTTAGAAACATTATTACAGTATTAAACTTGAAATAAATTAAGAGTACAATTCAAGGTCATTAAAGAAGTCTCATAAGTACAAATAAAGCCTTCTTTTAATTTTTACCCTTCCTCATAATTTCAGTTGCACTGAAATGATTTTATAAATATTGACAGAGACATGAGTTTGGGTTGGCTGTGTTTGAGTGAGGTAGATTTTTCGATTGTTATTGACTGTCGTCATTTTGTTAAATGGTTTTCTTGTTTAGTAACTATTTCTTTAAACATGCAAAAATAATAATAACTTAATATAATAACAATAATCCCCTTCTGTTTAACATTAATTTCTATTCATATTAGAAGCGATTTTGATGTCAATTTAATGGCAAAATTTAAAACCAAGAGACTAATTATACAACGTTTCGATGCATCGAGCATCATCATCAGGTACGAATGAATAAATATATGTAAATGTCAAAGTTATAATACCGATATTATAACTTTGACATTTACATATATTTATTCATTCGTACCTGATGATGATGCTCGATGCATCGAAACGTTGTATAATTAGTCTCTTGGTTTTAAATTTTGCCATTAAATTTCTATTCTGTTGCAATATCATATTGTGATCTGATAGAAACTATTTTTCAACTGATTAATAATGTGCTTCTTTGCTAACATCTTCTTATTGATCTGCTTCAGAAATGACCGAGACACTAACATCAACGCCATTATTATCATCAACATCAGCATTAATATCATCAACATTAATGGTGGCATCATCATCATCACCATCTATATTACCGTCCCCACCACCATCATCATTACCATTATCATCATCACTATCATTACTATCATCATCATTACTATCATCATCATCATCATCATTACCATCATTGCCATTATCAACTTCTCTGCAACCATCGCCTTCATTAACCACTTCTCGTAGCATGTTCTCATCACATTCCACTAACTCAACAATATCTATACTAACCAACCCGACTACACCTACAGGTAGGAAGAATTACTTGGTTTGATCTTATAATAACTACTAATATATTTTGTTAACTCTGAGTCACATCGCACAATTCTGCAACACACCCATCCCAGTGCACCACACCATACTACACCCGTCAAACCAAGACACTCTGCAACACACCCATCCCACTGCACCATACTACACCCGTCAAACCAAGCCACTCTGCAACACACCCATCCCACTGCACCACACCATACTACACCCGTCAAACCAAGCCACTCTGCAACACACCCATCCCACTGCACCACACCATACTACACCCGTCAAAGCAAGACACTCTGCAACACACCCTTCGCACTGCAACACACCATACTACACCTGTCAAACCAAGCCACTCTGCAACACACCATCCCACTGCACCATACTACACCCGACACACCACGCCACTCAGTAACACACCCATCCCACTGCACTACACCATACTACACCCGTCAAACCACGCCACTCTGCAACACACCCATCCCACTGCACCATACTACACCCGGCACACCACGCCACTCAGCAACACACCCACCCCACTGCACCACACCATACAACACCCGGCACACCACGCTTCTCTACAACACACGCTTCGCACTGCAACACACCATACTTCACCTAGAACACCACAGCACTTTATACCACGCCACCTCAAACAACACCTCCATACTACATCCAGCACACCACACCACTTCACACCACACTATATTGTACTACATTCACGACACTGTCTGCATTATTCTACACAATGTTGAATAACGTCAATGTTTTCACGAGTCACCTTTGTATTTTGGAAGTTTTGTGTGGTGACATTTTTGCATTTTCATCAGGCAAAGTAAACTCAAGCGTGATGATGCAAAAAGAACACATAATCCTCGCAACGTGCTTGTCAGCGGCATTCATTGCACTAGTCGTTTTCATAGTCATGTACTGCTTCAGAATGAAGATCATCAAACGACACAAAGTGTAAGTATGATCTCAACATGATCATTTAATTATAACATAATAATCTATAACCAAGGGGAGGGCACAGGGTGCACGTGATTCACCCCCCCCCCCCCCCCCCCCCAGCAGAAAAACAGAAGGTCCCCTCAAAACTTTTCACCACTGTGAAAAGACCTAGACAAAGTGCAATGGATTGCAATAAGTTGTAATAATCACAATACAAAGAATATAGTCATACAAAAGGACTGTAGAGCGCGTTTTCGCGGGTTGTGAAAAGCATGCCGACTTTTTGAAAATGATATGACAGAGAGAGTTGGTGCGAGGGAACTTCAATGTAACGACATTGTACAATTTGTCAGGAGAAACTGTTGTTGTTGTATTATCAAGATTTTTTTTATGTTGTTAGTTTTTTCTTAAGTATTTTCTTACCACCACGAATATTGCATTGAGTTATACAGGGTGGGGGAGGGGAGGATGACTAGGAAGAGGAGGAGAGGAACAACGATAGTTCAGATGGTAGCTATACAGTATTTTTCTCCTCTTTCCATCAGTTCTTTATGTTGATGGATAATCAACATGACTAGAAAAACCTAAAAAACTACTAGTTAACCTACACCGAAACGAACAAAGCCACAACGACGATGCTACTTAATAGGATTAATATAGTTGCGATTTCAAGTTAAAAGGGGTTAGTGTGATCGTGTCCTGATGGAAAGAGAATACATCATACTGTGTGAAAATTATAGCTAGATGTTTTGTTTTGAGTCAAGAGCTCACTATTATAGCACAATATCTTGTCTTTGTAGCTGTATACAAAAGTTCCATCTAACATTTTGTTCGGTTTTACGTTAATTCTTTGTCTTATCCTCCTCAGGAAAAACATGCATTTCTTCCTTAGCTAACGTTGTTATATTTTTCTTCTCTGTAGTTCAAGCACAAGATATGACAAAGTAAGGGTTGTCTAAACAGTAATGGTGAGACATTCAAATTGGTTGAAGTACTTAGGAAACCAGATAGTCCTCATGGTGTGACGACATTGCCATAGTAGGTGAAACTTTGTAACTGGCGGTAACAATCGACATAACGACCTCAGTGAGTCATCTTGGATTTCTCGTCCCACTCCACAACCCATGAGTGACAATATGTACATGTGTGACAATGAAAGGTGGCTGGCACTCATGATCAACAACAACCTCAGTGCCACTTCTTCATGGTATACAAGCCCAACCCTGCATTACAATCTGGGCCCCCCTTTTGATTTATTTTTTATAGACAATTCTTTTCATTTTTTAATTATAATCAGTGTCTTTTTATTAGTGCCCTCCTTTTCAAAACTTCCGGATCATTTTTTGACTAGTGCCTCCCCCCTTTCAAAATTTCCGGATCCTCCACTAACAATCCAATAGTAAATGTATAATGTGACCAAATTGACTGAAGATTGTCGAGATAATCTAAGGTTCTCAATGATAAACACTCAACGGTTCCGTCTTCTTTAGGGGACTAGTGCATACTTATCCTATACTTGGACAAGAGAGTATGAGATAAGAGAGCTTATCCCCCGTATTGGCCCTTACACTCATCAGGGGATCTTTTCATTCTATTTCTAAACTGTTATTTCGGGAACGGAACGTCATTGGCCAGATTGCAGGAGGCGCGGTCGCATCGTCAAAACATCTCAAGACAAAAGTGCGGACATTGTTGACAAGTTTCTAAAAAAAGCACGACGAGTAGCTCTCTTATCTCATACTCTTTTGACTCAGGATTACATGTGAGTCGTGGAATAGCCTTGGCTAAGAAGCCATTGCATTATAAACACTAAAGGCAGGGGATAATTCGCTTTATTTCATAGCATATATATCGTCCATAAGTAATTTTTTGTCTTAAAAATATTTGAAACGAATATATTATATTTCGATTATTTACCTGTAAATAAATACAAAAAGCTGTGCTTGAAAAGCACTTTTTAATACTGTAGATAGAATTTTCCTAATTCATTATGACTTCTTTTAGTCGGGTAGAACTCGCCAAATCCAATATAAAATTCGACAAAATTTACTCCTAATGAAAGAGTTTAAACTAAAATCACCAGGCTTTCAGATACAATAGCTGTTTGATGGCCACTCAACATCTCTGAGCTAGTGGATTAATATGGATTCTAGAAAATTTTCTGTGAAAGTACGTCGATTTGTCCCCGTCCCGAATGCCCATCCTCATGTGACGTCATAGTGAATTAGAACAATTCCATGTAATTATGTGCATATCTCAAACTTCAACTGATTCAAGGTTGAAGTAAAAAATGTAATTGTCGTTATAATCCTTTTAATTATGGATGTTTTATAATTTTGATAATGTGTAATGATATTGTGCTCAACGTATATATTTAAGACAACATTTGTAACTGAAATTTTAGTAAAGGCATATTAAAATATTTTTAAATTTGTTTATTTTCCTTTTTTATTGTTTTCACTCTTTTATTCGTTGAATTATGTCTTCATTCATTCATTTATTCTCTAATTTATTCATTTACACATAAACTAATTTATGCCTCCATTCATTTATTCATTCCGTTATTCATTCATTATTTCATTCATTCATCCATTTATGCATTCATTTAATTTTCACTGCTATGTATATTCCTTCATCTATCCATCCATCCATTCATTTATTCATTCGTTCATTCATACGTCTATTCATCTGTATCTCAAAACCACCTCCAGCTTCCTGCTGTTTTAAATGCTGTTTTCTATAACACTTGCAACATTTTCTAGTTTAAAAATAAAAGCGCTTTAGTGTCTTGACGCCGCCTTTCTCCCACCGGGGGACACACAGCTTTAGCTTACATAACGATCAGTTATTTTCAATTGACTCATGTTATTTTTCCTCGTATACCTTTCTCTCACCAGGAAACCGGGAGTTTGGATCGTCACTGCAAAGCAATCAAATTTGCGTACTTATATAGACGAGCGATGACGTCATTTAGGCTATTATGTCAATATTATACTGACACCAAAATTAGCTGATATTTTTGTATCAAGGAATATAATGACAACGTTTTGTACATATTGTATTTGGCCACCTCAATCAATCGATCGATCGATTCTATTGATGGATCTCAGCTGCATATTGCGATGAAAAATGACAGCAACAAAACATTTGACAGCAGCAAAACGTAAAAATGTATCTAGCTTGTTACACAAACAATTCTATTGTAAAAAAAGAAAAAAAGGATTGGATTTTACTGATGAATTTTGATTTCATTTTTTGTTTACCGGTTGATATGCAGCTCTGGTTAATTGATTGTTTCTGGATTCGTTGTCTTTTTGTTTGTTTGTTTGTTTTTCTGTTTGTTTGTTTGTTGGTTGGTTGGTTGGTTGGTTGGTTGGTTGGTTGGTTGGTTGGTTGGTTGGTTGGTTGGTTGGTTGGTTGGTTGGTTGGTTGGTTGGTTGGTTGTGCTATGTATTATCGAGCATATTCCATCGTCTCTTTTTACCGTTCATAGTTACTAATATTAAAGTCCATCTGTTCTTCCTTCAGATTATGACATGAATAAGCTATCAAAACTGAAAAAAAAGGCATCAAATTGTGGTTTTAAACTGTACAAATCAACGTACGATTCTCCATTTTATCGAGCCTTATTTACGTTATGTTGTCAGGTAATCGTAGGCTCATTGTGATATTTCGGATGTTTGCTCTTGGTATCATGCATTGATAGCCAAACGATATTGGTTGATAGTGGACTCCCGTAGTGAGATTCACGGCGCGTTTGACGATATGAGATTTAAACGTCTAGCTACTAAGCAATATATTCATATATAGCAGAAAGATAACTTTAGAAAAGATCATTCGCAGTAGCTGATAGATAGGGTGTCTTTGTTGCAAGCACATATCACAGAGATCGATGGTCTAGAAGAGTTTAGGGATCGACGAACCACGAGAAAAGTGATGGGGGGGGGGGGGGAGGGGGACGGGGAGGGGAAATTCTGTGAAAAAGCAAAACATTTCCAAAAAATCGAGTGTTTTTGTATGTTCCATTTACCTAACTTGGTTAATACAATAAAACATCGCCGCTTCAATATACTTTAAAATCAGTATCTACTCTACTAGCGATTGCAGAGTGCTATTTCTATATTTGATTTCATTAGGCCTTATGGTGTAACAGAGCTACTAATGGATATGTATATGGACATTGAGGGCATATCAAATTGGTTAACACAGACAAAAAACATAAACAGGTGTTTTATATTTAGTATATAAAGTAAAGCAGTCAATAATGCATTTAATCAGTCAGTCAGTCAGTCAGACTTAAGTCAGTCAAATGTAAATGCATCATGGGCAGAAGGTAAGTTGTAGAGCCACGAAATAGCTAGCTAATAGGGGAAGTTGCGCAAACCCTCCCCCCCCAAAAAAATAAATAAATAAATAAATAAATAAAATGAAAAAAATTGGCAAGTTCAACTAGCAGGCGTTTATAGCTGTTTCGGCCTTCTTGGCAATTAAGGGGGTAGGGGTGGGGGTTAGGCATTAATAATAATAAATTTATTAATATAGCGCATTAATATCCTATGCTCCAGACGCTTTACAAAAGGCTTTACAACAACATTTACCTACTGTAGTAAATTTAGTAAATATGGGTAAAATGTAAAGGCAATAAAACACGTGGGTTCGGCTCATGAAAAGTGTACTGATTGTCTATGTGCACTATATGCTCAAGTCGTGAAATAGCCGTAAGGCCTCATTAGTGGCAGATGAGCAATGGCCTTTCAACCACACACACACAAAAGGAACCAGAGGAACTAGCAGCCGTGGACAGCTGTTTCGGTCTTTTGGGCCTCTCAGTATCAATCAAACGATGGAACACTTAATGAATCAATCAGAAATTAAAAAAAAAAAAAATGAAATTGGTATTATTGTTGTTGTATTTCAGTTCACAAATTCAATGTAGTGATGATTTTCTACGTTCATATTTACACAAAGAAGTTTAACCCCGAAGTTAATAGTTACAACTCATCAGACATTCACTTTTTTCACTAAACGCCTGAGGGAAAGGCCAGACTATTTTACACCTTATTGTGTCTTTCTCGATGAGCCACAAGCTCCTCTACAAATACCTCTTCGCCGACTCATAAATGATTTATTCTATTATTTTCTTGACAGCTTTTGTACATTTACAAGTATACATATTTTAAGTTTGTACATATGTTAAATTGAGTATTTATTAGAATTTTACCTATTAGCGTTATATACTGAATGTATGTATTTTTTATTTCTTTAAAGGCTGAAAATAAACTTTAATGAATAATAAACTAAACAATAGCATACATATTTACAAATGCATTTAATTTAAGATAAATATCAAAGTCAATGCCATCAGTATGGATAATCGCATTTAAAAAATCATATCTATGCAAGTCGCATTAACTAGAAATATTCTAAAACAGATTACTATTAATATAAACAAAATCTCTCCTAATAAAGCTCTCCTATAAATGTATGTATCAGTATCATCCGATCAACCATATTCACAATTCAGTGCATAATTACTGCAGTTATTCCACTTTTACGCCAGTGTAATTAGCGGCCCCAGTGCGTATCGGGAAAACCATAAAAAACACTTTTCTACTTCTTTCTCTCTTCCTTTTTTTCTGCAGGTGATCTACTCCCCCTGGATGTTTGCCACTATTTTCCTCCACTTAGTTGGATTGCGTGGTTTATCAGTTATACACATAGCACTGCCCGGGGGGGAGTGGGGGGTTATTTTTGAACTATCCGGATCCCGATCGAGCATCCCGACCCGATCGATTATCTTCGGAGTCCCCTCAACCTCCAGGGTAGCACTGAAGAGATATTCGATATAGAATATCCAACACCGTCACGTTTGATTCTAAGAATCCTCTTTGATATATATCCAGAAGGGCGTGGCAATACATAATTTGTACTTCTAAGAGGATCCAACACCATAAAATCCAGTTTTTTGAATTTTTTATAGTATCAAATACAACGCTTCAAATGGCCTCCACTTATAAAGGATTAGGCTTAGTCTCCAGGGCTGGGTTGTTCAAAGCCCGATTAGCACTAATCCTGGGTTAACTCTTAAGAAAACCTATAGAGTTAACCCTGGATTAGCACTAATCGAGCTTTGAGCAACCGGCCCCAGCCGTCCAAGATCTCGTACGAAACTCCGACGGCTGAAGATTGAGCCTAAAAAAGGATATGACGCGGACGTAAAATCGAAACCTTGTTTTTGAATATCATGACCGTGATGGGTCAAGAAGAGATTGTCTTGTAACAAAGAAATGTGAAACCATAAGATGCTCTGAAAGGGGTGGCTAAAAGCCCCAGTGGAACTCCGAGGGTAAACGATCGGGGATGCTCGTCGTATCTTTTGGGGTAAAATTTGACGATTTGGTATCTTTTAGGGTTTAAAAATATGAAATTTGCCAAATTCTTACTTTTTGGTATCTTTTAGGGGTTGAACGCCACTGAAACTCATGATTTTGGTACTTTTAGGGGTATTTTTGAAAAAATTCCGACGAGCATCCCCGATCGTTCCCCCCCCCCCGGGTATAAAGCCAACTAACTCGCCCTCCTTGCATCTTTCCCTGTTATATATTCAATTTAACCAAGCTAACCACCTCAGTTATATGTTAAACGACTGTTATTTTTATAGGTTATAATAGATTCCTACCGAGAAATGAGATGCATTTGAAACATCAGGCACTTTATCGCCCCAGAAACTAGTCTCAATTGAATGAAGCTACATGACCGCAAAATGACTATTTTCTCAAACGAATATCATGTGCATAATAATTCGTCCGTTTGTCTTTTGATCATTTTAATTCCTGTTCACTCATTTAATATTTTCTCATTTAGCACGATGCATGCAGTTTGGTTGTTGAATGATCGTAGGTCCATAGATAATTCTATTTGTTTATCCATTTATCGTATTTGTCAGCCATCAATGCGTATATTGTCATGCCTTTATTAAGATGCACTCTTTGATCATTCGTTCATGTCTTTTTCAATTTAGTCACTTATTTATTTATGTACTCATTCATTCACTCGTTCGTTCGTTCGTTCATTCGTTCGTTCGTTCGTTCTTTCAGTCATTCATTCATTCTATCATCCATCCATCCATCCATCCATCTACCCATCAATCCATCCCTTCATGCATTCATTCATGCATTCATGCATTCATGCATTCATGCATTCATGCATTCATGCATTCATGCATTCATGCATTCATGCATTCATGCATTCATGCATTCATGCATTCATGCATTCATGCATTCATTCATTCATTTATTCGTTTGTTTGTTGTTGTCTTTTCCTTTCACTCATTTTCGACATTCGTTCTTTCGTTCTTGCACTCGCCCACTCAATCATTTGCTTCAAATTCAGCAGTACATTATTCTCCACTAGTATTGCTTTGGTAATTAAGCTACATGTTGAGTATAGCATATAATCTATCCAATCACTTCGCCATGTTTAATTTGATTTTCTTGAACACATGGTTTCATTATTGAACCGTTTCTATTCCAGCGGCTTTTGAACACGCAAAGGCATAAATACTTAAGTTAATCACTAAGTGGCTCACGATTTTTTTTCCAAGAAAGACATCAGTAGAAAATAGAAGTGTTTTGTTTCTGATATGTAGCCATAAGCCCGACTTGTATCTCATAAAATATTAAGGTTGAGACACTAGAACTTTTACTAGTATGATGTCTACCGAGACATTGTCACTTTATTACTTCCGCGTTAGATATGAAAATGAAAGGATTTGAGTCGATCGATGTCTCGCAAATCCCGTATTTTAGATATCGACGAATACTGAATAATATACCATATTTGCTTATTGCTGGACAATCACTAACACAAAATGCAATCAATGTTGCTTATTACTAATTTGCACCGAAGTTACACATATATAAAATGATAATTTCGTAATGCTGGAGGTCGTTTTGACCGACATTTGTATGTACGTACTTGAAAAAGGTGTGTAATCAATCAATCAATCAATCAATCATTAAAGTGGATTAAAGTGGAACTTTTCAATCAATCAATCAATCAATCAATCAATCAATCAACCAACCAACCAACCAACCAACCAACCAATCAATCAATCAATCAATCAGCAAACGCAATCAATCACTTTCAGTCAGTCAGTCAGTCAGTCAGTCAGTCAGTCAGTCAGTCAGCCAGTCAGTCAGTATGCCAATCAATAGTTATTTAAACTGAGGCACAAAGATGATTGAGACCAGCCGGGAAATCAGCAGTCCATGCAAACCAAACAAGCAAGAAAAACTATCTGTGGCGGTAGACATCAACAAGTCGTATACGATAATTGTAACCGCCGGCTTATGCGATGGAGTGGTACTGGGTACCTTCACAACTAAAATGCAAATACTGAGGATCATGAATTAAAGTTGTGTCTAAAACGTAGTCGATTACCTTTTTTTAGGCTCATGTATGTCTGATTCGTATTAGATGTTTCTGTTAAACAGATCCCCTCTTATCCCTGCCCTAGGTAAGAAGGCCTGATACTCACGCTAGCGCTGCCTTGGCACCGCTGGTCGGATTGACTTCAATGATGGGCTCAGCACCGCTTGGCAACCGCATAGAACAAAATATTGGTTTCTCATGTGATAAAAGGTGTGGCCATAGTTTTGCACATATAAAACGAAGCTCTGTCTGCGTGGTAGGCATGTTTACACAGGGTCGGCGGAACCGGGGGGAGGGGCTGCCATCCCCCAACAAAATATTGGTTAAAAGATATTATTGCATGAGTTTACATAGTTAAAGGTATAGCTTCAAATGATATCTTATGACGGTTAGAATAGCTTTTCGGCTATCATATGATAGCGCCTTTTTCTTTAATATCGGAAACACTTTCGATGCTATTTTTAGTATGCTAATAAAATTTTAATCCCAGACTTTTTCCTTGACTCAAATCCGCAAATCCAAACCGGAACACGCAACTGGAAATTACCAATTAATGAAGACAATCTTCCCAGACCACATAGTTATACCTCATAGATAATAACATCTCAACGGAGCAATTTTACGAACGATTAATTGCGCATGTACCATAATTGTTTTCTAACAATAGACATTATTCGCTTCCATATTTATTTTCCCATTTCAGACCATGTGATGTCACTCTTCAGTGTGAAATGATACTTTCAGGTGTAAATATTCCAACATATTTTTTATAAAAGAACCATTCCCTAGGGAGTATCACGTGGTCTGAAATGGGCAATTTGCATACGAAGCCGAAAAGGTCTATTTGCACAGGGGCCGCGGACAGGGAAGGGGTTGGGGGGGCTTTAGCCCCCCCCACTTTTTTCCCGAACTTTTTTTTATGTGTCGATAAAATAAAATAAAAATGAATTAGAGATACTGCAAGCAATTCTGAAGGAAAGTGACGGTGGTGTATGTTTTGATGACATCTGGCAAAATGTCAAACAATTAGAAAAACTGGAAAGAGCGTTAATCAGCCAGATTGTTATAATATGCCAGCTGCTACTTGTAAATCCGTCAACCACTGCATCAGGAGAGAGGTCGTTCTCTGCAGCCCGACGTTTAAAGACATGGCTAAGAACGTCAATGACACAGAAACGGTTCAATAATCTCTCACTTCTACACATCCATAAGTTGAGAACGGACTCTTTGAATACAACAGCCGTCGCGATCAATTTTATTGAAAAGAATGACTATCGCAAAAGAAACTTTGGAACATTCAACCAACCCAGTGAATAAATGAGATTTTCAATACAAACTGAAATAGTTATTTTAGTTGTTTTTTAATAATGTACATTACTATGTTGAAATTTGAAGATCATCAGTAAAGTAATTTCTTACAACACTTTTGTTGAAAACTGACTGTCGATTTCTCAGCTAAAATGCCCCTCAGAACGCTGGAAAACGCATCTAGGAAGCTCAAAATAGCAAATTTTTCCGGGGGGCATGGCCCCGGACCCCCCTAATTTGCAACCGCCTTCGGCGGTTGTTAGCCCCCCCCCCCCACTTTTTGGGCCCCTCCGCGGCCCCTGTTGCAACCATATCAGTTCTAGCAAATCAAGAGTGTATGAGATAAGAGATATCAAGATATCAACGGACCCCATCAAGTGCTCTACTCGTCGTGCTATTTTTAGAATCTCCGTACTTTTGTCTTGAGATGTTTTGAAAAGATGCGACTGGCATCCTGTAATCTGGCCAATCTCGTCGCGTTCACGAAATAACTTTAGTTTCATATTCTCTTGAGCAAATCTACAGCTTATTAATATAATTATATCAAATCTAAATTCACTTAGTTATGATTCACAGCGATACATTTGTCCAAACCCTGAAAGGTCATTTTTAACTAAAATCCTTGTGCACTCACTAAGTAGAATAGCTTGGTTTCCATATAATCGCTCACGATCGCCGGATCCTCGCATCCGGTAATTTCAGCGATCCGGCGATCGTGAGCGATTATATGGAAACATTATGCTACTGATTCTTAATGAACTGTCGCAAGACATTCTGAGTTCGATAAACAGAATGCATTGTGGTCTAGCTTCTGTACAAACAACACTATATAAGGCATAATGAACAAAAGATGTTTGTACTGAAGCTAAACCATAATGCACAACGTTTGTTATTTTAGAAAAGGTCTATGCAAGCTTGCAAATGCGTTTTAGGGCCCGTTTCCATTCGGTGCATCTGTACGTTGGACTGTTTTGGCGCTATTTAAGTGATTTATTGTATATATGTATAAATACATGTACTTATGAGGGCAATTCTAAGCACTTGCTGATGTATTCGTTTTTTGCAGTTGATCACATGGGCAATTCAACAATCCTCGCGCAATAGCTTACTTTCGATCTTCTGGTTGAGAGAAAAATCAGTATTCCTAATATATTATTTTATTTCCCCGGAGCTTCGTCTCCAATTGTTTTGTGCATGGCGGCTCGAACAAAATATCGACCGTGAGCTATTCACAACTAGTCAATTCACGCAAGTTATTCGATGCAAGCACCTTGGTCAACATTGCAAATTTGAACTTGAATAGCGACACGTCGGCCTGTCGTGGACTTAGTTGCGCGCATTCTGGTGTTGAACAGGACCTTAATTGGCTTAATGCCTGCAAAAGTACTATATTCCCTTAAGAAATATGCTGCAGTATCTTACTTAATGTACTTAAAGTGGCCGAGGACTCCTTAGTTTCTCTTCAGAACATTTGTAACCCTGATGCCGAATAGAATGCATTGAAAAAAAAAAAAAAAAAAAAAAAAGATAGGTAAGACTATTCACATGGCAAAATTCTTATTAATTGCATGTGCAATGCTTGATGTCGGTTTTACCCCTGACCGCTATACCATAATACTCACTTTGTCTCAAAGGAATATTAATAATAATACTATTACCATTAGCCCCTTCCCTCCACCCCCGAACGTACCCAATAAAAAATAAAACTGTCCATATCGTTGAATGCTTTTTTAAGGGCTGCATGTGGTGTGATCCCTTATATATGCGGTACATCCCACACCATCCTTGTCACTAAATCTTTTTGGCATCGCGAAATGCATCAATCAATAAGCCTGAAGTGCGATGGCGTTTTACCTCCACATATCTAGATCAGAGTCGTTGTCACATGTCATTGCATTTGTTTACTAATTATGACTGTTGTTCATCTCGAGGGAATAAAACAATTTGAATATGCCAACTGGGGGATTCTAAAAACTATTACGATATAGAGACGCGGTGTAAAACGTCATCTCGCTTCAGGGCTATTACCCAATAACTGTTTATAGCTTTCTATAATTTTATAACAATCATTGTAAGCAGTAGATGCTTTATGCGACCTCCATTTATCGACCAAAACCTTCACAATGCGACCATTATTTTCACGATTGCATTTTAATAGGTGGGTAAATCCGCTGATAAGCTATGCAAGTCTTCAATTAAATTCATTCAGCCAGCAGTGTTATTCATTTTATCTTAGTATACATATTGTTTAAAAGAATAGCCCGTGGGTGTAGGTCACAAATGTCGCTTATACAGACACTATTTCACAGCAATCAATAGCGGGGAATTAAAACAAAATCTACTTACGTTCAATCATGCATTTTTAGTATTTTTCCATATGGATTTTCTCACACAATTTGAGAAAATGGATACGTATATGATTAAATAGTTATTTGTCTATGTAGACGTACGGGATTATGTTTTTTTTATTGAGTCACCTGACGATCGGCTGCCTTCCAATGGGAAAAATTGCATTTTAGTTTTAATGTTCCGTAGTTTTACGGATGTATCAACACTAAATGGATAGCCTGCGGCTCTGAGATCAAAAACAAGCTCTTAAAAAGAATTTAATTGCTATACTACTTTCAGATTTTAGACGTAGAAGTGTCAAAACGGGAAATTTTTAAAGTGGGGGTGGGGAGAGTGGGAGCATTATTTTCGGTGTGTACATTTGACGTCATATATTGGAATCCAGGTATATCCGAGCAGGGGCTCGTCGCATTGCAGATGCTCCAAAATGGCGAGCGAACGAGCTCCGAAGGGTTTTAATAGGAGGGGAGCTTTTAAACACAAAAATGTGTTTAATGTTAAAGATCACCAGTTTATCCCCAAGTTCTTTCGTCAACCAACTTTCTGTGCTCACTGTAAAGATTTTATTTGGTAAGAGGTAGTTTTTTTGGACGAAGGCTTTTGATGTTTTAGTGCTACCGAGGTGGGCTGTGGAGATCTGGCTTCATACGTTTATCGACTTTTCCTTCTAACTTTTCAACTTTCTATGTTGTTTTTGTTGATTTACAGGGGATTACTAGGAGCTCAGGGCTTCCAGTGTAAAGGTACATAAGCTGTTTGTGTATATTTGTGTATTTTTTTCAAGCCTTTTAGTAAGTTTGACCGTCGCTGGACCAAAGCTGAGCTTAGCTGTGTTTGTTTTTATTTTTAGTTTGCTCGTTCGTTGTCCACAAAAGATGCCATGAATTTGTTTCATTTAAATGTCCAGGAGCTGAGGACATTAGTGAAAACGTAAGTACTATATCACTATCTTGTGAACTTCCTATTTTCCCTTTCATTGTTTGTGAGAGCACGATTAGCTGCAAAATCCATCGCTAAAACTACTTATCAAACCAACAAGACATCGTGACCTTTAAATGAAATCTCATATCCTTATTTTCCGTTCATTTTTTTTATAGATTCCCGTTTCTCCTCATCATTTTAAAATTCACACATACTCGAGTCCCACGTTCTGCGACCATTGTGGTTCGTTGCTGTATGGTTTGATCCATCAAGGAAAGAAGTGCGAAGGTTTGTAAAAAGAAGATATACCCAAAACGATAACAACATGAATCTTAGTCATTTTCAACGTAACGATAACAGTGATTACAAATAGTGTTTATTATTCTCTAAGAAAGTGCTTGTGTGTTTAACGAATTTTTAAGGCGGTGTTTCTGTTATTTTTTGTAGCTTGTGAAATAAATGTACATAAAAAGTGCGAACAAGCCGTACCAAAGTTGTGTGGTGCGGATCATACCGAACGACGAGGTCGAATTCATCTCAAAGTCACCTACGAACCCGAATCTGGCACTCCTGGCGACGAAAAAGGAACGCTGAGGGTGGAAGGTAAAAAATATCAAATCTAAATCCCTAACTTAAAATAATCTATCTTTAAAGGTTGTAGTATTTTGCGAAACAACCGTAAGTTTCTAGGTTGGCCGTTAAACACGAAAAAAATAGAGCTGGTGGTTCATTCTTGTATTTATAATTAAATCCATTTTCCTGGAGGCGAAATTCGCTATTTGTGGTATAGTGAATTTGATGTTTTGTCACCGAGCTAATCTTTTCAATGAATCTCGATCTATAGTGTTTTCAAAAATCTTGTCAATGTTAATAAATTCTTGAAAGAGATCAAGTCTTCTAGAAGACTTTACGTGGTTCGATTTTTAATCATTCAAAGTGAAGGCAATGTAAACATGTACGCCTAAACATATGCCAATTTCAAAGAAATTCCCATTTTAAATTTGTAACTATCTAGAAATGAGGTTTTCATTGCTCTTCAAAATTAAAAACTTATTCATAATAGTAGCGTTTTTTATTCGAGGCATTTTCCACTGTTTTTTTTACCAGTAACTTTTATCTCCTAAGTGTTCTTTTTGGGAGTCCTTCTGGCTCATTAAAAGCAGAATTAAAATTCTATCTCATTAGTTCTTTATTTCATTCATGTTTTAGCTTCTCTTTAATATCAAAAAAATTCTCGGTGAAAATCTCGGTATTTTTAATGATTGAAAATTGAAAAGTAACCTTTTTTATGTCATCTGAACTGAACTGCTTTGTATTAATTCATGATATTTTATGAAAATATATTCATTTCATCTATTCTGTTTTTACAATCTAGAACAATCATCTAACACCCTGAATTACAGTCTTTTCAAAAACACTCTATTATTTCAATGCCAGTGGATAATTCCACAAGAATTTGTCTTCTTATTCTCTCAGAAGACCCATAAATAGCTCTTCAAGTGGTTTGGCTCTTTAGTGAAATGTTACTTTTGCCTCATGTATTGTGTAATGTCATCATTTCATTTGTTTTTCCCTGTGACAACCTCTCATTTGTTTCAAAATTACTTGGTAGAACTCAATTTGGTGTCTCGCATTATGTATTTGAACATATTGTCATGTAGTACTTTTTACATAGTAACAAAATCGTTAACTTCCCCTTTGCTGTAGTATGTATGGCAACATGGCTATATTTCCAATGGCTTCAGCAGTATTTATTTGCATAAAAGCTAAAAACATTTTAATTTTGTATTATTGTCTTCAACATGTTAAAAATTAATTGAATTATTGATTTTTCATTTTTAACTCAGAATTTTGTATAGATTTATTTTGACCAGTTAACACCCAAGTAGTTTAGCATAAAAGGCGTAAAAGTTTAAATCAATGTGTCTTTGACACAGACTTTGTTTACACTTGGTTAACGAAACATTTGAACTGTGTTTTTACCTAATTATATGCCTCAGTAAACACAATTATTAAGTGAAAAAATGAATACCATAGAAAACCAGAACATTCTGATGTAAAAAATAAAGTTCAACAATTTTATGGAGTGTGCTGATCTGAAATATGTATTGTTTTATGGAGTCTCATTAATCAGACACACATTTTAAACAACGACAGCCAGCTACAAAAACTTCAGAGCAGCTAATTAGTATCAGCTTGTAACTTGTATAAAAAATATTGTTAAAGCCAGTATAGATAATGAACAGTTTGATAGTAACTATAAAGCTTGTATTAATCGACTGCAAACATTCCACTTTAGTATTTATGTAAAATAGCTAGTATTTTGGGAAGTTGAATAAGCAAAATTGAGCAAGAAAATGGGAAAATAGAAAACGCAGCTTGCCATATACATTTTACGACTCTTATAATGTCAAGAAAAATGCTGATTATAAGCTCTTTATGGTTTTTTCATGCGGATAGACTAGGGAATATGTGTTTGAATTATTAATTTTCAATAAAACTTTTTTTTCTGAAAACAAAAGATAAACTTAGTGCTTATATTTTGTTTTAATTAAATTGTGCTTCTGAAAGCATTATGTTTTATTTCTTAGTAGTATTGCTTGGTTTAAAAACATTTCATGAATTTATTCATGAATTGATAAAGGAAGAGAAATCATACAAAGTCTTAGACTGTACTAATTCAATATGCAAAGGCTGGTAAATGTTATTTTTGTTCTGCATAAATTTATCTTCATACATAAATTTGAGAAGGTTCTAACCTGCTGCAATAGTTGAGAGTTGATGAATTTCATTTGTTGCAAAATAATCTATAGCAAAATTGAAAATGAAAGGATTCTTTCCCCTTTTGTTGTATTCTGTGCTGCTTGACTTACTTAAATAGTTTACATAATTTCAATAGCAAATTAAAATAATATTTCTCAAAGAAAGGTCAATCTGTTGTATGGCACTACCACTCCCATTTTACATAAAAAAATGTAAAAAAAGATATTTTAATTATGCACAATGTCATATGCAAATTTGATTTCAGATGTCTTTTACATGTATTATAATATCTAAAAAACATTCCTTCAATAATGCCATGATATTTCCATATGAGCAGAACCTTGCTTGCTATTGTATCTTCAACCTCAATCTTCAGTTACTGTTGCAGATACATCAGTGAGAGAGATTGGTAACAGGGATCAGCATGACTTCAAACTAACACACTCCCTTCTTGATAGAATTGGTGTAGCACTGTTTTACTGTGTTATGATGCTACATTCATGTACTTCAACTAGACATGCTCAACTCTGAGTGTGGTGTAATCCATGATCTTAAGGGGAAAACTGTACATTTAAAAAAAAACCTTTTAATTGACACTTAATAGTTATATGAGTTTACATAAAATATACATATTTGAGGTAGCGTGTTAGTTTTCATGCGAGGCACTTCAGATGTTATCAGGTTCAAATGCTCAGCAGACTTGTTAGTATTCTCAAGGGCTTGCAGGTTAATTAATGTATAAATTCATAAGTATGTTTGATGAAGTGCTGGGCATAAGAGTAAAAGATCAGTTGTCATTCAAAGAAATATATAATAAATGGATAAATATTTATGAATTAAAAAGATAAATACATTAACCGAAGCAAAGAAATATCATGAATATGTTAGTATTCTAAGTAACAATGACAAGTTTACACGTATCATAAATGCTCCAAAGATTTACATACGATAATTGCTAGAAATATATATAACTGCATCGACAAATGAGCAACACTTTGCAGTAATCACCAATCAAATATAATGCAACAACAACATACTGTTTACAGCTAAACCCGTAGTATCGCGACCAACTTTGTTCAGATTTTTCAGTCAATTTTCCTTTTCTGGCGTCAATCATTTGATTCTTGCTTGTTGTACATATAATTGTTGTGTATTTGTTTTATTTAACATTATTTAGCCTGATACACGTAGTTATGTATCGTTTTATTTATTTAATATTTATGTGTATATAGTTATGTAAAGTAGAACATAGAGAAGTTTCCATTTGTTATCTATGTATTCTGAAAAATATATGAAGTTTAGGAAGTTAACAAGTATTACTGACATTATATTACATATGCTAAATAAAGAAGTGACAAATGGACACCATTAAATGCATGTATATTTTTATAATGAATAAATGAACCAATCAATCAAGAAAACCCTGCTTATTAATTATGCATGGATGACCTGACTATTAATATTCCTTCTGCTGTATTATACGCATGGACAATTATTTTGTCAGATAATTATTTGGTTCATCAGTTAAGAATAACAGCAAGACAAGAATTAATACAACAACAGCTTTGTTGTACATAGTACGTTGAAAATAGCAAATCATTTGAATTTTACTTTAGATTATTAACTTTTGAAGCATTTCATTAGTTACCTTATCTTTCTAAAGTTATTTCTTCAATGAATAAATAGCCATTTGATAATTATTAGTTTATTATCAGATTTAATGAAAATATTTATTAGTCAGAGTAACAGCTAAGGCCAGACGAGCACTCACAGTCTTAAAATAATTGAGGAGAATTTGCTACCTTTGTAATTAAGTCTTCAAATGGTGAGAATTTCATGTCTTCTCAGATAAGGACATTAAACTGGAGGTCCTGAGGGCCGTATGTTAGATAACTCTTCAGGGTTAATATGTCACTTTTGTTAGACTACTACTACTAACTAGGCATTTGATAAGCATCTGTAATGAGTTTGTTCTATATTTGTATCTAGATCTGTCTTTCTGTCCATCTGTCTGTCTGTCTGTCTGTCTGTCTGTTTAGTATGAGAATGTGAGATTTCTATGACAAATCTTCAGCAAGAGTCTGTCACTCCAGTGTGCTAGTGTATTGATTATTGTTCTCAATACTGAAGTTACAGCTGGCAAGGTTTTGTGTCTTGGTGAACTTTATGGATTCAAGTTTGTCAGCATTGATTCTTAGAAGCCACCGACCACACCATTAGTTTGTTGACATGATCAAACCTCTCAGCATCAGACATTTGCGAAGATAAACCTATGTAGAGGAGTATCATCAACAAACATAACAGTTACTGTTCTGTTCTGTCTCCTTCTCACCCTAGGTGGCACATCAGGCAACAGTTACTGTAGTACTAATGACAATTGGCCAGGAATGGCATTTGCAATAGTAGAAATGGTAGGGGACCTAATATACTCCCCTGTGGCACACCAGGCATAGCATCAAATATAACCTGAAACATTTGAGCATTTTTTTTCCTATACAGGGAAATTAAACAAAGGAATATCTGTGTGAGATGTGTTATTTTTATGAAATAGTACCTAGATCTCGGCATAATCTCAGTTATAACAAACTACTAACATTACTTAACATTATTATTATTTTTTGCAATATGGTGTATATTTCGATCCTTGGTGATTGGAATGATCTAGACTGAGATTAAACACTCATTGATTTCCATGGTAATTTCCATGGAATTATTTTAATTTATAATAGGAATTGTAAAATGCATATGGATATTAGTTGAAATGAGCTATTATAAGCACTGTATTACAGTACATCATTTAGGAATTATTTTAATTCCACAAGGAAACTAGGTTTTTGATAAACAGCTCCAAAAGCGAATTTTAACAATTTGCTGTTTTGTGTCATATCATTCTACTGCTGATAACTACTCTAAAAGTGAAAACCGTTTTGGATTTGGATGTTATGGCAATTTAAAACATGAAAAATATTTTTTTGGGAAAATATTAAACAAAACCTTTGGGAAAACCAGCCGCTTGGTAAACATTTCTCTTTTCAAAATTTTTTTTTGATAACGTTTGCACTATTCAACAGAGGAATTAAGGGCAAAAAATCACATGATTATAGAATTTTGATTTTTATCTTTGTAAGGCAGAAAAATTAATTTGAAAAAGTACTAACATCACTATGACATCATTAAATTAACATTCTTTAAAATGTTTACGCACCTCATTTTGAGGAGTTTGATTATTTTTTAAGGCAGAATTGCTAAGAAACAAGCATTTGATGTAAAAATGCAAAGATTTTTGATAACAATTATTGGTAATGATTGTTTATATTGTAAATGACGTCACATTTGATGAAATCAGCAAAATGAAAAAATAAAACTTAATATATCTCCAGATTCAATGAGCAAAATTTGATGAAATTTTCTCATATGTGTTAAGAAGCCACAGGACTGTAGACTATTAGAGTGTCTATCATGAAATAGATTTGAATAAATGAAAACAACAATTTTTATTCATTGGTAATTTAATTTTGTTATCATCTGATGTTGAATATGAAACTATTAAAAACAAAGATTTTAATATTTAAAAAAAAACATTGAGGGGCAAAGTACTTTATTTGACTATCTTAAGATCACTTTTTCTATGTTTATGAATATTCATTTCTTCTAAGTTACAAAATCTACAATTGCATTTATTTTGTGGCTGCATAATTATTTGATATAAACATAATTCAATGAGTTTTTTTTTTTTTTTTTTTTTTTTTTTTTTTTTTTTTTTTTTGTGTGTGGTTGTCCTAACAACTAGCTGTAATGATATAATTCTCAATTGCAATTATATTAAAACGTGTTTTTCTTCCAAAATTATCACCTGACTATTATATAGCCCTTTGATGGTGAAATTGATATTTTCAATTGGCACAAAATGGTATATATTATTTTGTGGTGTAGTGGTTGACACATCAGACTAGAATACCGAAGCTGTAGATTCAACTCCCGCCAAGAGGATATGATATTTTTCTCTAACTTATTCTTTATTCATTCATACACCAAACACATTGATTATTTACTACATATATAATATTTAATGAAGGATCTGACTGTCAGAATAATATAACCATGGCTTTTTCTCATGTCTTCAATCATTGTCGAGTTACTTCATCTACCTTTTGTCATTTGTTTGTTCTCTAAATATTGCTACGAATGGACAAAATATCAAATGACTAGTTCACCCACTTATAATATATTGTGCAGTCATGATGGGGTTTTGGTCGTCAGTCATATATATTATGTGTCTGGTAATGCTCCTCTGAAACATGATAGATGATTGGCAATCTGATACCACCTCACTTATTAAAGTAGAATAATGTACGTAAAGAAGGAAAGAATTCAAGATGTTTTAGTGTATGAAAATGTATGGTCTTTTCCACTGAAACATGATAAATTATTGGCAATCTGATACCACCTCACTTATTAATTCACAAGTAGAATAACCTAGTACGTAAAGAAGGCAAGAATTCAAGAATGATGTTTTAGTGTATGAACATGTATGGTCCTTTCTACTGAAACATGATATTATATTATTTGGCAAAGCCACTCAGGTTTTTAAAATGGAGATTGAGATTCGGAGAGATTCACAGAATTTGAGACAGAGAATCTGTGCTTTGAAGGTTTTCAATATTGAACTTTTACTTACATATTGGTCATGGAATATAGTTGAGACTCCGAAACTGTCGGTTTTAAAATTGGAGTTCTGATTTGACACCATGTAGTGATTTACTAGATGATTTGACACTCTGAGATGGATAATATATATTGTGCCTGCACTTGTGATATGCTATGGATACCTGCAATTATATATATCACACGTCTGGTATTGCTCATTCCTACTGAAACATATCAATATTATTGGAAATCAGCCAGTCAGTTATATTCGCTGTGATTCTCAGAATTTGAGACAGAGAATCTGTGCTTTGAATTTGTGCCTTTATTTTGATAATCAAAAAATAAGGAGCATTTATAATCATTGGATGCTTTTTTAATGCAGCCATAGATTTACATTGCAAATTAGCTTTTACAGTCCTGACCTTGAGGACAATAAAACATAAACCGAGTAAGAAAGAGATTGATATCATATAAATTGATGCATGATATTATTGTCAATATCACTCAAACAAATCATATAATTGCCACCCATGACAAACCTTTTTTTAGTCCACTATTTAAACACCTCATTCTTTTATTCTTATTTACTTACTGGGTTAACGACCGAAACACTAAACTTTACAGTGAATCAGTTTAAAAACTCCTCCAACTGTAAGCTCTGAAATGTATTGACTAACGGTGTTTGCTGAGGTGTTTATATTCTCAGAACAATGTTACTGTTGAACTTGATAAAAGTCTTGGGTCTTAATAATTATATTTATTTACCAGTTCCCATATTCATTAATTCATTAATTCATCCATCCATCCATCCATCCATCCATCCATCCATCCATCCATCCATTCAGTCAGTCAGTCAGTAAGTCATTTATTTATTTGTTTGTTTGTTTGTTTGTTTGTTTGCTTGTTTGTTTGTCATTCATTCATTCATTCATTCATTCATTCATTCATTCATTCATTCATTCATTCATTCATTCATTCATTCATTCAATCATTCATTCATTTATTTATTTAATTTATGTTATTTTTAACTATATATCTGTTCCATTCAGCCAACTAAAGGAAACTTGTAACAACATTTTCATATTCCAACCACCATATTTTTCCTCACAGGAAGCAATTAGCTACCCTCACCATGAAAATTTGCATCCACCTTAAGTATAGAACTGAATAGCTGCAGTATTAGCCACATGATTAAATATTGATGAATAAATAAATAGCAAGATGTTGGTGGTAAATTAAATTAAGGTTGACATCTGTAAGGGGTTTGACATTTTAATGTATATATGACTCTTATAATTATCAGCATCTGGCATTATGTAGTCCAAATTATTGATTAATGGATGGTTTGACGAGTTTATTAGTAATGGTTGTTAGAGAATAATGAATGAAGGATAAATGGATGGATGAACGGATTAATGAATGAATGATTGAATGAATGAATTAATTAATTAATGAATTTAAGAAATAATGAATTAATTAATTAGTGGATATATCTATGAATGAATAAATAAATGAATGGATGAATGGATGGATGAATGAATGAATGAATAAAAGAATGAATGGGTGAGTGAATATATTGGATGAATAAATGATTGAATGAATGAATGAATGTTTGAATGAATGAATAAATGAATGAATGAATGAACAATTAAGGTAATAAATCAATCAATTAATTAGTGATATATCTATGAATGAATGAATAAATGAGTAAACAAATGAATAAATATATAAGTCAATGTCTACTTGAATGACTGAATGACTGAACAAGTGAATGGATGGATAGATGACATAATAATTGAACAAGTAAATGGATAAATGATAGGATGGATGGAGGTAAATGAATAAGTGAATGTATAATATTATCTATGAGTAAGCAAATGAATAAATGATAGCAAGTACATGAGATAAATAAATGTAGTATGACATCACTTGAAAACAATTTTATTAATTAAACTTGAAGGATCATTGGTTGTTGGAAGGGGGCCAAATCAATGCAAATTCACATAAAAGGTTTCTATAATCCATGATCCCAATAATTACAAAGAGAAATAATACAGTATATATCAACTGCAAAGAATATTGTGCACTATACATTAACATGTCATATCTTCATTAAAAAAAACCTTGGTAATAAACCGTTTCTCTAGGAGTGCATTTTGTTAAATTTCTATTTAGATTTGTAGATTCCCCATATAAATGAAGGCTGTTATCATAATTTTTTATCAATTTAATGATAAAAGTGCAATTCAAATTGGAAATAAGAAACATAATGTACCAATGGATAATTTGTTTCATCTGTCTTTTGGTAATTTTGATTTCTAGATAATCCAAGTTTATTATATGTTTAATTAAAATTGTTATTTGCTTTATGATCATAGCAACTTGAATGTGTTGTTAGGAATGTGTTTTATTAATAATCTCACATTGGCCCTGTCTTTTTGGATGCAAATTGCCCTGACTGTTAGATAACACCCTTTTTTTCGTTTTTTTGTGCCCTTTAGTATAAGAAATCAAAAGATTTTGTACATGGAACACAAAGATACAATTAGTGGAGCTTACTAATAACATCATTCATAATTTTGTGCCACTAGCTTTAAAAAGGTTAAATTGTTATTTAGTGTCCATAATACTTGCAAGTAAATTAGAATCTAGTGAATGAATCGTCAACTTGATTTAAATGAATCAACACTTAGATTTAGAGAGCAATACTTGACTTTGAGAACTGATTATGATTAAGTCTCTAAAGAGTGGATTTCTTATGAATGGGAAACAGTAAAAAAAGTAGAAAAAAGCAAACAAAAGAGAAAATGGCATTTTTTACTTGTAATTTGTGTCAAGATTTTGCAGACAGTATTCAATTCTAAAAGATAAGATTACATATCTAATCCTAGGCCTTCAAAATAATGCATTCGCCATTATCAGATGGTGATGTATTATTACTATTTTTGTGTGTGTGTGTGTGTTTTTTTTTTTTTTTTTTTTTTTTTTTTTTTTTTTTTTGGGGGGGGGGGGGGGGGGGCTGGGAGGATGGACAAAAAAACTAACACCACAGTTGAGTTTCAAATAAAATCGAATTAATTCAAGGTAATAATAATTTAATTAATGTCATTGTGTTGGCTTTGAAGAGCAGAAACCAAATGAACGATGATGCCATCTTGATGAATAAACAGTGACAAAATGTTGCAACCAACATAAAAGCACAGGAAACCCACAAATAACTGCTGACCACACATTTTCCCAGTTTTCACAGATTGTTTACAAAAGTAGCTATGCAATATAACTTAATACAAGTAACCAATATTTTTGTGGCATAAATTATTATTTTATCCAAATAATTGTATTCGAAATAGATAGTAAGTATATAAAAATGAATGAATGAATGGAATGAATGAACATATGAATGAATGAATGGAATGAATGAATGAATGGAATGAATGAATGAATGGAATGAATGAATGGAATGAATAAATGGAATGAATGAATGGAATGAATGAATGAATGTAATAAATGAATGGAATGAATGTAATGAATGAATGAATAAAATGAATGAATGAATGAAATATTGAATGAATGAATGGAATGAATGAATACAAAGGTAAATAAGTGAATCAATAAATGAATAAACAAATTGATGAAATTATGAAATTTTCTGTCACCTTCTCCGTTTTCTCCGCTACCAGATGTTGTGTTTTCCATTCATTCTAGTATAGGTATTCAATTTCTGTAGCACACCACTACTCTGTTGGAAGTGTGACTTTGCTATTCTAGATGGTATGAAAATCATGATATAAGTAGTGTGTAGTTGCCTCAAGGCTGGCAATATACTGCAGTCATAACAACATTGGTTATTATTCATGTATGTTCACTATGGCATTTTGTTCTGGTATTGTATGTGGTATATAAAATCGAGCAGCAGTGTTTTATTAAGTATAATTTGCTCAGCAAATTATGCCTTAAAAAACTTAAAAAAAAAACACTTATAAAACCAAAACTTTCAAAGATAGTGTTGAAAAATGAGCCAAAAAAGCTATAAAAATGACTGGTGGCACTTCACAATTTGATGTGTCAATTTTATTTAATCATACTTGTGTGTCGAATATACGTCCCACATTTTACTCTGGTCCTTGAGAGTTCAAGGGGAACTTCAAGTTTTTTAACAGACAGATTCATATTTTGGTCATATGATTAAACAGAGGTTGCTAGGTGCCATGCAAAATAATCTAATTAGTATTCGATATAGACATGCTTAACTTTACATAAAATTGTAAAAATGTATGAAAAAAAAACATGAAAACAAGGCTGGTAGGGCCATTGTAATGTAATGTAATGTAATGTAGTGCTTATATAGCGCATTTTCACCCGATGTCTCAATGCGCTTTACAATCTTTAATATTTATAGTATGTAATCCGGATTTACAAGCATGAGGTTGATTAGTAATTAGTATGTATTAGTGTAGGCCTATCACCAAGGATGGTCGTTACCTGCGTCCTCAGTCGTTCTTTTACGTCCCCCCGTTAATGGTTAATGTGTAGTGTGGCGAGACGGGACGGGACCTCCAGTTTATCGTCCTTATCCGAGAAGACGCGAACCCTTACAATTATAAATCGAAGAACATTCTCCTCAATTATTTAAAGACCCTGAGTGATGGTCCGGTTGAGGGTTCGGACCCGCAGCCTCCCGGTTAACAGCCAACGCTCTACCAACTGAGCTAACCTGTTAATCGGTGGGGCCAACATTCTAATTCTCACTTAAATCTTTGTTATTTCAAACACCTGTAAATTTGTATCATTTGATATTACTACATCAATGAAATTTTGGAATTCCCTTCATTCTGAAATTGAAGCAGTGATGTTTTCATGATGCATAAACTGTAGAAGATGTTACCATGACCACACATTTATTGATAGCGTCGATATTGATGTTATATTCCTTGAATGATATAAACACCATCAATATCATCATGATCACCATCACTGTTACTTTCATCATCATCAACATTGTTGTCTTCACTGTCATCATGTTCACCCTATTATCAACATCATTTACACCATCACTTGTATTGATGCTCATCATTGTTGTTGTCATCATCTATCATTAACATCATCAATGTGATCAACATTATCGTTGTCATTGTCTTCAACATCATCACCATCAATACAATTAGAAATGAAATTGAATAAAATTAATAAAATGGTAAGAAAAAAAACATAATCACCATCAATGTAATCCATTATCGTAATAATTTGCCATCGTCATCATCTTTAAAACCATCAATGCAGTCACCATCAACATTGTTGTTGTCGTCATAATCATCATCAATGGTGCCAATATGATCATCATCATCATTACCCTCAACATCGTCATAATCATCATTATTCTTTTCATAATTGTCATCATCATCATTATCATTAATAAGCCTACTTCTTCCATTCCAGTACGTGAAGCAAAGAACTTGATTCCTATGGATGTAAATGGTTTTTCTGACCCGTATGTGAAGGTAAAGCTTATCCCAGACCCAGACAGTAGTAGCAAGAAAAAGACTAAAACCATCAAGAAAACGCTGAACCCTGTATACAATGAGTCTTTTCATTTGTAAGTATATCATGTACATCCTCTGGGTAAGGGCACTCAAACCGTGAAAACTTTTGCTTTTCAATATGTTTTTTTAATGCTTCCTTTTTTATAAATCAGTTTGAAAACAATTTTATTTTGATAACTCTGTGTATTTGAGCTCAGCTCTACTTTTTTTAATTACAAAATTTTAAGCAGTAGGAAATAAAAAGCTAAAAAAAGCGTTCGTGGTTCGAGTGTCCTCACTGTAATGTGAAGTTGTTGAAGGCACAAATGTAATAAACTTTGGACCCAAATGTAATAAAGGTTCCATGTAATACATTTTGGACCCAAAATTCAATTTCCTTGCATGAGCTGCTCACATAAAAAATCAAATTGTTGCCAAAACATTAAAATAAAATACGACCAAGTTAATTGATGCAAAAGTTAGCAATTTTTTTGTATTTTTACATGGTCGTCGGAATGACAGAAATGACGTATGCAGGTACCTAACATGCGCATTGTGCGATATCTGGTTTACCTTTCTCCAGGTTTTGATATAATTATTGCTAACTTTTGCTTGGAATAACTTGGCCGTATTTTATCGAATACCCTTAAGATATACCTCATTCGAAAGCTGACAATGAGTAGAATTAACTACATAAATTTTACTCAAAGGTTTATAACCACTTTAATGATGGTTAACAAGGGAAGAGGAAGGAAGTGATGGTGTTGACATGGTGCAACCCAATGATTATTGTCATTATTGTTGTTGTTTATCCCACAGTAAGACCAAATCCAAGGATAAAGACAGGAGATTGTCTGTGGAGGTCTGGGACTGGGACAGAACATCTCGCAATGATTTCATGGGATCCCTGTCTTTTGGTGTGTCCGAGCTAGTTAAGGAAGGTGTGGAGGGCTGGTTTAAGCTGCTCAGTCAAGAAGAGGGAGAATATTACAATATACCAATCAATGACGATGGTCAGGCTGTCTCAGAATTACAGAGAAAATTCAAGGTAACATTCTATTATTGTTGGGATGACGATGATTATATTGGCGATGGTGATGATGGTGGTGATGATAATGATGGTGATGATGATGATGGTAGTGGCGATGACTATATTGGTATTGGTGATGATGATGAGGGTGGTGATGGTGATGATTATGATGATGATGACTATAATATTAATGATGTCAATGATGAGTGACGATGATAATGATGCTAAAGATGGTGATAGTGACAATTTTAACGGTGGCGATAGTAAATGTTAAGTTGATGATGATGATAATATTGATGGGGATGATGACTGAGATGATGATGATGACATTGTTGCCAATGTTGATATTAGAGACATTTGAAGTTAATTTAGAACTATGCTATTGAAACATGTAAGAAAGGCCTGTATCACACAGTATCAGATCATTAGTAAATCCCTACATATTTTGCATGTGTTCATCATGGTGATGTTGTCTTTCAGTACTTGAAAACCCAGCTTGAAGAAGAAGAGAAGCGATACCAAGCAAAGAAAGACATGATTGCGTCGGATCCCAACTGCAAAAACTTTAGACCTGAAGATTTTCATTTTCTTAAAGTTCTTGGTAAAGGAAGCTTTGGAAAGGTTAGTCAGAATATCAGACTACTCAGACTACTTTTCTATTGTAACATCGGTGAGTGTGGTTACTGGTAGGAAGGGCTGCAAAGCTTTTCTTGGCGTCAGTCTTCATTGACTTCAACCTTCTTCATTTTCAAGTTCTTCATAGCTCAGGCTAAGCCTTGATTATACGCAAATCAACAAAAGAGACAGAACTATTGGCATTTTATATATTGTTTGTGGATGTGGACATTTTCAGGGAATGGGCTGATTACAAAAGAGTCTATCAATTGTTTTCAAGCTTACCCTGAACAATAACGAACTTGGAACTTGCCAACATTACCATCGGAGAGAGTGAGATAGAGAAAGAGAGACTTGACACAGGAATCCCATAACCCTATCACTGTAATATAGTAAGCCCATGATACTACAGTGAATATGCAAATAACAAGCTGCAATCTAGGACATAACTTCTTGCAACACAGTGAAATATCTGCACATAGTGTTTGATTATTTGAATGCACAAATTGGTAATATATTTCCATGTAGATCCCCTCCACCCTGTTTCTATGTTGATTTTATATATTATCATTGCCCCTGCTAGGGTTAGGGTGAATGACAAACATTGATATGGAGGGGAAGTGGGAAGGTTGAACTGTGATGTGAAGTCTGAGAGCTAGGAGCTAAAAATTGTGAAAAAATGGCAAATATCCCAAGTGTTTTGTCCACAATGTAACTGTTGTGTTTTTTATCATTCTGTAGGTCATGCTGGCAGAACGGAAAAGCACAGATGAAGTATATGCAGTCAAAGTACTAAAGAAAGATGTTATAGTACAAGATGATGATATCGAATGCACAATGACAGAGAAGAGAGTCCTAGCCTTGCTGGGAAAACCACCATTCTTAACATCGCTCTTCTGTTGTTTCCAGTCTGTGGTAAGTCAAACAACTGTCTATAGCTATCATGTTTATAAACAAACAAATTGTTATACTAATGTGTCAACCAGAAATACAATAAGCTCTATTGAAATGAAGGAATAGAAAACGAGGCAGCGTGCTCTATCGAGTTATAGAGCATGCCGGAATTTTAGGAGAACGGCAGAAGCGTTAGGAGAAGTACGACTCGATAGCGGAGTGCTTCTCCACGCTTCTCGAGTTCTGTCCAACAAAGGTAAAACAATAGTGAAACAAAAGATTGGGCACAGTCACACTTGAAAAAAGTGTACAATAACTTATAACAATTATATTCCAAATTATTTCCCTCCATTAATTAGGTATATCATAGCACTGGTTTGTGATGGTAATGATGGGAGTGATGGTGGTGATGGTAGTGAGTTGGATGATGACGACAGTTTGATTTATAGGCTGTAGTTATGTATTCAACCAAAATGATACACGAAATAGTGATTTTTCACTCTATTATAACATTTTTTATGTTCATTTATTGTAGGATCGGTTATACTTTGTGATGGAGTTTGTCAATGGTGGTGATCTTATGTTCCATATTCAACAAGCTGGTCGTTTTAAGGAGCCACAGGCCGTGTAAGTATATCTAGCAATATGACTATATCTGTTACTCTTTGTGTGTCTGTTTTGAACGGGAAGGGTAAAGGGATGTAGGGGAAAAAAGAGAAGGGGTGGGAAAGGTGGGGGTGGGGTCGATGCACTTTACTTATTCTTTTTGCTCACTATTTAGATTCATGATACAACCCTGGCTAAACGAGGCAACATTGTTGCGCGCAGCAAAATGTTCCTGACTTGTCCCAAAACATTTTTGTTGCTGCAACATTGTTGCCTCCTAGAACCAGGGCTTAAAATATTTACAAAAATTGATTTCAACCAATGTTATTTGTATTGATAGTTTCTACGCTGCTGAGATAGTGATTGGTTTACTGTTTTTACACAAGAGAGGAATAGTCTATAGGTAGGGATGCCATTCATGTTCTCGTTTACTCATTCATTTCTTTTTGCATCCATTCATTCTTCATTCATCCACTTGTTGACCCACTCCCCTACTCACTCGTTCGTTCATTCATTCATTCATTCATTCATTCATGCATTCATTCATTCATTCATTCATTCATTCATTCATTCATGCATGCATCCGTCCATACGTCCATTCGCCCATTCGCTCATTCATTCATTCATTCATTCATTCATTCATTCATTCATTCATTCATTCATTCGTTCATTCGTTCATTCATTCGTTCATTCATTCATTCATGCTTATTTATATTTATTTGTTCATTCCATCGCTCGCCCTTTCATTCATCTATTCATTCGATCGTTCACTCGTTTGCTCGTTCGTTCGTCCTTCCAGTCAGCCATCAATTCGTTCAGCAGACAGTCTGCCATTGCTTTACTGCTACAATTATGACTTTTCTCAAACACTCACGTTTGCTCACTTTTAAATATTTCAGAGATTTAAAGCTAGACAATGTGATGCTAGATAGTGATGGTCATATCAAAATAGCTGACTTTGGTATGTGTAAAGAGAACATGGGAGAAGGCAAGACAACAAGAACGTTCTGCGGGACACCCGATTATATAGCTCCTGAGGTAGGCTGATGTCTAAAAATATAGAGGTCAAGTTTGACGACGAATACGACAACGAATAGAAATGGACAAAAGAAATCAAAGCATGATAATATTTTGAGTCGCAAAATGTGTGTCAAAAGCCACTTTTATGAGATATTTTCACTTTAACATTGCAATATGAACCCTGGATGGAACTAGTATAAACTTATTTTATAATTTGCATTCGTACTCGTATTTGTCATCACAACGTAATCTCTCTAATAACCTATGATCTTACCCGATAATCGTTAACCTTGTATAAAGGCTTAAAATCATTACTGCAAACGTGCATTGAAACTATCTTCATTGCCTTTTGTAGTACATTGCGTTAAATTATATGACATGACATGGCGTGAAACTTGCAAGATGGCGTCTATTGCTATTTTGACCAATGCTATGACTGTCATCTTTATCATGTATTGTCATGATCATCAACATCACTACCAACATCATTGGCATCATCATTATCGTTATCATCACTATCATCATCATTACTACCACCATCATCTTTATCGCCTTCAAGACATCATTATCTCCTTGGTATTATATATTATATGATATCTGCTGCACACCAGTTTGTTTTCCCTCCGAGGATGGGTTTGTAACCCGAAAGATCGAATAAATACATGTATCTATTTATAGGGAATGTTTCATCAAAGTCCTTACCATTTACATCGCCACTGTCATCATCATTACCTTCATCATTACGAACTGGTGCTCACTGTTATGACCAGTGTTGCTACCACCATTGTCACTACTAATACTTTCTTTTGATTTCAGATCGTAGCATACCAGCCTTATGGCTATTCTGTAGACTGGTGGGCTCTTGGTGTTCTTATCTATGAAATGTTAGCCGGACAGGTATGCTTGCCGCAGGAATTTACCACCAACGTTGGTAGGTAGGTAGGTAGGTACATAGGTAGGTTGGTAGGTAGGTGGAGAGGTAATAAATAATAAAAGAAATATCGCTGCGCGCATTAGAAGAACCAACACTTGCAGTGAAGCTCAAATATAAAGTATAGGGCAACTGTGAGAATCACAGATTTATATTTTTCTCGATGTGTGAGTTGGACAACAGATAAGAGAAGTTGTATTGTAGTTTTAATATCTTATTAATGAGCTGTGTTTGTGTAACGAAATAAATAATAAGAAAAAAATATCATAACATCAAATATACACATGTTGGATCTTTATTTGAAGCTTGAAAACTGTAAAATGTACCTAGAGTTGTTGTCCAAAGTTGTAGTCCTCCTTCTCAACTATAAGAGTAACGTTGTATTTGGAATGTCCGACTAATATTAAGAGGATCTTTGGGTCGGTAACCAACTAAGCGCATTTCTAATAACCGGTGCTGTCTTTTTGTATTTAAGCCTCCGTTCGATGGCGACGACGAAGACGAGCTGTTTAATTCTATTTTAGAACATAATGTATCATATCCTAAATCAATGTCTAAGGAATCTGTATCGATTATTAAAGGGGTATGTATTGATATCCGTCCATCCATCCATCCATACCAATATAATCAATCAGTCAATCAACCAACCAATCAATCGATCAATCAGTCAATCAATCATACAGTCAATCAGTCATACAGTCAGCCATCCTCATTATCGTCCATCGTCATCGCTGTGACCATACATTTGTTGTTTTTTCTGCCAGTTCCTTACTAAGCATCCTGCTAAACGGCTTGGTTGTTCTGATAATGGCGAGTTTGAGATTCGTGATCATTTGTTTTTCCGACATATTGACTGGGTGAAACTGGCTGCTAGAGAAATACAGCCTCCATTCAAACCCAAAATTGTAAGTAAATGACTTTAATACCGCGATCCAATACTTTGAATCATTTTGAAATTATTTCGTCGGTAATATTAGGACTGGGTTTCCGAGGATGACTTAAATCTGTTAACTCGGGTTTGAGGTTCACCCTCGGGTTTGGTTTTCCCTATATATATCCCAGACCATTAGCCGAAAAACAACTTCATAGTGCAACCCCCCCTCCCCCGGACTCTGTGACACGGCAGATGATTCGGCTGTTTTCTTTGAAGTAGACGGTTTTCATGATGACGTTATTTTACTACCAAGACCAGCATTCTTTGAAAATTCTCTTTCATTTTTTAAATTTTTAATCCCTTTAGTGATAAGTAAAAGAATTTGCACTAATAGTCCAGTTTCATGTTCTTCATTGCCCAGGCTAAGCCTCGATAGTATGTGCTATATTCTTTTGTATGAGGTACATCCAGTGGAAATGCTTCAATCCAAAAACATTATAAATACCAATGGTTTTGTCTTGACTCTTCTGTTAATTTACCTAAAATTGAGGCTTAGCCTGAGCAATGAAGAACTTCAAACTGGTCTATTGTGATACAAAAAAAGTCGCCAAAGCATTCTGGTAGTGGTAGTATATGACGTCATCATGCCAAACGCCCATTCTGGTTGCAATGTAACACCGTACTGTTTTCTATTCATGCGAAATCCTGTCTCTATTTACATACATTTATTCATGTTTTGTTTTTATTTCCATAGAAATCCAAGCGCTCATTTGATAATTTTGATCCTGAGTTCACGGACGAAGCAGCGCGGCTTACGCCATGCGATAAGTCGTTCATCGCCAATATTAATCCGAAAGACTTCGAAGGCTTCTCGTACGTCAACCCTGAATTCGAGTCAACGGAAGGGGAAATTAACCTCTAAGTGGTGGTCGTGGTTGGTATTATAGGTCAATTATCAATTTAATTCATGAAATTTAGATTCGTTCTCAGGTTCGCGCGAGTGAAATTCGATACTGAAATTCACTTTTATCAATCGTCTGCGATCTCTGTTTAGAACAGAGTTCATAGTTCTTGATTGAATGTCTAGAGCTCGTTCCCAGGTCGTTGGTTAGATATTTGGATGTTTAGGCATGGGGTACGATAGCAAAACAAAAAAAACGGTACTGTTCGAGGGAATGACTTGCATGATTTGTTTCCAGTTTTCCACATACACAGTTGAACTTGTCGACTGGAAAGAGATCTCGTGATATAAGTTGGTGTCGAATTTAATCATCATGAGTCGTCCCCAATCCTACTCTTCTCAAACAAATCACTGTGGTGTGAAACTACGAGGTGGTCATCAAACTTTCATTTCAAATTTGTAGGAAGCTTGAAATTTATTTTTTATTATTTTTTCAATATCCGGGAATTGTTGTTATGCTTTTAAAACGTGAATATCCAATCAAAACAAAGTATTACAGGTGAACAACATTTTGTCCCACATTGACAGCCGCCCTGTACATACTCACATTATAGTCGTGGTCTCTTTTCAAAATTGGGGTTTCTGTGTTATTAAAAAGATTCCACAGTGCATTGCGTGAAAAAGTGGTATTCTGTATCGTTGGGTTAGGGCTTGGTCTGCTTAAATACTTAAACAATGTGGTAAGCATTTATTTCAACTAAGTTATTTTAAGGGAACGAAGGTATTAAATATTTGACCATTGACGATGTTCGATGGCAGTACAATTTTAGCTTAGTAAATAGAAGGGATATGGTTAGGAAACCTTTTGTTATAACTCTTTGTATAAGTTTTTCGAGCGCGACAGTGCATAATATTTTGTTTTAGCTGGCTATGGCCGAGTGAAAAGACTGAAATCTTTCTCTTGGCTTCCAGTCTTAAATGTTTAAAGATTTTCGATAGATATTTGAACACTTCTTACCATAATCACTTAGACAATGGTTATGAATACCGAGTTATTTTTTAATTCTGGATGGAAATAAGTAAATAGTCGTGCACCGTCAGGTCCGGTTCAACATCAAAAGCGAACCAAAGACATACTACAATAGTTTTCTTAACCATGTCCCTCTTTTAACTATGATTTTAGTAATTCACACTCTAGTCATTGTTCAGTGTTTTGCGCACTGAAGATGATATGTAGCCAGCCTGTCAATGCTTGACAATGTTACACTGAGTTTCTTCCTTCCCTTTGGCCAGCGGCCGTAAAACAGACTATAGCTATAGAAGAAACCAATTTTGTTGGTGGAGTAATGGTTCCCATACGTTATCAAAAAATAGTTGTATCCGATTACAAGAGCCAATCAATGAGCAATTCCGTTGGAGTCTTCCGTGATTCTGCCGCTGGCCAAGAAGAATGTTTTGCTTTGAAACAAGTAAACTAAATGAAAGGGATCCCTTTCGTTGACCGAGATGATTTAAAAGGGCTGGATCAAATAAAAGAAAAAAAAAATATGAATATAATGGATATACTAAATGGGTTTTAAATTCTGGGATTAAATAATTGCCCGTAAGAAATTGCGTTGAGCTAACGACTTTTCAAAGTATAACCTAGTCTCTTCGTTTCACCTTCACGGACATGGCCGAGTAGGTTTGAGCTCCAATTAATTCAGTTCATTTCGAGTCTTTTTCACAGTCACGTACGTACATGCCCAGTCTCAATTCGGCTGTACTTTCCAGAAGTAGAATGGGTTCAAGACCCGTCCCAAACTTAAACCCAACCTCTTATAATATTTCCAGTAGGACATGGTCATGGTTTGAGGAGTTTTGAAATACTGTAAGCAGATAATACATTTACACATAAATTGGCGATTTACATTATGGAGTCATTTTACTACGACTATCAGAATTCTTTGCGAATTCTCTTTCATATTCAACCTCTTAATCCCTTTGAGGTTAACAGAACAATTTGCGCTACAAAAGAAAGTAATCAAAACATTCTGCTAGTTGTAGAATGTGACGTGACATAATGCAAGTCGCCTAAACTTCGTATCGTTAGAGGTAGCTAGCATGGTATCGTTACTATCATGTCACACAACTAGACAGCGTGACGTACTTAGTATGACTTTTGGTGTTCAATCTTGAATCCTGGTCCTCACTTGTGAAATAAGTGCAAACACAAGTATAGATGCTGTCCTCACTGTGAAATGTGCGATTTAAGCATAAGCGAAAGCACAAGAAGAATGTCAAAACAACTGTAAGTTTTGATAATTTTTCTTGCGTTTTGTGTTTGTGCTTGTATAGCAGAGAGGACGGTATGAGTAAAATATGTATGTTTGATCTCTTGTTCGTGTGTTTGTTCAGTTAACAGCTTTGAACCAGGAAGGAGTTTGCTATACATGCGATTTCCTACATTCAGTAGAACCTTTCCGTAATAAAACGTACGTCGCAACTCACCATTTAAAATGGCACAGATATTTCATAAGTTTAGTTGCTGAAACGTAAACGGCCTTTCAAAGTAACTGATAGTGAGATACTTGGTTGGAAACTAGTTGCAAAGAGATTCAGAATGTACGATCTTCTCTGTTCAATAAGTGATCGGCATTATGGCGTCGTATACTATAACTACCAGAATGCTTTGCTTACTCTCTTTTGTAGCGCAATCAGCACTTATTGTTCTTTTGTTCTCCAAAGGGATCAAGAATTTAAGTATGAAGGAGAATTCGCAAAGAATGCTGGTAGTGATAGTAAATTGACGCCATAATGGAGATCGCCTATTGCGTTTTCTCTTTTTTGAAAAATGCACTAGCATTAGAGCGTATTCTTATTCGTGATTCCCCTATTAAAATGCTCATTTCCGAAAACTAGTCGTACTAGAACGCGTACACTGTCAGCGAGTTGTCCAAATTTAAATACCACAATATTTAATATGATAGCAAAGTAATAAATTAATATAGATCGATAGAAAATTTAATCTCACTTCGCTTATTTCCAATACGCAAGGTTGCAATGGTTTATGGGTGTGGAGTATGCTCTGCAAAAGCAGTTGTAATTTATTCATTTTTCTGTGTTTGGTCAGCGGACGTTGTATATAAAGTAGAAGTACATTTCTTCAAAGTAGTCATGACATAGTCACAATTGTAAACTCATTTTGAGTTAAGATATTAAAAATTACACTCACTATATGCTCGCCGTGTCTGCAGTATTTACTTTTCAATTTTTGATGATAACCAGAGTACACACATTACAGTTAGGTCAGTCGAACCATGAACACTTGTCTTTATTTAGCCTGTTATTTTCCAATGCACTCAGTTATCAAAATGAAAATGTCTTCAAATCTATTCACTGAAAGGATGTATGTTACAGAAAGTGTCAAAAAAGCAAAAAGTGTTTACGGTTCGTGCGTCTTTACTGTAAAAGTGCGCAAGTTGTTATGTGACACTAGAATTAGTGAGAGTTAAGCGCTAACTAAGTATTCACAGAGGCATAAACAATACCACAAAGGAATTGAATTTTGAAAGCTGTCTTTGTTTATATCTCCGTGAATTCTCAGTTCGTGCCCATGACTAAATCGTACTAACACTAATATGGCGCTCAGTTAAACCATTCCGAACTATGTATTAATTGATAGATCAAAGCAAAGAATTCGACTAAACTATCATTGGACACACATTTGAACCACAATGCAAACACAGTGCAATAAATTTCAGACGTCTGCATAAGAGGTTTGTATGTGAAAGAGGGCAGGGATAATCGCTGTGCGTAATAGAGGTCGAAATCGACGATTTGGTTTCTCTGAGGGCGTGATGCATTTTGAAGACCTTTGAAGATCTTCTCTTCGCTAAATTATAAAACACAATCAGTTTTACGTATTACTATACCATTAACATCTATTGTTAAAATTCGTCGTTTTCTGAGAGTCCCTATTAGCTGGAATAAACCTGAAGCATGATGACGTTTTGCCCACGTGTCTAGACCAGAATCCTTTTCATGCACATTGCTTTTATTCACTCATTATCACTATTGTTTTTGTATTCTCGAGGGATTATACAAATTTGAATATGAAAGGAATTTAAAAACTATTATGGTATAGGGGCGGGGGTAAAACGTCATCTTACTTCAGCGCTATTGTTATGTGACGGGGTATAGATACTTTGCATGTGACGTCAAAGCAGCTCCATCTGGAGGACAAAACAAAAGATTTTTGCTCTTTTGGGAGCTGAAATCCATTGTTTTGTCCTCCAGGTTGGGCTGCATTCCAACGAACTGCAAGGAGTCTATTCTATAATTGCTCCAAGTAATGTTCTGCAAAGCCCACCCGAAGGACGACGAAAGCCAAATATGCCTCCCATCCATTGGATTCTTCCTCAATATATAGTCCCATCCTCACCTACCTCAGAACGTTCACACACAGTAGAAGTCAGTTCATAGTCAAAAATAGTTTTTTTTGTAGTGCGCACATGTCTTTCTTAGTTATTTTTATGATTTTTAATTCGGGATAAAATCGCATGCGCAGTACTGCACAATATTCTTAAACTACGAACGGATACACATCAGAGAATTGAAATATTGTGGACAATTATCTTCACTCATTTTTTATTACAATAAATTCTTCACACTTTAGAATTTTTTTATAATACATTCTAATAATTGCGTTTCTAATATCGTAAACTAGCTCTATATGTCACTAAGACGCGGAAGAAAGCGACTTATTTGAATTCAAGAGACGACACGTCTAGAATTTCGTTCACTAAACGTCTCAAGAGACTCTTGTAAAGTAGGTAAGCGGTACGAAAACTGTGATTGTGAAGCTGCCTGTAAAATTGCATTTACAATAAGGCACTTTTACATACTTTTACAAAAGTAGCCCGCACTTAAACCGCGGGAAAGTAACGATTGTTAACTTAATTTAACTCATGTGGATTGATAAATGGATAAAAATTCACTTTCATTCAACTTACGCACGAAATAGTTAAACTGCAATTTTTCGTTTCCTGCGAACTCTAACGCTCATCGACATTTCTTGTTTTTTCTCCCATCGATTAAAACTCCGAACTTCACAGAATTCCGCCTATAAACCCGCCACTTTATACGGACGTTTGTACGAACTCAAATCACATGAATGATGATTGGTTAGTTTTCATTCGTATGTTAATCGGAGTTTTGATTGACAGGAGCAAAAAACACCAAATGGCGGGAAGCGTTTATGTGTCTGACCATGAATTCGCAGAAAATGAGAAACTGCATAAGGCACTTTTAAAAGCTATCACTTCTTAGTCTTCTTATTTACAAAAAAAAATCCATAATTGTTTTACTAATAATTTCGAACTAATAAACATATAAGTAAATCGGTTAACTTTAAACACAAAATATCAGTTTCCATAAAAATACTTAACGTGGCAAAAGAAGTCCATTGCCAAACGACTGGAATTATTTTATATACGATATTCTTTTGAATTTGTCTGTAAATTGAGATCACTACCCAATTTTGGATAAAATTCACAAATTACGTAAGAAATACGGAAAATGGGCGTCCTGTGTTCTGGGGTTTGCAACCATGCTAAGCCCAAGCGCAATCGTCTTCAGACAGATAAATCTAAATACTGCTATCAACTAGCCTATTCACGAAAAATAATTCTTTAAAAATTAGGCTTATATGAAAACCAAGGGCAGGTTGCATGAAACCTTGATCTAGTTACCCACCGGATAAAAGTTACCCACCGGATAAAAGTTACCCACTGGATAAATGTTAGCCACCGGATAAAAGTTACCCACCGGATAAAAGTTATTCACCGGATAAACGTTATCCACCGGATTAAAGTTATCCACCGGATAAAATCCCTATCCGCTGGATAAGGCTTTATCCGATGGATAGCACTAGAGTTCAAACAGTAAATCCGTGAAAAACTTAGTGCTAATCAAACGATAGAAAACAACAGAATTAACATAAAATTATGCTGTTCAGTATTACAAGAGGGTAAACACTAAATGTGTGCAACAATTGTCACTATTTAGTAGTAAATAGCACAAATTGAAAGAAAAACAATTATAGCATTAAATAGCACTATTTAGTGGTATTTATGCGGTTGTACACATTTAGTGCGTGCACTCTAATCTTTTCATGAATTTATTGCTTGCACTCTATCGAGGTTTCGTGACAACTGGCCTCGGATATGGATGAACTAAGCTTTTAATAATTAAATCTAAATCACTCGTTAATATTTCCTCACACTAATTAACGTAAAGGCCTACTGTTTGACTGTATAATAGTATAATTTATTTAATATTATAATGTTTGCTAGGGTACAAACACTAAAACTTTGCAACATCTAAATATCGAGAAATATTGCACACTTTTAGTGCTTGCACTCCACCTAACCCACCATCGCATGTAATAAGTTATTTCACGTTATTTCTCATCAAAAAATGATTTGATGTTCAGCGGGATGGGCAAATTAATAAACTCATGATATATCTAATGTGCTTTCATTATTAATTCATAATTTTATAAATTATCTAATATACAGATGATTTCATAATGTTGGCAAATGAAAGCCCCAATAGATGGGTTTTCTAATAAACTACTAATGAAAGATATTCAGTACCTTTGAGTCAAACGAAGAAAATTGGCGTTTCGTCGATTTTGTTTTTCTGCATGTGACAACATTTTGAAATCACCTGTATTACACTCTCAATATAATAATCTAGAGTTAGAAATATTTATTAGATTGGATTACCTGTGCAGGCGCGGTTACCAAACACCGTCCAGTATGTTATTATTCTGATCAGTAATATCAAAACACGTGTCAGCCCATGGGTGATCATCGTCATACAAGGGGGGAGGGGAAGGGGGCATGTATTTGAACAAAGACTGCGTAGCATCGTTCAGTGCAGTTGGGGATGGGGTGCTTAGATGGTCTCTAGGTGGGTGAATTGCTATTCCTTGTATGGTCAGATCTAGATCTGGATCAGCTTGAAAACTGTCGTCATGGCTACCAGTTGATGGTGGAGGACTAAGCACTTGTTGGTTAAAGAGATTCTGGGAAGGACTGTCTAAGTTAATCCCGTGAGCATCTGCGAGCTCGCGAATGGATTCATCTAGTTCATCATTGAGCAGAGTATGCCAGCTAAACTTTCCTTTCAAACCTCCCGAAAACGGTGGGATTTCTTCCTCTGAAAATTCATAATCGTCGAATAGATCGGATGGGTCTGTGACTCGAAGAGAGCTGAATTTCTGTCGCTTGGTTTTCGTCTCGTCATTTGGTCGATTTGAATAGCGTTTTCGCTGGTTTTCTATTGACTTTTTAGCAGCTTTTTTAGAGTTCTTTTTAGAGTTTTTCTGAGTGTTGACACCGCGCCGTCTTTTGAAGACTCCATCTACAAACATGTCGGCATAAGCTGGATCTATTTTCCAGAAACCTCCTTTACCGGGCTCGTCTTTCTTTCTGGCTACTTTAACGAAACATTTGTTTAATGAAAGATTGTGACGGATGGAGTTCTGAAAAAGATATGAATAATTGGTCATATTTTTGTAGTCATTAATTGATTATTAATAGATAGCTTCTTGGTTAGTAGTAATAAAATATTTATATGCTATGAAATTGCTATGATGGTGATAATTCTATCATTGCGAACGATAGAGGCTTTTTCAGAATTTATTGATCACACATCACACTGTTGTTTCTCTTATAGTTTATGTTCTCAATGAGGCTAGCCGTAGGTTGACCGCGGTGAAACGTTCAATAGATGAATCGAGTGGCGGGAAAATGCATAACGTCTTAACTGTGATTCATGAATGGGACGGTACGGATGTTGTCTCCAGGGACAGATATAACTCATCTTATTTGCGTCATACTGTCCAAATACTGTTTAAATATTACACTATCTTATTGCAAAGTTTCAGATCATTCGGTGATATGGATTTCCGATAATGTTTTTAAGCGTCAACATATGAATTTGAGAAAAAAAAATACGTCACAAATCGCTCGAAATGAAAAGAAACATATTTGTCGATAAAATTTTGAGCACATTTCCTAGATACAAAAAACCTCCATTGATTTGAAGTTTCTAAGGTACGAAAAGACATTTCCAAAGTTGAACATGTAAAAATTTACTTTTACGTCATGCTTTGAAATTCAATGAAGTTGTTTTCATGTCAATCACACAAAATGACGTCACACTGTCGGTCACGTGGAGTTTTGACCGCGCAATTTGAATGCAACTTTTACTCGAAAATCGTGCAACTTCTAAGGTCAATAACTCCGTTGATTCGCATTTTTATTAATTTAGATTTTAGAAAAATACTCTACAGCCATTATAGTTGTTTATTTAAGTTGTTTGTGTCATAGGCACTTTAAATCAATAACCTAAACTAAAAATAAAGAGCTAACAACGACGAAAACAATTTCATAGAGTTGTTTCATTTGCTAATACTTGTCAACAATTATAACAAAAGGCGCTTAACATCAAAGTGTCTTAAATAAAAACAGAGGGAATAGCTTTTTATTATTTTGTCGTTGAAACGCATTGGTATCGAAGCTAACATTATGCAAGAGGCACGGTTTTATGAAAGGGTAAAACATTGCCTCTGCTCGTTGAGTAGATCGAAACTGATGAGAAGTACAATAATTTAAGCTGTGTAACTCCAAGTACATGGCTTGACCAGAAATTTTGAAAGGGAGGCACTAATCAAAAAATGATCGGGAGGATTTTGAAAGGGGGCACAAATAAAGAGGATGACTGATTATCAATCAAAAATTAAAAGAATTATCTATAAAAAAAATCGAAAGCGGGGGAGGCACCGCCTATGAAGTATTTGATTACTCTGTACAGCTCATGAAAAAAGTGGCAAAAATTCAATTCAATGTAATTCAGTCGACAACAACAAAACACGATGACAATTTGCCAAAACAATCTATGAATTTATGTTCATTAAATTAAAGATAGATATTTCTCTATATATTTCAAAGACCAGTGAGCAGTTTGCACCATTTTTTGTTTTTTGTTTACTACTGTCGCTTTGTTTTGACAAAAAAATTTACGTTTTCTATCTTTATATGTTGATGAGTTGGCATCATTTAGACACTGGCTTTTGCAATTCTCAACCGAAACTAAAAAAAACCCGAAAAATAATTGTTAGAATATGGAAATAAATATTTGTTTAATATCCCCAGACGAACATATTGCAAACGGTCGAATTATATTTTGAAATGAAAAAAAGGTAAATAAAATTGATAAAATTGGCGATTAGAGTTATGAAATTGCCGCTTTGTACACTGCGCGAGCCCCGAAACTTAATTACAACATAAGCGATAATTGTAATATAGATTTTCTTTTTTGCGAGTCAGTTATTTTGAACTTTTACTCTAATTCGCAAAACTAATTTTCTAGGGGATTTAAAAGTTGTGAACGTACATAAATATAACGCTTCCACTTGAGAGATGATTATAATTTAGACTTAACATATTTAAGAGGGAGTATTATTATTCGAGGGATTTTTCGTACCATTGAAAAATCCGGATTGAAATAGCTCACGCGGGAGGTGATTATATCTCGTTATAAATAATTAATAGAATCGATATATTCTTCTATATTAAATTCATTTTTGCTGCTTTCTGCTATTTTGAATGTTCCTGTTTTTTGTTTCTTTTCTTTTTGTTTCATTTTTTTGTCGTTGTGAAAGATAACAATTTCCTTTTTTCATTGTGTTTGATTTTCGAAAACAAATTGAAAACATCCTCAAACGTTGATTTCGTTTTCATATCAAACAACCAATAAACTCTACGTTCATAGGTTATTAAAATGATTAAGAAAAGGAAATCCTTTTTCCTTAAATAAATATCTTTTCGATCTCAATTAGGCATGATAATTTTGCGCAAAAACCGGTGATTCACGAAACATAACGCAATTTAGAGCTATATATAGAGCAGAAAAATACTGGGAATTTTAATTGCTTCAATTCTTGCGGTTTAACAAAAAAACATATTCACCACTTAAAACAAAAAAAATATTTTTAAATATAAAAATACTTTTCCTCAATAATTTTAACACAGCAAAGATATGTTATTTCATATTTTCTACAGTGAAAAAAAAGGCATAATATCAACGCTGGGGGCACACCTATATATTCGTTCTTACTATATCATATTTGTCATTTGTCATAAACTAAAAGCTTTTAACTGTCTTCGTTTTAACAAAAAAGACTGTCACTTCCTCTTTTTGGGGGTGAATAGCTCGTTTGTATATTAAATCGTTTAGTTTATAGAAGGTTGAGTCAAAACTACTAGTAATTAAAAAAGAATTGTTAAAATCTACATAATGTTCATGATATATATTTGCATAAATTTAGTTGAAAACAAAACGTAACATTTAAAACCACATAATTTTTTTGTACAGAAAATATCTCAGTTCCTTAAGAAAAGTACAATTAGGAAAGTACCATTTCGTGTAGTTTCTTAAAAAAATCTCAATTTTTTTTACGTTGAAACAAAATTGTAATATTTTGTCCTAAATTAGACGATGTGCACAAGAATAGCGCAAAGGATTGGTGTCAAAAATAAAATGTGTAAACAAATTCGACAACAACTTATATACAATAATTCAATAATACAATTACCAATTATAAAAATAAATGTTTTTTTTTTCTTTACGAGAACGTTTTTAACAAGGAAGGATTGTAACTGACGATGCATATAATTATATGACAAAAAAAATTGAATTAGCTCATAGCAGATTTAAAAAAAGTTTTAAAACATTTTTTCAGTTGTTTTACATACTTATTTGCAAATACCAACAGCAAAAACAAAAGCAACAATTTACCAACACTATAAACATACGTTATGTTAGCAAGACACCCAACCCAAACAATGCTTTCACCTTTCAAAACACAAGCAGTTCACCTGTACAGAATTTGTGATCAGATAACGCTTCATTTTTATTTTGAGAAACTCTTAAGTGTACAAAACACTAATTGGATCTGTCGTTCAATGTTTAGTATATGCCAAGTAATTCCCGAGCGGCCTTCACACTAGATTTCACTGCCTAGATATGTTTATCCCAAAAAGTAAACACAAAAATTGCTCGTGTGAGCTTTCACTTAGTTTTATTTACTTTTAGGAGCTTAATCCGTTTGACAGGTCATAAATTGTACACATTCGTAACCCTTAGGAAAATCCCGCTTTTCTAATATATTTTACCAGATACGAAAGTACACTCGATGAACTTCAACTTGTTATTGACAAAACGAAAAGATAAAACCTATCTGACAAACTAGATGCGAGGAAACATTTTTCAAGGATCCAAAGTGGCTATATTTTAGTATTTCCATATGAATTAATTGAACAATATGTGTCTTTACGATTTGGAATAATTAGTTTTGTACACCAGTTGAGTTATTTTGAGAATTTCCAACCGATACACCAGATTTGAGCAAGCAAGATTTCTTCCAAAGAAACGCGAGTTCTTGGTGATTTTAGTTCAAATCAAATGTCACAAAATTTTACTCAATTATAATTTTTGAAAAGTATTTATTTTAGTAATAATCTTGTATTTCAAGTGATAAAAAAAACACAAAGCAATGTTATTTTCGAACTCTAAACAATTTTGAAACTGGAAGTACTCGCTATTTTTGCCGCTTGAGAATGAAATCTCGATCATTCAAAACATCCTGAATGTTTGAAACTTTTTTGACTGAATGACGAAATCATTATTTTGAAATATCGTTTACGTTTTTTTTCTACAATTTAAAGATTATTACTTTGAGATCAATGTAATATCTTTAAGAGATTTTTTTCAAGTTTTTTTGTAAATATCATATCAAACTCCGAGTTGGCTTTTTGTGGGAAATTGGAAATTTCCTTTTGAAAATGACATCCAATGGCTTGGAAAATTACAATAGCTCGGTCGGACAATTCTCGTCCCCAAAACAATTCGATTGGATGTTTTTCAAAAGAATGCCAGTTGAATTAAAATATCCTGTGAACGTATTGTGCGAGAAATGAATACTAACTAAATCATATAATTTTTTTTCACGAATTTGCTAATTGAAAATTTTGACAAATCCTGATCAAATGATATAAATAAATAAAACTGCAAACGTTAGTACCACTTTTAATATCAATAAAACTGAAAAAAAACTGAATGAAAATTTTCGTACAATTATGATGAACAAAATGTTTTGTGCAATTGTAATAGTGCAATTTATATGCATGACATTTTATGCAACAAAAAATAAATCGTAATTTTGCACAAAATAATTTTGTAGGCAATAATTAGAACTTTTTTATTCGTTGCTTTAGATTTAAAATGATAATTCAAAATCTTGATAAAAAAATGATTGAAATTTTGACTCCATTCCAAAAGTGGAATTAATACTCATTTAACTTTCTTACCGGTAGAAAAACATATATTTTATAATTGCAACAAAAGTCTCAATTATAGAAGTTGCAAAAAAGTTTAAATAAACTTAGTATATGTTACTTATTTCAATAGAATTTGACTTCTTTTCTTGTTGTATCAAAATAATCATCATAATAATCATTATTTCAGGACAAAAATTATATTTCGTGCGTGCGTGCCGAAATTTGCGTTTTCTGAATTGTCTGAAAAAACATCCCCCTAAAAGGCACTTGAATATCATCAGGGAAAATTTCCATCATTAAAATTAACAGAAAATTTAAAATACAAGCTCTGTGTGGGACAATAATTATGCCTCTGTTGATTGAAAAGTAATTTTCATGGGTTGAAAATAAGTTCATTAAAAATTTAAAAACTAACAGAAACTATTTAAAGACGAAGAAAATTAATGTCAGCGTTTAATAGTTACCAAAATCAGAGGAAAAACATTTCAGACTTAATTGCATAATCAGAATGTTTTAGGAAACTTTCAGGAAAATGTTAGCTATTTTCCGGCTTATATAAACCCAAATCGGTCGATTTTTAACACATTATACATTTATGTACCTAGTTGTATAAATACAACAATAAAACTGTACTTAAAAAAAAGAAATTCAGAAAACATGAGTTAAAATTACAAAACAAAAACCAGAAGTAAAAAAAAATAATAATTGGAGTTCCTCTTACCTGCCAAGTTGGATCAGCTAGTCGATAATACATGAAATTTTCTTTAATCCATTTATAAATCGCACTAAGAGTAATTTTCACTTTTTTGGTCTCTCTCATCGCCATGCATATAAGAGTCGCATAAGAATATGGCGGTTTGTGATGTGGGTCGTTTTTATAGTCAATTTTTGGTTCTTTTAATGGAGAATCTGAGCTTTTTGAATCACCACTTTCGCTCTGACATTCACTATCTGAACTGTTCGACCCTTCGTTTAGTGTCGGCGATTCGGACATTGTTGAATTACTTGCAGTAATATCTTGAATATTAATGTTATGTAGCCATTGTAAATTGGTCAAACTATCGTCCAAACTACTGCTTTCTTCATCGTCGTCTGCTATGTTCTGTGCTTGCCAGTTGGCTGCAAATTTTTCGGCATAAGATTGTGTAAGTGATGGCATGATCGAGTTCATGGTCTAAGGATTTCTCACCACGGCTCACCGATCAATCGTAATGACTGTCTTCAAGGACAAATCTTTCACGTATAAGGACGAAGTAAGTTATTTTAACTTTGTGTAAAAAAATAATAATTTGCAAAGCAATAAAGCTAGAGTTTGGGCCACTTGATCGAGGCTTTTTGAAGTAAGAGTACTTGAGGTAATCTTGATTGTAGAATATCACTAAATGCGTACTTTTAAAATGACGAAGTCCCACAAAGTCGACCTATGTATTATAAAACTGAGGCAGTCTCCTTTAAACTTCAAACCAGGTTATGGTTAATATATGTAATCAATGTACGAAGCTCTCGCGTGAGCTTGTCCAAACTATGCAATTGAATAGGTACTATTTCTCTTGTACATTAAAAAAAATCGAAGAATCTGCGACGGGTCGAATATTCCTTGTGTTGACGAGTTTTGATATTTTATAAGCACTTGCACAGTCAAATGTTTGGCTTTTGTGTTACGAAAATCCCGTAGACTGTATCGCAGATGTTTCTATCAATTCGATGAGTAGAGCAATGAACACATTTTAGCTTTACAAATGATTATAATTCAATGGTAGCCTCGGAGAGAGATAAACAACTTGATTGTGTCTGATTGGACGCTTCGTTGCTACCTTTGAATACGATTAAGCCCCGACGCTGAATGCTGTAATATGATTGGTTGGTAGTTGCTATGAGATGAAATTTGTTATGTCGCTTAGCGCGTGGCCTCAGACCGAAGATATGCAAATGATTTAACCGGAAATGGCAACCGCGAAAGTTTATCAACAAGCACGTAGCAACTAGGAAATTTTACTTCCGGTTGAAATTCCAGATTTTGAATTTCAAAACAGCATCTTATAAAATATATTTTAGCATTAATTTTTTCTCCATGTAAAAAAAGAATATTGTTTTGAATTCTAAACCAGAATAAATTGTGAGTATTTTAGTTAAACAGCATTGTTTTAAATGGTTTTTATATTGACTTGGTTCGTACAGGCTGCACTCGAGTGCTCAATATATTCCTGTTGGCTATGGACATTTCCGATAAAAGCGGCTCCTTAAGAAATGTAAATTACTCTCAGAATTAAAAAAAAATCATCCCTGAAATGTGATTTTACAGTTTTACTAGACCAAGAGACGTGATTACAGTCAGCAAAAAAAGTGTCAAGAAATTGATTTTATCCTCTCTGAACTACCCAAGCAGTGACAGCTACACCAAGATGCATTTATCACACACTGACATATTTCGTAACTTTACGATATTTAGTCTTGTCATTTAGGGTGCTAAATGTCCTCCAATACACAAAGGGCGATATGATTTAAAAGAGCAATTGAGTTTAAAACCCTCGTAAAGTTAGCACCTCGTTGAAAGACAAAAGGAAATTGGAAGGAATAAAATCACGGAAAAGTCACTCCATTTTTGCAGATTTGCAGTTGAACATTAGCCCTGATGTGTATAAATAGCGTCATTAATGTTTCACCAGTTTGAATAGAATTTGCATATATATGATTTGAACATTCTAGCGTTCATCTCATTTGTCGTGTTTTAGTTTTATAGACTTCAAAATTAGCTTAGAAGTTGATTATATTTAACTGAAGTTAGTATTAGACCCACGGCTACTTTGTGTGCGGTTTTATAGATGAAGAACTTTCAGCTAGATTTGTTTTCAGTTTTACATGTAAAGGTCGGTTATGGTAATCAAAGAATCAAAGAACAATTTTGAAGTTTTTTTTTTCTCCGCCGATGCCAATTCAATAGGCAAAAACGATTTTGGCAAAACATATTTCATCTTACTTTTGTGTTATTCAATTTTTCTTTTCGTCTTTTGTGCTATCAGCTTTTTCTTTTGTTGTATTTTCTATATAACAAATAGAGATTCAAAATGCCTACAGTCAAACGGCTTGTCTGGTTGTTTGGTCATCTTTATAACACAATATGATATTTTGCATACTTTGCTTGTTAAATACTGCGGCTGTTTTTCTTTGTAATCCTATGTCCTTGTGCTTTTGTTTATTTTCTGTCAGCTTTTGTTTTTTGCTCTGAGCTGAGCCATGTGCATTCAGTCAAACGGCTTTTTGCCCTGTTTTATTTGTTACTATTTTCTTTTTCTTTTTTGTTTTTCTCAATAACGTATAAAATTCAATAAGATGAAAATCTTAAAATCTATGTGTGCCATATGGCATGTAGACGCCATCCTTGCATCTCATAGACAATCAATACGTGGATAGAAATGATTATTTGCTTGACCTATGTCGTCTTTAACAATGCAGCCACATGTTTGCGTCCTCGAGAAACCGTTAGCGCAGAACACCACTGAATTGTTTGTGATGCAATGACGTATATAATAGCAAAGTATTCCCTCAGGGAACTCACTGACCAATTTGTCTCTTTTAAAGTTTGATGGACTATGGAAATTATTGAAATGGACTTCCTACACTGAGAAAACGTGATGGAAAAACTATTTCGTATTTCATTACTTGATTGAATCATCACAACAGCTTTCTTCCCGATTATTTTAAATTGACGATTTCAGTTTTCACAGTTGTTTTGTAAAACTTTGGTTTTGGATATTTGCAGCTAGCGGTCACGTGACCTTGTTTAGCAGAAATTCTTCGACCACTCAGCGATATTATCAATTTTATGAAACGAATAGGATTTTTTTTTCAAAATCTCCCAAAATAACAAGGATATATAAATAATCATTTTTTAAATGACTTTTACAGAGCAGGAACGAAATTTCTTTACCGTATATTTATGATCGATAGCTAGCTCTTTTTGAATCAGTCTTTGATAATTCCTGTTATTGCTAATCATGCAAATTTTGATAGTGAAAAGTCATTAGATATGTCTTTCTCGTTTTCAACTCTTTTTCCTTCTCTTGAACTGTCAACTATATAATCACATGTTCCACTGGAAAGTTTTGCAACATTTACGACATATGAATAATATGCGCTCTATAATTATTAAACATTTACACGTTTCTCATTGAATAGATATTTCCTTCCTCCAAGTCCCACCTTTTATTATAATTATCTTTGGCCAATGATGGGCTTTCATTTCTTGATTAAAATGGAAAAACTCTAGCATTATAGCTCAAGTTATGACGAACCTAAATTAAGAAGGCATTAAAGAATAATGTCTTTTTCTCTATTTTAGTTAGACAACGCTATAAATGCTATTTTTTTTTGTCTGCAGAAATGTTGTGCCATTATGCTACATAAATTGTCAATACTATTTTTAATTTCTCATTGAATCTGAATAATTAATTGTAATGCAATGAAAGATTCAATATCTTTGAGAGTTTATAGCTCTTTGAAGTATACATTTCAGTTTGTCCATTTTCTTTCATTCTTTCTTTCTTGTATTCTTTCGTTCTCTCTCTACTTAATTTCGTCTCATTTTTGATTCTATATCTTTTCTATATTTTTTCTAAAGTATTTCTCTAGTTCTAGCTTGGTTGTTTTCAACTTAATTATAGAAGTAATTTCCCTTTACTTCATGGCTTTTTATCTTCATTTCTTAATTATTTTTCACTCTACTGTATCAGTCAGGCAACATTGAAGGTCACTGAACAAGACCGGGCTAGCTAGTGATATCGTCGAAAGCTCAAGACATGCACTACACTTTATATTGTACGTTTGTACCAGTACAGATGAATTTATTTACTGATGTATGCCCATCTGTTTTATAAGTTATCAACCGGTATTCTTTGTTTCTTTCGATCTCGTCTCTGTTTATTTAGCTCATCAAATCTGGGACCGTTTGGCACGCTATATAACCACCGAATAACGGATAAAATCTAAAGAAATTCCTTTAGGGTGGATAACTTTTACCAAACTTTATCCAGGTTAAATTACGTGCAAACGTACTGGGTGCTTCACCACAGGAAGCCCAAGCTATCAGCAATTCTCTGCATGTGTACGCCTCTATATTGATATTACACGCACGTTTGCGTGAGGAAGTTTTATGAAATTACTTTGTAAAGTTGATAATTTTTTTATTCGTTTCTTGGTGATCGATAGTAAAACTAATGCGCTCAATTGTGAGAGAGGGTTTGAGTCGGATGCGAATGTTGAGAGAAAAAAAAAAGACGAGAACTGAAAACTCAGTCGCCCATTTATAATTAACGGATACTGCATATTAGGCGGCCATAATTTAAAGATATTTTTTAAAAACTAAAAGTGATATTTATAAAACAGAATGAAATTAGTGTTGATTACTAATTTAAAAACAAAGACATGTATGTAAATTTAAAATATTTTATTATGATTTTTAAAGAAATGAACTGCGTGCTCTTCATGGGCTTCCTGTGGACCACGTGCGAAAGGCAAAAACTCTGCAATATACACACACACATACCCCCAAGACCGAAACATAGACCGTGCACCGCTTCGCCGCCGGCACGGTAAAAATGCTAAATTACTAGCATAGAGCACAGTGTTCGAGGAAAGTCGAAGTGCCTATTCAAGACACATTTGAAATATCTCAAAAGATTAGACATGGAAGTTTATCGACAATTAGATATGTGAGAGAAAACATAGTTCTTGAAAAAATAAAAAAATAAAAAAATAAAAAAGATAGGTGCCCGAGTTCGTTTTCGTACTATCGCCGTCTAAAGACCTAAAATGTGTGAAAATCCAAACATTTCCGGGAGAGGACTGGGTCGAGTTACAGAAATATCGCGTTTTCTCGCTTGATAATGTTTGAATTGTCCGGGTTTTTTCTTTAAAGCACTTTTCAAACGTAATATGACTAGATTCCATGATGAAATTAATAATAGCAAAAATTTTGAAACATGCGCAGAACTGTGCGCAGTGCAAAACTACGGAATTACCTTAAGGCTTGAAGTAAGGAGAATATTGCCAGATGTTGTAGAAAATGTCCGTCCCATTTGATCAACTTTGCGGCCTCGGTTTCGTCGCGAACAGCATTGAATTGTTTAATATATGGCATTTTTTGGAAAATCTCTGACAAAAAGTGCCTTTTTTCCACGTTTTGTTATTTGGATATAGGTTGTTTTCAACCGTTACCAGGAAACAATTAAAAAAAAACATGGCAGCCATGCTGGTGGACTAGTTCCACAATATGATATGATATGATTTAAAAGAACAATTGAGTTTAAAACCCTCGTGAAGTTAGCACCTCGTTGAAAGACAAAAGGAAATTGGAAGGAATAAAATCACGGAAAAGTCACTCCATTTTCGCAGATTTGCAGTTGAACATTAGCTTTGATGTGTATAAATAGCGTCATTAATGTTTCACCAGTTTGAATAGAATTTGCATTTATGCGATTTGAACATATTCTAGCGTTCATCTCATTTGTCGTGTTTTAGTTTGATAGACTTCAAAATTAGCTTAGAAGTTGATTATATTTAACTGAAGCTAGTATTAGACCCACGGCTACTTTGTGTGCGGTTTTATAGATGAAGAACTTTCAGCTAGATTTGTTTTCAGTTTTACATGTAAAGGTCGGTTATGGTAATCAAAGAACGATTTTGAAGTTTTTTTTCTCCGCCGATGCCAATTCAATAAGCAAAAACGTTTTTGGCAAAACATATTTTATCTTACTTTTGTGTTATTCAATTTTTCTTTTCGTCTTTTGTGCTATCAGCTTTTTCTTTTGTTGTATTTTCTATATAACAAATAGATATTAAAAATGGCTACAGTCAAACGGCTTGTCTGCTTGTTTGTTCATCTTTATAACACAATATGATATTTTGCATACTTTGCTTGTTAAATACTGCGGCTGTTTTTCTTTTTAATCCTAAGTTCTTGTGCTTTTGTTTATTTTCTGTCAGCTTTTGTTTTTGCTCTGAGCTGAGCCATGTGCCTTCAGTCAAACGGCTTTTTGCCCTGTTTTATTTGTTACTATTTTCTTTCATGTTTTGCTCAATAACGTATAAAATTCAATAAGATGAAAATCTTAAAATCTATGTGTGCCATATGGCATGTAGACGCCATCCTTGCATCTCATAGACAATCGATACGTGGATAGAAATGATTATTTGCTTGACCTATGTCGTCTTAAACAATGCAGCCACATGTTTGCGTCCTCAAGAAACCGTTAGCGCAGAACACTACTGAATTGTTTGTGATGCAATGACGTATATAATAGCAAAGTATTCCCTCAGGGAACTCACTGACCAATTTGTCTCTTTTAAAGTTTGATGTGACTATTGAAATTATTGAAATGGACTTCCCAGTATACTGAGAAATCTTGATGGAAAAATCTATTTCGTATTTCATTACTTGATTGAATCATCACAACGGTGTTCTAGCCGATTATTGTAAATCGACGATTTCAGTTTTCAAAATTGTTTTGTCTAACTTTGGTTTTGGATATTTGCAGCTAGCGGTCACGTGACCTTGTTTAGCAGAAATTCTTCGACCACTCAGCGATATTATCAATTTTATGAAACGAATAGGATTTTTTTTTCAAAATCTCCCAAAATAACAAGGATATATAAACAATCATTTTCTAAATGACTTTTAAAGAGCAGGAACGAATTTTATTTACCGTATATTTATGATCGATAGCGAGCTCTTTTTGAATCAGTCTTTGATAATTCCTGTTATTGCTAATCATGCAAATTTTGATAGTGAAAAGTCATTAGATATGTCTTTCTCGTTTTCAACTCTTTTTCCTTCTCTTGAACTGTCAACTATATAATCACATGTTCCACTGGAAAGTTTTGCAACATTTATGACATATGAATAATATGTATAGATATATGCGCTCTATAATTATTAAACATTTACACGTTTCTCATTGAATAGATATTTGCTTCCACCTTTTATTATAATTATCTTTGGCCAATGATGAGGTTTCATTTCTTGATTAAAATAGAAAAACTCTAGCATTATAGCTCAAGTTATGACGACCCTAAATTAAGAAGGCATTAAAGAATAATGTATTTTTCTCTGTTTTAGTTAGACAACGCTAAATGCTATTTTTTTTAACATTTAAACTGTCTGCAGAAATGTTGTGCCATTATGCTACATAAATTGTCAATACTATTTTTAATTTCTCATTGAATCTGAATAATTAATTGTAATGCAATGAAAGATTCAATATCTTTGAGAGTTTATAGCTCTTTGAAGTATACATTTCAGTTTGTCCATTTTCTTTCATTCTTTCTTTCTTGTATTCTTTAGTTCTCTCTCTACGTAATTTCGTCTCCTTTTTGATTCTATATCTTTTACTTTCTAAAGTATTTCTCTAGTTCTAGCTTGGTTGTTTTCAACTTAATTATAGAAGTAATTTCCCTTTACTTCATGGCTTTTTATCTTCATTTCTTAATTATTTTTCACTCTACTGTATCAGTCAGGCAACATTGAAGGTCACTGAACAAGACCGGGCTAGCTAGTGATATCGTCGAAAGCTCAAGACATGCACTACACTTTATATTGTACGTTTGTACCAGTACAGATGAATTTATTTACTGATGTATGCCCATCTGTTTTATAAGTTATCAACCGGTATTCTTTGTTTCTTTCGATCTCGTCTCTGTTTATTTAGCTCATCAAATCTAGATCTGGGACCGGTTGAAACGCTATATAACCACCGAATAACGGATAAAATCTAAAGAAATTCCTTTAGGGTGGATAACTTTTAACCAACTTTATCCAGGTTAAATTACTTGCAAACGTACTGGGTGCTTCACCACAGGAAGCCCAAGCTATCAGCAATTCTCTGCATGTGTACGCCTCTATATTGATATTACACGCACGTTTGCGTGAGGAAGTTTTATGAAATTACTTTGTAAAGTTGATAATTTTTTTATTCGTTTCTTGGTGATCGATAGTAAAACTGATGTGCTCAATTGTGAGAGAGGGTTTGAGTCGGATGCGAATGTTGAGAGAAAAAAAGAAGACGAGAACTGAAAACTCAGTCGCCCATTTGTAATTAACGGATACTGCATATTAGGCGGCCATAATCTAAAGATATTTTTTAAATTATTTGCTGTATTTGATCTCTCTTTTAGACGATTTAAAAATTATATAATCTAGCGATTGTTCTGAACCTCGGCATTATAAGGGGCCATCAAATAATTTCTATATGGATCTGTTTATCACAGCTAGTGTTTTTATTTTTAGATCGCTAAGTAATGTTACCCTAGTTTTTACTGAGCTATCACTGGAACAAATAACAAAAAACCAAGTGTGTTTATCTTCCTGATTTTGCAATATCCAAATAACTCAACGTGAAAAAAGCCATATCATAGAATTGCTATAGGGAAATTGCTGTTTGGTAAATCTTACCTGATTTGGAAATACGCTTGAACTCTTTTTTGACGTTTTTCTAAGCGTTTAAGGTAATTCCGTAAAAATAAAACTCGACATGGAAATGCCTTGAAGCCTTCCACAATAATATTTTTTGATTTGCTTATTTCAAAAATGAAATTAAAAAATGGGGTCCCCGAACTCGTTTTCTCGCGAGAATTTTTTGAAAAGTACCATGTTTTGTATTTTGGGAGTAAAATTCAAAAATAATTAATTACTTGTCGATTAATATTTCTAGACATACACAATTCTCTTGATTTTGCTATTTTTCCATAAAGATATGAGTGGATATAAAAATCATGTGATTATTTGATCCGAGAATCCTTTTTTCTAACCAAAAATGCTAAATTACTACATGTAGCATAGAGTACAGTGTTCGAGGAAAGTCGAAGTGCCTATTCAAGACACATTTGAAATATCTCAAAAACTAGACATGGAAGTTTATTGATATGTGAGAGAAAACATAGTTCTTGAAAAAATAAGAAAAAATAAAAAAGATAGGTGCCCGAGTTAGTTTTCGTACTATCGCCGTCTAAAGACCTAAAATGTGTGAAAATCCAAACATTTCCGGGAGAGGACTGGGTCGAGTTACAGAAATATCGCGTTTTCTCGCTTGATAATGTCTGAATTGTCCGGGTTTTTTCTTTGAAGCACTTTTCAAACGTAATATGACTAGATTCCATGATGAAATTAATAATAGCAAAAATTTTGAAACATGCGCAGAACTGTGCGCAGTGCAAAACTACGGAATTACCTTAAGGCTTGAAATAGGAGAATATTGCCAGATATTGTAGAAAATGTCCGTCACATTTGATCAACTTTGCGGCATCGGTTTCGTCGCGAACAGCATTGAATTGTTTGATATGGCATTTTTTGAAAAATCTCTGACAAAAAGTGCCTTTTTTCACGTTTTGTTATTAGGATATAGGTTGTTTTCAACCGTTACCAGGAAACAATTTAAACAAAAGACATGGCAGCCATGCTGGTAGACTAGTTCCACAACCCTGGCTGGTGGACCCTTTTGTTCCACTCACTCTCCTGGGAATGGTTGAAAACCATCAATTACAAAATCAGGAAAATAAAGATACTTGGTTTTTTGTATTTTTTTTTTCTTTGCTAGCTGCAAACATTATTTGAGGTTAGGATGTATGTAGGCGCCGTAAGCTTTGTAACCACCTTCAAAATCGTTCCATCAAAATTAATATAAAAACCTGCGAAAACAGCCTTTTCCAATTCGCGAGAAGCATATCATGACTTCGGGGCGTAGTTGAAAATATATATTTATTAAGCCCAGTAGTTAAAGTGAGCAGACATATTGAACTACATAATATGCAAAAATCGACACTTGTGTTTTTCAATCGGTAATTGTTTTAGTGACTCTATTCGGGCTTTTATTAGTATTTTATCGCTTTGTTTTGTCATTTTATTGTATATAATTTTTCTTTGTCTATTGTTATACTTGTACATTTTTACATTTTTGCTCATCATTATTCATGTATATAAGCTTAGCAATTTTTATTCTCTTATCACTTGATAATGATGTTAGCTAGCATCGAAACGTCGTGTATTTTATATTTTATATATTTTGTATTTATTAAACATGTTAGAAAACATGTTGTCTAGAATTTTATCGCTGAATTTTATAGTCAAATCACTCAAGAAAGCACTCTTAATCAAGTAATTGTTTTAGTAATTTTAAAACGCATTAATTGATCGATTCTTATGTAATTGACAGTATTACTGAAATAGAGGGCATTTCAAACAATTCATTCATTCATTCATTCGTTCGTTCGTTCGTTCGTTCGTTCATTCGTTCATTCGTTCATTCATTCATTCGTCCATTCGTTCATTCGTTCGTTCGTTCGTTCGTTCATTCATTCATTCATTCATTCATTCATTCATTCATTCATTCATTCATTCATTCATTCATTCATTCATTCATTCATTCATTCATTCATTCATTCATTTTTATGTTTGTAAGCAGTTTATAGCAAATTCTTCAACACTACCACCCAGAGTTTGTCATTGCTACAGAAAACACTACTCACACCACTCCTCAGAGTAGCAGGTTGTTTTCAAGATGGCGGCACTCGCAAGACACTTTGGCAAGTCACGATTTCTTAGATTTTTTCACGAAATTTGTCTTCAAGGTCGAGTAAAAACCATTCAGAGTAAACGTGCTAAGGTAGGGAGTTTATTTGAATTACATTTCGTTATAAAACCATTTTAAACTCAAATGCTGATTTGAATTCGAAGAAAATATCGAAATTTGATTTGAGTAACACTCTTAAAGCAGAAATCTTAAATTGAGCAAAAGTTTCTTATTTCTAGATCCTGAGACAAGACAGCAGATCTTAAATTAAGTAAAACAATGGGTTTTTGCTTAATGTAAGATCTGCGATCTTGTCTCAGGATCTAGAAATAAGAAACTTTTGCTCAATTTAAGATTTCTGCTTTAAGAGTGTAATTTTTGATGTGTTGTATAAATAGTACGGTTGATTTTTTTTTCGCGTGTTGATTCATCGATTTCCAGTTATTTTTCAGCGTAAAATAATTTGAATGTAAGGGCAACTTTTTTAGTTCTTTGGTTGGATGATAATTGGCTCTTTGGCTACATGGTCTTTCAATAACAAAATTCAAACCAACAGCTCATAATGAAAACTCAATTTTCTCCCTCAAAACCATGATGCATTCCGTAAACTTTGTTATATATCTGCCATGCAATCTTTTTTTTTGAAATACAGATTAATTTCCGATTTTAATAGATTTGAAATTTCTTTTAGAGTTTTCAACTTGTCCAATTGTTGACAAGACTACGTCGTTCATGGTATGTTCTGTTCACAACACCAACACTATCACTTGGTTGGTTTAGTAACTCCAGCCAAGAGACAGCACCAACCAAACAACTCACAGATGAAGAGCTGGCCATTATTGATGCCGATAAACTCTTTGATGACAATGACATTAACAATCTGTATGAACTTTTGTTGAAATTTGAAGAAAGCAAAAATGCAGCGATAGCATGGCGGCTTGCCCGAGCTGCTAGAAACAAAGCTGAACTTAGTGGGGATGTGAATGACAAGAAGAAATTTACTTACAAAGCGTATGAGTATGCGAAGAAAGCTGTAGAGCTTGATGACAACAATTTTGCTTGTCATAAGGTCAGTCTGACACTGAGTAAAATTTCTACAAATTTGAATTAATTAAAAAACTTGAATGAGCTGCAGGTTGATGAATATTATAAAATTTGCGATCAATCAACAAATCAATCAATTAACAAATCAATCAATCAATCAACAAGTCAATCAATCAATCAATCAACAAGTTAATCAATCAGTCAATCAATCAATTAATCAACAAGTCAGTCAATAAATAAATCAATCAATCAATCAATCAATCAATCAATCAACAAGTCAGTTAATCAAGCAATCAATCAACAAATCAATCAATCAATAAATCAATAAATCAATAAATCAATCAAGTAATCAATCAAGAAGTTAGTCATTCAGTCAATTAGTCAACCAATCAATCAACCAATCAATCAATCAACAAATCAATTGATCAATCAACAAATCAATCAATCAATCAACAAATCAATCAATCAACAAATCAATCAATCAATTGATCAGCAAATCCATCAATCAATCAATCATTATTTACTAAAGAATTGTTATCAATGGTGAATACATAAGACTGCACAGTTCTTAAATAATAAGAGAATGGATAAATGCAACCAAGATAGTGAATGTATGGCTGACTGAATAAATCCACCAAACAATGTTTGAAATTATTTGTTTGCAGTGGTTGGGCATTACTTTGAGTAATGTTGGAGATTTTGAAGGAAACAAGATCAAAATACAGAATGCTTACAAAATAAGAGATCATTTTGAGGTAAGCAGTTTTTAAAACCTCTCTTTCATAGCCAGCTAAGGTGACTTTTCTTTATTACATATTTATTATTAATTAAAATATATATTTTTCATATTACTCTGACGAGAGTCTAATGTCTGAAACGTCAGTATGGCCTTCATCACTATAGTGTGTCTACCTCGTCTTTTACAACTGTTTCTCTTGAAACACCGACACAGTCTTATATCTAGTATCATGCTAGTTTTTACCTCTTAATTTCCTTTAATTTGCTTTTACTTTCAAGATTACGCAAATATTTATATTAGATATATCAGAAATATCAGTGCATGAGTTTTCTGTTACTTTAATTTACGTACTACACTGACTTATACTTGAGTGTATTGTCACCATTGCAGAAAGCCATCAGACTCAACCCAGATGATCCAACATGTAGATATCTACTAGGTGTTTGGTAAGTCCTATTCTGCTTCATTGTAAGTTATGATGCATGTTTATGGTGTTTTACTATTAATATTGCTGATCTTTTTCACCCCTATATATTAATGGAATTGGTTTTTGTGGCTTATTCAAATGTTTTCTATCTTTGCTTAAGGTGTTTTACATTTGCTGATATGCCATGGTATCAACAAAAACTAGCTGCCGCCATCTTTGCTACACCACCATCATCTTCTTATCGTGAGGTGATTAGTTCATGATAGTCTTGTTTGATTTATTTATTGTGTTGTCTAAACAACATCTGGCCATGCATTTATCCAATCATCTATCATCATTATTACTTTTTTATTCATTTGTTTGTTTGTTTGTTTGTTCACTAATGTGCTCATCAACACATTCATTCATTCATTCATTCACTTATTTATTGTGTATTTACACTTTTATTCATTCATTCATTCATTTACTCATTCATTCATTAATTCATTAACTTATTCATTTAATTATTCAGTTACTCATTCATTCAATTATTCATTTGCTCATTCATTCATTCACTCATTTATTCAATCATTAATGGAATCATTCACTCATTCGTTCACTCATTCATCCATTAATTAACTCATTCATTCAATTATTCATTTACTCATTCATTCGTTTATTCATTCATTCAATTATTCATTTGCTCATCACCCAACCAAGTCATATCAAGCCCAAGAGGGTATCCATATTTATTTTTATTTCATATTTTTTTCTAGGCTCTTGATCACTTTGAAATGGCTGAGGCTTGTAAGTATTTTAAAAATAATGTCTTATGTCTTTAGAAAATACTGAATATATGATTGGTTGAACAAGAACAGCACACCATACATTTAACATTTTTGTGCAACAGTATAGCAATACTTCAGCTGACATAATCCTTAAATTGCTATTCATGTGCCAACCAGACAGTGATTGGCTGTTATTTCAATAGAGCTTATCATGTTCTGGTTTGCACATTAGCATAACAATTTTTTAGTTAATAAACATAAAGTATTGCTATATACACATCTAGGGAACAGGATGAAAAAATTAAGTAAAGTCGTTTTATTTTATTTCTGTAGTTCCTTTACCATACACTATTCTTCCAGAATTAATACAATGAAAAACTAATTTAAATTGGAACTGAAGATTGTTAAGAATCCCAATTGACTACTAGGATGGCAAAGCTATATAATTACAAAGCATGGCTGAGAAATTATATTATAGGCGATGACTAGTATCATACCTCTTTGTGAACTGTCTTTCAATAATATTAATTATATTACAAATAGACCAGTTTCTAGCTCTTCATTGCTCTGCCTATTAAGTAACTGATTGAAGGTAAAATAAAACAAGGGTTATAAGACAAAACCATTGGGTATTTAATATAATTATAGTGTTTTGGTGGGTGCATCTCCCACATGATGTACTTAGTAAAAAAATGTATGAAAAATGAAAATGAAAATGAAAACCAAAAAACTTGTCTATGATGAAACTTCCCGCCCCCCCTCCCCCCTCTCCCAAAAAACAAAAAACAAAAAAACAGTTTTGTGTCTACATAATGCATTAACTCTAAAAAGAATAGTTTTATGATACACAAAACACACTGAATTTCTTCCAAAAAGAAACCAATTTATATTCCAACTCAATTGATAGCATAAACCACGAGATCCTCAAGTGACTGTCTTCCAAAGGAAGCCCGTAAGATGTGTTCCAACAGATGCATGATGAAGTAATTTCAATATCTCTATTTCCAGTGGAGGCGGGTTTCTTCAGTAAAAACACCTTGATGATTGGTAAGGCCAATCTGCGCATGGGCAAGTACGATGATGCAAGAGTGTGGCTACAAAGGGCTGCAAGATGCGATGTAAAAACTGTTGATGATCAGCAGGTAAACCTAAATGCACAATCATAATGAAAAATATTGCTCTGGGATCCTAACAGTTGCCCTGTAATCCGTATTGTGGCTACGTTGCCAGTGTGGCTGGTCTTGTAATGGTTAACACTTCGGACTACAATACCAACGAAATAAGACGTGAGTTCGATTCCGTCCAAGAGCATATGATATTTTTTTCTCTTATTCATTATGACATACATTAAGTTGAATTATTCAATTACCAAGGCCAGGTGTCACGAAGCATGGATACAGAATTTATCCCCTGGATTTTTCCTTTTCTTTTCATCAATGATTTTCATGGGTAGCTATAGCAACTGCTAGCTACATGTACTTTGTAGAGTCAGTGGGAATGAAGTCAAATTTTGATTTTGATTCTAAAGAATGTAAAGGCACTTGGCATTGCATAAGGAACCTTTCACTCCAAAGCCTATACAGATTGTAAGACAGTAGATCCGAAACCCTCAATTACCTTGAATCATTACATCTTACTTGTGGACCAGTTTCCTTCCATCAGATCCCATTGGGCCCAGTCTCCCTCAGTCAGATCCCAAAGGTCCAAAGCATGGAAAGGAAGTCAAAAACAGTTACCTGCAGAGCTAATAGGCTCATATGATTGAAGTCTCTGTCATTTATCCATCAGCTGTCAAACAAAGAGCTGTGCTTCCAAAGTAATGCAGGTGATGACCATGCAGGGGACTCATATTGGACTGACCCATATGTTACAAGGAGAATTTTTCTTCTCGTTCTAATTATATCTAACATGGTTTATATTTGTTTCAGGCTAAAAAGGAAGCTGAGGAACTTCTAAAACATCTTTGAAAATTTGTACTCGTAGATATATATTGCTGAATTGCTGAATGTCACCAAGGTTCTCTTGTTATTGATTCATTTGGCTATATTAAAAATACAGTTGAAAACTATACGCATCAAAGTTGAAAGAACCCTTGCAGCCCAATAGGCAATTTGCACCACTACCAGCATTCTTTGCGAATTCTCTTTCACATTAAAATTTTTAATCACTGTGGAGATTAGAACAATTTGTACTAATTGCTATACAAAAGAAAACCCACAAAGGATTCTGGTAGTAATGGTATTCTACGTCATTATGCAAATCACCTATTCACACATATGTGATAAGGGATGCTTTTTTATGCTTTGCTCAGAACTGTAAATCAATCAGCATTTGTGATGCACTTGAAACATTATGCTGATTGATAATTAACAGATCAAAGCAAAAAAAAAAAAAAATAAAATAAAAAATGAGATTACATTATCAAGCTAATACTAGACTTGCCGAAGTCGACCTCTCTGATATTCACCGGGAATTTTGGAGAGGCTTTATGGGTAAATTCATCGTGCTAAAAATTCAGGAAGCTCAACAAGCGAGCGCGCGTACATTGCACAGTGTACGATCCAAGAATCAAGTCCGCAGAAGAAGTCTTGCGTGGAAATTCGATTGGGGTTCCTGTGTTTTTTTAAGGCTCCCGCGGTGATGAGACGAAGGACTTTGAGAAAATCTAGATACTGTAAGGTAGAGCCTACATAGCATTCAGTTGATGTAAGATATTCATAAAACAATTCCAAATATTCAACACAACAGCAAGGCAGACAATGAATTACAGTGGATTTTTTGGGCAGAAAACATATGAAGTAGATGCTATGTAGCTTCTACTATACCTGGACGGCTTCTATGCACTGGAGAACTAAATCAGGCTTTAATTGTGTAACCAGCCACTTATAATTAAAAAAACAAACATTCATAGTTTTATTTATTTACTTTTAATTTAAAGATGCACTACAAAAAAAAAAAAAAAAAAAAAAAAAAAAAAAAAAAGACACCGGTTGTTTGCTTTGTTTCCATCATCAATGACAAATTTACTTTTATCTCTTTTTTTATTATTATTTTGTTGTACCAAGTTTTGTTTTCCTCGTCGTTATCATCAATAAATCCTCAATTGCACGATCATCATCTGTGTGCACATCACCATGAACAGATACTCAACATATAATCAGACAAAAGAGTATGAGATAAGAGAGCTTTTCCCCGCGGACCCCATCAGGGGCTCTACTGGTTTCGCTAGTTTTAGAAACTTGTTACCAATCTCTGCACTTTTGTCTTGAGATGCTTTGACGATGCGACCGCGCCTCCTGTAATCTGGCTAATCACGTACCGTTCCTGAAATAACTTCCGTTTAAGGTAATTCCGTAGAAATAAAAGTAGACATGGAACTTTGTCTTGAAACTTTCCACAATGATATTTTTTGAGTTGCTTATTTCAAAAATGAAATTAAAAAAATGGGGTCCCCGAACTCGTTTTCTCGCGAACATTTATTGAAAAGTATCATGTTTGTATTTTGGGAGTAAAATTCGAAAGATCAAAAATGATTAATTACTGGTCGATAAATATTTCAAGACATACACAATTCTTTATATTTTGCTATTTCCCCATAAAGATGCAAGTGGATATAAAAATCATGTGATTGATCAGAGAAACCTTTTTTCTAACCTTAAATGCTAAATTTCTAGCATAGAGTATAGTGTTTTAAGCGAAGTCCAAGTGCCTATTCAAGACACATTTCTTGAAATCTCAAAATCTCAAAATCTAGACAAGGAAGTTTATTGCCAATTAAATATGTGAGAGAAAACATAGTTCTTGAAAAAATAAGAAAATAAAAAAGATAGGTGCCCGAGTTCGTTTTCGTGCTATCGCCGTCTAAACTGGACCTCAAATGTGTGAAAATGTATGCATTACCGGGAGAGGACTGGGTCGAATTACAGAAATATAATAATAATAATAATAATAAGTTTAATATCCACTTAAATCGCAAATAAAATGAAATACCAAAGTGGTTACAATCAGTAAAATTGAGAAATTTACACTATGAATTGAAATATACAGGATGTAAAAGTATAATATATATCTATGTATAGTATATGTATATTGATTATAAAAAATTGCTAATTGTTCATGTTATTATGAAAGTTCAAGTGCTATTATTGTTAGCAGCTACAATTGTGCTAGGGAAAAAGCTCCTGCGCAATCTCTGAGTTCTGCACTTAAAGAGTGTAAAGTTCTTAGCACCTCTCGTTTGGTAGCTGTGTATGTCCTCTCTTTTACTGGGTAGATATTTGGAAAGTACTCCTCCCTGTGAGATGTTTTTGATTGTCTTTAAACAGAGATCACTACGTCTATTATCCAGTCTAGGTAGTTGTAAAACGTTTAGTGCCTCACTGTATGATAAACTAGGTGCGATGATTCTCAAGGCACGTTTTTGCACACGTTCCAAATCCTCAGAAAGGTACGCTGGGATAGCATGGTGCCAAACTGCACAACAGTACTCCAGAACAGATCTAATTAGAGATATGTAGATTGTAACTAAATCTTTACTATCAACGCCACCTCTACGTAGAACTCTGAGAATGTGAAGACGTTTCGAAGCTTTCAATACAGTAGCGTCAATGTGTTCATTCCATTTAAGGTTATTCTGGATTATTAGGCCCAGTACTTTATGGGAAATAACGAGTTCAAGCTGTTGATCATCAACCGTCAAGCTAATTCTCATCTCTTTGCACTTTTTTGCATTTAACTTCATCCAACTGTTGGTACTCCAAGTGGCAATAGCATTGAGACTTAATTGGGTGTTAGAAACAGTGTTTTTCAAAAGTCCCTCTGACAAAGACACATCATCAACATACTTCCACATACAGGACTCGGGTGAAGAGATGCTTAGGCTGTTGATCATTACTAGGAACAAAATAGGTCCTAGTTTTGTTCCCTGTGGTACTCCAGCAGTAACTGGAAGCCAGTTCGATGTTGAAATCGATAGTTTGACACATTGCTGACGATGAGTTAGGAAATTAATAATCCATGGTAACAAACATCTTCGAACTCCCAGGTCCAGAAGCCTTTCTACCAAAACATTGTATCCAATGCGATCAAAAGCTTTGGAGAAGTCTAAGAAACATAGCCTAAGATGATGTCCAGGGTGGTCCAAAAAAGAAAGCCAAGTATGAATCATGTCCAGTAAACAAAATGTAGTAGAAGTGCCTTTAAGGCATCCAAGCTGATTTTGATCAATCTTGTCCTTTATATCATCAATAATCCATTTGACGACGAAATCCTCTAGGACTTTTGATAAACAAGGAGTCAGAGATATTGGTCTGGTATCGCTTTCTTCGTTTGGCGATGGCACCTTCGGGATCGGTATGATGTTGGATTCTTTCCAGAGTGCAGGTACTGTACCACTTTGCAATGATTGGTTAAAAATGGTGGTAACCGGTTCAGCTAGTTCGTAAGCAAACTCCTTAACGATACGACAAGGTATGTTATCAGGACCATGAGCTTTAGCTGGTTTGACGGCAAGCAATTTATTGCAGACTTCGTATGGTTGGATAGTAATAATGTCTTCAGATGCAGTGAGGAACGCTGGTAGTGTGTTCATGTCTAACGGTGGTATGTCGGCATTTACGGAGATGTAGAAGTTATTCAGGCTGTTGGCGAGTTCTTTCCCACGTATAGTTTTTCCGTTTTCTCCTTGAAAATGTCTGAATTGTTCGGATTTTTTCTTTAAAGCACTTTTCAAACTTAATCTGACTACAATTCTCGATACAGTTTATAACGAAACATGCGAAGAACTGTGCAGTACAAAACTACGAAATTAGTTATGAAAAGTTCCCCTGATGAGTGAAAAGCCCAATAAGGCCGATGATCTCTCTTATCTCATACTCCTGATTTAGATCATCAAAGTGATCATCATTATCGACTCTAATTTCATCTTTCACCATGCTTATTATCTACTTTGACGTGCCGGTCGTGCAGTCTCTGTTTGAGAATGACCCAGTTGGGATGGATACACTTTAGAAAGTGTAGCCGACATAGCTCTTCTTATTGCTTTCATCCTCCAGAACAATATTATGGGATTCACGAGCGAATTACTATAAATCACTACAGCAGTAATGCTCTCCGCTCCCCAAATCGCTGCAGATTCTCCAACAAAAATAGTCGCAACTGAATTACATATGAACGGCAAGTAACATATATTGAACGCCAGGAAAATGTACGCCATAGTATGCATTGACTTCTTGTAGCGATATGAATTGGTTGCTTCTTGTTTTGCAGCTCCTTCAGCTAGTTTATGCATCATCGTTTTCTGTTTGTTCAAAGTGATAAAACATTTTATGTAACAACATGACGCAAATATGACACAAATACCCATTATCGATGCTGCAAATTTGAAATACAACGATCTTGGAATATAGAAATGGGAACTGTACATCACAAACGTCAACGCCCATATTCCTGCTACTAGACGAGTCACTCGTTTATTTGTAACCCATAGTCGGTATTTAGTCCCCTTGTGGACCACAAGGTACCTATCAAGGGCTATCACAGTGAGGGTCAAGAATGAGATGCACCCAAGAGCCCCTCCGACAAAGTAATTAAATACACCAGTGTAACAGTAATACCGGAATACGTGTTGAAGCTCAGCGATCTTCTTTACTAAGAGAGAAGGCTCGATAGCGATGCCGACCAGGAGGTCAGACAACGCTAAGCTAAACAGTAGTTTAGTTGAAGGCTTACGAATTTCGGATGAGCGATACAACGAGACGATTAACAAAATATTGATAACAATCGTTGGTATAATCATTGCAGCGTCCAGACCAGCAGCTACCGCGTATATGTTTCGAACTTGGTCGATTTTTGACGTGTCGAAGGTTAAGAATAAACATCGTTGACTTTCGTTGCTAGGCATCGTGGGTAAGATCCGTTGTTAAGGCTTCTGTTGATGCAAAAAAAAAAAAAAAAAAAAAAAAAAAAATTCAATATGCTGTTGAGGACGTTAGTGATATACATTTAAACAATTTAATCAATTTTATTAATTGGTAGACACACCCATCACTATGGGTGTTGCTAGGGGCGTGAATGTGGCCTTTGTTAGGTGTTTGTTCTGGATACAGCACTTACTGCGTTCGCATACTTTGCACGTGCACCCCCCTCAGAAAAGCAAAAGGTCCGCTCATCCATCTTTATTTTTTTTATTATAAGAATTTCTTTCTTAGATTTGAAATCAAGAGCACAAAACTAGAATAATCACCGAAAATACAAGGAATAAAGTCATTCAAAAGAACGGTAAATCGCAATAAATTGTAATACAGGTTTTCGGCACGGGTGTTTGAAAAGCACGCTGACATTGTGAAAAATATGACAGCTACTAACAAAAAATCAATGGTCCAAATTTTTTCATGTGCACCCCCCCTCCCCCTGTAAAAGCTCTTGTTACGGCCCTGTAATATGCACGCGGGATGTTTGAGAGAACACGAAAAAAGGCCTAAGAAAATCACGAGCGTTAGCGAGAAGATCATCGAACAACAAAAATCGAAACTATGAGCATTTTCAGCAAAAATACCATCAGCATTGCAGAGATTAATGTCGTTTTAAGATGGCGATATTTTTTATGGACATAACGACTGATGGTGTTCGCGCTGAGATAAACATCAAAGCTACCAATGAAAAACACTTATCAAAAACAGTTTTCCGTCTTTGAAAAACACTCGAGATGCTAGAAACCCTTTCAAAATAGTTCTCTTAACATCACAAGTGTTTTGATCAGAGTATCAATCAAGGGAAACTGTTTTTGATTTGTTAAGCAATCCAGACTTCTCTGAATTAAAAATAAAATTTACATGGTTCTTCTGGCTTTCTAAATGCATGGATACCAAGTATAAATCTGGTGTGTCCGGACTATCACAACTGTTTTGTTGAATATTTGTAGTGATTGTACCTTTAAAAGACGTTATACTCCTTAATATATACTCTCTCTTCAACTCGATAACTATCCATATAAAGTCTTATAAAATTCATGAATAATTAATGAACCCAGAACAATAGAAAATCACTACCGTGAAGGCATATGTATATTTTATACAGAAATCGTCCTGATTTGCATAAGGTTTAGCTTGAAATATCTCGACCAAATTAAATCTTATTTCAAAAACATTACTCTAGAATAGCTGCATTAATCTAGACATTGTATAAGCAATATACAATATTCGCGTCCGATTTGTATGGAATATACAATGTCGAGCCGAAGGCGAGACATTTTATATTCCATACAAATCGGACGCGAATATTGTATATATTACATAAAATATATTATTTTCTTATAATTTTATCCAAAATGAAGGCTAAGTGTAATCCGCTTAAGAGCGAAATAAACTTAAAGGCTTGAATTTGAATTTTATACTTACCGTGTAAAATGTGTTTAAGTCAGATGTTCGTTTGTAGGTATCTATACCACTGATTCTTGGAAACAGTAATTCGAAACCCTTTTTTAGTCCTTTCCATTTTGATGAATTTCACTAAGTTATATGATAAGTTTAATTTATTTCATGTCAAGCACCAAATTTTGGTCTCAGCTGGAACATTGAAAACAAATCCGAGTTAAACCCGTTTAGGAGTCAAACAATAAAAGAGTGCAATTCAACTCTTTTTTGTCCGATTCTGAAAATCTTATAAAATGCTATAAAAGCAAATTGCCATGAAAACAGGACTATATTCAACAACATGATTAAAATCTAATTAACAAATCGAACATAGATTTTCATTGTCTGTCTTGTTATTGATCATAGATGACCTCAAAAAATGTTCAAAACTCGAGTGGAACCACGAATAAAAATTGCCTATTAGCCAGTCAGCGGCGTTAATTTCCAAGGAAGGAAATAACTATTAATTTGATTAGAAGGTTTTGAAATTGTCTACCATTATTCAATTGCTCACTGGGAAACATTTCGGATTGATGCTACATCATAAATTCAATGATAAATATGAGAATACCATGCATGAGAAAGTAAAAGCACCAATGAAACTAAGCATTTCAAACAAACGAAAGTTTTTTAAAATATAAATCTGAGAATGCTTTCACTATACGGACGTTTCTTTGAAGACTAATTTGGAAGACACTGAACAACATTGGAGCTATACAGGCACTGTCAAACTAATTGTTTTGATCCATCAATTCAGTAGATTAATTCAATATTCGTTGTCATTTCAAGCCATGAATATAGGATACAAATATAAACAGATCTATTCTATTCACAAAATGAAATCACTGGTTGTTAAGTGTTTTTCAACTGAACAGAGAGCTAATGTTAAGCACCGCTTAAACATTCGTGGGAAGTGATGTTGCAAGGTCCGCAAAATATGTACCACTTAGATTTTATAACGCACACTATAAAATGGCAATTTCAATAGTTTTTTTTAAACAATTAAAAGCGAACAAAAACTAACAATATTCCACACAGAATATCAAAATGTGACAACTAATAAAATAAAAGTCGTTCCCCTTTTTTTTTCAAAAAATAAATCCGACCGTAAACTCGCAAATTTTAAAAAAACCCTGAAGGTTGGCACACAGCACAGCAAATATGGAAAAACTTCTTAAATTGCGTTCAAATATAACTTGTCGTTATGCAGTCCCCTTTTCAGCACAGTCGATAAATTAGACTCATGACAAGTGGTATGTGTTTTTTTGTGATGCGGTAGACAGAGAGCTGTTTGAATTTAAGAGAAACTACAAGGTTTGACTCTTCTTCTAGATACTAAATACAGCTGATCTTTTGAGACTATCGCTGTTTTAAAGTGTAAAATGTTAAGGCAATAATCCATGTGGCTTCGGCTCATGAGAGCATGTAGATTGACAATGTGTAAGCCGTGAAATAGCCGTTATATAATAGTTGTCTGACATTTGTTTCCCACAAATGTCCTTGTTGTTCGTTCTGGCTCTACATCTTTTGAATTCTTTTAATAATTTTGGTTGGTTTTGGGTCCTTTTGACTTTCCATGTTTATAATTAACTACAGCTCTGTCATAAAAATAACTGTTTATACGAAGTTTACCACGACTGCCGGACTTGTGACTTTTTCCTCGTTGCATATTGCGCCGACCATCTTTTAAACTTTATAGGGAAGTTAGAATGAAAGTCAAGATAAAGTGAATTTCGGCCACAAAGTGTTGAGATTAAAATGTTTTGTATTTCTGTATTTTCAATTTTCAAAATATAGCATTGTATGGGAATACATTGCAAGGGATTTGTTGTCGCGGAATAGATCATTATCAGCAAACGAACTGGTTCTTACCTTAAAAACCATTTCGATAAGCAGGGACTCGTTGAAAACTGTAAGTTTTTATATGTAATAACGTGGTATGTGTTGAATGTCATTTAAATTGTCAATGGCTAAGCCGATCTAATCATGACAAATAAATAAAAACTGAAAGAGAGTCAATTTGGTTTTAACATTAGTGGTATTGTATATAGAGTACACAGGGTTCAATACATTGGACAATTGCAGTCGAAGCTATATATAATTTTAGTATCAGATCTCAGCACGGGACCTCAGTGTTCGTATTCTCGCTGGAAGATGGTAACATTCTAATTTTTGTTTATCTCAGAATTATAAATATTAAATATTGAACAATTAAATATATACCTTGAAGGTTATAACAGATTACTGAATTGGATTGATTTGAAATGAGTGCTAAATTAAAAAAAAATAAAAATAAAAATAAAAAATAAAATGAACACGCTGAAATCTTTGACTGTAGTCAATGAAATTTATATTCAATTTGCTGCCGCAAAACTTGATTAGCTAAATAGTTAAAGGCAATCTTTATTTCAAATTATATTTTGGTATCAGCTCATTGATTCTATGACACTGTACATAATCGCCCAACTCGCTTGTAAAGCATAGCTGTCTTGTTTTATCAGTTATATAAAACTGTCCACCGCGATAACAAATTTACTTTGTATACTGGTTTACATAACAAAGTAAACTTAAACCTAACGTTTGCATGAAATTTCAAAATCATTATCTTTTAAAACATACACTTGGTGGACTGAACAGCTGATCGAGACGAACTTGTGGTAATCAAGGAAAGCAACGTCCTTTAAAGATGGTTACAATTCATCATACATTGACGCACCTCATCAATGTCAGGACTCGAAACTAGATAGAAATAGATAGATGGATAACCTTCATTTAAACACGGTAAATTCATCAGGATTTAACAAAATATAAATATTTACAATATCTTACTGATAGAAGTATTTCAAAAAATTATAATAATTATATACCAAGACTTTAATGTATTAATCAAAGGAAAATTACAACCTGCTTTCCATGAATGCCGTGTATGACTCTGCATAACACGAGGGAGCAACACTGCAAAAACCTTTTTCAAGAGAATTATTATAAAGGAATCAGACAAGCTTTATAAACTATTGCCAACACTAATTTTACCAAATTACAAAAACAGATGATTTTTTTTCCTTAACAAATTGTAAAATCAACAGACAAAAAAATAGTCTATTTTATACCTGTACCAACAGCATCAAATGTTGATTAGCATAATTTTATAGGTATGTATATATCTAAAATTCTTAAACTTTACTAAAAATATTATTATCATTGAATTTAAATCGTTATTGTAATTATTTATTATTTCTACTCATGTATATATACGTAATTGATGAGCCTAGAGCTGCAATGTGATTATTTTAATAAACAACTGTCTATCGATCCAACAGATATTTATTTTGATTAATTTGCGCATGCGTAAAATTGTGTTTTTCAAACACTTGCATACCTTTGTAGGCCGGCTTGTTCAAATGGGACTCATCAAGTCCTTTGACAACTACCCCCTCCCCCCTCCCAAGATGATAGGGGATAAAACATTAAAATTTAACAGTTAAGAATATATCCATTATAAGTCAACGTCCTCTCTGATATTGGCTGAGACGCATGTTCAATGAAAGTACGCGCGCGGTGAGCGCACGCCCGAGCACATTTCTCGCCACGAATAATCCAGAAAATCTGCCTAAAACGGAAATTATATTTCATAAAAGGAATAGAAAACAAAAGGCAAAAATAAAACACCAAAATAGTCTATTCATTTCTTTAAGTTAGTGCACGAAGCATTGATCTTGTGTAAGCGTTGTTCAAGTTTTGAACTATACCGCTAAATGAATCAGTTTCAATTTCACATTTCCTGTTGATACTAAACATGCATTCTTGTCCTACGATATTCTGGTGTCATGAACACCTCATGCATTTTCATGCAGACAGTAGATCAAAAGAGTTTTTGCATCCATTATTTCGAAATCTTATATTTACTTTGTCTTGTGTTTTAGATAGATGAAAAAAAAGCTCCAAAACTTAAATAACTTTAAAGCTAAAAAATATTAAACAGGATAAATTAATTGACAAATTAAAACGTAACATTGTTAAGAATCCCAATTGGCTAGGAAACAAACCAGTTGGCTAAAAAAAACAATAATATTAATGAACTTTTTTATAGTCTCTCGGATATAGCATTTCTGCTAATTGGGAAGAATGTCTCTCACACTCACGACCACCTACATTGACTATTTTACACACATCTTTGCACACAGGTGTTTTTTGAATTGAAGGAGGAAAACCAGAGAACCTGCAGAAAATACCTCGCGCCAAAAGAGAAAAAAAAAAAAAACGAAAATGAAAGTTCGGCAATAATAAGTTTTGAACCTAAATCAGACCGCCGGACTGCGAAACAAACAACTGTTGCAAATTTTTTTTTTTGCCAAAAAGCTATTAGTTTTCATATTCTATTAGTGTAGATCCTATTTGTTTATTTAGTACTAATTCATTTGTTTAACTTCCCAAACGGACTCACGCGTGAGCGACCCATTAAAATCCCGATTAAAATCAAGATTGCATGTGATACTTGTCAGTAAATTTCGCCCAACTTTTACCATATAGTTTTGATTTATTCAGTCCTCATCAAATGCTGTCATAAAGTGAAGCATTATGTTTTCATTGATTTATTTGATTACCGAATTTGGTAGGCTTACTTAAATCGCTGTAATGATCAAGCTATTAATTTGTCGTTTATCAATGATGGCTGATTCGTGACAATCTGATCATTTTATCTATATATAGATGTGGTAATTGTTTTATCTATTAGTTTGTTTATTTGCTTCTTTTTTTACATTCACTCATTTGTAGATCCATTTTTTATTTCCACATTAAATCGTCCATTCATTTATTTAATTCATTTTCAGTTTATTTATTTACGCCACTTTTTCAATTCGATTGGGTTTGTATTACCGATTATATTTTTGATCTCTAAATAACCATTCAATTTATCCTTCATTTTTTTATCCATTTCCATTGTTTGTTTATATAGTTTATTATTTACCTTTTCTAACATAGAATCTTAATGAATAATAATGATGAAATACGGTTATACATCAACTTGCCTTATTTCAAATGTTCCTTTTTAACGTTATCTTGCGTTTCGGATTTCTAACTGATCTTGCTTCACAATACGTTCTTGGTGCAGTTTGAATGAGTACTATTTTTAAGAGTGAATATATGTTTCAGTTTTGCTCTGCAATTTTTCGTTCCAAGAAGCTAATATTGTGGCAAAATGTTTCTAAGTCATAAACACGATATGCCGTCCGTCCCAAATTGAGCGCTGTTTGATGACGCTAAGCCTACGGCTTTTCTGCTGTTTTTTTATTTCTTTCAGTTTCTTTGAGTTCTCCCACACTGCTGTGTTGAACTGAAGGTCAGTCGGATGTAACTAAATTTACATGTTAAGAAAAATCGTGTCAGTTCTGCTTTCTGAACTGCTGAGGTACTATCAACTTCCTCTATCCAAAATTTATGTACGATTTTAAGTATATTATGTGCTTTTTACAGCCACTCTCATGCTAATGTCAACAATTGCAAGTATTGACGTCGTTATATGCTGATCATGTGAGATGACTTTCTATTTCAATATCAAAATAGAACAGGGTGGTGGAAGTGGTCAATCTGAGGTTGTGATATCGTAAGATCATCTTCTGTTGACAATGATGTCAAACAGCGTCAAACTTACTGAGCCCCGATGTGAGCTAAAGGACAAAGTTCGTATCTTAGTGATTATCTGAAAGTTTATAAGTAATACCATAAGAGATCGTGAAACATAAAATTCAAAATAGCATGACTATATAATTCAGTATGAGCAAAAACTAACACGCGCCAACAAATGAATATGTGCTGCATTCTTGGGGTTCGCACTCCTGAAAGGAGTTCAAGGGCTTGTCGGCTCAAAATTACTCTGCGTGCAGAGAAACCAATTTGTATTCCAACTCAATTGATAGCATAAACCACAAGATCCTCAAGTGACTGTCTTCCAAAGGAAGCCCATAACATGTGTTCCCACAGATGCATGATGAAATAATTTCAACATCTCTATTTCCAGTGGAGGCAGATTTCTTCAGTAAAAACACCTTGATGATTGGTAAGGCCAATCTGCGCATGGGCAAGTATGATGATGCAAGGGTGTGGCTACAAAGAGCTGCAAGATGCGATGTAAAAACTGTTGATGATCAGCAGGTAAACCCACATACACAATCATAATGAAAAATGTTGCTCTGGGATCCTAACAGTTGCCCTGTAATCCATATTGTGTCTATGTTGCCAGTGTGGCTGGTCTTGTAATGGTTAACATGTCGGACTAGAATACCAACGAAATAAGACGTGAGTTCGATTCCGTCCAAGAGCATATGATATTTTTTTTCTCTTATTCATTATGACATACATTAAGTTGAATTATTCAATTACCAAGGCCTGGTGTCACGAAGCATGGATACAGAATTTATCCCCAGTTTTTTTCCTTTTCTTTTCATCAATGATTTTCATGGGTAGCTATAGCAGCTGCTAGCTACATGTACTTTGTAGAGTCAGTGGGAATGAAGTCAAATTTTGATTTTGATTCTAAAGAATGTAAAAGCACTTGACATTGCATAAGCAACCTTTCACTCCAGAGCCTACACAGATTGTAAGACAGTGGATCCGAAACCCCCAGTTACCTATTCATTACATCTTACTTGTGGCCCAGTTTCCTTCCGTCAGATCCCATTGGGCCCAGTCTCCCTCAGTCAGATCCCAAAGGTCCAAAACATGGAAGTCAAAAACAGTTACCTGCAGAGCTAATAGGCTCATATGATTGAAGTCTCTGTCATTTATCCATCAGCTGTCAAACAAAGAGCTGTGCTTCCAAAGTAATGCAGGTGATGACCATGCAGGGGACACATATTGGACTGACTCATATGTTACAAGCAGATCCCAAAAATGTGTCTAGAAATCATTTTCGCTAAACATTTCGAGTAGAAGCAGGCAACAGGGCTTAAAATCTTCCTCTTGTGGTCCTTTCTAAGAATAGTGATGTTGCCCACTCTACTTTTGACTTATTTGACTTATTGACTTTTGACGAGTTATAGGGGTTTATTTTCAGGTACAGCATGAAAACGAGGCTAAACAATGAAAAAAAATTATAACACCCCACAAAAGGTGCAAAAACCAACTAAACTTATATAAAATATTACATTCTTGAAAACGAACAGGTATGAGATCTATTTGTGTATGTTGAGGAGAGGTCACGTGACAAATCACGTGATTATAAAAATAGATAATTAAAAAAGCGATTTAAAATAATTTTGTAATTTTGCAATCTCGCAAACCAATATCAATACAGGTACCTATAATTTTTATTTCATAATATCATTTGTGAAATCATGTTTTTTAACACGTAATTGTGATTTGTGACAAAATTCTAACTCGCTTAAAAGTCCAAAGTGGAATGGGCAACAGCACTATTCTTAGAAATGACCACAAGAGGAAGATTTTAAGCCCTGTTGCCTGCTTCTACTCGAAATGTTTAGCGAAATGGATTTTTTCAGGCTTTGCTTCTATTTCTTCTCGTTTCTAATTATATCTAACATGGTTTATATTTGTTTCAGGCTAAAAAGGAAGCTGAGGAACTTCTAGAAAATCTTTGAAAATTTGTACTCGTATATATATTGCTGAATTGCTGAATGTCTCCAAGGTTCTCTTGTTATTGATTCATTTGTCTATATTAAAAATACAGTTGAAAACTATACGCATCAAAGTTGAAAGAACCCTTGCAGCCCAATGGGCAATTTGCATCACTACCAGCATTCTTTGCGAATTCTCTTTCACATTCAAATTTTTAATCACTGTGGAGATTGATAGAATTTGCACTAATTGCTATACAAAAGAAAGCCCGCAAAGGATTCTGGTAGTAATGGTATTCTACGTCATTATGCAAATCACCTATTCACACATATGTGATAGGGGATGCTTTTTTATTGTATAAATCAATCAGCATTTGTGATGCATTTGGAACATTATGCTGATTGATAATTAACAGATCAAAGTAAAACAAAAGAAAAAAAAAGAAAGAAAGAAAAAAAACTGAGATTACATTATCCAGCTAATTCTAGATACTGTAAGGGAGAGCCTACTTAGCATTCAGTTGATGTAAGATACTCATAAAACGACAATTCCAAATATTGAACACAACAGCAAGGCAGACAATGAAATACAGTGGGCTTTTTGGGCAGAAAACATATGAAGTACATGCTATGTAGCTTCTACTATTCCTGGACGGCTTCTATGCAGTGGAGAACTAAATCAGGCTTTATTTGTGTAACCAGCCACTGATAATTAAAAAAAACATTCATAGTTTTATTTATTTACTTTTAATTTAAAGATGCACTACAAAAAAAAAAAAAAAAAAAAAACATACCGGTTGTTTGCTTTGTTTCCATCATCAATGACAAATTTACTTTTATCTCTTTTTTGATTATTATTTTGTTGTACCAAGTTTTGTTTTCCTCATCGTTATCATCAATAAATCATCAATTGCACGATCATCATCTGTGTGCACATCACCATGAACAAGATACTCAACATATAATCAGACAACAGAGTATGAGATAAGAGAGCTTTTCCCCGCGGACCCCATCAGGGGCTCTACTGGTTTCGCTATTTTTAGAAACTTGTTACCAATCTCTGCACTTTTGTCTTGAGATGCTTTGACGATGCGACCGCGCCTCCTGCAATCTGGCTAATCACGTACCGTTCCTGAAATAACTTCCGTTTAAGGTAATTCCGTAGAAATAAAACTAGACATGCCTTGAAACTTTCCACAATGATATTTTTTTTATTTGCTTATTTCAAAAATAAAATAAAGAATGGGGTCCCCGAACTCGTTTTCTCGCGAACATTTTTTGAAAAGTACCATGTTTGTCTAAAATTGGTCGGTACGTGGGCATCATTATATAGTCAAATAATTGTTTTTTCCACGTTTTATTTGTAAGCCAAGCTTTCGCGCTAATTGCGCATCTTCAGGGCAAAAATGGATGTGTTAACAATTTGTTACAACTACATAGTGTATTCTTACACTATGTAGTTGTAACAAATTGTTAACACATTCATTTTTGCCCTGAAGATGCGCAATTAGCGCGAAAGCTTGGTGTTAGGAACAGAAATTGTAAGGCTTGGGCTTCCTGTGGAAGTCATGTGACAACCGCATGGTGTCAATCTTAGCTGACCTTTGAGATTGTAAGTTTACAGTTCGAATAAAACAGTGTTTTGAAAAACGGGACTATTTTCGAGTCATAACAATATTTTTGGTCCTTCGAGCCGGATCTTCATTAGTGGAATTTTGTTGTTTCTTCGGATCTTCATCAGTGGAATTTTATTGTGTTTTCGTCGTGTTTGAGTGTATTTTCGTGGAAGCTCGAGTGCGGGATCGAGTACATTTGTGCATCGACTTCATTCTTCAACTTCGAAATATATTGGACTATTTTGTTCAATCATCAACGAAATTTACGGAATAATCGTCGACTTTTACGGGATCTATCTGCATCTAATTAATTTACGGAATTATCGTGGTGTTTTTTTACTGGATTTATCGTCATTTCAACATCGAAAAGTTCAAGAAGTGAAGTTGGTTGTGTCAACGCACGTTGTTTGGATCGAATCAAAAGGCTTCATTATCGCTTTTATTTTATGGATTATCGTGGATTAACTCATACTGGTGAATCATCGACTTTCGAACTATTGTTTACGGAATTAAAAGTGTGATATTTTCGACAATAAATGGACATTCGACATCGAATTTAACGACATAATTTACTACATAACATCTGTGTGTTTCGAGCGAAGGAATTTGCTGACCTTGTTGTTTTTGAGTATCGTACTAGTTTTGAATCGATTCTACAATGAGCGAGGACGACACTACCAGCGACTGGCAGATAAAAGTCGAAGAATTAAAGCGAGAGAAAAGAAAGCGAAAAAGTGCAATTACTAAATTACTGAATAGTCTAGCGGAAAAGATTGCATCAAAACAAGATGGCGCCATCGAAGAAATCAAAGTCATTTTAGGACGTCTAGAAGAAATGAAAGATAACACCGTGGAACTTATCGACGAACTATGCGCTCTCTACAAAAAAAATAAGCAGGATGACCTTGCCTCTAAAGCAGACGAAGAAGCAGATGAAATCATTGAACGTATCGACCATGAAGCCGCCCTTGGCCGTCGCGCATTAACATCGTTAGTGACAAAATCACCAAACCCATCACCTATACCGCAAGTCAGCCCTAAGGAACCAAACGACAACAAAAACTCATCGAATGGTTTTACGAATTTAGAACGGATAAAGCTACCCACTTTCAACGGCAACAAAAGCCAGTTTCCACAGTGGAACGCTACTTTCACAAGCTGCGTTGACGAAACATCTATGACAGCTCAATACAAGATGCTACGACTCGAATCATGCCTAACTGGAGAAGCACTGGACACTATTAAAGGACTAGGATACTCAGAAGAGGCCTACAAAGTAGCGAAGGCAAGACTAGTCCGCAAGTATGGTGGAGATAGAAGAGATGTTCAAGGTCATCTAGATGAATTACTGAAACTAAAGCCTATCAAGGATGATAACCCTAAGGACCTGGAGAAATTTGCTGACATGCTAGAAAGAGCTGTTATAAAGCTTCAAGAAAACAATCGCAAAGCTGACTTAGAAGTTGGAACATTGTACACCATCATTCTTGAGAAGTTACCGGAAAAGACCATTAGCCAGTACTACAGATGGGTGAAAGAACAAGACAAACAAGAATCATTGATTACTTTAAAAGACTGGACAGCTGAGGAAGCAGAAATACAAATGCAGGCTGCTGAGTTGAAGCATGGACTAAAGGCTGACAACACTACTACTCATAAACCCTCAGAACGAAGAAACAATTCAAGATCCTATGGAACATTGACCTCAGAACCTAGACCACAAACAAGTGAGGGAAAGAGATGTAGATGCTGTGGCGGACAGCATGGACTCTGGTCCTGTGAATCCTTCAAAAGCAAAACCGTGAAAGATCGTTGGAGCACTGCAAAGAAACTCGGTGCATGTTACAGATGTTTATCTGATGGCCACCTTGGCAATAAGTGTCCCAGGAGTAGAGTCTGCAACAACAACGGATGCAAAGATAGTCACCACCGGATGTTACACATGGATAAAAGCAGTGAAACAACCCAGCCAGGCTCAACACCAACACATCCAGGACAATTTCAAACTCAGTCGTACAACCAACCACCTACACACTTCAATCAACATTCTTTCAACGGTAACACACCTTTGTTTACACCTCCAAGTAATAGCTCACTCAACGTAGGATCCAACTATCATTCATCAAGTGAAAGTCATTTTGGAGGAAGTAGGAACACGGAGGGGGATCCTAACACCCACACAACGACACGAGGCAACATTGCACTACGGACGATTCCCGTCGTTTTAAAACATGAAAACAAGAGACTGTCAGTGAATTGTTTCATCGATGAAGGAAGCGATACCACGTACATAAACGAAGATGTGATACATGAACTCGGCATATCAGGTGAAAAGGAATGGATCAAGGTCAACGTCGCTAATTCACAGCAAGTAAGTTTCCCGTCAATGACATTCAATATTGGTATAGCAAGTCTAGATAACCAGGTTGATACCATCATCAAAGCAAAGACATCCGTCAACATCTGTGGTGGAATGAAAGCCGTAAACTGGATCGATTTAAAGGACAATTACAAACATTTAAAGGACATACCGTTTCTTCCAGTCGCAAACCAAGGAAAGATTGATATTTTGTTAGGAACTGACAATTATCATCTCATATACCCAATTCAGGAGATAATCGGTCAAGATGTTGATGAACCCTACGCAAGGCGCTGCCCTCTAGGATGGACTGCAGTAGGCCAGCTAGGAAACAACCACACCAAGTCGATCTACCATGCCAAGATGTGCAACACCTATAACATTCAAAGTGTAACTAACAAGATGTCAACTGACTTGAACGCGACACTTAAACAGTTTTGGGACTTGGATACAATGGGAATCACACCGTCTGAACCAGCAATGAACCCAGAAGAACAACTAGCATTAAAGAAAGTATCACAGTCATTGACATATCAAGAGGGACATTATGCAGTGGCCATACCCTGGAAGGATGATCGACCAAACCTACCAAACAACAGACACCTAGCCGAACAGCGATTGAAAGCAACCGAACGAAAGCTGGCCACTAATCCAGAATTAGCAAGTGCCTATAAAGAAGTAATCGATGAATACTTGGACAAGGAATACATACGCAAAGTACCAGCAGAAGAACCTAAACCAGAAACCGAGTGGCTTTTACCACATTTTCCAGTAACCAGACCAGACAAGACAACCACCAAAACTCGAATCGTATTTGATGCTTCAGCAGAGTTTGACGGCATGAGTTTGAACAAAGCAGCACTTCCTGGACCAAAACTACAAACTGACATTCTTGACATACTTGTCAGATTCCGCAAGGAACTGATTGCTCTTGTTGGGGATATAAGTCAAATGTATCTTCAAGTAACTTTGTTGCCTGAGGATCGCCCTCTACACCGTTTTCTGTGGCGGGATCTTAATCCACACCAGGAGCCAGAAGTATATGAATTTTCAAGACTTATCTTTGGAGGATGTTATGGTCCATTTTGTGCCCAATATGTTTGGCAACGACATGCTGAAGTGCATGAACAAGAGTATCCACAAGCTAGTAAAGCAGTAAAGGACAATTGTTACATGGACGACGTTATGTGTTCAACAAAGTCGATCGAAGAAGCCAAAGAAGTTCGTCGCCAACTTACAGACCTCGGTGACAAAGCAGGATTTCACATTTGCAAGTGGATCTCACAGAAACCCGAAGTAATTGAAGATATACCAGCAGCTGATAGAGCTAAAGAAGTCAACTTAGAACGAGAAGAATTTCAATCGACCAAGACTCTTGGAGTCTTGTGGACAGTTCAAGATGATAAAATGACATTTCATTACACAGCACCATCTACAGATTTTGTTTTCACAAAGCGCAACGTCTTAAAGAAAGTTGCAACTATTTTCGACCCATTTGGATTTCTAGCACCTTATGTTGTACGTGCTAAACTATTGATACAAGAAGCATGGATGTTATCCCTCGATTGGGATGAAGAGCTACCAGATCATCAACAGAAAAAGTGGAGACAATGGTTTGACGAGCTAGAGATGCTAGACAAGATCGCAATACAACGATGTTTGAGACACAACAAAGAAGTAAAAGACATTACTATTCATACCTTTAGTGATGCATCTGACAAAGCCTATGCTGCAGCAACGTACACAAGACACGAGTATGATGATGGAACTATCAGTACCCAATTAGTAGCAGCAAAGAGCAGACTAGCACCAGTGAAAGCAGTAAGCATCCCACGCTTAGAGCTGATGGGTGCACTAGCAGGACAGCGACTAACCAAGAAAGTATGCTCAGCACTAGAACTATCTTCAGACAAAGTCACCTATTGGGTCGACAGTGACAACGTTGGATTCTGGATACAAGGACAAAGTCGTAACTACAAGCCATTTGTGGCCCACAGAGTAGGCGAAATTCATGAGGGGTCTAACCCGGATCAATGGAGATACGTTCCAACTAAAGTGAACCCAGCAGACAAAGCTACAAGAGGATTATCAGCAGATGAACTGTCTACTGATGACTGCTGGTGGCATGGTCCCACGTTTTTACGAAAAGACCAAAGTGAATGGCCAACCAGGAAATTTGGAAGTGCCCCTGATTCTCTAACAGAAGTGAAATCAGATAAACAAATACAGTTTGCAGTTAATTGTGATGACACAGAACCACAAGAACATGTTACTTATCTAGCAGCAGAACCTCAAGAATCAAGACCTGATGCAACCAAGTACTCAAAGTGGTACAAGACATACCCAAAGAAAAGGTTAGAGATCGGAATTTCCCTAGTAAGAGTTGTGGGATGGATGAACCGATTTGTCAACAATGCTCGAAAGAAAGCAGATGATAGAAACACAAGTAAAGAACTAACTGTAGAAGAGCTGAAAGTGGCAGAACTCCAACTCATAAAGTTGGCTCAAAGGGAATGCTTTTATGATGAGATAGAAGCATTAACCAATAACAAACTTCTACTCAAGAAGAGCAGTATTCTGACTCTAACACCAATTTTAATGGACGGTGTTCTTCGTGCTAACACAAGACTACGGTATTCAGAGGACTTACCAGATGATGTTAAGTATCCCATAATACTCCCCAAAGGACATGCGGTAACTAAATTAATCGTCAAGTATCACCACGAAACAGAAGGACACGTAATGGGAGTAAACTACACGTTAAACCACTTACGAGAGAAGTACTTTGTAATTCACAGCAGACAAGAAGTAAAGAAATGTATTAAAGATTGTGCTGAATGTTCTAGATGTCACAGAGGAAGTAAAGCTCAACAGCAGATGGCCCCTTTGCCTCGTATTCGTCTGGAAGTTACAGAGAGACCATTTACTAACTGTGCCACAGATTTCGCTGGACCATTCTACACCATGCAAGGACGTGGCAAAGCCCGATTGAAACGCTATCTTTGTTTATTTGTGTGTCTTCAGACACGCTGCTGTCATTTAGAGATGGCAACATCTCTAGAAACAGATGGATTTATGAAAGCCTTCACACGGTTTGTAGCTAGAAGAGGATGGCCCAAGCTAATGCTTAGTGACAACGGAACTAACTATGTCGGAGCACAAAGAGAAATCAAAGAGCTAGTAGACGAAATAGACAAAGAGAAAGTACAGCGAATGACAAGTAACCGAGGAGTCACATGGTTGTTCAATCCACCAGCTGGACCTCATTTCGGAGGGGTATTTGAAATCATGATTAAAGCTGCTAAGCGAGCTATCTATGCAGAACTGTCTGGAGCTGATGTGAATGATGAGGAGCTTGAGACAGTCATCATCGGCGCTGAAAGTTTGTTAAACTCAAGACCATTAACTACAGTCAGTGGAGATCAGAACGACGAGATGGTATTGACACCCAACCACTTCCTAATCGGTCAAATGGGTGGAGAATTAGCACCTGAAAGTGTTGACGACACAACTTGTAAGCTAAAACAACGATGGAGAAGAGTGCAAGAACTTATTCGTAAAGTGTGGTATCGATGGATGAAAGAGTATCTACCTTTAATAGGATCAAGACATAAGTGGTTTTTACCAGCAAAGAATCTGAGTGTTGGAGATGTTGTATTAGAAATTGATCCCAAGACACCCCGACGAACCTGGAAGATCGGTCGAGTAGTGCAAGTGTACCCAGGACAAGACGGTTTAGTCAGAGTAGTAGATGTACGACTTGGAGGACGGGTAATGCGGCGCCCGATCCACAAACTGTCTCCATTGGAATCAGACGTATAGATACTGTTTACATATTGAACACCATGAACAATGTATTGGAACACTAACATTTACTGCAACATTGTAAACAAAGATTTGTTGAAACATTTGATATGAACTATAATATGTATTTGTATGATTGAAATGTGATTTTGACTTGGCTTACAAATAAAACGTGTAAAAAACAACTATTTGACTATACCATGTTTGTATTTTGGGAGTAAAATTCGAAAGATCAAGAATGATTAATTACTGGTCGATAAATATTTCAAGACATACACAATTCTCTTGATTTTGTTATTTTCCGATAGACGTAAGTGGATATAAAAATCATGTGATTGATCAGAGAAACCTTTTTTCTAACCTTAAATGCTAAATTTCTAGCATAGAGTATAGTGTTTTGAGGGAAGTCGAAGTGCCTATTCAAGACACATTTCGTGAAATATCTCAAAATCTAGACAAGGAAGTTTATTGCCAATTAGATATGTGAGAGAAAACATAGTTCTTGAAAAAATAAGATAATAAAAAAAGATAGGTGCCCGAGTTCGTTTTCGTGCTATCTAAATACCTCAAATGTGTGAAAATGTATACATTACCGGGAGAGGACTGGGTCGAATTACAGAAATATCGCATTTTCTCCGTGAAAATGTCTGAATTATTCGGATTTTTTCTTTAAAGCACTTTTCAAACGTAATCTGACTACAATTCACGATACAGTTTATAACGAAACATGCGAAGAACTGCGCAGTGCAAAACTACGAAATTACATTACAAAATAGCATGAAAAGTTCCCCTGATGAATGTAAAGCCCAATAAGGGCGATGAGCTCTCTTATCTCATACTCCTGATTTAGATCATCAAAGTGATCATCATTATCGACTCTAATTTCATCTTTCATCATGCTTATTATCTACTTTGACGTGCCGGTCGTGCAGTCTCTGTTTGAGAATGACCCAGTTGGGATGGATACACTTTAGAAAGTGTAGCCGACACAGCTCTTCTTATTGCTTTCATCCTCCAGAACAATATTATGGGATTCACGAGAGAATTACTATAAATCACTACAGCAGTAATGCTCTCCGCTCCCCAAATTGCTGCCGATTCTCCAACAAAAATAGTCGCAACTGAATTACATATGAACGGCAAGTAACATATATTGAACGCCAGGAAAATGTACGCCATAGTATGCATTGACTTCTTGTAGCGATATGAATTGGTTGCTTCTTGTTTTGCAGCTCCTTCAGCTAGTTTATGCATCATCGTTTTCTGTTTGTTCAAAGTTATAAAACATTTTATGTAACAACACGAGGCGAAGATGACGCAAATGCCCATTACTGATGCTGCAAATTTGAAATACAACGATCTTGGAATATAGAAATGTGAACTGTACATCACAAACGTCAACGCCCATATTCCTGCTACTAGTCGTGTTACTCGTTTATTTGTAACCCATAGACGGTATTTAGTCCCCTTGTGGACCACAAGGTACCTATCAAGGGCTATCACAGTGAGGGTCAAGAATGAGATGCACCCAAGAGCCCCTCCGACAACGTAATTAAATACACCAGTGTAACAGTAATACCGGAATACGTGTTGAAGCTCAGCGATCTTCTTTACTAAGAGAGAAGGCTCGATAGCGATGCCGACCAGGAGGTCAGACAACGCTAAGCTAAACAGTAGTTTAGTTGAAGGCTTACGAATTTCGGATGAGCGATACAACGAGACGATTAACAAAATATTGATAACAATCGTTGGTATAATCATTGCAGCGTCTAGACCAGCAGCTACCGCGTATATGTTTCGAACTTGGTCGATTTTTGACGTGTCGAACGTTAAGAATAAACATCGTTGACTTTCGTTGCTAGGCATCGTGGGAAAGATCCGTTGTTAAGGCTTCTGTTGATGCAAAAAAAAAAAAAAAAAAAAAAAAAAAAAAATTAAATATGCTGTTGAGGACGTTGATATACATTTAAACAATTTAATCAATTTTATTAATTGGTAGACACACCCATCACTATGGGTGTTGCTAGGGGTGTGAATGAGGCCTTTGTTAGGTGTTTGTTCTGGATACAGCACTTACTGCGTTCGCATACTTTGCACGTGCACCCCCCTCAGAAAAGCAAAAGGTCCGCTCATCCATCTTTATTTTTTTTATTATAAGAATTTCTTTCTTAGATTTGAAATCAAGAGCACAAAACTAGAATAATCACCGAAAGTACAAGGAATAAAGTCATTCAAAAGAACTGTAAATCGCAATAAATTGTAATACAGGTTTTCACGGGTGTTTGAAAAGCACGCTGACATTGTGAAAAATATGACAGCTACTAACAAAAAATCAATGGTCCAAATTTTTTCATGTGCACCCCCCCCTCCCCCTGTAAAAGCTCTTGTTACGGCCCTGTAATATGCACGCGGGATGTTTGAGAGAACACGAAAAAAGGCCTAAGAAAATCACGAGCGCTAGCGAGAAGATCATCGAACAACAAAAATCGAAACTATGAGTATTTCAGCAAGAATATCATCAGCATTGCAGAGATTAATGTCGTTTTAAGATGGCGATATTTTTTATATAACATAATGACTGATGGTGTTCGCGGTGAGATAAACATCAAAGCTACCAATGAAAAACACTTATCAAAAACAGTTTTCCGTCTTTGAAAAACACTCTAGAAGCTAGAAACCCTTTCAAAATGGTTCTCTTATCATCACAAGTGTTTTGATCAGAGTATCAATCAAGGAAAACTGTTTCTGATTTGTTAAGCAATCCAGACTTCTCTGAATTAAAAATAAAATTTACATGGTTCTTCTGGCTTTCTAAATGCATGGATACCAAGTATAAATCTGGTGTGTCCGGACTATCACACTATTTTGTAGAATATTTGGAGTGATTGTACCTTTAAAAGACGTTATGGATACCTTTATATAGACTCTCTCTTTAACTCGATAACTATCCATATAAAGTCATAAAATATATTATTTTCCTATAATTCTATCCAAAATGAAGGCTAAGTGTAATCCGCTTAAGAGCGAAATAAACTTAAAGGCTTGAATTTGAATTTTATACTTACTTTGTAAAATGTGTTTAAGTCAGATGTTCGTTTGTAGGTATCTATACCACTGATTCTTGGAAACAGTAATTTGAAACCTTATCCGTTCGCATTTTAGTAAACCCTCTGTTTTAGTCCTTTCCATTATGATAAATTTAATTTATTCCATGTCAAGCAACTTATTTTGGTCTCAGCTGGAACATTGAAAACAAATTCGAGTTAAACCCGTTTAGGAGTCAAACAATAAAAGAGTGCAATTCAACTCTTTTTTGTTCGATTCTGAAAACCTTATATTCGTGATGGAGGCATGCTATAAAAGCAAATTGCCATGAAAACAGGACTATATTCAACAACCGATGATTAAAATCTGATTAACAAATCGAACATAGATTTTCATTGTATGTCTTGTTATTGATCATAGATGACCTCAAAAAATGTTCAAAACTCAAGTGGAACCGCGAATAAAAATCGCCTATAAGCCAGTCAGCAGCGTTGATTTCCGAGGAAGGAAATAACTATTAATTTGATTAGAAGGTTTTGAAATTGTCTACCATTATTCAATTGCTGACTGGGAAACATTTCGGATTGATACTACATCATGAACTCAATGATAAATATGAGAATACCATGCATAAGAGTAAAAGCACCAATGAAACTAAGCATTTCAAATATACGAAAGTATTTCGTATACTTCGTATATTTTAAATGTTTAAATCTGAGAATGTCCTCACTATATGGACGTTTCTTTGAAGACTAATTTGGAAGACACTGAACAACATTAAAGCTATACAGGCACTGTCAAACTACTTATTTTGATCGATCAATTAGATTAATTCAATATTCGTTGTCATTTCAAGCCATGAATATAGGATACAAATATAAACAGATCTATTCTATTCACAAAATGAAATCCTGGTTGTTTTAAGTGTTTTTCAACTGAACAGACAGCTAATGTTAACCACCGCTTAAAAATTCGTGGGAAGTGAGGTTGCAAGGTCCGCAAAATATGTACCACTTAGATTTTATAACCCACACTATAAAATGGCAATTTCAATAGTTTTTTTTTAAACAATTAAAAGCGAACAAAAACTAACGATATTCCACACAGAATATCAAAATGTGACAACTAATGAAATAAAAGTCGTTCCCCTTTTAAAAAAAAAATAAATCCGATCGTAAACGCGCAAATTTTAAAAAAAAACCCTGAAGGCTGGCACACAGCACAGCAAATATGGAAAAACTTCTTAAATTGCGTTCAAATATAACTTGTCGTTATGCAGTCCCCTTTTCAGCACAGTCGATAAATTAGACTCATGACAAGTAGTATGTGTTTTTTTGTGATGCGGTAGACAGAGAGCTGTTTGAATTTAAGAGAAACTACGATATTTGACTCTTCTTCTAGATACTAAATACAGCTGATCTTTTGAGACTATCGTTGTTGCTGTTTTAAAGTGTAAAATGTTAAGGCAATAAATAATCCATGTGGCTTCGTCTCATGAGAGCATGTAGATTGACAATGTGTAAGCCGTGAAATAGTCGTTACTGATAGTGGTCTGACATTTTTTTCCACAAATGTCCTTGTTGCTCGTTCTGGCTCTACATCTTTTGAATCGTTTAATAATTTTGGTTGGTTTTGGGTCCTTTTGACTTTCCATGATTATAATTAAAAATAAGTTTTTATACGAAGTTCACCACGACCGACTTGCGATTTTTTACTCGTTGCATATTGCGCCGACCGACTTTCAAACTTTATAGGGAAGTTAGAATGATAGTCAAGATAAAGTGAATTTCGGTCAAAAAGTGTTGAAATTACAATATGTTTTTTATTTTTGTATTTTCAATTTTCAAAATTTAGCATTGTATGGGAATACATTGCAAGGGATTTGTTGTCGCGGAATAGATCATTGATGAGCAAACGAACTGGTCCTTACCTTAAAAACCATTTCGATAAGCAGGGACTCGTTGAAAACTGTAAGTTTTTATATGTAATAACGTGGTATGTATTGAATGTCATTTAAATTGTCACTGGCTAAGCCGATCTAATCATGATAAATAAATAAAAACTGAAAGAGAGTCAATTTGGTTTTAATTTGGTGGTATTGTATATGGAGTACACAGGGTTCAATACATTGGACAATTGCAGTCGAAGCTATACATAATTCTAGTATCAGATCTCAGCACGGGACTTCAGTGTTCGTATTCTCGCTGGAAGATGGTAACATTCTAATTTTTGTATATCTCAGAATTATAAATATTAAATATCAAATAATTAAATATATACCTTGAAGGTTATAACAGATTACTGAATTGGATTGATTTGAAATGAGTGCTAAATTAAAAATAAAAATAAAAAATAAAATGAACACGCTGAAATCTTTGACTGTAGTCAATGAAATTTATATTCAATTTGCTGCCGCAAAACTTGATTAGCTAAATAGTTAAATGCAATCTTTATTTCAAATTATATTTTGGTATCAGCTCATTGATTCTATGACACTGTACATAATCGCCCAACTCGTTTGTAAAGCATAGCTGTCTTGTTTTATCAGTTATATAAAACTGTCCACCGCGATAACAAATTTACTTTGTATACTGGTTTACATAATAAAGTAAACTTAAACCTAACGTTCGCATGAAATTTCAAAATCGTTATCTTTTAAAACAAACACCTGGTGGACTCAACAGCTGATCGAGACGAACTTGTGGTAATCAAGGAAAGCAACGTCCTTTAAAGACGGCTACAATTCATCATACCAGTTGACGCACCTCATCAATGTCAGGACTCGAAACTAGATAGAAATAAATAGATCGATAACCTTCATTTAAACACGGTAAATTCATCAGGATTTAACAAAATATAAATATTTACAATATCTTACTGATAGAAGTATTTAAAAAAATTATAATAATTTTATACTGAGACTTTAATGTATTACAACCTGCTTTCCATGATGCCGTGTATGACTCCGAGGGATCAACACTGCAAAAACCTTTTTCAAGAGAATTATTATAAAGGAATCAGACAAGATTAAGCTTTATAAACTATTGCCAACACTAATTTTACCAAATTACAAAAACAGATGATTTTTTTTCCTTAACAAATTGTAAAATCAACAGACAAAAAATAGTCTATTTTATAACGGTACCAACAGCATCAAATTTTGATTAGCATAATTTTATAGGTATGTATATATCTAAAATTATTAAACTTTATTAAAAATATTATTATCATTGAATTTAAATCGTTATTGTAATCATTTATTATTTCTACTCATGTATATGTACGCAATTGATGAGCCTAGAGCTGCAATGTGATTATTTTAATAAACAACTGTCTATCGATCCAACAGATATTTAATTTGATTAATTTGCGCATGCGTAAAATTGTGTTTTTCAAACACTTGCAAATCTCATACTCAGAGCCCGCGTTTTTCCTCGCCAGCAGCGGATAACAAGGGCTCTGACATAATCCGATTTTTGTTAAAATTTGATTGGTCATTCAATTTTGACAATCACGCAAGCGCAAACAACCGTAAACACAAATAAACTCAAGCTAGATGTTTGTGACTGTTTTTAGCAGTAGAAAATATATAAAATATGATAAAAAATTAAGTCTGTACTTGTGAATCGCTATTTTCTTTACCTTCCTAGAGAATTTCAGCCAATTTGAAGCAATAGTTAGGAAATTATTTAATGTTTCGCCCTACGTCACACACAGCTGCCAACGGCCGACAGAATTTCTCTTCTAGCTCGTCCAAAATCACAAATTAACCTAAAATCCCTTCGGATTATGTTTACTCAATAAATAATCATTACAATCTATGAATTTTGTTCCAAAACTTCCACAATATCACTAGGAAAAATCCATTTTCATTGACGATATCGCCGTATGTTGATCTATGCGCCGATCGATGCTGGATATCGATTCCATCAGAATTACAACGGATTTTACTTTTAAATATCAGCTCTGACATAATCTCGATTCCCCATTGGTCGGTTTGTACATTGGCCGTAAAGGCGCATGCGCAGCCGGAAGTCCAAGAAACCTTGGACTTTTCAGTGGATTATGCCAGAGTCCTTGTTTCGAGCCGCTGGCCGAAGTAACGAGGACTCGGGGTACGAGATTGAACACTTGCATACCTTTGTAGGCCGGCTTGTTCAAAACTACCCCATCACCCCTCCCAAGATGATAGGGGATAAAACATTAACATTATTTAACAGCGAAGAATATATCCATTATAAGTCAACGTCCTCTCTGATATTGGTTGAGAACCGTGTTCAATAAACATACGCGCGCGGTGAGCGCACACCCGAGTACATTTCTCGCCACGAATAATCCAGAAAATCTGCCTAAAACGGGAATTGTATTTCATAAAAGGAATAGAAAACTCGGCAGCAGTGCTGTATGGAGTTTGTGCTTCTTGTAACAACGGTACTCTCGTCCCGGTTTAATTAAAATACCCGCGTGCGGAACTCCATAGAACACGCTGTCTCTGTTCCTTCAGAAGAGGTAGTTGACAAAAGTCATTTCATATAAGTCATGGCAAAAAAAAAAAAAAAAAAAAAAAAAAAAAAAAAAAAAAAAAAGCAAAAATAAAACACCAAAATAGTCCATTCATTTCTTTAAGTTAGTGCGAAGCATTGATCTTGTGTAAGCGTTCAGTTCAGGTTTTTAACTATACCGCTTAATGAATCAGTTTCAATTTCACATTTCCTGTTGATACTAAACATGCATTCTTGTCCTACGATATTCTCGTGTCATGAACACCTCAAGCATTTTCATGCAGACAGTAGATCAAAAGAGTTTTTGCACCCATTATTTCGAAATCTTATATTTACTTTGTCTTGTGTTTTAGATAGATGAAAAAAAAGCTACAAAATTTAAATAACCTTAAAGTTAAAAAATATTAAACAGGATAAATGAATTGACAAATTAAAACGTAACGTTGTTAAGATTCCCAACTGGCTAGGAAACAAACCAGTTGGCTAAAAAAACAATAATAATAATGAACTTTTTTATAGTCTCTCGGATATAGCATTTCTGCTAATTGGGAAGAATGTCTCTCACACTCACGACCACCTACATTGACTATTTTACACACAAGAAGGAAAACCAGAGAACCTGGAGAAAATATCTCGTGCCAAAAGAGAGGGAAAAAAAACGAAAATGAAAGTTCGGCAATAATATATTTTGACCCTAAATCAGAGCGCCGGACTGCGAACAAACAACTGTTGCAAATATTTTTTTTTACCAAAAAGCTATTAGTCTTCATATTCTATTAGTGTAGATCCTATTTGTTTATTTAGTACTACTTCATTTGTTTAACTTCCCAAACGGACTCACGCGTGAGCGACCCATCAAATGCTTCCACCACATTAAGTAGTTTATATCTTATATGTATTTATAAAACTGCTATGAGAAAAAGTTTGATTAAAATCAAGATTGCATGTCATACTTGTCAGTAAATTTCGCCCAACTTTTACCATATAGTTTTGATTTATTAGTCCTCATCAAATGCTGTCATAAAGTAAAGCATTATGTTTTCATTCGGATCTATTTGATTACCGAATTTGGTAGCTTAAATCGCTGTAATTATCAAGCTATTAATTTGTAGTTTATCAATGATGGCTGATTCGTGACAATCTGATCAGTTTATCTATATATAGATGTGGTAATTGTTTTATCTATTAAATTGTTTATTTGCTTCTTTTTTTACATTCACTCATTTGTAGATCCTTTTTTATTTCCACATTAAATCGTCCATTCATTTATTTGATTCATTTTCAGTTTATTTATTTACGCCACTTTTTCAATTCGATTGGGTTTGTATCAGTTATCTCTAAATAACTCTAATAACCATTCAATTTATCCTTCATTTTTTATTCATTTCCATCGTTTGTTTATCTAGTTTATTATTTACCTTTTCTAACATAGAATTTTAATGAATAATAATGATGAAATACGGTTATACATCAACTTGCCTTATTTCAAATGTTCCTTTTTAACGTTTTCTTGCGTTTCGGATTTCTAACTGATCTTGCTTCACAATAAGTTCTTGGTGCAGTTTGAATGAGTACTATTTAAAGAGTGAATATATGTTTCAGTTTTGCTCTCCTTTTATTCGTTCCAAGAAGTTAAGATAGTGTCAAAGTGTTTCTAAGTCATAAACACGATACGCCGTCCGTCCCAACTGACACTGAGCGCTGTTTGATGATGACGCTAAACCTTTTCTGCTCGGTTTTATTATTTTTTCTTTCAGTTTCTTTGAGCTCTCCCGCAATGCTGTGTTGAACTGAAGGGCAGTCAGATGTAACTAAATTGATATCTTAATATATTTTTGCAATTTATGACAAGAAAATTCGTGTCAGTTCTGCTTTCTGAACTGCTGAGGTACTATCAACTTCCTCTATCCAAAATTTATGTACGTTTAAAGTATATTATTTGCTTTTTACAGCCACTCTCATGCTAATGTCAACAATTGCAAGTATTGACGTCGTTATATGCTGATCATGTGAGATGACTTTCTATTTCAATATTAAAATAGAACAGGGTGGTGGAAGTGGTCAATCTGAGGTTGTGATATCGTAAGATCATCTTCTGTTGACAATGATGTCAAACAGCGTCAAACTTACCGAGAACCGATGTGAGTATCTTAGTGATTATCTGAACGTTTATAAGTAATACCATTGATAAGAGATCGTGAAACATAAAATTTAAACTGGCATGACTATATAATTCAGTATCAGCAAAAACTAACACGCGCCAACAAATGAATATTTGTTGCATTCTTGGGGTTCGCACTCCTGAAAGGAGTTCAAGGGCTTGTCGGCTCAAAATATACTCAGTGATTCAGTCTTTTTCTTTCGTTCGTTGGGGTTCCTGTGTAGTTTTTTTTTTTACTTTTTTGGAGTTTCATGTCCTTCTTAACGAAATTCAAATTGCATTGGCTGCTAGTTTGCAAAAGTATTATTCATTACAATGCAATCTCAGGAAGTTTGCAATACCAATTATTGTTATATAGTATTCTGCGAGCAATCTTTCTTTGTCCGCACTGTTGGGAGAGATTTAAAAATAATCGGTCTCTGTTCGCTGGGAATTGTTATGAATGCGAACGACAATTTTTTTAAGACTAGAGAGCTTGATAATAAGTGCATTGGTTGTTTTGCCTGATATCTGGCTACATATCCGACGGCCTGCTTTGTAAATTTAATTTACGTTATCTTACTAATCTATTATTTCCTTTCTGCTTTAGTTAATCTCGTTATTTATTAGTTGGTCTAAATTGCCGTAATTCATTTTGACGTCACCATCAAAACATTCATTTAAATTCTATTGTTTAACGCAAGGGATCATGGTCGTTTGGCGAGGACAAAACAATTAACGCAATTTCACTGAAAATCGTTCTAAAGAACCTATAAATTGAAGAGGAGAGGTAGAATATTCTGATTTAGTACATATGAACACACATTATATCCAAAAACCAGATCATTTTAGTTTAACTTGTTTCGCTAGGAGCAATTTTGGTCAAATTTTCTATCGGATTTGGTGATTCTATCCCCTACATAAACAATCCGGGATGTCATAATGAAATAGGGCAATTTATTGACAACAACTTAATGTATATATAATTAAATGATATACTGTCTTCAAATAGGAAATCACACAGACAATATATATTGTCTGTGAACTAGTAAGCGGATGGTCTTGATTGTTTTGTAAATGTGCCTGCAATTGCTCCCTTCTGTACTGGAAATCCTCTTTAGCGGAGCCTTTTCTACCATGATGCTTTTCTCCCCTCTGTTATTGTTGTCAAAGGATTTCTTTGAAAACTTAAAAAAAAAAATACAACTGACTATATTCCAAAGCAGCCAATAGCCAATAACGCACCTTTAAGAATTGAATATTTTGTCATGAGTAATTGAAATGTGCTAAAACGTCATAGAGTATTTCTCTATAATCATTTTCGGTGACCTCGGACATGGCCACTCTCATTTCATGTCATTCTATGAGAGACTTCTGTAGGCGTGCAAAGCATCGTGGTTAGATCGGGTAGTACCATAATGGTAAGTGTCGTCGATCGTAACTTGTTATCACTTGCCTTGACTTTCTCGAAATGTGGGTAGTGGACTCGACGGTAGGTTTCAAAAATAAACCCTAAAATGTATGTACGCAAAAATCAAATAAAGTCTAAGTTGGTAAAAAAAACGTCTTGGCTTTATCATGTATTTTTTACGGATCGACGATTTTCAAACTCTTGCAACGTTATGTACGGCCTTTTACGATAAATTTGACTCTAATATGATACATCAACCGAAGACTTACACTGCGAGCAGAGTCTGCTTTTTCCATTCTCTCTCTCGGGGGGAAGGTAGTGAAAGAAGACTTTGCTCGCAGGGTACCGAAGACTGGGATAGATATAAAGAAAGGTCTATGAAAGACACCACTTCTGTTTGCTAGAAGAAAACATATGCAGAAAAAGAAATTAGATCCCACTTTATCAAAAATGAGAATAACATGGGAAATGTTCCAATTTAATGGGGGTAAATATGGATAAATTTGCTGACTAAATGCTGGTCCAGCAATATTGGTTTGGTATCCCTTTCCCAAAGATAATCCAAAATAAACCCATTGTGGGAATCACAAAATGTTTCATGTGAATCAAGAGATTATGATATAAGATAGCTTCACCCCCCGTATTGGGCGTTACACTCATCAGGGGATCTTTTCATTCTATTTTTAAACCGAAGTTATTTCGGGAACGGAACGTTATTGGCCAGATAGCAGAAGGCGCGGTGGCATCGTCAAAACGTCTCAAGACAAGTTTTTAAAAATAGCACGTCGACGAGTAGAGCTCCTGATGGGTTCCGGGATAAGCTCTCTTATCTCATACTCTCTTGATGTGAATAGAATGAAAAACACGAAGTGAAAAAGGTATCGCTACGGCGTAAGATACGTTCAAAAGGAAAAATAAAAACATATGTATGTCGGTGCAGAAAGAAGCAGTAAACTGACATGGGCATATGGCTATAGCTAGAAAAAAAAAAAGAAAAAACAAATGGAGGGATGAAACCGAGGGAGATCACGCTGTTGTCTGTTTACTAGTTCAATGAACCGTATCTTGATAGAAAGAGATAAAATACAAATATACAGGACAACGCCTACACAAGAACAAAAAGATGATTTCGACATCATTCCGAAAAACGCTAAAAAAAAAAAAACACTGGGAGCCTTTAAAATTTCTTTTCGAAATAGAAAATTCAAAGGTTAGCTTTCATTCTACGAGCAAAAAATAAGCAATCGGTATAGAGTCACGCTAAAACTTGTCACAGAATGACCTGTTTGGACCAGACAACAATAGATGTCTAGCTAATTGTTATGCATCACGCAAGCATGCACTGGCTCGTGGATGAAACATCACGTGTTACTGCTAGTTACTTCAAAAATTCCAACAAAATCTAATTTCACGAGGAGAATATCAAGCCCAAAGCAAGTTTGCTAAATTGGAACAATGGATGATTACCTGGCATGGCCATGGATGAAATGAGGTTACATTATATTCTTTTCACAATCGACGAAATTCGATGTTGACAATGGACTTGACAGTTTGTATGCTGTTTGGATTTTTTCCTCTGGTTGTTCTTCTATATATTCTGCTGCGGAGCAAGCAACGTAATCATGGAATACCTGGACCCGTAGCTTTACCATTTATTGGAAACTTACTGCAGTTACACGGTCAAGTTCTTCACGAACGTTTCCACCATTACTCGCTCAAATATGGCAACATTTTTCGCGTTTACATCGGAAATCAACTTGTGGTTGTTCTGAGTGGTAATGCCATTAAAAGTGCTCTTGTGCGCAAACCAACTCTTTTCGCCGGTCGGCCACTTTATCATCAAATGGGTATCAAATTCAACTTCGAGCCTTCGTTGGTGATGGCGGATTATGGAGCGAAATGGAGGCTATATAGAAGAATGGGTCACGCTGCTTTAAAAGTCTATGGAACAAACCAGCTTCAAGAAATTATTTGCACGGAAGTTGATGACCTCTGTAAAAGACTGGAAAATTTTGACGCCAAACTTTTGGTCATCAATAAGCAGATAGGAATGTCGTTAACTAACGTGATATGCACCCAGTTATTTGGCTCAAAGTACGACATTAACGATCCTGAGTTTAAGAAAGTGTATGAACTCAATGAAATGATCACCAATACTAACGTTATTCGTTCTATTGTAGACGTGCTGCCATTGTTTAGATATTTTATTAATAATGACATTGATGAAAGTATCAGAACGTCTGACAGGGCAAGGTTTAAGCTGTTGAAGGAAAAATACGAGCAGCACAAAAGGACGTTTGATATAACAAATATTCGAGATTATACAGATGCATTAATTAAAGCTAAGTATGAAGCTGAAACAGAGGACGCAAAGAACAAGGTTTATTTAACAGACGACTGTATTACCAGTAGTTTATCGTCCATGTTTACTGCTGGCTCAGAAACAACAGCAACGACACTATGCTGGGCTATCGTATTACTTCTACACTATCCTAAAATACAGCAAAAACTGCACGAAGAAATTGATGCAGTCATTGACATAAATGACACTCCTGTTTTATCCCATAAGAAAAGACTACCTTATTTGGAAGCGTTCACTTCAGAGGTTCTCAGAATGAACTATGTAACACCGCTGTCCATTCCTCATAAAACAACCGCTGACGTATGGCTAGAGGGGTACCGCGTTGCTAAGGATACCATGGTGATTGTCAATTTATGGTCTCTACATCACGATAAGTCGCTATGGAAACATCCTCACCAGTTCGACCCAAGTCGATTCCTAGATGACCAAGAAATGTACGTACTACCACCCGGTGGGGATTTTTTGCCATTCAGTGCAGGGCCGCGAGGATGCATGGGAGAAGTGCTGGCCCGTTCAGAGCTGTTTTTGTTTCTCTCTCGATTGCTGCATCGATTTGAGTTTAAACTACCTCCAGGGAGAGACCTCCCTTCTCTGAAAGGACTTGGTTGTGGCACCATTGTACACGCTCCTTCTTATGAAATTATTGTCAAAAAAAGAAAACATTGAGTTAGCCTCTCTGTCGCTGTAAGACCCTTGCAGTCTAGATTCATTTCAAATGGCTCAATTATAAATCTAAATACTGGCAAAGATTTCGCATGCTAAAGAGCACTTGAAACGTAGATTCTGTAACCCGCAGTTTCACGTTTGAACTGATGTAGTTTAGGGACGGACCATTAGATATTTGAAGGGGGGAAGGGGGTGTTGTTCAATTTTTTTTTTTTTTTTTTGCAGGATATTTTTTTCTCATGTAATGGTTGTGCAGGATATTTTCTTTTTCTCTGTACGATATCTTTTTTATTGGCACATTTTTTTTTGGTATTTGCCCAACATCCCCTCCCCCCCCCTCCCCCCTCATATATCTAATGGTCCGTCACTTAGCTACGACTTTATTCCAGGGTGCGGTTGTACGAGTCTGGATAACGCTATTAAGTTAAATCTCTATCGAGCTGATTAAATTGTACAAAAATTCTATGCATCGGATCCGAATTGATCCTGTGGATTCAAACTTCGTGCAATGTGCCCAAGCTTAAGTTACACATGCAGTCTTATATTTTCTACTTTCACATTCCCATAATATTTTTTTTTTAATTTTTATTTCGGGGGGTAATTATTGTCATTGAAATCATTTTTAATATAACGGCTTAGGCCGTTTACAGGACCTTATGTGCGTCACGACAAATCGCACATTAATTAGGATTAAAACTATAAAACAAGACGTAGTTTTAAAAGAAGAGCTTATTTCAAATCAATCAATGTCAAAACAAGTTGTAAGAAGTAACGCTGTACATTGCAGCTGAAAAGGCCTTTCTTAAAGAGCACAATAAATAGTCTGTAGTGTAGTTCGGCAGATACCTAAAAGTATGCGTCCGAGAAAAGGCAAAACGTTTTTTTTAATGGCCAGTGGCGGCCGCACAACAAACTTGGACGAGTATGGGACTTGGATGGGGAGGGATGGAAGATAACATGAAATAATAAGTATTTAGATGGTAGCCAGATGTGAAAACTGAAGATGATACATTTCGACATAAATGAGCAAAGTTCTACATACAAACACTGAATGAAAAGAATAAGTGAACAATAATAACTAGAAAATAAGCCATTGATAATGGATGAATTATTAAAAGAACAGATTTATGGACAGAAGAAATGAATGGTTGATTTAACATATATATACATATTAGAGCTAGAATCCGTTTTCTTCCGTGTTGCACTGGTGGGACGGGCTGCCTGTGTCAAAGAAGTGAGAGGGAGTAGGACTGAGTTTTAGTAACTCGGTGAATTTTTCGAGAGTGAAGTTTGGAAGTAAACAAGTCGAAAAACGTCTAAATATCAGGTAGAAATAATCGAATTTTCTATGTTATTTAGTTCTAAATGAACAAAAGCAAATCAAGTGATATAAAATGCAATATTTGAAATGTTTTGTTGCTAATTTACTTATCTAAGATGCTAATTATGACTTATTGAAGTTTGTTAAAGTTGTAAAGCCTTGTTGAGGGCTCAAATGTAATAATTGGCCACAAATGTAATAAAGGTCACAAATGTAATAAATTTTGGCCACAAATGTAATAAAGGTCACAAATGTAATACATTTTGGGCACAAATGTAATAAAAGTCACAAAGGAAATAAATTTTGGACACAAATGTAATAAATTTTGGGCACAAATGTAATAAAGGTCACAAATGTAATAAATTTTGGCCACAAATGTAATACATTTTGGGCACAAATGTAATAAAAGTCACAAAGGAAATAAATTTTGGACACAAATGTAATAAATTTTGGGCACAAATGTAATAAAAGTCACAAAGGAAATAAAATTTGCAATTGAAAACAAAATGTAATAAAGGTCATAAATAATACAAAATTTTGATCATAATAACAACAACAATCACATTCATTGATATGGCACATATATCAGCAATAAATTAAAGCTTTCAAATGCGCTTGATCACAAGTTTAATAAAGGTCACAACACTAGCAAACCTGCTATTAAGTAGTTGTAGTCATGCAATTGAAGTCACCGACAACACTTAAACTGGATAGCACTCTTGGGTTTGTTTGTTAAGTAAAATGTGCACTGGTTTTAATGATCACTGCTCTATGATGGATTCTAACTAAATGAAAACTCTATATTAAATCTTATGTCACCTTCTTACCATTTTATTTGTTTTATAATTACTAGAGTCCCATGTACACGATACTAATGACACTCTTAAACATTTTTTTTATGCGTGCTGAAAGTTTTAGGCACAACAAACTGTCGTCAGTGAGCAAATTTCTCACCTCAAAATGACGCTATTTCACAATGCCTTGTCTGAAAGATCAACACATTTTTTGATGTATACATTTTTCCATTTCCCTGTTGCATTATCACACCACTCTGTTTCTGTGGGAATAAAATCGCCACAAAAAATTGTGTTCTAGAAAAACAGTTCATTCAAAAATTATGACTGATTTTAAAGATTTTTTTGTGCGAATCTGCACTTGTTCAGTCCCCCCTAAGACGACCTTTGCAACTAAACAATTGATTAATTATTACTAATATCATGTTAAATGTAGTATTTATAAAATGAGAATGAGTGTTTTATTTGCAGATATAGATACAACTGGAAACCGCGTATCTACAGCGCCAATAAAACACGAGTTCAAATTTTATAAATTGCTTGTAAAACTCCAAACATAAGTATATATTTTGCCATCAAAAAGTCGAGAATCTGTGCCATACAAATGAATGTTATTATTGCTATTATTACGATCAAAATTTTATATTATTTATGACCTATTATATTTGTGGCCAAAATTAATTACATTTGTGACCTTTATTACATTTGTGGCCACAGTTTATTACATTTGTGACCTTTATTACATTTGTGGCCAAAATTTATTACGTTTGTGACCTTTATTACATTTGTGGCCAATTATTACATTTGAGCCCTCAACAAGCCTTTTCATGCAGTTTTGTTTGGAATTCTATACCTACTGGTAATTAAAACCTCAAATAGTAGTGGTGGTGTTAATAACATGAATACACAAAATGAAATTCATCTTCGCATCAAACTCATTATCTTATTTCATTGAGTGATTTTGCATCGATTTTGCATTGTCAAAATGTTTTTTTTTTTACGAAAATATTTTTACCAAAGCTAAAAAAGTAACATTTTCTTCTGATAAAACACACTCTAATATGACACTGTCTGATGTTTACCAAACAATTGTGTTTTTCTTCTGGATAGGTTACAATGGAAACTACTATCCCTAAGTTGTATAATGCATGGTTTTGTCCTTTTGCACAACGAGCATGGATTGCACTCCTTGCAAAGAAAGTCAAATTTGAATACATAGAACAAAATCCTTACAACAAGACACCAGAGTGGATGTCAATCAGCCCAACTGGCCTCGTTCCAGTCATAATTCATGAAGGAAACACAGTCTACGAAAGCAGTGTTTGTATAGAGTATGTCGACGAGGCATTCAATACTGATGTTTATATAATGCCCAAAGATCCTTACAAAAGAGCTTATGCACGTATTTGGGGCGACTTTCTCTCCAAGAAAGTTGTCCCACAGTTTTATGCCATGCTGTTGAAACAGACTGAAGAAGAACAGGAGGAAGCAAAACAAAAATACCTTGAAGGTCTGCAGAAGTTCACTAATGCAATGTCAAAGAACCACTCCTTCTTTCAGCAGGGAAGTCTTAGCTATGTTGACATCATGTTTGCTCCGTTTGCTCAACGTACTTGTGTTCTCAAGCACTTCAGAGGATTTGAGATTCCTAAGACGCCAGAGTTTGAACAATATCATAAATGGTGGAATACTGTCAAGAGACATCCAGCATTTATTGATACACTGTGTGATGAAGATAAACTGATAGAGTCGTATCAGCGTTATGCGCATAATACTACAAGATCATTGGTTAGTGAAGCTGTGCGTAAAGGTGAAGCTCTTCCATAATGTAATTATGTATTATGTATTTCTAACCCATTCCAACATTTAGTAAATTGCACTCTTTGAACTGGTTTTTGTGGAATCAGTTAAGGAGTAGCACAGGTACCAACACTTATATATTAATAATGTATTATTATTTTATATTTTTGATATTCCCGGCCCGTAAGCTTACAGGATGAGAAAGAGTGCTGGTTATTTGCTGGGGTGCATCCAGAAATTTTAAAAGGGGGGACACTTATCAAAAAATGATGTGGAAATTTTGAAAGGAGGGCCTGATAAAAAATTACTGATAATCAATCAAAAAGTAAAAGCTGCATTATCTATAAAAATAGATGAAAAGGGAGGGACACCAACCCCTCATGCTCACCCCCGGTGGATCCTCTTCTGAGCTGTAGGTCTGATGTACTTATTTACAATTCTGTAAAGGGCTTTTGAAATTCAATTTAAGGTAGTTGCACCGGCTGAAAATGACCATTTTAGAAACATCTCAAATTAAGTTTGAAGGTTGATTTTCATGTCTATTTTATGTTTTTTTTCTGGAGAAGATTGAGTTTTAAGTTTAGTACTGTAGATTAGAATAGATTTGTATCAGTTGCTACTGAACCCATCGTGTGTGTGGGTGTTGATTTGCTTTGAAAGTCTCATTAATTATTCATCATTTGAGAATGGACTATACAGTCAACTCTCGCCTTACTGACACCCTGGTATTATGGACACCTCGCTATTGTGGACAGCAGATCAATCGCTGTCTCAAAGAAATCTATGGAACCAGCTCTTCTTATTGCAGACTCTCTCTATTATGGACACCAAGTTAGGGTCCCTAGGGTGTGCGCTATAACGAGAGTTGACTGTATTATGGACACCAAGTTAGGGTCCCTAGGGTGTCTGTTATAACAAGTGTTGACTGTATTATGGACACCAAGTGAGGGTCCCTAGGGTGTCCGCTATAACAAGTGTTGACAGTATTATGGACACCAAGTTAGGGTACCTAGGGTGTCTGCTACAGCAAGAGTTGACTGCATTATGGACACCAAGTGAAGGTCCCTAGGGCGTCCGCTATAACGAGAGTTGACTGTACTGGGATGTTTTGCCCAACATGGGCCCTTTTTCATTCCCAAGGGAAAAGAGACCACTTGCTCTTGCAAGAGGCATGTAAAAGGTGTTACTTTTTCTGGCTGCATGTATGGAAAAGGCTTTCACAGATGTGAATGTTGTCAGGGTTGGTGTGAGGCAACACAAAATAAGCCTTTGAGGCAACAAATAATAATTCTCTTATTCTCAACTTTCATGCTAATATTTTCTGATTTTTCATTTTTTTTTTTTTTTGCTGGGGGGGGGGGGGGAGTGGGGTAATCCTTGTAATTGAAATGATTTGTATTTGAATTACAATTGATTTATATTTGCATCACAAAACCAACTCCTCCAAAAACCGACAGTGATGAATGCCTTTTTGGTGTTTTTTTTTTAATGAACAACCCAAATGGATGTAATTTATCAATGTGTATTCACAGTAAATATCCAAACCCCTTACCCAGAAGAGCTTTGGAAATCCTTGAGAGATCGGAGTACATGAACATGCCAACAATTGAAATTTCTTCAGAAACTGAAGGGGGAAGGAGGAAGGGGGGAGTCAGTGGTTTATGCAGGATAACCATATCTTTTGTGGTGGTGTATGGTCTGGATATTTTCTGCAACTACACAAATGAATGTTTAAAACATTGAAATTCATCCTATATTGCTCAAGTGAGTTTTGGTCTGAAAATTCACTGACTTCATAATTTATTTATTTTATTTATTGATACAATAGACAGCATGTTTAGCTAATTGCACAATGTTAAATTATTTTTTGAGTTCACTCAGTGTAACAAATATTTGTTAGAGTTTTTAGCAGTAAAAAGCACCAATCACTGAATTCCATTTTTCATTGGTCAGCAGGATAAAAATTGTGGGAGAGAAAACAAATGAAGAGACAAGATCCTATTCAGGGACTGCGGAGAGGGAGGGCCTGTAGACTCCCCGCTTTCTAGCACTAAAGAATACAAATACAAATAATCCAAATAATAATAATCAAAAGTTTTTTTCTTCTTTTGAATATTATCATTGTTTTTAAATATGGATGCATGCTGTGGATGTCTTGTTCTTTGTGACTCAAGAAAAAAAGTGATTATCATTTGGCTGTCAGTCCCCCCCCCCCCCCCCCCCCACACACACACACACACACACACACACACACTTTTCAATATACTCGGTGGTCCCTGCTATTGGGTAGATAGGAGAGATAGCTAGTTTGTGTGTGTGTCTGTGTTTTTAGGGATGGGGGAAGGGGAGCAGGGAAGGGTTTTTTTTAACAATTTCTACACCAGCACAAATTTCCATCCATGTCTAATATGATATTTATACATAACCCAAATTGAAATAGTTTGCAATTTAGAGAAGGGAAAATCACTAAAAAACTTTAACAATAGAAAATTGATAAAACTTTGTCAGCTTGCAATTTGGGATCCCTGTGTAATTTTGTTATGCTTAAATATTCGGAGTTTGTTTTGTGCAGAGTGAGAAAAAAAATAAGAGAAAAAGGTAAACCCTAAACTGTAGTCACAAGCCAAAGCCTTCTTCGACATTTACATCACACATTAGACAATATATTTGTTATTTTTAATAAAAAAATATTCAATCTATTCTCTACAGTATGAATAAAATATGCTACTTTATTTTAAAATTCGATACTTTTATTTGTTACTGTAGTATTGCGTGTATCGGACTGGTTACCAATCTCAAACCCGGCCAGTGGCGAGAGATAACAACTTGAGTGTAATACAAGATTGACCAATACGTGCAAAGCATAAACCACATACACAATAGAGTGCAAACACTAAATGTGTGCAGCAGTTAATTGTCACTATTTATATTAAAAAGCACTAATTAAACAAACGAAAACAATAGAATTAGCATAAAATAGCACTATTCAGTGGTATTTATGTTGCACACTTTTAATGCATGCACTCTAGTGTAAAGGCCGGTACACACGAGGGAGCTTGCTCCTGAAACACGCTCCCGCAACATGCTCCCGGAGCAAGCTCCCTCGTGTGTACCAACGATTTCACGCGTAAGAATATGTTGCGCATCAAAACGTTTGCTCCCTGGTTTTGCTCCCTCATATCAAACTGGTTTAATATGAGGGAGCAAGTTCCAGGAGCAAAACTGCTGCATAAAAGTGTTTCAGGAGCAAGCTCCCTCGTGTGTACCGTTTTGTTGCGCCACATATTTTTTGCGTGAAATTGTTGATACACACGAGGGTGCTTTGCTCGGGAGCATGTTGCGGGAGCGTGTTGCGGGAGCAAGCTCCCTCGTGTGTACCGGCCTTAATTTTGATCATCACATTCTTTGTCTGTCTTCATATCTCTATTCGATTAACCTGTTACCGAGTGCTGTTACTTACATCTATGTGAATTCCAAACATGTTTCAGCTTTCACGGCGTATCATTTCATTATTTATCAATTTGTTAATGTCCTCAACATTATCCTCATTATGGTGGTAAGTGTGTTTGTAGTTATGCTTATGCTGTAAATAAAGTCTTTCATCCCTCATTCATCATATTTATTTTTATAATTTGTTATATATATTCACATTTAATCAAACTCTCCTTCTAGCTCTCTTTCCGAGTCACTCTTAGTCTTTTGTTCGTCCATTATCGTGTATTTAATCATCTCCATGCCTTTTGCCACGAGCAAAGTTCAAGAACACTTGATCAAGGGTAGTCTGACTGATATTATCGTGTATTTAATCATCTCCATGCCTTTGACCACGAGCAAAGTTCAAGAACACTTGATCAAGGGTAGTCTGACTGATATTATCGTGTATTTAATCATCTCCATGCCTTTGACCACGAGCAAAGTTCAAGAACACTTGATCAAGGGTAGTCTGACTGATGTTGTAGTCTTCTATATCATAGTCCATCTTAACTTTCTCTATCTCGCCGAATATTTGCGCCCAGGTAACACTAGTGTCCGTTATATGATAATGCACCATTCCCAGATGTTCGTCCTTGAGAACGCTACCAGGGAAGGTCTCTTCGATGTACTCCCTTAAATGGCTTGTATCCGCGCTGCCGATCTTGGCTATAAGCGTGTAGCCTTCGCCGAATTTCGTCTTGAGATGTTGCGGACTTCCAAGACATTTTAGCCGGCCATTGACCATGATGGCTAGTCGAGTGCACAGTGCATCGCACTCTTCCATACTGTGGAGAGTAAGAATGAGATTGAGATCATTATATGAATGCATGAATGAATGAAGGAATGAGTGAATGAATGAATGAATGAATGAATAAATAAATGAATGAATAAATTAATTAATTATTCAATTAATGAATAGGTGGATTGATGGATTAATGGATAGAAGCTAGAATGGATGGATGGATAAATGAAGGAATGAATGGATGAATGAAAAAATAAATGGATGAATGAATGGATGGAGGCATCAATGATTGGACAAGTGAACAAATGAATGAACGAACGAACAAGCGTACGAACGAAAGAAAGAACAGATGAATGAGTGAATGGATGGATGAATGAATGTCCAAACTATGACTGCTTCAGACCAGTTCAGTGGAAACCATTTAGGGTTACGATACCGCTACGATTCGATTCTTGTCTTAGAAATTACGGTTACGATATATGATACCGTATAGAGTGCACGCACTAAAACTGTGCAACAAATACCACTAAATAGTGCTATTTTATGCTAATTCTATTGTTTTCTTTTTTAGTGACAACTGTTGCACACATTCAGTGTTTGCACTCTACTGTGTCCCTCTGCTCTTAAAACAAATGGTATTTAATCTTACCTATGAGAAGTGATGACAATGCATCGTCCATCAGCTCGCACACGGCAAAGTGCATTCCATAGCAGTCGCTTAGCAACAGGGTCCATACCAGTAGTGGGTTCATCGAGAAAGACCACAGGAGGATCACCAACAAGAGATATAGCTGTACTGAGTTTACGCTTGTTACCACCACTGAATAACAGAAACAACACATCACCAATGGTGTAATTTAGGCAGCGTTTACACGAAGCCGGCTATTTTCGTAAACGGACATTTTTTATCCGTTTAGGCCTACCGTACATCTACACGAAAACGCTCAGAGTGGATATTTTTGAAAACGACTGCTATGCGTTTTCGTGTAAACGCTTTAGCCGGCTATTTTCTAAAACGCTGAAGTCATCACTTTAGTTCAGTCATAAGGAGAGAGAGAGAGTAATTCCAACATTTTGTCACCAAGATGCTTACAGACGCTCTCCAAACTACCGAAAACGATTCGAAAACGGTAAGCGTTTACACGAAAACGCTATGTAAACGGGTATTTTTTTAGCCGGCTAAAAAATAGCCGGCTTCGTGTAAACGCTGCCTTACACTTTGGTGCTTTACAGCGTGAAGTGCCCTACCGTTGTCAGAGTCCAATTGTCCTTTTTCACTATGACGTCACATCAAAACTCTGAGACTCTGAGACACACACGCGCTTATTTCAAAGTTTTTGTTAAGGCTTCAAATTGCCTATTATACCAGCACAGCGAAGATAAAAATTGACATAACGTTTCCATTCCTGTTTTTAGAATAATACCTTAGTGATTTAGTGAGTTTATCAGCGTGGTTAGACAGCAACAGGGAACGTATGAGGTCATTCACGACTTGTTCGATTTCTACCTCTGGTACACCTCTCAAACGTGCATACATGTACAACATCTCACGTACTGTCATGTGACCAATCAAAGCATCGAACTGTGGACAGTAGCCGATCCGCTGACGAACCTATGCAATTTGACCAAAGAAATATAAAAGACCAAACAACGAATGAATGAATGCATAAGTGATTGAATGAAAGAATGATTGAATGAATGAATGAAGGGGAAATGTGAGCGAATGGAGAAGCGAACGAATAAGGAAATAAACAAACTACGAGTGAAGCGCATGAGTGAATGAATAAAGATGATAAAAGAAAGAATGAACAAAAGTATGATAAATGAATAAACGAATGAGTGAGTGAAGGAACAATCGAACAAATGAAAGGAAGAACGAATTCCGCAATACCTGTCTCATACTGGATCGTATATCAAAGCCATCAACAGTAGCAGTCCCTGATGTCATCATCTCATCTCCTGTCAGCATTCTAAAGGTTGTTGTTTTACCAGCACCATTAACGCCAAGCAACCCAAAACATTCAGCCATTGGTATACCCAGGGAAAGACTGTCTACAGCTAGTAATGGACCACGACCTGAAGGCAAGAATTGTATATAACTGAGACAGCATCAAACAAACAAACAAACAAACAAACAAACAAACAAACAGACAGACAGACAGACAGACAAATGAATGAATAAATGAATGAATTGGTGGATGCTTACCGCCCTTACTCGCAGCTCAAAGCTGAATTGCGAAGGACGCAGCTCAACATAATCGAGATGTTTGTACGAGGGCACTATCAATTACGAGGACAATTACAAAGTTACAATTAACACGCACACAAAGTAGACAGCAATTTATTCATCACGGAGCACAACTTAGATCGAAACGAAGGAAAAACCGGAGGACCCTGAGAAAAACCGTCGAAGCAAGGGAGAGAACGGACAAACATCACATCACTTTTCATGTTATGCTATTCTTCGCATTCAAATAATCGCAAACTTTTTGCACAAATATTCCAGCATGTATTGAGAAGTTTTGTTGAAGACTGTAGCTTTACGCACCTCTTCTACCCGGGAAAATCTTGGTCAATTCTTGTATTAGCAATACATCGTTATTATCAGGACCAACGGCAACGCGTCTCTTCTCTGCGAATACATCATCATCATGCTCTGATGTCGAGAAGCTAAGTTCATCATAATTGATAGGCTTCATAGTTATCGAACAGCTTTTCAGCCACAATACAAGCCGTCGTAATACACCTAATTCAACGACTAACACAAGGCAAAAGAAGAATAGTCCTTCCCATGCCATGAATATTAGGTAACGCCCTATTCCTGGGTTATCCCAGGCGAGGTAGTTGTTTTGGAATTCAAGCACAAATCCTTCCTTTTCTGAAATAGAAAACAAACTATGTGTTGTAATTTGAAGGGTGTCGTGAAGTTGAATGAGTACGAGGTATGACATTTTGGTGTTAGCAAAAGATACACAGGGTAGCGTGAGTAAGGGGCCAAAATTAAATGTCCAAATGCATAAATATGTGCAAACAATGATTTGAATATCTATTGTAATGTAGCAGCTTTTAAAGTTTTCATGAAAATGAATAAAATTGATTACTCAGCGACTGACTGCTGAATTGGCCGTTGGAACGATTTGTTTATTAATAGGCGATCTGCATTATGGCGTCATTTTACTAGGACTACCAGCATTCTTTGCGAATTCTCTTTTATATTCAAATTCTTAATCTCTTTGGAGATTAATACAACAATTAGTGCTAATTGCGCTACATGTACAAAAGAAAGTATAGCAAAGGATTCTAGTAGTTGTAGTATATGACGCCTTAATGCAGATCGCCTATTTCATGATTGTTTGATTGATTGATGATTGATTGACTGATACGTTGTTTGATTGATTGTTTGGTTGATCTCTCTTGTTGATATATGAAATGATTGATCTCTTTAGTTGATTGATTGATGGCAGATAATAGAGATGAGCCTGCAGTAGTGGGAAAATCATTTTTCAAGTGAAGCATATGGATCAATTCAATAGTATTCAGATAAATGCCTCACTTGTATGATGATTGAAACAAAAGTGTTTTTCATTGCATGCAGACTCAGGTATAATAGCTGATTGATTGATAGATTGCTCGCTTGCTTGTACGACACTGATGCATTATTACTTCCCTAGAATGATTCCATACCTGCCATTTGTTTGATAACTTTGACGCATTCATCTCTCGAAGGCAAAAGCTTCATACATTCATCAACAGCTTCATTGAAGTAGTATAGCGTGTTATAATTATTGAAAATATCTCCCATTCCTTGACCAAGGCAATAGTTCGGAAGGACAAGGAAAACCCACTTGAGAACATCAGCAACGTCTAACAGATCTAGCTCTGGGATGCTCAGAATAAACACTACAAATACAAACAACCAAGTAAGTCATGATGTGGTGTTTCACAAGTAAATGGTGGTGCAAGAACACCGATCTACATGTGATGATCATGTAATGTAGTGCTTATATAGCGTATTTCATCTTATGTGTCTATGCGCTTTACAATCTCTAATATTTATAGCATGTAATCTGGTTTTACAAGCATTAGGTTGATAAGTAGTTAGTAGGTATTAGTGTAGGCCTATCACCGAGGATGGTCTCGACCTGCGTCCTCAGTCATTCTTTTATTAGGCATTTATTAGGCATTTTGAGCGAGAAGCCAGAAAAACAATTTTGATCTGTTCACTCAGCCTTATCCAACAAGGGTAAAACAATAGTGAAACAAAAGATTGTGCATGGTCATGCTTGAGAAAAGTGTACAATAACATCTAACAAAAGAGTTTCCAAACCATTTCACTCTATTAACTATGGTTTGTCTGACCTAAGTGCGGGCCGTACGGAAAAAATATTTGGCTATCGGACCTCGCTGTACTCCTTAATGCGTACGGCATCACCTAGTCTCCAGCCGTCAGGGTTTCGAGCGCCAGCCCTGACGGATGGAGACTGACCCTAGGCATCACCTCAAACCAAATATTTTCCCATAAGGCCCTGCCGTTCAGCCATCAAGTACAGTTACCTGTCATGAGTGTTGCTAGTCCAGTGACGATGTTAAAAGTGGTTAACATGACAAACGCGGTGGCAGCCGATTTGAATAAGAACGAGAAGAGATACATGACAGGAATGATGGCCCAGCCATAGATAATTAGCAGAAGGAATACATAGCCAAGGTTTTTACCTAAAATATAATGGAATTAACATGAATCGACTGCAGTATGAACTCAAAATCCAGGTGCTTCGATTAATCTTCAAGTAAGAATCTTTTCATTAATGTTTCGCAGTCCTGCTGCTATCAATAGTGGATAATATACAGCTATTCTGGAAATGGTTGTCCAGTTCAAATACCGATTTAGCCAATAGCAAAGTCATTGGCATATCTAGTGATTTTTTATTTGTTTCAGAAATGATGAGTCAAAATGTACAAAATATCTTCATCGCATAATTATAATAAACTATGTAGCTATATAATATGTGCAGCTTTGTCTTTAAAACAAGCAAACTGAAAACTTGAGATATTCGCTAAATCAGTATTTCAACTGGACAACCATGTCAAGAATAGCTGTAGATTACCAAGCTAGTTTAACACATAAAAAAATAATAATAAATAAACAAAGTGTTCAAATACGCTTTTAAATTACGAATTGCAATTTTTGACAAATAGTAACTTTCTGTCCCATTTGACACTCGTCCTTCAAATAACATAAATCTGACCGTCAGAAATCACCCAACTCCTGTGGCACAGTCAGTTAGCGCGACAAGAAAATGAATGCTACAGAGCACTGAGAAGCGAACAAATGTTATTACTAATCTGCACGACATATATTCATCCAGCTCCTGTGGCACAGTCGGTTAGCGCGTCGTACTTATAAGCAGTGTTGGCGCGTACGAGGGTGCCTTACACAAGAAATGCGAAGGTCGGGAGTTCGAGCCTCCCCAGGAGCACAGGATTTTTTAGACCTTTTTTTAATTAAAATTTTCGATTCTTCTTATTGATAGAGTACAAACACTGAATGATGGCAATAGAGTTCACGCACCAACAACTGAAAACTTGATATATGCAAATGACATTGTTATTCGCTAAATACTAGATTCGACGTTTTGTAACTGCTTTTTACACGGACTTCCGCAGGAAGAACGTGTCTAAATTTCGCTTCAACTTTTCGTCGTCGTCGTCGCGAATCTTAGTCCACGCTATGCTAAGTATTTGTATTATTATTGTACTCGTGTTGGGAATATTATAGCGCGACCTTGGGGACCGAAGATTCTCATTCTTCTCAAAACCTAACAAATTCTTCAGCCGAAATGAGGGAGAGTATTTCGGCTGCATTCAAGTTATTTCAACAGACTCTACGCAAGGAAGTCCGTGTAGCGCTCCAAGAGCGTCTAGTTATTTTATATTTTACGCCAACATGTCCGTCGTCACGGCATATGATAAAAATGAAATTACCACGGTTATCCATGCCTATGGTACCCACTTGCCGAGCAAGCATAAGCAGAATGACACTTACATAAACATATTTTAAAAAACGTTGGCGGAGAAAAATAAAAGCACGACCACAAGGAATTATGGGTAAAAGGTGAGGTAAAATATTGCAATTGCATATTTGATTGCAATATGCAAATAATGCATAAACCATAACCACCTGACGCATCTACTTTTTAGAATTTACAAGGTGAATTTGTTTTACAAACTAGAAACATTGTTCGAAGTTGCGTGTTTTCTAGAAAATGCCTAATGTTGAATAGATACGGCTAGTCCACTCAAATTGTCAAAGATGACATTTGGGTTTTCTTTAAGACTTTTTCTTACAATTTAAGATCGAGTCCATATATTATTCCTAGGTGTATAAAAATGGCTAAGAGTTCAGCGTTTTCAGCTGCAGAGGTGCACGTTTTGTGACCATGTGCTAATAGTCGGTCTTTCCTCTTACCACTATAAGCTGGAACATCAAAAGCTGCTAGAAGAATCAATAGAGACACTGCTGGGAAGAGAAAGTTGATCATATCCCAAGCATACGCCGAGGTCCAGTAGCTCAATGGGTCAACACCGCTGACAAACTGCACATGCTTTGCTTTATTCGATCGCTCTTGGACGAGAAACACAACGAAACTAGACGCTAAGAAAGCCATTCCAAATAGAATGTTGAACGACAGCATGAAACCAAGACCATTTCTAGGAAACAAATAGAACATGATCATTGGGAATCGTGTGGATATCAAGGATGTCATTTCTATTGTTCAATCAATCAATCAATTAATCAATCAATCAATCAATCAATCAATCAATCAATCAACCAACCAATCAGCTAATCAACCAATCAGCAAATCAACCAATCAATCAATCAATCAATCAACACTTCAGCTAATCAACCAATCAGCAAATCAATCAATCAATCAATCAACCAATCAGCTAATCAACCAATCAGCAAATCAACCAATCAGTCAATCAACCAATCAATCAATCAACCAACCAACCAATCAGCTAATCAACCAATCAGCAAATCAATCAATCAATCAATCAATCAGGTCCGCATTTTTGTAGTTTTCGTTTATTTGCCAATATTGATAACTTAAGAAAGAGACAATAAAATTTATATTTTTAGTGGAGATATCAACAATACAGTTTTCAAATGCGCTTAAAAATAAACAGTGTTCAAATACGATTTTAAATTACGAATTGCAATTTTTGACAAATATATAAATTTATTATCCAACTTGTAAAAAATAACGCGTGAGTAAGACTGGATCGAGTAAAAATATACGGCGATATTTTTCGCTGTCTAAACCAGTTTAACAGGTTTTCATCTACAGCATCTACAGCTAAAATGTCTGCAAGGCAAACTGAATTAGTTTTGAGCGTTTTCTACAGAATCACTTTCGATTCTTCTGTTAATAAGATAACGAAAATGTCGAAATTAAAATTGAAAACAGAGTCAAAGTGAACATGTAAACACAGAGAACAGAAAATGCTTTGTAAGCTCACAAGTTTATTGACATATAAGCTGACTGAGTAGCTCGTATAAGGAAAAGAAAAAAAATAATAAATTTTACCTTAATACAACAAAATGTAATCCTTCAGTGGAAGAGCTGCAAAAATGTCCTTTATAGTAGAAATGTAAAGCTAATTGAAGCAAGCAACTACGATCCACGAATGGAAACGAAAGCACTACAATCGCTGCAAGTTCTTGACACAACATTTCCTTTGTTACTGCATTTTCATTTGACTTTATCAAAGTTTCCGAAGTGTAGCCATTTTTTTCATTTGTCTTGTTGACGTTCTCCCTCTTTTTTCTCAAAATACAGCCAACATTTGTGCAAAAACAGTCGAAAAAAATTACATTGATAATCGGCTAAAACGGCGTGTTTGTGTGAGCTGCTAAAACCGGTTTGACCTGTATGAAAAATGAGCCAATCAGAATGCAATACGTACGTCACGCAATGTCCAACTAATTTTTTTAAGGAAATGAAATTTTTTCGATTTTTTCGACCCTTTTTTCATTTTTGCGAGATAGTTGGATAAATATATCTTATTAGACAGTTGGATGTGGAATATGGCTGGATATTTTTACGAGTCACGCTGTATTTTGACGAGCCTTCAGGCGAGTCAAAATGCAAGTTGACGAGTAAAATATCCAGCCATATTCCACATCCAACTGTCTAATAAGATATATATATATTCAGTTTATATCATGAGTAAAAAGGTGATTGGTGATCAATCAAACTATCCATTTGACACTCGCCCTTCAAATAACATAAATCTGACCGTCAGATATCACCCAGCTCCTGTGGCACAGTCGGTTAGCGCGTCGTACTTATAAGCAGTGTTGGTGCGTACGAGGGTGCCTTACACAAGAAATGCGAAGGTCGGGAGTTCGAGCCTCCCCAGGTGCATAGGATCTTTTTTTTTAATCTTTTTTATCAAAATATCACAATTTTCGATTCCTGAATGTGTGCAGTAGTTGTCAGTATTTAGTAGTAAATAGCACTAATTCAACAAAAGAAAACAAGACTGACTAGCATAAATTAGCGCTATTTAGTGGTAGAGTGCACGCACTAAAAGTGTGCGACAGTTGTCACTATTTAGTAGTAAATAGCACTAATTAAACAAAAGAAAACAATAGAATTAGCATAAAATAGCACTATTTAGTGGTATTTGTGTTGCACAGTTTTAGTGCGTGCACTCTATCTATGTTGCACACTTATAAGGTGTTTGAACACTTAATTACATATAAATTTTTAAGACGTAATACAAATTAACCAGAGATTCAAATTCACTTACAAAAAGAAGACAAGAAAATGAATGCTACAGAGCACTGAGAAGCGAACAAATGTTATTACTAATCTGCACGACATATATTCATCCAGCTCCTGTGGCACAGTCGGTTAGCGCGTCGTACTTATAAGCAGTGTTGGCGCGTACGAGGGTGCCTTACACAAGAAATGCGAAGGTCGGGAGTTCGAGCCTCCCCAGGAGCACTGGACATTTCTTTTATCCAACTCATTGCAAATTTACTGAATAATTGCTTTCATTAAGATAATAACCATGATGTCGAGGCAACACAAATGCGTACAAGCTAATCGATTTATCCAAAATTTAAATAAATAAATAAATAAAATAAAAAATATTAGTCACATTCTCCATAAATCGTACATTCGTTGAACCATTCTGTTACTTTTTCACTTACTCACTCTTTTATTTATTCAATAAAAAAATAAGAGAAAAATATTTTATGCTCTTGGCGGGATTCGAACCACAATTACTTTTATCTATTCACTGTTTCACTAATTCGTTCACTCACTTACACAGGAAAAAAATCGTGATTCCCAAAATGGGTTTATTTTATGGTTGGGAAAGTGCTACAAAATCCAACATTGGGTTCAAATTTGGGATTCCAAAAATGGGTTATTTTTGGGTTATTGTTGGGAAAGTGCAACAAAAACCAAAATAAACCCATTCTGGGAATCACAAATTTTTTCCTGTGTTACGCATCCATTCTTCCTTTAACTTAATTATACAATCATCTATTCACTCATTCCTTTATCCATTCAATTTTCACTGTTTTATATCGCTTTTTTGTCTTTCCAAAATATTCAATATTCTCTAATTAACAGATAGTAGCCACTTACCTTCTCAGGTCGTCGATAGTGTCCTTGGTTGTCCGTGGCAATGGGTGGTTGATGGTTGTCAGCGAATGGTTGGTCCCAAGTGCTGCCTTAATAATACCATTGTGAGCCGTTGCCAGGGTGATTGCTACCGCATGAAAGGCTTGATTGTTAAACCATGCAATCACATTGACTGAAAACACGCAAATATACAAAACAATCAATTTGAAAACGCCAAGAATGAATGAATGCATGAATGAATGGATAAATGAATGGATGGATGGATGGATGGATGGATGGAAGGATGGATGAATGAATGAATGAATGAATGAATGAATGAATGAATGAATGAATGAATGAATGAATGAATGGATGAGTCAATGAATGGATGAGTCAATGAATGAATGAATGCTGTCCTATCTAAAACTGGAGTACCTGATTGCTCGACTTGTTCTAATGAAGCAGCTACTAAATAGTGCAAATTAAAGTCACCAAGACCAACATCTTTGGCATGATGAAGCAAATAGGCTTGCATGCCTTGTTTGACTTTTACAGAGTCCGTTTTAGTGCCAGAGAATTGAGTTATGTAAACATGGGCAAGCTGTGACGAGCTGAAAAATATTTACCAAAAAAAGTATGGGAAACCAAGAAAGTTAATGACGAGAGAAAACACACACAGAGAACTGTCCCTTCGTAACAGGTACACTGCTATTTTTCTATACGACAACAATATTCAAAAGGAGCGTATACATTCATTATACGTTGTCATAGATAATGACGGATGCCGAATACGAATTGTTTTACACATTCAAATCTAATTGTAATAATTGTAGCAAAATAATCACAATTCACTAAGTGTCCAAACACTTTTGGTAACTGCTAGTTCAAAATAGTTTTAAGATTTAATGCCGCGTTTTGGGGTCTTTACGTTACAACTACATATATTGAACATTCGATAACCGGCAGCCCGCATTCTCTTCAACAACTATTTATGAAACATGTGTATTTATCTCAACATTATTCATGTTAATATGTTGGCTACTTGTTATAGTACTGTATTAACATACCTATTAGGTCCTATAGCTGCATATGGTACATAGTTACGCCCGAACGATGTTACATTCAACTCAAGCTGTGGCGAGTCACCAGGCTGTGGGAAGGTCTTGGCGTTAATCAGTGCTATTAGAGTGAAAGCCAGTGGAAGAACCAGTTGTGAGACGATTGAAAGCTTGTGACGTTTTGAGTGAAGCAATCGTTTGACGAACATAGCGTACCAACGCTGCCATGCAAGGTGTACGTTACAATTGTGATGGGTTGATTGACATGTTGAGTTGCCATCAAAGCCAGCTAGGTTATTGGTATCATCCACATCTATTCTGTATTCATTGTCTTCTGCATCTTGAAAAAGAACAAGGATTAATAACATTGAAATGTGAGTCTTTCACATAAATGAGTTTTCGGTGTCGTCATGCATAAATGGATGAGATTAAATGACGCACGAAAACTTCTTGTTAATTTGGCCTTCAGGAATTCAAAAATAAATAAAATTATAAAATAAAGTTGCATTTACACCTGGAGAAAAAAATTGCTGTGGTATAGAACAAAAACAACACTTATAACAAACTTTACTCACATATAATCTCGAGCTGGGACTCGAACCCGCGCGTGCGAGCATTTCAACTGCCAGATTCTAATTTATCGCGAGCATTTTCTGGACAGTTAAGTTTGAATAAAACGTAGGAAAAATTTACTTTGAATTCGCTTTTTTGTCTTTTTGCGCGTTTAATTTGTTATTTTATCAATCAAATCAAATCTCCGCTACGCGTAGTGGTTTCCTACGCCCCTCAACATTCTCTCAAAAAGTATCAAACACAGAAACTTCTTGAGATGCGCGCACAACGATGACGCAGAATACAAAAAACAAACCGCAGCGAACCGTTGAAATTCGAACAACACTTGCAATGTGTTCGAAGGAATGTTAAAGATCAGTTGGAATCATTCTAGAACATTGAGCGCATTCCGAGTTCCACGTTTGTTACGAGTAACGGTCGCTTTTCCGCTACTGCGCGCGAAAAAGTTGCGATGAAACCAGGGCTTTTTCTTGTTTGAATATAAAGAAAAGAAACAACAAAAAACTTTAAACAAACAACTAATTGGAACAAACAAACAAATAATTAAACTCGAAACAAACAAACAAACAAACAAACAAACAAAGAAACAAAGAAACAAGATGTTTTATTGATTAATTCAAGATTATAAAGGAACAAAGAACGAAATGAATGAATAACTTCAGTGAAGAATATAAAGAAAGAAACCCACCAATAAATAGATAAAAATATATAAATATACTAAAGAATGAATGAATGAATGAATGAATGAATGAATGAATGAATGAATGAATAAAAACGAATTAACAATGAAATAAATAAATGAATAACAAGACCGGAAGGGAAAAAGTAGGCAGAAAGAGGCAGAAATGATCTAAGACAAAACGTTAATAACACCGTCCTCCTTACCTCTCTGTTCGCTAAAGTCCTCCTGATGTAAAGCTTTAGACAATGAATCATCCATCTCCTCACCGACCTTCAAAAACACTTCCTCCATTGTAGTAACAGAAACACCAAAGCTGTCGATACCTAACTCATTTCGACGAGACTCTAACTCTGTGAACAACGGCTCAAACTGTTTGGTGGACTCACTTGGCAGAATGTACGTTAACTCCGCACCTGAAATAATGGAGTTGAGCTTGAATAACGATGAATAAAATAGTGATATGTGTTGATGATGTGAAAGAGATGAAGATTGCGACGATGTAATTATTGTTTATGAAACAAATAACGGTAAAAAGAGTATTTGCAACAAAAATTAAACTGCTAAATTATAAATTCAAAATGAAGTTATTGTAATTATTGCTATTATGTAGTTTTGCTTATGTAAAAAATAAACTAAACTTAATCAAACTCTGAAAAGCGAGTCAATGTTGTTACTAATTTCAACGTCTAAGATTCATCCAGCTCCTGTGGCACAGTCGGTTAGCGCGTCGTACTTATAAGCAGTGTTGGTGCGTACGAGGGTGCCTTACACAAGAAATGCGAAGGTCGGGAGTTCGAGCCTCCCCAGGAGCATAGGTTCTTTTTTTTAATATACTTTTTTAGACATGCAATTACAATTTTCCTTCTCTTTTATTGTTGATCCACATATCAATTTCAAGAATAATATTTTGACTTCTTTCAAAATAATAAAACACAATTTCCGGATAGAACTCCTATTCTAACAACTGACCCGTGGTCCGGTGGTACTAAAGTTTTCCCCAAACACCTGCTGTAAGATTTGTTAGTTCTCGACAGCAATGCACGAATAAACTTGGGGATACAAGAAATGAAATCAATTTGCATTATGACGTCTTTTAAATAGCGATACTTTATGTTTATAAACAAATGAATTGTTATGCTGGGTTGTTCGAAGCCCGATTAGCACTAATCCTGGATTAACTCTTAAGAAAACCTAGAGTTAACCCTGGATTAGCACTAATCGAGCTTTGAGCAACCGGCCCCAGAACTACAATAAGCTCTATTGAAATAACGGCCAATCACTGTCTGCTTTGCACATGAAGAACAAAGGCTTACGTCAGCTCAAGTATCGCTATATAACTATCGAATCTCTATGTGGGGACTGAACTTGGAAATTTTACTCCTAAGAAATAGTTTACAACTAATACTAGGAAATACAATCAAATCATTTCCCATCAAGACAAAACATGGTATTCAGACAAGATCGCTTAAGTGGAAGTTCCAATATTCTTACCAACATTGCTCTCTAGCTGCGCTGTCGGCACATACTGCTGGACAACCCTGGTAACCATGGAAACACTGCAATTCGTTGCCTTGACAACAGCCATATGATAACCAACACCATACTTGTTTTTCAGGAAGAGAGAACTACCACAGCATTTGATCTGACCCTCTGCCATAATGGCGATCCTATCACCCAGCAAGTCTGCCTCGTCCATGAAGTGGGTGGTAAGTAGTATAGTACGGCCCTGACGCTGCTGTTGTAATAATTCCCATGTGAACCTGCGAGCTGATGGATCCATCCCTGATGTTGGTTCGTCAAGCATAACGACCTTCGGTAAAGAAAACCCTTTTAACTCGCACATATTGCGCTGGATAGTAGCTTTTAACAGTCCACAATAGAACTATGGGCGCTACAATCATGAACACCCCCTGTATTACGGACACCCTGATATTATGGACACCCTGATATTATGGACACACCGGTATTACGGACACACCGGTATTATGGACACACCGGTATTACGGACACCCCTGTATTACTGACACCCTGATATTATGGACACACCGGTATTAAGGACACACCGGTATTATGGACACACCGGTATTACGGACACCCCTGTATTACTGACACCCTGATATTATGGACACACCGGTATTACGGACACCCCGGTATTACGGACACCCTGGTATCACACCCCAATAATCACTAGGACGCAAAAAAGAATTAATATAATCAAAATGTGATGTGATGTTCATAACCCTAGAATCATACATTCCTTCTCTGATCTTATGCTCTCTTGATAGTATGGTTCAGTGAAGTACCTTTGACCCCGCTATTAACGCTATTCCAACCGATAATTTTCTCTTCATGCCACCCGATAAAGCCCTGGATTGTACAGATCGCTTGTCAGGTAATCCTATGCTTTGAATCATTCTATCGACCTCGGCTGACACTCTCTTGGATGGACACCCTTTCATCATAGCAAAGAACCAGAGATGTTCCTCTACAGTTAAACGATCGAATAACACATCGTGTTGAGGACAAAGACCTGTCACGACAAAACCAAATTAGAAATAGAACGTGTCTTTACCTACTTGACAGAGAAGTTTTCAAACTTTCTCTTCTCGAAAGAGAAAGAACAGGAGGATATGAGGAAATATCTGCCAAATCGGGCAATGACTGTTGTCAAGAAAGCAAATATGTATGCTAAAATATGTATACTGTTTGTTTGTTTGCTTGCTTGCTCGCTTATTGTTCGCTACACGTATTTACTTATTTATTTATTTATTTATTTATTCGTTGGTTTGTTTGTTTGTTTGTTTGTTTATCTATTTTTTGGTGGTTGGGGGGGGGGGGGGTTATCAAGTTTGTTCTTCAAGTTGGTTGGTTGGTTGGCGTGTTTGTTTGTATAAGTGTGGCTGTTAGATTATTCAATTTGTTGTTTGTTCGCTTATATGTTGGTTAGTTTGTTTCTTGTTTGTGCGTTCGTTTGTTTACAAGTTATTAGCCATTCTTACCCAAACTGCTCCTTACACCACCCATGTCATCATTGATATTACAGTCATTGACTAGCGCCGTTCCTGACGATGGTGGAAACAGCCCTGTTAACATGGACATCAGCGTTGTTTTTCCTGCTCCATTATGACCCAGTAGCACTGTTATCTGTCCTTCGTACATATTGAGACTTACATGGTCTACGGCAACTTTATCTCCTGAAATTATAAAAATGTAGTTGTTGATAAATACTTTTGAAATAAAACTCTAAGACCTGGTTTTCATTAGCGACGCAATCGCAAGCGTAGACGCAAGCGCAAGGGGAAAAATATTAAGAACCTTCGCTAATGCAAGCGCATGAATGGAAACATGTTGATATTGTGCTTGTGCTTGCGTTGGCGAAAGTTCCTCTTTTTTTCCTTGCGCCTGCGCTTGCATCGCTAGTGAAAGCCAGCCTCAAGGATAACAATGTATGCATTGATTGAGTTACCCTATTCAAATAGAAGTATGTCTATCTATACATTCATCTGTCTATCCCTCTATCTGTCTGTATCTCTGGTCTGTCTGTCCCTCTAACTATCTGTCTGTCTCTGTCTGTCTGTCCCTCTAGGTATCTGTCTGAACGTCCCTATAATTATCTGTCTGTCTGTCTGTCTGTCTCTCTAGGTATCTATCTGTCTGTTTCTCTGTCTGTCTGTCCATCTAAGTATCTGCCTGACTGTCCCTCTAATTATCTGTCTGTCTGTCCATGTACACGATCATCTCTACTACTATTTAGAATCCATCACCTTTATCTGTTGAGAAAGACTTGCTAATGTTCATGACCTTGACTCCAGCATGTAAGGCTGTTGGTTCTTTTTCGTGGAATTCTGTTGCAAGCACTCCATTTTGAGCTGTATGCTTGCTAGAATCAGGCTGTTAAAAACAACAGTTTATTTCGAGATAGCCTGCTTTGGCAGATCTTTATGGGGGATTGGGGACACTATCATCATCACCACTTCTATCATCACTATCATCATCATCATCATCACTGCTATCATCATACCAATTCAAATATATTGTAATCTCACTTTAGTACCAACTTAAGGAATAAAGGGATAATTCAATGTCACTTTTGTTATACAGCTCAATTCTCCCAAAATGACATGAAACATTAGTGAGAGTAATAAACTAGAGCATCTTGACCAACTCTAAAACTTTTGATAAGTTGTGATGCAAATACAAAGCAGCAGTTGCAAATTAAATTAATGCTGGTCACCTATTACTTTTCCTGGTCTAAGCTTACCCCTTTTTGCTCTGGAAGCAAGTAAATGAGAGTACCACTAAATAATAAAGATACCCTACCTGGTCTTTGCTACCGCACCAGTAACTGCGCAGAAAAGGAAAGTACCACCTCCTGGGAGTCCCATACTCTCCAGGAAACACAGCCTCCACATACCATGTAATAACACCATACAGAACACTATCGGCAATAAACATCAGGAATATATAACCTAATGCTAAATTATCATCCACAGACACTCCTTGATACAAATTGGACCACTGCACTCCTGTGCCCTGTCCTTCAAACTTGCCGATCAACATGGCCCCTAGTCCCATATTACAGTTGGACAGCAGACCAGTGGCTAGTTTAGCTGCAAGGGACATAGTGTCGTAACTTTGTGAGATAAAGAAGTATGGTGTGTATGAGAAGAACCACAGGATGCCGCTAGCAGCTGTAGCAATACTAGCTTTAGTGAAGAACACACTTATCATGAAGCAAAACATGATTGATGATATGGCGTAGAGGAGAAAGAATATGAAGATAATGCTTGGGTCACTTTTGTTCAGGACTTTTCCATTAGAAGAGAATTTGATGGTGAATAGAGCACTACCAATGATGACAGTTACAAGCAGGAAGAGGAAGAATTTAGTAAACCATGCACACCAATGGAGCCAGCCACTCAGACCCATCATCTTCATAGACTCCTGTTATTGATAAAAAACATAATACAAATATCATGCACAAAGTGTTTTGATTTTATTAGCAAATAATGTTAATAATAATAAAACATAATTAATTAAAAGTAACAAATTATGACATTTTTATATTTAAAATATAAGCCAGACAAGCAGAAATGGACACATATTCTTCAAACAAGATATCAGAAACACATATACTGAAAACTTATGGAAAAAATATCATAATAAAGTTTTTATTTAATTTGTAATTAGTAACTGCAGCTTTAAAAATAATGATTTTAAATATTTGTAAACAGGCCAATCACCATTATGCTAATAATTTCATACAGTGGTCCCAGGTCACTTTCTGTAGTTTATGGGTCCAACAGACTTGCAGAGAACTGGGAAAATAAAATTTCCAACAAAAAAATGAATAGGGATCACTAATGGTATATGTCTCACCTTAAGTTTCCTTTCTTTCTCAATTACAAGATCCCTAGTGATATACAATGCCGTGACCGTCAACGACAACATCAACAGTAATGGCAAAGTCTGCTGGATGACAAGTATGAAGTTATCCTGCACATATGCTGGATATGGAAATCTCTGCATCGTTACATTAACAGAAATTGAAACATTCTTATACTTTAAAATTGCTTGATCTACTGCATTCTGTATTGCAAGAAAGCCTTCATCATAATAATCAGGGGGCCCTCCATGGGTAGAGTTTTTATTTCGTGGTCCTGGGAGTTGAAAGGTGTTGAAGGTGAACTGTGTGTTCCAAGCTGTTGTCTGGCTACCTCCAAAGGCTTTTCTTCCTGCCTTCTTGCTGTTTCTTGCTCTGGAGCTCAGTCGGATCTTATAACAAATATCAGGATTGTCTGGAGTGGTTTCAAAGACCACTCCACCAAGATAGTCCATTCTCATGTTATTTTCATTCTGTAGAAAATCAACCAAATCGTCTTCATTTTTAAACCCTTGGCTACTGACAAACTTGAGTCCTTCAGTAACACTGTTCATAACAGCATCGACATCAGAAGTATTTGGGGCATATGCTATACGAAATGGATCTGTGTCCAAACCTGTTGGTAGTGAGTTTACTGTGAATCCTGGATATATAACTTTGCCTTGAGGAACATCTTTAATTTTCAATGCTCTCAATAACACAAGAATAAGGATGAAGAATAAAGGTAGAAATATCTCAAATGCTGTTCTCCAGGGCGCTCTTTTTCCAAGTGTCCAGTTTTTCCAAAAAAGAAGAAAAAATTGGCGAAACTTTGCCATTTGACTAAATCAATATAACAATCTTTTCCTTCACAGGTGCTTTTTAGGTGAAGAACTTGAATGTTGCAGGGTGAACTTGGACAGCGAGCTGTTAGAAATAGAAATTAAATATATTTTAATAAAATGAATAAATCAATAATATTAATATAAAAATGATCCTAATTTACTCACATTAACAGCTTGCATTCAAAATCAGCAAATGCAAACAATATATCTGTATCAATATAATATAACAAATGTATTTGTCTGTTTAAGGACGTTCCTGGGTAAATGAATTTCTAATGTCATTTTTATGAAAATTTGTACAAAGATATTTCATTATATGAGGATTTCAGAAATACAATATAAATCGGGGCTCACTGTGTTTGTTTTTGAGGTACAAGGCACGTAGAAAATAGGGCATTTTGATGAAAAAACACGCTCATAATTTTAGACACTGCCATTTTCAAAGAATAAATTGAAGTCATAAAAATATAATGTTGTAAAAGAGAGATCAACTCTCTTTAAAATTTGTAAAGAAAATTATTAAACTGCTGTCTTCAATTCCGAATAGATAATAGGATTGTTTATGTCTTTGTTTGAAAATAAAAATGCTTAATTTAAATTAAGCGATGGCGCAGGATTCCTTCCAAGGTAGGGGTTGATTTTTTTTCAAAAGTCTACTGTTCTTCGTTCCATTTTTTTGTGTTTCACATATGTTGTAGTCTTAATAGAAAGCTCAATCCATTTCACGAAAGAAAAAAAATAGGGGTCACCGACTTCGTTTTCGATATATTTTGCAGCAAAGATGAAGAAAAATCTGGCCATATTCAATACCATGCGGGGACTGGGCTCTAATAATTATTTGTTTACAGCGTAAAACATTTAAGGTAATTCTGAAATTTTGCACTGCGCACAGTTCTGCGCATGTTTCAAAATTTTTGTTATTATGAATTTTATCGTGGATTCTAGTCAGATTACGTTTGAAAAGTGCTTTAAAGAAAAAACCCGGACAATTCAGACATTTTCGAGCGAGAAAACGCGATATTTTTGCAACTCGACCCAGTCCTCTCCCGGTATTGTATAGATTTTTACCCATTTAGGATCTTTACACGGCGATAGCACAAAAACGAACTCGGGCACCTATCTTTTTTATTTTCTTATTTTTTTAAGAACTATGTTTTCTCTCACATATCAAATTGTCAATAAACTTCCATGTCTAGTTTTTGAGCTATTTTGAGAAAAGTGACTTGAATAGGCTCTACGACTTCCCTCGGACACTATACTCTATGCTAGAAATTTAGCATTTTTGGTTAGAAAAAAGGTTTCTCTGATCAAATAATCACATGATTTTTATATCCACTTATATTATTATAGGTTAATAGCAAAATCAAGAGAATTGTGTATGTCTCGAAATATTTATCAGCCAGTAATTAATTATTTTTGAGTTTTCGAATTTTACTCCCAAAATACAAAACATGGTACTTTTAAAAAAATTCTCGCGAGAAAACGAGTTCGGGGACCCCATTTTTTTATTTCATCTTTGAAATTAGCAACTCAAAAAATATTATCGTGGAAAGTTTTAAGGCCTTTCTATGTCTAGTTTTATTTCTACGGAATTACCTTAATATTTGTTCTTTTTTTAGCAAATTGACTTTAAAATACGAAAAAAAAAAACAATAGAATTTCAAGACTTTATTTATTATATAAGTTTATAAAATGAAACACTAATTAATATCTTCCAAATTTCACATTACTTTTAGCAAAATTGCTGAAACTAGTTATAAATGGCACTGGCTAATGCAAATGCTGATGCAGATTATAGACGCTAAAACAGTATCTTTTCAAATTTATTTTACTTGTCTGGTTTAAAGAATTATGGAATTGACATTTCTAAGAATGCTTAATAAAGTATTAAAAGGTAAGAAAGTGGTCCGTTTCGCTTCAAAAACTTGCAATTCAAACTACAAAACCGTAACAAAGCCACTGGAAAACTAAACAGCTAGCTTTTTAATTTATTTCAACAACTAGTCAGTTTTACTGTTTCCTGCTTAACCAAACTAACTTATAAATCTTTCGAAAATTTTAATGCTTCAATGAAAGAGAAATTCTATATTCTATATGGATGACGAGGGGATTCCACATTGAATTTCACGAGAAAAACGATATCGCACGAATCGCGAAGCGATGAGTGCGATATCGTTTTTTCGAGTGAAATTCAATGTGGAATTCACGAGTCAGGAATTGAATTTTTCTTGAATCCCATATCTCAATCGAAAGTTGTTTTTTTCTAGGTGTGAAATGAAAAGCGAACGGGCTACCTGTGTAACGGTGAATTGCACGCTAAATTCATCTCCTCGATAGCCAATCAGCGCGCGATTTTCGATTGAGATGTGGGATTCTTAACTGTACTAGCTTGATTAATAACTTAAATGTTTTTATCGAAAGTTTGATTCAGTATCGATAGGACTTACGTTAGCGTTTCTTTCATTTTTCCTGTCTGAATATTTTATAGAAGAAGAAGCTATCGTGTCGTGCTTCTCCTAACGCTTCTCTCGTTCCGTTCTTAAAATTCCCGTGTGTATAATTCGATAGAGCACGCTGCCTCGTTTTCCTTCACTTTTTATTTGCCTTTTCTTTGACTGTTCTGGTTCGGAATGATGCAAACACTAAATGTGTGCAACAGTTGTCACTATTTAGTAGTGAATAGCACAAATTCAACAATAGACTTAGAATAAAAAAGCTTTATTTAGTTGTACTGATGTACTCTAAGAACTATTAGAAAGTCACTATTTAGATTTTATTTCATGGACATATTGTAAACACTCTATAATGTAATTTGAAATATTGATTGGCTATATGTAGTGACTTATTTCGTGAGCTCATTAATATTTTCATATATTTGCACAATTGTGATTAAGAATCTAATGACCACACGAAATTTCATTTAAATTTATCAAAGATCAAATGTGTAATAAAGTTTAATCAAGTCCGTGTATAGTTTCTAAAAGTGCAAACGAAATGAAGCCGGCGTGCAATGGACATTGCTTTTAGAAGTACTTCACACTGTTCACAACAAGTCAAAATAGAATTGACGCTTCAGTGTCGAAGCAAGACACACAATTAATTCCTACCTTATTCAGCTGTAGTGTAAGCTTTGCTCTTCTGCTAATTTAGAACGGAAGCATTCTGTGCTACGCCGTGTTCGATGATCGTTGCCTTCTGTCACGAGACTGTAACTATTTACTTCATTTCTATTTTGAAACCGATTTTGTTTATCATGGGAGGGGAGGGAAAGTCATTATCATCATTCTTTTACAATTCTAATTGAAATCAATAAAATGAAAATAACAACTTTATCAGAGTTTATCGTAGAAACTTTAATAAACTTCTTCCTCGAAATTTGAATATTTTCGAAATCTTGAAAATAATGTTTTCTGACAAGTCTTTCGATCACCACCCTACCCTTGTGAGTGTAATTTCTTCAGCTTTGTATCCAAGCCTTTTCACATCCAAAATGGCGGCTCTCGTTGTTCGGAGTTTGCTACGAAAGAATATCTTAAAGCTCAATTATAGTTCCTTATTTTGTCGAAATACTAGAGTACTTAAGCGAAGGAGTGTCTATCCCTCGTGTAGCATAGTTTCCAAAAGACTTTACGCTTCAGAAAGTCAGGGAGATGGTCAGCAAAAAGTTCAAGTTGGCACTATATTTACCCAAGGCCCTTTTGGATGGCTCTCGAAAAAATTCAACTTGTTTCTCCTTAAGGCTTACTTCGATCCAGAATTTGACGAGAATGAATTTCTACGTGGTGCAAGGCAAGCTCTTGTCGTAACGTCCGAAATAATTGCGGAGAAAAGGTTTGATGATTTGTCAAAAATCTGCCCTCAAGAACTGATTGATGTTATCAAAAAAACTGCGAATTCTCAAGATTTGGGACCAGCGATCAAACCTGAAGAAATTTTAGTGGCTAAAGTTAAAACTATAGAGCTAGGATACAGGGAAGATAAGACAAAGCAAATTGAAATTGTTGTGATATTTGCTTGTGTTCCTAAAGACTTGGAGCAAGATTCTCAAGTTGTCGGGAATGTGAAAATTATTTATGCCAGAAGCCGAAGTATTATTGAATATCGTTTTAGAAAACTTTGCGTCCCAGGTCAAGATAGCTGGTATATTATAGGAATTGATTTGTAATTCATAGCTAGTAAATTTTGCTACAAAATGCCTTTTTGTTTTTGTTGTACGTTAGAATTGTCCAGACCAAACTAGTGTTTAGCTCCTACTGCAATGGATCTTCTGAAAGGCTATTGTGGTTGTAGTTTTGTTAGTAGTACTGCTATTGTGTGATTGGTTGAAAAGACACACAGTCACTCAATAAACAATCTCCCTCGTTCCTGTGTTTAGATTTCATCAGGTAGCATAGCCTCCAACACAAGCAATCTAAGACAGTGTTGTCACATACAACCATTTCTCTCGCCACAAATGCTTGTTTACTTGAACAGAACATTCCTTTCCACACATTGTCATAAACTGTCATTTTACTAGGTTTCAGTAAAAACTAGTAAAAAATACTAGACAGGACTGCGTCAGTGTTTCTAAAAAAACAGTTGTAAATATAACGATAAGTTGTACACCGTAGAGTGATTCGAGAAAACTAAAATTTCTTGAATCACTCTACGGTGTACAACTTATCGTTATATTTAAGGCAACTGTTACTAGGTTTCAGTTTTTCCAGAAAGAGACCAGATCACATGGTCAAAGGATTCTGATTGGTCCTTTTAAAAGGTCAATGTGACAAAGATAACAATGGGGAGGGAATGTTAGGTGCAAGTAAACAGTTCATCGGAATGAAACAATATTGTATGATGACACTAAGAATGCCTATTAGAGGCTAAAGATGACATTGTCTGATGGAAATCTTGATTTGTATGAGTGAGACTATTCAAAAAATATCTGGGTAACCAGTTTGATGTGGAGAAATCAACTGTACATCTGGAACCCGGTTTCAAAGAAGCAAATAATTTGAGAATACTCGCAATCAGTTTTATTATTGTCTAGGTTAGTATTAATTCACCAACCAAAATCTGTAAGAAATCTGGATTCATTGCCTGACTTAAAAACAATTTTAATATACATTTTATCAACAAAGAAATTACACTTTCAAAATACAATTGTTGTAACTTGCTTCAGGAAATATCATAAGTGTATATGTACTGCTTCCAGCAGTTAACTACCCAGTGTTAGAGTGCACACACTAAAAGTGTGCAACATAAGTACCACTAAAAAGTGCTATTTTATGCTAATTCTATTGTTTTCATTTGTTTAATTAGTGCTATTTACTACTAAATAGTGACAACTGTTGCACACATTTATTATTTCCACTTTACAGTTAGCATAATTTATCAGGCTATTTACTGCTATGAATTTTGCACACTCTTAGTGTTTGCAATCTAACATTTATTTATCTGAAGCTAAGAAATTAGGAATGGGGAAACAGCATAAATCACAAAAAAGAACCATGTCACATATTCAGACAGGAAAAATGTAGCAATTCTAGAGTGCATGTACTAAAAGTGTGCAACATAAATACCACTAAATAGTGCTATTTTATGCTAATTCTATTGTTTTCTTCTGTTTAATTAGTGCTATTTATTACTAAAATAGTGACAACTGTTGCACACATTCAGTGTTTGCACTCTATATCCCTCATGGATTATAGAGTTCGTTTCTTAAGATTGGAAAACAGTATTCTATTGTATCCATAGTTTGAAAGAAAACATTGGAATTACCTGCCATATCTTAGCTGTATCATAACCAGACTATTGGAGTCAAGTAGGAAAAATCAGAAGTTTTATTAATCGTTTTATCATGAAATTCAGCGATAAAAGTAGGAAAAATAGGAAAGTAGGAAAAATCAGAAGTTTTATTAATCGTTTTATCATGAAATTCAGCGATAAAAAATGTTTTTTTTGAAAACATTTTAATGAAGAAAACAACAACGTTCCGACGTTAGCAAAATGTCATTATCAAGTCAAAAAATAAAATTAAGTTATGTACAAACAAGTATATATAAGCGAATAAAACAATAACTAAAGTTAGAACTAATTACAGTAAATATTAATAGAATATGAATAAAACGTTATTACAATAAGAATATAGAACAAAAACAAACAAGCAGAAATTAACTAAGGTTAAGAATTTAAGTAGAATAATTAAGTAAAAAGTTTTGCATTTATAGAGTCACTTTGCACGCTCAATGATGGTTTAAGTTTTCTTGTAAAAAGCATTTCGTAAATAAGGCAATTACATTTGTTGGTACATTTTTTGAGAATTTTAAATTGGTTGTTCTTCAAATCTCTAATCCCATGATCTTGCTTTAAATGTTCGCCTATAAATGAATACTCATGTTCGATAATTGGCTGATTAATTGTGTTTTACATAATTGCAAATGGACTTTGAACTGATCTGATTTTTATTGTTGTATATATCTAATTAATACAATTTTCCTTGTAAATTTTTCACGTATGTTGAAATTTATTATTTTTTTAAAGACATTATTATTATTATTATTATTACACCTTTGCAGGCTACACAATTGCCCTATTACGCCAAAATCACGCAAGCAAGTTCTTTTAATTAATAAATGACAACGTGATAGCAGTCTGTTGCATTGATAGGATTTTTCAGTAATTGCAATATAAATGTTACTGTTTTCCACTCCACCTACAATAATATTGATCTCAATATGACTTAATGTGTTTCAATATAATGCCACTGATTGCCTGCAACAAGGGCCTGGATATCATAGTCTGTCATTTATAACTATCAATACTGCTTTTCCTAAATACCAGTTAATGTGTGTGCAAGAACCATCTCAAGAAACTGAAAAACAAACAACAAAATAAACATTTGGTTACTTTAACAAGACAAGGTGCTCTAACTTTTAAGAAGGGGACACATTAACATCTCAGTTGGATCAAGGTACCCAGGGACCCAAAACAATGATGTCCACAAAATGCCTTATAGTGAGAGAACTATTATAAAGTCACTACAATAAGAATTCATCTGAAGCATGCAATAATCACGGCTGGGAGTGGTCTCAAATGTTGACATGTTGTCCTAATTGTAAACACTTATTCAATTAATGAATGTAATTATTAAGATTATCCCTGAGTTTGTCTGGTCTACTCCGACAACATGTGATAAAAAGTTAATGTGGTAATGGATTAATATGCAGTCTAATTACAACTTTTGTAAAATGATTTTAAGTGATGGCCATGAATATTTCGATGACAATGAGGATCATCATGATAATGATGATGATGATGATATTGGGTGTAATTACAGGGGCGGCAGAACAGTAACAGCTGGGGGGGGGGGCACACTATAATCCCCCACCCCATCCTATCCCTAGAGCCCAGTCATGTCGCATTTCTTTACCACACAGGAAAACAGGTCCTGCATCCAAGGCAGTTATGTATTATGGGTATTATGGCACGTAGCATCTAATTGGAAAACTTTGCAAACCGGAAAATCACAAAACAATTTTTATTAACTGTTTAACTCATGCATTAATATCTTTTAACCAATATTTTGTGGAAGGGGCAGCCCTCAAAATATTTTGTTCCGCCGACCCTGAATTACCTAATTCATACTACCCTGCTTGGCACAGATTTCTCAAAAGACACCTCTGCAAGGACATGTTGAACATTTTGTCAGTGATTAGTCAGTATTCATCTTAAAGTTTGGTTGGGAAATACTTATATCCTTTAGCATATAATGGCGTCAGCTCGCATTAGCTTGCTAGAAAAGTAAACACGCAGGTCCTTGCAGAGGCTGCTTCTGAGAAATCTCTGCCATTGAAGCAGCCTAGGTAACTTCATACATAAGTCATATACCTGTTCATAGTTAATAGTAATGGTCCCTGATTGGTTGCGGTCATGTTGTCTGAAGGCATCGGTCAAAGACTTTAGAGTAACACAACACTGGATAAAATCATCAAACTTCATTGTTCTTTTGTCATTGCGGTCAAACTTTTGTACACATAAATTACAAAACTGTGGACTCCTGAAATAAATCAATGTCCTCTGTCAGATACATGCTTGGATATGTTTATTGCAAAATTACCCCAGCAAAAAAAAGTTAAGATTCATGAACATGGAAAGAGAATCCGCTACTGACTATAAACACATCAAATTTTGTTAGATGTGTATCAGTGATACTGGCCTTCCCTTTGATGGACTTAACATAAATGCTGATGTAGATGACACCTAGTTATTCGACATAAATGTGTTTTTTTTTTGTTAGTTTAGCTTTGAATAAATGTATTTCATTCTACTTACAATCTATAACCAAATGTGTTAAATGCTTGGTTCAGTTCACCTGCATCAATTGTGCCAGACCTGTCTCTATCAAAACTGAAGAAAAATCTTTATTAGGAAGACTAAATTGAGCACGTGCAGTAGAAAATAAGTGAGGTATAAAATATCAAGCCATGGGGCCGCATCAATAGTGGCAAATGGGCAATAGCCATAACCATAGAAAACATTTTCGGATCCATTATTGAGACCTAACAGCTATTTCGTGGCTCACAACTTATCTACTGAACATGCTCATTCAGGGACGTATTCAGGATTTTTCCAGGGGGGGGGGGGGTACAGCATTAGGGGATGATGTCATATATATGTATGAAAAACAAAATATTTATGTTCTTGGTGAAAATTTGTTTTTGACTGTCTGAGCTCAGGGGGGGTGAACACCCCCGCACCCCCCTCTGGATCTGCCCCTGTCATTTGACATTCTTCATTAGCCTAACCGACATGGCTTATTGCCTTTCCATTTCATTTATTAGAAAGTGTATTTTCACCAGGCGAGAACAAAAATTAATATAAATCACTAGAGAACATGTATGAATTTAAAAATGTTTCATTTAGAAGCTTAGAGCTGGGAGGCAAAAATAACAGTTGGATTTTACAGTTATTCTGAATGAGAATAGCATGTGAAGTATAGTTGCAAAAGCCCTGGAGCAAGATGATGTTTTACCCACAGTCTCCACATCATAATAGCTTTTAGAATAATATTCTATTTGATATTCATTTTGTATTCCTTCTAGAATACAGGAACAAGATAGCGAGCAAAAGCAAATGAGTGTGAAAAGGATTCTTGTCTAGAGACAGGGTTAAAGCCTCTTCACACTTCATGCTTAGGGAAGGACCATGAGATATTTGAGGGGGGAGGGGGTGGTAGGGCAATTGATATATATATATATTTTTGGCACATCTGCAGTGCACAATTTTTTTTCTCTGTTTAAGACTTTGCTCAAATGTACATGTATAATTGTCCATCTCTTATTATTCACAAATTGACATACCTATCAAAACAACCTTTCCACTGCTGTACATAGTTCCATAGGGCAGAGAATTCATGTATATCTATTGTTCCTGACCTAGTAAATAAAATCACTAATAAACTACACTGAAATATTTAAGAGAGGACATACATATTATGAAATAATTGTGCAAATGATGCCTCCCATTTCACCACATTTTTTGTACAATATTTGCATGAAAATCACAGTCTATCACAGTGTGAAATCAATATAAAAATAGACCTTAATTAGAATGGCTGCCAACTAATGATTAAAAGTGCTGATGTAAGAAAAATAAACTAATCAAAGGATAGACATCCACCTTTAAGTTGATTCATAATTATTAATAGCTAGGTTGTGAATGTTTGAAAAATATAGATTGAATTTTTAGGAAGATATAACCATTGTCAAGAAATTCGATAGAAATTCATTTACATTTAATTTAACCTTAACGTTCTACACTTTTTGTCCAGCACAGCAACATTTTCCATGAATGTCTATTCATCATCATACTTCTTTTATTTGAGAATTTAACAAAATATGAAAAAGGTTTAATTTGTAAAAGTCAATTTTCCACCATTAGGACAAATGGTGTGTGGTATGATTGTCACATCATATCTACATGTTTATCGAATGTGAAAACACCATCTGTCAAATGAAGTGACTTTTTTAAGTATTTTAATGAACCAGTGGTGGGGACACTTACTTGTCTTTGTCAAACATTCCAATCATGAGCCGGCAAGTTTCCTCATTGAAGTGTGACCAGTTAGAATTGTGAAGTGCCTGTCTCAACTCTGCAGCAGTTATCTTGCCTGATCTATCTTGATCAACTGCCTGAATGGAATCAATATTAAGAAACCCCACAATGGACTTGAGTCATATAACTGGATCTAACAATTTTGGGGCTACTCCCTGGTGTTCATATACCATTTGCCGCACTCACAAGTAAGATATACACAGGAAAAAAATTCGAATTCCCAAGTTTACAAAGTATGGAAATTGCATGGGAAATGTTCCAATCTAATGAAGGGAATATGGGTAAAATTTAAATCCAATGTTGGGTTTGGTAATTGACTTCCCCAACGAAAATCGAAAATAAACCCTTTGTGGGAATCACAACATTTTTCCTATGGTAGCCATGTGAGTTAGCACTCTAAGATTATTAGACACAAAATTTACTTATCTTGCTTTAGTTAGCAATAGTATCATACCAGAACTGGCCTTTTAAGGCAATTAAAAAACATAAAAAAATACAACAAGTCTTGCTTTGAAACCAATGTTTCATGATGACATCACCTAGGCAAATGTGGGAAGTGTTTACAATGTATTTCATAATTCTAGGCATGCACGCAATTATTTTTCAAGCTATGAATTTTATTACCATTATTTATAATTAGATGTGCTGATTTAGACACATTTTTTTACCATATTGTATAGATGCTATAAACAAAGGACCGTGTGATTATGGTAACACCTTTAGTTTGTGCATTATTAAAAAAAAAACACTTCTTCCACTTCACAGAGCATATTAGAATGATGAAAATTCCAAAATTTCATTTTATTTCAGGCTATTTTAGATTAAACTGGTTTGATGGGAGCAATTTTTTTTAAATTTTCTATTGAGTTTAGTGATTTTATCCTCCATGTAAACAAGAGACGACATCATAGTGAACTAGGGCAATAGACCTTTTCCGCTTCTTATGCAAATTGCCCATGTCAGACCACGTGACACTCTCTAGTGAATAGTTCTTTTGCGAAAAATGTGTTGAAATATTTACACTTGAAAGAATCATTTCCTAAGAGTGACAACACATGGTCTGAAATGGGAATATAAACATGGAAGCGAAAGAGGTCTATTGATACTACATTGTATGTTTTCATTGATTATTGATGATCATGATGAATACTCTACTGCCTTATTGATTGATTGATTGAGACTCATTACTGACTGACCAACTGACTGACTGACCTACTGACTGACGGACTGACTGACTGACTGACTTGGTCATTAATAAATCTTACATTAATTGTTGATTTCAAATTTGCATGATTCATTGATTGATTGATTGATTGATAACCACAAATAATCTTTTAATTTTTACCTGAAACCAACTCCACAAAGTAGGGTCAACCCCAGGTGGTGGTCCCTGAGGAGGTGCTCCTCCATAGGGAGGGTAAGAGGGGGCACCACCATATTGTGGATTATAACCACCATATTGTTGTTGTTGATGATATTGACCATACGGCTGTTGTCCCCCCTGAAAATAATACAAAAATTTATTTTCTGGACTCTAAATTTGTGAATTAACTAGGCAATATAACCTTTTTGGTTATCACTGTTATTCTACTTGCAACTGGTCCAGATGTATCCAATCGATAAGAATCAATCAATGGAAATCCAATCGATCAATCGATAACAATCGATATCTGTCTATTGATTAATATTGATTGCCTGTTTTCAATCAATAAACAATAGATTCAAACATTAAAAAAACTTGATCGATTGCTGATCGATGACCTTTCATACTATCTCCAGAATCCCTGGAAACAGTATCAAAAACAAGACACTCAAGTGCATGTTAAAATAAACCATGCTTGTGCAAATCTCTGAAAAAGAAGTCAATATGTCAGCTAAGAGGAGAAAGCTTAACATTCATTTGATTGTCAAAGTATTGTCAAAGGAGTCTTCTTGATTAATTGATAACGATTGGTAGTGATTGACATTTGATTATCGGTTTGATCGATTGGATATGTCTGGAACTGATACATGTGGCTTTGCAGATTCAGTTCTGTGGCACATGCATCACACTGACATGCATTTGAATCTCATTATTGGAGCTTGAATTTGTATTTTTTCTGAGAAATTATCACAAAAATGCTTCACACAATTTATAGCAATCTTTCGCATTCACATAGGAAGGTAAAGACTTAAAATGTAGTGTGGTAATTTCTATAATGGCCAGATTAAACTATAATGTCACATTTATTACTTGCTTTTATTTATAACATATCAACAAGCACTAAAAATGCTCATTGAGGATATATCTAATTTTCTGAAATTCAAATTTGAATTGGAGTTAGCTGATCATCGAAGATGGAGCCATTTTGAATTTTGATTATTTACTATATCTTGGCTTGACTAAAAGCATAAAAGGGCAGTTGTATCGAAGAAAATAGGGACAAAGTCAGAAATAGGTTGTTAACTTTTGATTTCATGAATGAAAACTGGATCGTCTATTTAAACATGAGAGGATATTGATAAATCGCGTGTATGAGGTCAGCAAAAAAGAATGTTTATATTTGACAGTTTCTAATAATGTATGCACAGTTTACGAAAAAAATTCATATAAATACTCACATATCCTGGATTATAAGCTGGGTTGTATCCTTGTGGGCGATTCCAAGACATTTTTAACAACTTTTACAATTACAATTTTGAACAATGTTTATATCTCAAAACTCGATCGCATATGAAGGAAGCATATAAAGCAATCTATACCACAGGAAACCCAATATTTCAACTCTAGGCTCTACGCGGTTAAAGGTGAAACAGCATTCCCATAAAGTCGATAAGCGACGGACCATTTGTTATTTGATAAGGGGTCGGGCAAGGACCAAAAAACAAAAAAAACAACAACAACAAAAAAAAAAAAAAAAAAAAAAAAAAAAAAAACAGCAACAACAACAACAACAACAACAAAAAACAAAAAAAAAACAAAAAAAAAAAAAACTCGAGTACAGCCTCAAACAGCCAAAACTAAAACCTGCGCAAGTCAAAAGCGTGTAAAGACTGAATCTGCGTCACCTGAATCAATACGGTTTGAAAAATCTGTTGTTTTTTTAAATGCAAAGAATCATGGTAGTTTGAGGGGGTCCAATGAACGCAAATTCTAGATGCGGATCCAGGGGGGGGCATGGGGGACTGGTTAACCCTTTTGATTTATTAATATTAAAATTATTTTAACTTTTGAATGATGATTGTAATTGGTTTTATTGGTGCTCCTCCTCCCCCCCCCCCCCCTTTCAAAATTTGCGGATCACTTTTGGATTAGTGACCTCTTTCCCTTTCAAAATTTCTGCATTCTCTCCTGAATTCGCCCCGAATATTATTTGGGAAATATAAACACATATTATATTTCAAAACCGGGCTATTTTCAATTACACTGTTGCAATGGCAGCATTTTTTTCGATTTTTTTTCAGTTTGGCAATTTTATCCTCCACGTAAGCAGGTGACGTCATAGTGCAATAAGATCATATCAGAATATCATAACAATATCACTCATCATCATCATCACAGAAAAAGCCCATGCAACATTCATGCACATCTGTTACAAAAATAATAATAACTTCATCAACATTCATCTCCCGAAAGCTAACATCCATGGACAACAACAGAGAAATCCATAACAACATAGAATGATTTCAATGCTGGTTCATATGTTCAATGATTAGAGGTGGTTGTTTGGGTTTCCTGTGTCCTAACTACGCCCATGCATTTCATCGTGAATAATTCACATTTAGCTTCTTTAATAACGAATTACTTACTCCAAAAGGGAAAATCTCTGCTTAAATATGTGAACGATTTTAAATTATAATCAGTAAAAACAAAAACCATTATCATTCATGATCAAGGACATAGGAAATTTGTGATAGAAGCTTTCAGCTGAGATTTTTTTTACAAATATTGTGTTATTTTTCACAATGAAAGATTGGATTGCCCTTTTGGTGTTGACGCTGCTGTGCATCGAACAAAGTAAGTGACAATCTGTTTACGTTTTTAAGCTGTTATTCCCTTGAGTAAACCAGCAAAACTTGATCATTATTTTTAAATTCGTTATCAATTATTTTGCGGTTAATCGGAAGAATTGTGGTTAGATTGTGAACGATATTTTCATCTCAAAAGTATGCTATTATGACAGAAACGTCACCTTTTCGTTTTTGCTGATAAAAAAATAGCTTAAAAAGCAACGCAGCTCAAATGGATAACGCAAAGCGTATGCGTTTTTTTTTTTTTATTCGAAATATTCGAAATTCGAAATAAAAGTTCCATTGCGGCCATTTGTCCAACAATATCTAGAGAGATTTTGTGTTTTAGACTTCACTCGTATGCGTTCGTAAAGGCAAATACTAGGTTTGATACTTCAGATGCTGTTACTCGGCATATTTTTTAAATAACACTGAAGTCTGGATGTTCAGGGGCTGATCAGATCAAGTAAAACTGAAACCTTTTACTGTGTGTTTTGTTTTTGTCAGTCATAAGACACGAAAATACATAAGATGTTGAATAAATACCGAAATTCAACTAACTGTCGAAAATGACTCCGATGAATTAATTAAAGTGAGTGAAAACATAAAGTGCTTCTATAGAAGGATCAAGTTACACCCAAGCCTGTCAAATCACTCTCGTACCCAGATCCTACTCACTTTCCTAAAATGAATTGATAAGCTCTGGGAATCCTTGTATTTTTGAGTAATCTAATAGGTGAAACAGTTGTTGGAGACTAGAAACCAGTTGTCGAATAATGTAATTTGTGAAAAGCGAAGAATGAGATTGACACAAATGAATTTTTTGCCGCCACGAAGCAGAATAGTTCGTGCGTGAATAGCGTTGGGTCCCTGGAGAAATAGAGAGAGTATTTAATGAAATGCTGACCTAGAGTGAGTTGTTCTACGGTCAGCCTCGCAGCGTTTGTTCTTCATTTGCTTAATTTGTTTTTTGTTTCAGTATTATTTCAATTTAGATTAACCTTAAAACCCCAAAGGTTGCATCTTAGCATTGGTTGGGGGCTCACGTCCAAATATTTTTTTCCACACACTAGTTTTGGTTGTTGTGTGACCGGCTTTGATGCTCAGGTTTTTAACTTGAAGATTTTCGAAATAAAATGTTGTGAGGGCGTGGCTGACCCACCAGCCCAAGCGTCAAATGTGTGTGCTGTGTTATTATTGCGTAGTGTAGGCAAAATTTATAGATTATTTGCAGTACAAACGAAAAGTGAGACACCAATGATTAAGTATTATAAAAGTAAATGGCGAATGTTTTTTTATTTACATTTGCCATGACATTTAGAAAACCAAATAGCCAGAGGATATATATAGATATATCCTATATATACTGGGATTTCTCGACCCTAGTGCCATAAACTGGGTATCGAATTGTACTCAATTTCTGATTTAATCCAAATTGCCTGTCATACTCAGGGCCCAGAAAATAAGAAGAATTATTTTGCATTTAGGTAATGAATGAGGTAGTTAACTTTAATAAATGACTTGAATATTTGTGATAGATATCCTATCACAGCTATGCAATTCAATCCTGTAGCATAAACAGAACATGGAAGTTAGGTATTTTTTGTTATAAACAGGGTAGCCCCTACAGGATCGCAGAGGAACGCCCCTACCCAGATCTGAAGGCGGTCGTAGTAAAATAACGCCATAATGCAGATCGCCTATTGCATTCCGCACTGGGTATCCGGCATTCCTATAAGACAGCGTTTTCTGATGTAACGCATAAATTTCCGAATCAAGCATAAAATATGATAATAATTCAAAATCCTTGAAACGAAAAGAAAATTTGAGCACGTTTGTGAATCACTGTCTGTGTTGCTGGGTCAATAATGTGTGGTCTCTATGCGCTTTACAATTGAATTTACCTACATACGAGTCGCTACTTTAATACGGGGGGGGGGGGGGGGCACTGCGGGAGTAAACGATTGGGGATGCTCGTAGTATCATATGGGGGTTAAAATAATGATGATAATAATCATTTCTATAGCGCTACTTCAGCAAGCTTCAATAGCCCTTTACAATAATCTGATGTTAAAATAACAAAAAATAACTAACTAGCTAGCTAACTCACTAAAAAATATCAAAGTGTATAAATCATTAAAAAAAATTAAATAAAAATGTTTTTAAACGTTTTTTTAAAGTATTTATAGCAGAGCATATGTTCTGGCAGATTGTTCCATAACTGCGGTGCTTTGACAGAAAATGATCTTTGACCATATGATTTCATATTGAACTTAGGGACATATAAAAGGTTTTTTGTACTTGATCCTAAATTGCCGTGTTGGAATGTAGCTGTGTAGTATTTTTTTCAGGTACTCTGGAGCCATATTATTTAGAGCTTTGAAAGTGAACAGAATGATTCTATACTGAGTTGATTCTCCCAGATATAGGCAGCCAATGTAAATCTTGCAATACAGGTGTTATGTGTTTGTGTGTGTGTGTGTGTTTTTTTTTTGATAGCGTTAGAAGTCAAGCTGCAGAGCTATGCAGAGTATTGTACATTTCTTGAGTTGTTGAGCTGGTTAGCCAGATAGCCGATCGCAAGCCTGATAGTCGAAAAATCGGCGATTTGGTCTCTTTTAGGGTTTAAAATGTGAGATTTGCCAAATCCTCACTATTTGCTATCTTTTAGGGATTGAATCGCACTAAAACTCATGTTTTCGGTATCCTTTAAAGTTGAAAAATTTGTGAAGCCAGTATTTTAATAAAGTGCATTGTGCATTGTCACCCGGCTTACAATCATGAGGGGTTACTAGTTAGCCTGGATTAGTATGACCAGTCCACACACACACCGGGAATTCCCTACTATTTTCGAACAGCAGTAGTGTGGGTACTTTAACGTCCCTCTGATACAGATCAGTGAATGAAGCGAAGAGAGACGGGACATCCTGTTTTACGTCGTTATCCAAGAGGACGTGAAGATGTTACTCAATTATTTCAAGACGTTTGCTGTTGGTCCGGCAAGGTCTCGAACCCTTGACCTCCCGCACAGAAGTTCGATGCTCCACCAACCGAGCTAACCGGTTTATTAAATACATTTGCTCACAACACTAGAAGGTGAACATGAGCGAAATTTTTCAAACATTATCGATCAGTTTTAGGAATCGGTCATCTTCTCTGCTCCACTCTTATTATCAAACTGTAATGTCTCGTCTCTAAATGTTAGTTTTTTTTTTTTTTTTTTTTTGTTTTTTTTTTTGCTATAGCATTGAGCATTACTTGTCAAAAGTGTAAAAGAGGGACGTCGTTTAATGACTGTATGAAAAAAGCTCTAAACTATGACTGCACCAGGATTGGCAACACGTTCTCCCACTGCAAAGTGGAATGCAATGATAGAGGTAAGTAATTGAATCATTGATTGTTAACTTGTCCTGGGGGGAGGGTACTACCCTATATCGACTATACAGGGATGATCCGCTGAACAGGGTATGGTTTTCGTCCTTGGTGTCATGAACAGGGTATCCAATTCTACTCTACTTCCGATTTAATCCAAACTTTATGTCATACTCAGGGCCCAAAAAATGAGAGAAATTATTTTACATTCAGGCAATCGGCATGAATAAGATCGTTGACTTTGAAAAAAGATAAGAGCAGCACGTGTGTCTGAATTCATACATTCACACAAATCATATAATGTTCTTAAACAATTGTAATTTGTCATAAACAGGGTATGTAAGTTAGGTACTTTTTGTGATAAACAGGGTAACCTCTACAGGATCACAGCGGAACACCCCTACCCAGATCTGAGGGAAGTACCCCCCGGGAGCTTGACCTCTGTATAGCCAGAACTAGTGCAGGTGCTTTTTTTCTGGTGCTCTCCACATATAAAATATAAACGCCACATACCGCAAGAACGACTGAGGAAGTTCGCCTTTGTGTGAACAAAGCTTAGGGGGGTCTGAAAGGACGTTTTGTATTTATTTTTCCTATATTTATTGTACTTGAGTTAAACTGTATTTAGTTTATAATCTACAATCGTGGGCAAAAGTTATTATGACACTCAAATAATAGTCCAGTTTCATGTTCTTCATTGCTCAGGCTAAGACTCGATAGTATGTGATATATTCTTTTGTACGAGGTACATCCCGTGGGAATGCACCAATCCAAAAACAATATAAATACCAATGGTTTTGTCTGGACTGTTTTGTTGATTTACTTACAATTGAGGCTTAGCCTGAGCAATGACGAATTTGAAAATGGTCTATTTAGGACTGTTATAATCTATTTTTGTCGACATATAACTATACAACATCTATTCCTCCACTCATGCCACTTCAATGAGTTGTCCGTTTACAAGAGCTTTGCATGTGAGTTGATTACAAATTACAACATTATAGGTATAGGGGGTGGAATATATTCTAAAAAGCACAATATTTTGCGATTTACACAGTTTGTGCCTGATTGTATCTTACCATTATTTCAGGTGTGTGGAAGTTTGGTTGTGCAACACCATCACAATGCTCAATACAAAAGCGTAACTGTGAGAACTCTCGTGATTGTGGAATCACTTGCTGCAAGGGGTCATTGTGTCTTAGAAACGTTACACACACTTGGTGTAGTGAAGGATTTAGCATCCAGGCTTCTACAATAGCTATTGGAACATGCGCAATAATAGCACTTTACATCAGATAAGTTAACTGAAAACCATATAGATAAAAACTTCATATATCATTTATAATGCTGTTTCAAAAAGTGTTGTTATCGCCAAATGTCATAGAGACTACTGTAACAATCGGTTTATGTCATAGAAAACTTGGCAGTTCCGTGTTTTATTGGGGGGCCGTCCTCAAATTTGTAAAGAGTGTAAAGTATATGTACTTCTAGTACTAGAAATAGATGGCGTTGTTTTCATAAACTCGTAAACTAAGAGTTACTAATAGAGTGTACGCACTAAAAGTGTGCAACAGTTGTCAATATCTAGTAGTAAATAGCACTAATTAAACAATAGAGAACAATAGAATTAGTATATAAACATTGCACATTGACAGACAGACAGACAGACAGACAGACAGACAGACAGACAGACAGACAGACAGAATGATACTTCAATTGCAAAAATAAAAACTTGCAGCCCGAAGTCTGAAATATGATATAGCTTACAATAAAATATATAGAGAACAAATACATGGGCGCGCGGAAATATGAAATTTATCTTCGAGTGTTCAACTCAATATCTCACGAGTGAGCGCAGCGAACGAGTCAGATATCGAGTTGAACACAAGAAGATAAATTTCATATCTCCAAGCGACCATGTATTATTCTGTTTATTATGTAACTTAAAAAGTAAAGCTCGCTTTGTGATTGGCCGAACAAAAATCCAAATTGATAAATAGGAATATCACCACTGAACACATGTGTGGATACGATTTTTATCACATGAGAGAAACACTGTATGTTATATAATAAAAAGGTTATATTACATGTTATATGCGTACAAAAATATGTAAAATATGCTGTTAAGAAATGTACGTAATAAAAGATAATTATATACATATGGAATATTTAATTTTATATGTACATATATATATATACATTTAAAAGTTCCTTAGTTGTAGTTTATTGCAAATTAATGTTATTAAATTAAAATTCATTAAACAGTTTTTGAATCGGTTTGTTTTGTATTGGACCTGGAAGGTCTGTTTGTTTCTTAAGTACATGATTTCACATGTTTTCTTTTCAATTTGTACTTATTCTCTATTTGATGATAAATAACTATAAAAGAATAATGACATTGGACTTCACTTTTGTGTATTATTCAGGAGTACCGCACCACAAATTAACAGCTCATCAACTTATTGTTCTGCTATCTGATAAATAACTTTTTTCTCACTGCTGGCTGGGGATTTTCAGTTTGTACCCAAAACAGGGACATACACTTGAAGCGAAGAATGCATTGCTTGCTGGGAAATGCTCGATTTGCGTTATATGCTGGAGTGACGGTTGAACCGATCTTCACCCTGCACAAGCTTTTATTAGTCGGGCCACCCCACAGGGGGCCCGACTTTAGTCTTACCTTTTTGCCTATCTATGTATTATGTCGCGTTCTGGAATGGCACATGAAGCCCAAAGTCACGCGGTTCACCAATTTGACATGTGTTCTCAAATCAAACTCAAATATACTCAAAGAATACTCAAAAATACTGGAATTTCCGGAAAAACACTAACTCTAGTCTACAGTAATCGAATCAAGACCAAACAATGCAGTTTCAGGGGCGGCGGAACTGGGCACGCCCCCCCCCCCCAAATATTTTGGGTGAGCTCGGCCCCTCCACAAAATATTGGTTAAAAGAAAATATATAAAAATGTATGTAAATATATGTAAATATAATTCATAAGAATCTAAGACGAGTGTCGCAGTTCTTTCCCTTCCCTGCAAAAGTAAAGCTTGCTACGAAGGGTAGATTAAAAGCTTTCGATTGTTAAACTTTTGAGTTAATTTTCTAGCAAAAATGAACTTTACGCAATCTTTTTAAAGCATAAAAGATTTTGAGAAAGGTTATTATATCAACTATGCTGGAGTAGATGATTGTCACAATAACTAACAAGGATCTAGGCGGATCTAATTTATTTTGACAAAAAGGGGCTCAAGCATAACGGAACCAAACGTTTTCACAATGTTTTTGAGCCTCAGTTTTTAACTGTAAACTAGACGCATATCTGCGTGAACTCGGGCTTTTCTTTGACCTATGTAATTTATCTGTTTGTTTCGCTGTTTTTAAGCGCTAAAACTAAAAAAAATAAACACAAATTATAAAAAATAACGCTGGTCAGGTGATTAAATTGCGCTTCTTACAATAAAGGAATCTTTTTCTCGTCGAATTTTTTTCGAATATCACATTTTCGATTTCAAGTAGTCCAAAAAATTCTCCAAAATGTGTTCATATATGAAGTGACTGTAACGATACTGAGTTTTGAGTATGCAACAGCAGATTTCGCCCATTATTATCATTTAGTTTGTCTTTTCTTTGACGGGCATATCTTTGTCACTGCTACGATCTACCGCTTTTTCTGCTCTTGGGATTCCTGTGCAACAACAAAAACTTGACTAAGAGGGAATGGGACAGTTCCGAAAAGAAAACAATCGCTCGTACAAGTAGACTGAATTTCATTGAAAAATATGCCAATTTTACAGCTTATTTCAAAAGAATTATGAATCACGTACTACTCTGCATTTGAAAAAGAGTTAATTGAAATGGTTTTTGATTGATAAGAAAGTTACATGGAAGCAAAACCGAAGAAAATCTGAACCGAACCGATGGAGAACGAGGTGAAAATACACGCGGTAAGTTTGTTGTTCTATTCAAAACTTTATATTTTCACTTTTACTGCAGCGAATAACCGTTTTGACAAACCAATCCATCCTAGATCTAAAGAATGTTGATTACACATAATATTATGAGATATCCATTGATTTCAACTTGACTTGAGAAACATGCCCGCTCACTTTGAGCAAAAACATATTTTAAGCAAAATATATTCAATTCCCTCCACAAACTTCACTGATACAAACGGCACAACATCGTGAATTTGATTCTGCTCGACTGAAGTTTTCCAACAAAATACGAAGCAACGCTGACAGTCGCAAGAATTGTGCTTCATTCACATCGTTTTTGTTTATTTAAAATTTGCCAAATCATAACTCATAACTCGACATTTTTCTTTCTCTTTTCAGTTATCGCCAATCCAAAATACATTGACCATGAGTAAATACTGTGGAAGTTTTGCAAAGCGTTTAATTACCACGGTTCAGTTCAGTCTCCCGATCTCAGTGAGGCCAAACATTACGACATGTTCATATAATAAATACACTTCCATTAAAAAAATGTTATTGTAAATATTTTAAAAAGTTGAAATGAATTAAAAATAGATTATTTTGAGACGTTCAACTTATTTTCAATGAAAGAACTAGTATATCTACGATCGTCGTGGTGAGGACGATGCGAAATGTGTCAGGGGTGGGGTGGGGAGTTTTGTCGAAAAATCTGCATTTTGTGACCGAAGACAAAGATGACAAAAAGAGCCGAATTTTAAACTCGGGCATTCCTATGGAAGCCCGAGTAATTACTGTAAATAGTGTGAATAAAATTGAAATTGCGGAGGCCTTGAAATTTTTGGCTTGTGAAGTTTATTGAGAAAGTTTATAAGGAATTAAATGGGTGCAATCAATTGTATTTATTCAATTCAAAGATTCTTGTTTGCAATGTATTACAGTATACTAAGACATTTAAAGGGTCCCTATTATATTAGTGATGTCCATGGTCTTGCAATCTTGCAAGGTTTTGAAAATCTTTATATAAATCGCAATTTATCCCTCCAGGACCCTCCTTGTACAATAGCTTGCACATTATAAAGGCTTATTTTAACTACTGAGACACAGAAGGAGACGGAATCGTCAAGACCATCCACGCGTGTGAAAACTGCCGAACTGAAGTGCAATAAGAGAAAGAAGAGGAATGAAGCAAACAAAATCTTCCATTCTGCGTCTTTCACCACTTGCATCTCTGCTTACTTCACAAGTAATGCAAATCGTCTTTCAGGCAATATAAACGTTTTTGGGGTTAACTTTTAAACTTTATTTACTACATGACATACAAAAAGTTGCCTCCATTTTGTCCCCTGCTACTTTAAGGTGTTCTGTGGACATCATCGGTTTCTAGGTACCCTTGTGACTAGCTTACAGGAATGGCATTAGCGAAAAGCAGAAATGTCGATCATAATGTTTGTGATTCTACATTTAGTTTTGGAGTAAAATATGGAGCAAATTGAATCAAATATCTCATGTGTCAAAGTAGAATAAGAATGCTAAGCATGAGTTCTCAAACCATTTAAAGAAACTTTCATATCTTTGGCACTTAATTAGATGTGAGATTTGATTTATAAAGGACTTGCATAAACCTGGATACTTTTTGTCTTTCTTGGAGTTTTGGTTTTAGTCACCACTTTTTATACACAATACCCATAATGCATTTTGTTTCTAAGAAATAAGTATTTTAATTAGAGTAGATTCAACTATTATTGCAATAATTAATAATTAATAATAATCATAATTAATAATAATGTTAATAATAAGAATTGTATATTGCCATTTAGTTTAATTTATTGTATATTTATTTGGCAATCCATCAGCTTATTTAGTTTTCATTGCATTTTATTCATATTCTTCTTTGTATGTATTCGTATTCTGAATCATTTCACACTCCATTTACTGCGTCGTTCCTTCACTACAATTTAAATATTCTTTTACAATTTTGTATTTACAATAAATCTGAAGGTGGCAGAAGAACTGCCGAAATCAAAAGCGTCGTCCTTGTATTAAAACCTATTGCAATAATATTGTAAAAAATGTTGTTGCGAATGATTTGAATGACAAGATATATTATGAGGGTGTAAAAGTAGAGGATCATTAAAAAATAATATAAAAAAAAAACGACACCGAACAAAGCAAATTCCTTGTTTAAGGCTCCGTCGTATAGAAAGCTAATTTTGTATAGTAAAACTAGCTAGTAACAGGAACATGTGATGCTTTATTCTGCATCAAAAATTTGTCCGATTTCTATGGAATTTAAAGACATGGATTTGAGACATTTAAATATAAGCTACTTACCCATTTTTGTTCAATTTGTGGAAAATAACAAGACACAAGGATATGGCTAATTTAAAGCATATGTTTACCTTAAATTGTAAATCAATCAAACATGAGAATATTTTTTTTCTTTTTTGATAAAAACGTTTGGTATCTAGAAACATACAGTCACACTTGAGTTTTACATAAAGTTGACCTTGGAAATTTTGTGGGAGTTTTGTGGGACAAAAATACTCCTCTCTTTAAATACTTATCGGTCGTATCTATCCAATAAATGTCCCGAACGACCCTAACTTTTTGAAATCAGCCGAAAGGATAATAAAACACACCGGGAAGGCATAAAATCGCCACTAGTAAATCCTAGTTTTGAAGTTCAATCTCAGTTCAGTGCCGAATCCAACGGCGGATTACTCAATGAAAATCTGTCCACTGAATGTTTTAAATGACATTTTAATTAGCTAGTATTGTATAATATTCGGTCAGGAGATAGAACAAATAACTATATGGTGGAGGGACCTCTCCGATATTGTGCTTGGAATCAAATTTCTCTGGAAGTGCGTGAACAACTTCCACAGCTATATTTTTCAGAGTCTCAGCAAATGAATTATTATTCAAGTTACGTTTTTACAATTATTCAAAATAATAGTAGAGAACATTGAGATTATCAATAAAATGCGCTTCAGAAATAATAATATCAGATTTCCGTAGATCAATAGCACAATAAAACATTTTTAGGATATCTCTTTGTTGGTTTGTTTGTTTGTGATATAAATGTTTTTAAGAGTCTGAAAACACTTTATTTTATTTACAGTCAAAACACCTGAGGCATGCCCTCAAAAACCTTATTATTGGTTTTATTGATCCAATATTGAATTGATTAATCAAATTTGAAGTGTTTTGACTGTATCTTTTCTTTTCTTTTTTTTAATTATCTTTTTATCCACAAAGAATGTGCATTGTCTTGTTTTGAAGGGGAGGTTCTAACATTGTTTTTCATGAAAACCCTGATTAAAAAAACATAATAGTGTTTACTATCTTTTGATTGGTTGCAGCCTCAATATAAACACATGCGAGTGCTCCATAACACTCAGTAACTAACAACTAACAGTTTCTGCAAGATTATCTGCATCTTTTTGGGTAAGTCTATCGACAAGTATTCTCACACACTAGTGCTTGTATTTCATTTAAAATAGAAGATGGGCATCTCAATTGAATGTTTGCCGACTCAAATCATTGCTTCTTCAGTCAACATTCACATACATGTACACCTTTAATTTCATGCACTCATTTAATTGTAGAATGCACGCACTAAAAGTGTGCAACATAAATACCACTAAACAGTGCTATTTTATGCTACTTCTATTGTTTTCTAAATTAGTGTTCTTTACTATAAATAAAATTCAATTGAAAGCGTCAAAAAGACATCAAAAGCAACATTTCAAGAATGCTACAGCTTACAAAAAACAATAATTTTTCACAACAACACAACATCTTTTAAAAGGCTCTCTCAAAATAGGCAACACACCTTACAAATAGTCTTTCTAAAACAATATAACTTACAACTAAGATTTTTCAAAACAACACAAGCTACAAACAATTGTTGTAACGAAAGTTTGGTGAATTGTTTTTCCTAGATCGAAAAAAACTCACAATGAAATATTTGATCTTGGCCGTGGTTTGCTGTCTGGTTATGTCGACTCTGACTGTTGACGCCCATTTACCAGTAGGAAAAAGAAACGCTGCAAGTAAGATTACACTAAAATCACACTTTCTGAATGTATTCCATACAGCCTTTTCAAAAATACCAAACAACTACTAACAATTATTTCTGACTTTATCCTAAATACTATCGCTACTGCCATATCAAAGAACAATCGCAAGTTGACATTTTTGGGAATTTTTGAAACTTTAAAGTTATGGAGGAATGAAAATACAAGGATTTTTATGAAACTCTTTGCTAAGGGGTTTGGCTCTTTTCTCAGTGTATACAACACTTAAAAAACGATGTGTATTGTGTGGTATTGCATTCTATTTTATTATATGACCGTGAATCTTGGAGTCTGGACACTAACAAATGGAACGATCTGATTGGTTATACGCGTTTCCAGACCGGTTAATATCCCCCTGTATTAAGACCGCGTACCGATCGATGGAGTGGCTGGCCTTTTCACGATGAACAGCTGATTGTTTTTTACATTTTCAAGACATTTTCATGGTATAAGAGGTCGTTAGTGAGAATAAAGACCACAGTAAATCTCATTCGATATATTTTCATTATTATCATTATTTTCTACCGCAATTTTTTTAGTTTTTCTCCACTTGTTTTTCGGCTCCAGCATCGACTGACAGCATTTGCAAGGGTTTGTCAAGGTGTTCATCCAATCAGCGCGCGAAAAGTATCGTGATTGATTGATTGATTTAATTTTTTTGAGAAATAAAACATTTTGTTCTAGTTTTTTAATTAAAAAAGGTCATAAAGTAAATGACTCATTAACCGAGCTTGGACGGTCTGTACAGGAGAACCTTGACCTCGGTCGGGTATAGACCTCACTGCGTTCGGCCTGTACTTTTCGACCTCGGTCAAGACATTGCAAGTGAGATTATACTCACATCGCACTTCCCAATACACTAAAAAATGGTGACGTCGGAGAGAATATGACGCATAAACCTTTTCTGTAGTAATAAACATGGTGCACTATGGTCTAGATTCGGTACAAACATCTTTTGTTCATTGTGCCTTATATGGTGTTGTTTGTATAGAAGCTAGACCACAATGCATTCTGTTTATTAAATTCAGAAAAGGCCTATGAAAAATGCCGAAAGCGAACTGCTCTGATAAGATGTCTTAATAAATGGAACAAAACATATCCCATTTAAAAAAATACTCTTTTTATTGTTATCTTTATTTTATAACAGTTTAATTACCAAGCAAAACACTTGTCTTCTTTTCAACATGGCGACAAACGGCATCAAGCATTCTCTACGTCAGTGTTTTGTTTTAACCAGTTTGGATGAAAAATACATAACGCTGATCATGTTTTCTGACTTGATGTCGATGTATATGGTTTGTCGTGTTGGCTGACTGACTCACAATTCGATAGTTGGTTAATTAATTACTCTTCTGTTTGGTTGTTGGTTGGTTGTTTATAACTAGGTGACCACTTGGTCAGTCCATTGTTTTGTTTGTGGGTACAGATTGATGAATTAGTTTATGTTGATTTATGTTGAATTTATTGGTTTATCTGTCTTCTTTATTATTATTATTATTATTTTTTTCTCTCTGAACCAGGTATGAATCCACCCAAACGAGTCTTAAAGTTTGCAAGGTCAGAAAGAACAGAAGAACGAGGTACTAAGTTTAGACCAGTTTACAACACTTTCCACACGGAACCAAAAATTAAAGCATTGGAGGGTCGAATTGATTTGTATTTTCATTTTCAAACGCTCATTGCTGACGATTGCCTGTTGTTTATATTTTTCTTTGAGTGTGAGTTGAACTGAAAAGAATATTTAGCAAAAAAAAAAGAACTTTTTAAAAATTTGCTTCAAATGCAACCAAACTCGTAGATATTACTCACATTGGCAATTGTGACATTTTTGTGAAACAATATTGCGAAATCTAGGTAACGTGATCTTGTTCAAAATCTTTGGTTTATGGAAGTCGATATTGAGCGATCGCTACCAAATAAAAAAGGGCGAAATGACTTATGAAAACGGCTTAATTTTTATGTGACTCAGTGTCGATTACTTCTCTCATATCGTATTTCCATAGTTATTGACTAGTTTCGTAGCTACAATTTGTTGGTTATTAAAATATGTGAATCTTATGCTGTCTTTGCTGTCACTAGCTCTACCCGAGAGACGACAGAACGAAGGAAGAGACTATTTAACGTAAGATTATTTTCAGACAACGCTTCCTTTAGAACATAGTTAGCACTTTAGAGTGCACGCACTAAAATTGTGCAACAGTTGTCACTATTTAGCAGTAAATAGCACTAATTAAACAAAAGAAAACAATAGAATTAGCATAAAATATCACTAGTAGTGGTATTTATGTTGCACACTTTCAGTGCGTGCACTCTACTTTTAAACCTTGAAACTGGTTTTAGTCGTATCCCAGGCGCCGTTTTATGAATCGTAATGATAATACAGCTGTTCTTGAAAAGTTTGTCCATTACCATCTGTCATCGATGGTAAAGAAAACATCATTGATTTACTTATAAGTTGTTATAGGCTGCTTAGTTCTCAATGTTATTAAAATAAAACAAAACTCCATGATTGTCTACGGTTGTGCTATTGCCTTTTTTTCTGTCAACTTTTTTGGAATAGATGTATGTACTGGTCAAGGATTAATGCACTGTTTCTTTTATAAATATCTCTAGGTCCGAATCAGAATCCTAAAGGTGAAGAACTGACGAACGAGTCACGATAACACAACAAATTTTATTGAATATATCAAAACAATTCTGATAAATGTATTTGTAAATGTATATATGTATTTGTAAAATGGTTGAATTGATAGTTGATTATTTATTTGTTATGTTGTCTCTTCGAAACATAGCTAACTATGGTCAAAAGAATTGTGTTGTTGATGTTGCTGTTGTTATTGTTGTTATTGTTGTTGTTTGTTGCTGTTGTTGTTGTTGCTGTTGTTATTGTTGTTGTTATTGTTGTTGTTGCTGTTGTTGTTATTGTTGTTGTTATTGTTATTGTTGTTGTTGTTGTTGTATATTATCAATACATTATAACACATTGTGGCATGAGTGGCCGAGTGGTTAAGTCTCTCACCTCTCACCGCTATGGTCCGGGTTAGAGCCCTGGCTCGGGCCCTGGATTATATTTGAGTAGCACTATGTGACGAGGGCTTTTCTCCCTGTTCTCTGGTTGTCATCCCTCATTGTAAAAATCAACTGTGTGCAAAGATGTGTGTAAAATAATGAATGTAGGGGTAGTGAGTGTGAGAGAAAGTCTCCGCAATTAGTAAAAATGCTAAAGCAATTATGAGATTATTTAAAAAAATTTTCATTGTAACAATTAATTTCATGATAACATTTTTTTTTCCAAATTACTTTTTCAGTTTCTCCAAATGGTTGCTGAAAGGAAAAATCAAGAAATAAAGTTAACAATATTGTAATGTTAAATTAGTGAATAAAAAAAACTGGTAATATCAAAAGTGGATCAATGTTTATTCAATCATTTAGATTCTCAGCTTTCAGGAAAAGCTTGTTCTCATAGTAGTAATACATAATACTACTTTACGCGGTATCATTTATCTATTTTTATTTTAAAAAATGTTGCCGATATGCGAACAATTGTTTCCTACTAAGTGCAACACCAACTGTACCCGCAATAAACTAAATTAAAATAAATGGAAAATACCCAAGCCATCCATCTCGTGAAAAATTTGCAAATTGTAATATAAATTGAACAAGAAAAAAATAATTTAATTATTCAATGCATTGTCATTCAAAAAAACGTTCAAAGTCTCTGGAGATTATTAAAGCAAATTACCTCAATTAAAGCAAAATTTCTAACTTGACTAATCTTTAGAGACTTTGAACTTTTCATATCAACCTTTTCCCTTAAGAATATGTTGTCGTTTTCTACCAAGTCTCAACCTATTCCCTGATAAGGATTGTACCTACCATATTTGTGCAGTGGAGTAAATTCAGTAATGCGAAAAAAGCGATTTTTCTCGCAAAATATTTCAATTTTTTTACTTTTATGAGTGAAAGCATACACAACAAGTCTGACATTTTGATTTCTGGTCAAAAAGAGACTGTTAAACCTATAACAGGACACCTGTGTAATTCACCACAGGAAGCCCAAAATCAACAACAAAAGTTTGATATATTTAATAAATAACTACAGTTTTGTAAATATATTTAGATAGAGCTGGTGGTGTCAGCTACACCAAAACGTTGTCAACATTTCTTTGAATATGATTCTTCCCGTAATCTTCATTGTAAAGTCAGTAACGTTATTGTGCTTAATACGAAACCAATAATTGGCCAAACTCATGATTAATTTAGTCCAAAAAAAAAAGCCATAAAAAGGAATACCAGTGCAAAAATTTCCCCAGCAGTCTCTATAGTACCTTGTAAATAAGCTATATATGCCAATTCTTCTTATTATCTTTCAAATTTGTAAATAAATGTAACTTCACTTTTATTCTTATTTTCATTTTAACACTTGTAATTCATCTTGTGGTGCGATATGTGTTTTTTTTTCAATAAACCTTTATTATTATTATTATTATTATTATTATTATTATTATTATTATTATTATTATTATTATTGACACACAGTGAAATACATTTTTACATGATTTTCTGGTAACATCCCCAGTCAAGCTTTGACCTAAAGCCTCAGACTTACAATCTACAAAGTTTTTTTTTTAGCCTATCCCCTATGTTTTCATTTACACAATTTTTTGTTCTTTTTACGAAATGTTTACATTTCAATCTTTTAGTTCAAGAACTTTCCTTAGTATTCTTGCAGTCCCAAGCAACGTAGCTTTCTGTAACAGCGCAACTTTTACTTTCAAACCTAGCTTTTCAAGATATTTCTTGAGGTTTGTAGACACAATTCCCAACGCTCCAATCACAATAGGGACCACTATCACCTTGTCCACCTTCCAAACTCTTGAAATTTCTCTTTTTAGATCTTGGTATTTAGTTATCTTTTCCAATTCTTTTTCTTTAACACGAGCATCTGCTGGACATGCTATATCAATAACATAGCATTGCTTTTCCTTGTAATTTAACAACACGATGTCAGGTCTACGATGTTTTATTTCTTTATCAGTTTGGATATTAAAGTCCCATAATAGTTTCACCTCTTCTGTCTCTATGACGCTTTCAGGACTATGCTCGTACCATTTGTCAGCGTTTGGTATACCATTCATGTGCGATAGCTCCCAATGAATCACTCGTGCTACGTTATCGTGACGTTTTTTGTAGTCGTTCTGTGCTAGCTTCGAACATTCACATATCAAATGATTAACCGTCTCGTCTTTTTCACCGCACAATCTACAAAGTGGCGATACATTTTGTTTGTCAATCTTTGCTTTAATGGCGTTCGTTCTTAGTGACTGATCTTGAGCTGCTGTTATCAAGCCTTCTGTTTCTTTCTTCAGATCTCCTTTCCTTAACCAGTCCCAGGAAGCTTTGTCTCGTATATCTTCCGTCTGTCTAAGTATTTGACCATGTAACGCTTTATTTGTCCATCTGTCAGTTCTTTCCTGTTGTCTCTTCTGCATAGTAACTTTTACACTCTCTACATCATCATCACGCAGCACTGTTTCACCTCTACAGGCAGTCATCAAGGAATCAGTATGTGACGCAACGTACTTTGCCAGTGTCTTTTCCTCCGTTCGTACACAATCCTCCACACTTACTAAACCACGACCACCACTATCTCTTGGTAGATATAAACGGTCTACATCTGCACGTGGGTTCAACATTCCATTCGTAGTTAAACGTTTCCTGGTCTTTCTATCCATCTTTACGAGTTCATCTTTGTTCCAGTTAACAACACCAGCTCCATATCGCATAACCGGTACAGCCCATGTATTGATCGTTGCTATGACATTTCTACCATTTAACTTGGACTGGAGAGTCTTTCGTAGTCTGCGTAGATACTCAGACGAGAGCTTAGTCTTCATTTGATTATGCAGTATCTCGTCTGCCTCAAGTACACCAAGATACTTGTAACCTTCTTCTTCAACGTTCTTTATGTTACCACATTCCGGAATCTTAATACCAGTAGACTTTGAGCACTTGCCACGTTTGATGACAACAACTCCACATTTCTTTAGCCCAAACTCCATACCAATATCGTTGCTAAAAATATGCACAGTGTTCACAAGTGAATCCAGCTCTTTTTCATTCTTTGCAAACAGTTTTAAATCATCCATGAACATCAGATGGTTAACCGACCCTTTGTTGTCCCCAAGTTGGTAACGTCCTTTAACTTCACGTAAGACTAACGACAATGGAATAAGACTAACAACAAACAATAATGGTGATAAGCTGTCACCTTGAAATATTCCTCTTTGAATATTAACCGTCCCAAGTTCATTTAATCCACTTGTTAACACCGTATTCCATTGTTTCATACTAGATGACAGTAACGCCAAAATATTCGGAGCTACTCCCACCATTTTCAAACTTTCCATTATCCATGAGTGCGGGACCATGTCGTACGCTTTCTTGTAGTCAATCCATGCCATAGCAAGGTTTGTCTTTCTTCTTTTACAGTTCTTAATTACCATCTTATCTATTAACAATTGATGTTTTGTTCCTCGCGCTTCTTTCTTACAGCCCTTCTGTTCTTCAGGAAATAATTGTTGGTCCTCTAGATGTTGATATACTTTATCAGCCAATATTCCGCTAAATAATTTCCACATGATGGGAAGACAGGTTATTGGTCTGTAATTATCAACAGCGTTTCCACGTTCAATATCCTTGATGCACAATGTTGTACGACCCATATTCATCCATTCTGGAGTAGAACCAGACTGCAACATGTCATTAAGTTGTTCGGCGATACGGCTATGTAGAGGCACAAAATACTTGATCCAGTAGCCTTGTACACCATCTGGACCAGCTGCTTTCCAGTTTGCAACTTTCCTCAATCTGATCTTTACATCTTGCACATTAATGGTTACATTTGTTTGCTGTGCTGTTTCATCCATTTGCTCTTTAATGTCATCTAACCACTCTGCACTATCATTATGCTGAACAGGAACACCCCAGATGTTATTCCAAAACTGACAACTTTCTTCGGCGTCAGGGACGATGTTATTTCTCTCTTCTTTTCCATCAAGCTCTTGAAACAGTCTTCTTTGATCATTTTGCATCATTCTATTTTGTCTGTAAAATTTAATTCTATCTTCATATCGACGCACTTTTGCTGCCTTTGCTGTTACCCTTTGCTTTAACTCCTCAATCACCGTTTTGATACCTTTCGTCCTCACATGATACTTCTTCTGGATGTACTGAATACCTTTGATGTTATTTCCTTTCGCCGCCTGTTCAAGTTTGCTGATGTCTCTTCTCAATTGAGATATTTGATTGGTAAGTCTTCTTTTCCACATTGGTTCTTGAATTCGAGTACGATCCTGTCTTTTCCTAACTCCCATCCTTCTAGTTACCAACACAGCTGCAGCATGTATAAGAGTGTTCGTTTCTGTGATGTTATCGGTTTGAATATGACCAAGCACTTCATTAATATCACTTACACATTCCTTCAGTCTTCTTCGATCAAATTTCTTCAGTGATATTAACTGTTCATTACTTTGCTCTCGGATTATTTCCTTGATCTCATTAATAATAACAATCTGATCATTGGTGAGATTTGCATCGTTGATGGTATTAATGTTAAATTCACCGTTGTTTACATGTGCTTCATCAACATTTCTCTCATCAGGTTTATTTTCTCCTTCAGGATTTTCATTTTCATTCATCTCTTGAAGTCTTTCTTCATCCCTTTGTTGCAATACTTTATTCTTGATTGATTTTAGTTCAATATCAGATAACCATTGGTTCACTCTGATAGCTCTAGCTTGATCAGCAAGATGTTGTTCAGAAACTTCAAATAATCCTTTATCATTCCATTTAGCTAACATTCGTTTCCGATATCCTCTTGTTCCTGGTTTGCTTGCAAAGTAACATTCCATAACAATTCTATATAATTCTATTGTCCATTTTCTTCGAACAGATGCATGAGTTCGATTTGGATGTGTCTGTTCTTCACGCTCCAAACCGGGCGCGAGACCTTCTATTTCATCAGTCTCCATTTCGCCGTTATGTTTTAAAATGTTTTCTTTATCATCACCAATGTGAGTTTTGCACGCGCGCACCTTCTGCTACAACGGCTAAGCTCGCGCAGGCTCCAAATACTAAAATTGCGAAATCAAACTAAAACAACTGAAAATAACGGACAATCAAGTTAGAAATACAATAAAAAAATACACTAATCTAAAATAAAGAACAATTTAGTTCAATTATTACAAAATAATTGCAATATTATGCATCAATAATGAATCAAGGAATTAAATGTCTTTACAAATAGATGAAAAAGTAATTTTTTAATTGATTTTTTTTAACTTATAATGAAGCAAAAAATATGATGATTAATTTTTTAAATTATTCCTTTTCTTGGCTGTGTAAATAAAGCTGTCACAGCCTTAAAATCAATTAGAAAACACTAACTTATTTCTAATTAAGTGATTAAAATCACTAGATAATTATGAAAAGCGAATATTCAGATAATTATATTATAAGAAAAAGTAGTGAGCTAAGCGATTGATTGACTTTTGTTCCGGGCAGTTCTCTAAAAAAAAAAAAAAAGAAACCCTAGAGAATATGTATAAAATTAAATAGTCAATCGATCTGGCTAACTCAAAGGATTAAAACTAACCTTTATAAGTTAACTTACGAGACTAGAGATGAATAAAACGTTGAAAATGATAGTAAAATTGAAGTGAAAATCGGAGCTCAGTGCGACATAACCTTGAGAGTCGGATGCACGCGCGTATAATATTATTATTATTATTATTATTATTATTATTATTATTATTATTATTATTATTATTATTATTATTATTATTATTATTATTACTACCAATAGCAGCACCACCACCATTACCAAGAGAGAACTATACGATGAGAAAATGAATGTCGAAGATGATGTAGTGATTGAAGAAATTGGAGAAAGTGATACTGATGACGGAGAAAATCGCAAGATTGGCGAGGTAATTTTTCAAGTTGATGAAGTACTTTGCACGACGCGATGAGGAAAGTGAAAAGGAAAATGTAATATACCGGTAATGTGCTTTTTAGCGCATTTCACCTAATGTCTCAATGCGCTTTACAATCTCTGATATTTATAGTATGTTATCCAGTTTTACAAGAATGAGGTTCATAAGTAGTTAGTTTGTATTAGTGCAGGCCAATCACCGAGGATGGACTGGTGATTGGTGACCTGCGTCCTCAGTCGTTCTTTTACATCCCCCCGTTAAGGTGAAGTGTGGCGAGACGGGACCTCCAACTTAACGTCCTTATCCGAGAAGACGCGAAGCCTCACATGCAATTATAAATCGAAGAACATTCTTATCGATTATTTTTTAAAAACCCTGGATGATGGTCCGGATGAGGGTTTGAGCCCGCATCCTGCCGGTTGAAACACCAATGATCTCCCAACTGAGCTAGCCTATCAATGCTTTAGTACTATTAACTTTTTTCAGAAGGCATAAATGGGTATAAATATATCTTATAAATCTTACTAATATTCTGAATGTCGACATTAACAACTAGAAAATCTTTTTAAAAGTATGCATTTTTGAATAACATTTTTTTATGGGGAGGGTCATGTTTTTTTGAGCTTCGAAATTGGTAGGGCACCGAATTTTTAAACCAAAAATACGTAGGTCCCCTTGAGAACTTGAGATTGGAGAACTTCAGGAGTATGAAGTGAAAACTAATTCAATGATGAGATCCAGATGACAAGATGATGAGTTAAGTTTCTGTAATCTTGGAAAAAGAGCCTCATGTAAGGAAGTTAATGACTCCTGGACAATTTTTCAAATCATATGTTCTAGTCAATATTTAGATCTTGAATATTTGAACCTATAGAGAATCATTTGACAAGTCTTTAATGGTGTTTACAGCTCGGATCGTTGCAACTGTCTTTAACTATATATAGCTTTGTTCCGTCATTATGAAATAATCATCTCAAATAATGATTGTGATATGATTGCGATACACTCGAAAAAAACGACTACTTTTCAAAATGCAAACAATTATAATGCTGTTGTTGTGTCAATTAAAGTACAAAAATGTATATCACGCTATCGGCTTGGCTCAGCATTTGTAGCGGAGCTCCGCGCGGGCCGAAGGCCCGCGCAAGCGGAGCACCATAATTAAGAAAATATGGTAAACCATCAAGCTCATTTGAAATCGACCACAGGAAGCCCGGATTTCGAAAATACGTACAACGTCCGTCCGTACGTCGTCCGTCCGTGTACACTCACGCGCAAATTTGCTGACCAGTTTTAGTGGGCGCCAAAACAATCATTTTTGCAGTTTGATGCAGTTCACTAAAATTTTTCTACAAAATGTATTTCTACACTTGACAATTAAAAAGAGCATGAAAATGGTAAAGCTAAGCTGACAGCTTGAACAGATTTGACTGAGAAAGAGAAACAAAGACCGCGGCGTGAAAAAGAAAGATAACTACTATTCAACGATGAAAAGCTACTTAAAAATATTTTCACTGACAAAATAAGTAAAAGTCGCTCATGGAGCTGTTTTTAACCATCCAAATGTGCAGTCATGCCGAGCTGTCATAATTCATTCAATAGTCATTCAAAGCTGGAGATTTTCTGGAAGAGTTTATTTGACAACTTTGTCGGATGGTAAAAAAGGCCGTATTCTTCATGGATTCTTCGTGGCGTTTTTCAGTCATTACTTATCGACTAATCTACTTTTAAAAGTAAAATCGACGGCGACAAATTTTCATAAAAACAAAAACAAAACAAATATGCGCTGCATTTGCAGCAATTCAAAAGAGGTGAACAGCAAGACGAACACGACTCACGAAGATATATAATTTCACTCTGTAGAAATATTCATACCACGGAGAGCTGTAGGATCAATGCAGATTTATCAACTATTCACGACAAAAAAACTTTTCACACAAGATGTTTGTCAACAAAGTAGGACTGCCAATTCATGGAGTGGATGGAAATGCAGATTTAGCACAATGTGTGATCGAGCAACACGAGCTTGCCATCGCCGTTCAGTTGAACTGTGTAAACTTTTTAGAGGCAGTGAAAATGGTTTTTGCTACTTTTAATATTCTAAAAACATGAACAAGCTTATTGTAATCAGAACTGAGTTCAGTGGAAAAGTGACAGTACAGGACAAGAAACGTGGCGCCGGTATGTTTACATTTTTTGACGATCTTTAATGAATTTTTTTTTACCATCCACATGACAGCAGTTTGCAAGAATTATATTCACTTGTTTTTGTAAGATATTTATCCATCGTTGATATCTTTATGTGTGTGGGTTTTTTTAATTTGATTTTTGTAATTCTTTGATTTGTTATTGAAAATAAAACGCTTGTATGAATATCGTGAGTGTACTCATCTGCAAGTTAAAATTTCAAAACTTCATACAAGCTATTTTTTAATTACGCAGTATTCACATTTGATAATTAAAAATTCACAACCGTTTTAGATAGCTAGATTACCAATAAGTAATTTATTTCAAATTTCACCAGAAAAGTGAAATTTTTGTCGATATTGTTATAACATTTTTTTTCAAACGTGAAAGAGCGTAAAGCGAGAACAAAGAAGCCATCTTAAGCCCGCCGCACACGGTGAGCAAATTGCCTCGCGAGCCATTTCCTCACTGGCTCGCGAGACAAAAAACTCACCGTGTGCGGATAAAATTCGTCATTTTTCACCGCTCGCGAGACGTCTTGACGATTTCAAACACGCTAGAAAATCGACTCAGCACCTCGCGAGCGATGGAAAATGACGAATTTTATGCGCACACGGTGTTTTTTGTCTCGCGAGCCAGTGAGTAAATGGCTCGCGAGGCAAATTGCTCACCGTGTGCGGCGGGCTTTAGTGCTTTTCTAACTTCTCATTGGACAATCAATTTTAATTGACAAGTGCTATTTTTACCATGCATAACAACATATTTTTCGCATTTTTGCGTATAATAAAATGTTGTCGCATGCATAAAGCTTTGTGTATTTCAATTGATTATATGATTATTTGATCATGAAAAAAAATAACAGCAAAAAAAAAAAAAAAAAAAAAAAAATGATCAAGAATTTGATAATTCGTAGTGAATGAACAAATGAAAGAATGAATGATTGAATAAAAAGTTCATTTCATTAAATCGGAGCTCCGCTATTAGGTTTACCTAATTTTTATATTATCATAACTGTACTCAATGAGAGGAAAACTGACAATGCAAATGAAAGCTCGCGCATGTAAGATCGATGTGAGCGATCTTCGAGCGACTAGTTTATTTGTGAAATTCTGTCAATAAGCGTGCGAATTAAACCGATTTTGTAGCGGAATGGAGTGAAAGAGAAAAAAATTGTTAAAAGTCCCGTGTCCTGTAAGGTATGATTAAAGACAGACAGATAAAGTATTATAATGGTAAAGCCAAAGATCTTCCACCATTACCACCGGACAGGCAGTGATGATAGAGACAGACCGCAAAGGGCAGCTGTGGCGCAAGGCAACAGTGATTGGCCAGAGTGACTACAAACCGTGGTCCTATAAAGTAGAAACTGATGCTGGGCGAGTTCTAAGCAGAAATCAGAGATACCCTAAGCTGACCCCTCTCGTCGCACCGGAAGAAGGAGAATCTGAACAAGGTTCAACAGCTGCAGAAGGTGGAAGGGAAACCTGCAGACTTAGCTAGAGAAGTTGTCTCTCCAGAAGGACAGGACAGTCCATACCAAACAACAGCTAGCGTATGTGGGTTGAATGAAATTATTTCCTAACAATCGAAATGTTTATGAAGTGAAGCCATCCATGTCATGCTCTTAATAATGCTCTTTCAAAGCCCACGTCAATTGAACTTTTTGTCATGAACGTTTTCTCAAAGGAAAGAAACACAAACCAGGCTAAAATTTCCATGTATTTTATGTTATGTAATTAAATAAATTCTCTTGTAAATGCTTGGATTAAGACTTTTAAAAACTGTTAATTATTCATTCATTTTATAAGTGTTTTACAACATTCGCGTCCATATTGTATCAGATCTACAATCACGCGCCTTCGGCTTGTGATTGTAAATCTGATACAATACGGCCGCTCATGTTGTAAACATTACATAGTTTTGCTCAATCTATATACACGCCTCGCCTCTGTCGTCCTTGGTGTAATTGAAAATGTGCTAACTCAGGCCAGCCTACGTCGGGTTTCCAGCATGTCTTTGGTTGGTGCCTCCAATGAGAACTTAACACTCTCCAGTCCCCCCTCTTCCCAGGACCTAGATCAACTGAATATGTCAACAAGTGGTCCTTTAAAATAAAACATTTTTCTACAAATAATAATGTTTAAAATGTTTGCAAGATGGCAAAGTTTACGCAAGCTAAGAAACCCCATTTAGGAGAACGAGGGTTTGAAGTTGATATAAACAAGGTACAGAGTTTGGACACAAACATTATCAACATGACTGCGGACTAAGACTTATTTATATAAATGATCTGGCAAATTAACTCATCAGATGTTCTAAAATTCAGAATTTTTTGCAGACGATACCAACATTTTTCTCTCTTCTAAATGTCTGAATCAACTTCAAAATACAATAAATAACGAACTATCAAAGGTATATCAGTATTGTAATGCAAATAAATTATCAATTAACTTTAGTAAAACCAATTATATGATTCTAACAACAGCACAAAGAAACAATGCGCATATAATCTTTCCAAATATTACACACAAAATTGCATTAAATACCTAGGTATATATATTGATAAACACTTTAATTGGAATTTTGTATAGACTGAGAAGATATGTTAGTTTGAGAATGTTAGCAAATTTCTATTATTCTCTAATCTATCCCTATATCAACTATGCAATTATAAGTTGGGCAAGTGCGTACAAAGTACACATTGATAAAATATCATCACAACAAAGAAAATGTATAAGATATATTTTTTTCATTAGACGCAGTGACCCGAGTCCATATTTCAAACTTCTGGGTATTCTGCAGATCCAAAACATATATAAATTGAGAGTGGCTTTATTCAATACTTTAATGATTCCTTAGTACTTGCCTCAGATGTCCATTATTACAATACAAGATTCTCTTCTTATACCTATGGTAAATCGACATATCAATTCACTAGCTCCAAAGTCTGGGAGACACTACCCAGCTCATTCAAATGTCTTACTTATGCATCCTTGAAACGGATGTATAAGGAATATTTGATAAACAATGAAGAGGTGGACATTGGCGTTTGCGATGTTGCGGTGTTGTCCTTATTTTAGTGCGGTTTTACGGTGGACGAGGCTGAAAAATTGCAATATTGCGGTAATGCAAAACCTCGCGATGTGCGATATTTAAGTTAATTTACGTGTGGTGTAGGGTGAAATGAAAACTTTTTTCGGAGTTGCGATTTTAAATATCCAACCAAAATGTTGTTTTTCACGTGACTCATGTAAAAATGCGGTGACGGTGTTTTGTTGAATTTTTTTTGCGGTGTTGCGTTGTTCACCGTCGATTGTTTGCGGTGTATCGGTGTTCGAGACTTCCCAAAGTCCCCCTCAATGAACAGCAATGAAATATATTACGAATAGATAGATTACATTTTTGTTATTGTTGTTTTCTTAGTAAATTATTGTTGTTGTTGTTTTTTCTTTTTCTGTTTTTCTTCGTTTAGTTTTTCCTTTGATCCTTAAATGAAAATTACGGCAGCCAACTCGAAAGCATTGCTCTTTTGGCTGCCGTACCAATATCGCTGTGAACAAACATAATATTACATATTGTAAATTACTGTAAATAGTGTGAATAAAATTGAAATTGCGGAGCCCTTGAAATTTTTGGCTTGTGAAGTTTATTGAGAAAGTTTATAAGGAATTAAATGGGTGCAATCAATTGTATTTATTCAATTCAAAGATTCATGTTTGGAATGTATTACAGTATACTAAGAAATTTTGAAGGGTCACTATTATGTTAGTGATGTCCATGGTCTTGCAATCTTGCAAGGTTTTGCAAATCTTTATATAAATCGCAACTTACCCCTCGAGGACCCTCCTTGTACAATAGCTTGCACATTATAAAGGCTTATTTTAACTACTAAGACACAGAAGGAGACGGAATCGTCAAGACCCTCCACGCGTGTGAAAACTGGCGAACTGAAGTGCAACAAGAGAAAGAAGAGGATTCAAGCAAACAAAATCTTCCATTCCGCGTCCTTCACCACTTGCATCTCCGCTTACTTCACTAGTAATGAAAATCGTCTTTCAGGCAATATAAACGTTTTGGGGGTTAGCTTTAAAACTTTATTTATACGTGAAATACAAAAAGTTGCCTCCATTAATGTGTCCCCTGCTACTTTAAGGTGTTCTGTGGACATCATCGGTTTCTAGGTACCCTTGTGCCTTTCAGGAATGGCATTAGCGAAAAGCAGAAATGTTGATCATAATGTTTGTGGTTCTACATTTAGTTTTGGAGTAAAATATGGAGCAAATTGAATCAAATATCTCATGTGTCAAAGTAGAATAAGAATGCTAAGCATGAGTTCTCAAACCATTGTAGCAACTTTCATATATTTGGCACTTAATTAGATGTGAGATTTGATTTATAAAGGACTTGCATAAACCTGGATACTTTTTGTCTTTCTTGGAGTTTTGGTGTTAGTCACCACTTTTTACACACAATACCCATAATGCATTTTGTTTCTAAGAAATAAGTATTTTGATTAGAGTAGGATCAACTATTATTGCAATAATTAATAATAATCATAATTAGTAATAATGTTAATAATAATAATTGTATATAGACATTTAGTTTAATTTATTGTATATTTATTTGGCAATCCATCAGCTTATTTAGTTTTCATTGCATTTTGTTCATATTGTTCTTTGTATGTATTCTGAATCATTTCACACTCCATTTACTGCGTTGTTCCTTCACTACAATTTAAATATTCTTTTACAATTTTGTATTTACAATAAATCTGAAGGTGGCAGAAGAACTGCCGAAATCAAAAGCGTCGTCTTTGTATTAAAACCTATTGCAATAATATTGTAAAAAAATGTTGTTGCGAATGATTTGAATGACAAGATATATTATGAGGGTGTAAAAGTAGAGGATCATTAAAAAATAATATTAAAAAAAACCACACCGAACAAAGCAAATTCCTTGTTTAAGGCACCGTCGCATAGAAACCTAATTTTGTATAGTAAAACTAGCTAGAAAACAGGAACATGTGATGCTTTATTCTGCATCAAAAAGTTGTCCGATTTCTATGGAATTTAAAGACATGGATTTGAGACATTTAAATATAAGCTACTTACCCTTTTTTGTTCAATTTGTGGAAAATAACAAGACACATCAAGGATATGGCTTATTTAAAGCATATGTTTAACTTAAATTGCAAATCCATCAAAAATGAGAAGATTTTTTTCTTTTTTGATAAAAACGTTTGGTATCTAGAAACATACAGTCACACTCTACGATTTTTAATTAAAAATCAACCACACCCTAAATCCATTGTTCTACGTAGGTTCTTAAATTCGGCGGAAAACCCGGATTCCTAAAGCAGGAGGCGGCATTAATATCAACAGGGGAGAGTGGGGCTGAATTATAAACCCGGGATAGGTTTTTAATTACTTGTCCTAGCCTCGGTTTTTAATTGCTTTATTTAGTATTCAATTATTTCACATAGAAATTAAAGTTAATGTTAGTTTTTGCCTTTGAGATCTTCTAGTCTTTCGGCCTTCCTTGTTTCGGTTTCAACATTCAACTTATTGTGAACATTCTGCAGCTCTTCTGGACTATCTTCTTGTTCAAGAGGAAAGATTGTAGGATCGTACTGCATTGCCTCTGTGACCTAGAGAAAAAAATTGATTTAATTTAGTACATATGCAGAAATTTTGGTAAAACAAGCACAGTACTAAATTTAATACTGACCCGTTTTTCACCTTTCTTGTCTCGTGTATAAATAGAGCAAGAGTTGCATTGAGATCCTCAGGAGTCATTTTTTCTAGGCTTTTCGTGGGAGCCAGTTTAGAATCTTTTTCACATGTTGGAAAGCACGCCAGCGTTTCTCTCATGTCGTCACTGCTCGAACAAATTCACAGCCCAAGTATCTTTATATGTAGTTGCCTTTGGTACACTTTATCTTATTTTGTCGTCGATGTCTTTCTCCATTAGTGGCTCGGCAAACCTGTACCGCGTACAAAGTATACCGTCACCATGTGATTGATCATTTTCGAATTGCAATATCGCTTCATAAAGCGCCTCGTCTTCGACCCACGCCATGAGGCCTTGAAATATCGATTGAGAAGTAATCGAATATTTAGGCCTTATACGCATTCCCAAGAGAAAACAAGTTTGAACACCATGCATGTTAATTTCATTTCTGTTGAACAATGGAATGCGAAAGCACGACGCAATGCTTCTTTTCATATTTAAAACGGAATTGAGAATTAGAGGAGAGTACTGTTTTCACTTTTATTGGAACTGACTGATCAAGTGTGACCACGGATTATGAGCACTCTATTTCCAAAAAAACAAAGCAACACAAATCTACGGCTGATTTCACTTAAATTTAGTATTTCATATTTTGTATTGTACTTTTTATTTCATATTTTCAATACAATGGATTTAGGGCTTATTTGATATTTTAAACCAGTTCAAACGCACGGGCTCGGTTTTGCATTAGAATTGAAGACCTCGGGCCTACGGCCCTCGGTCTTGAATTCTAATGCAAAGCAGAGCCCGTGCGTTTGAACCTTTATTTAAAAGTTGACTTTGGAAATTTTAAGGGAGTTGACAAAAATAATCCTTTTCTTTTTAAATACTTATCGGTCGTAGCTATCCAATAAATGTCCCGAACGACCCTAACTTTTTGAAATCAGCCGAAAGGATAATAAAACACACCGGGAAGGCATAAAATCGCCACTAGTAAATCCTACTTTTCAAGTTCAATCTCAGTTCAGTGCCGAATCCAACGGCGGATTACTCAATGCAAATCTGTCCACTGAATGTTTTCAATGGCATTTTAATAAGCTAGTATTGTATAATATTCGGTCAGGAGATAGAACAAATAACTATATGGTGGAGGGACCTCTCCGAGATTGTGCTTGGAATCAAATTTCTCTGGAAGTGCGTGACCAACTTCCACAGCTATATTTTTCAGAGTCTGAACAAATGAATTATACTATTAATGTTACGTTACAATTACAATTTAAAAATATATAGTATTTCTAGCTAGTATACCTAATATACATAGACATCTCGATCGCTCATATATACTTTTTGTAAATAATAATATATTAATCCACTTATTGTAAAAGCATTGAGATTTTTAAATGCGTTTAAGAATTAAATTATTATTATTATTATTATTATTATTATTATCAATTATTCAAAATAATAGTAGAGAACATTGAGATTATCAATAAAATCCGCTTCAGAAATAAATCATTATTATTATCAGATTTTCGTAGATCAATAGCACAATAAAACATTTTTTAGGATATGTCTTTGTTGGTTTGTTTGTTTGTGATATAGATGTTTTTAAGAGTCTGAAAACACTTTATTTTATTTACAGTCAAAACACCTGAGGCATGCCCTCAAAAACCTTATTATTGGTTTTATTGATCCAATATTGAATTGATTATTCGATTCCAGTAATCAAATTTAAAGTGTTTTGACTGTATCTTTTCTTTTTTTTTATCTTTTTGTCCACAAAAAAATGTGCATTGTCTTGTTTTGAAGGGGAGGTTCTAACATTGTTTTTGATGAAAACCCTGACTAAAAAACATAATAGTGTTTACTATCTTTTGATTAGTTACAGCCTCAATATAAACACATGCGAGCGCTCCATAACAATCAGTAACTGGCAACTAACAGTTTCTGCAAGATTATCTGCATCTCAGTTTTGGGTAAGTTTATCGACAAGTATTCTCACACACTAGTGCTTGTATTTCATTTAAAATAGAAGATGGGCATCTCTATTTAATGTTTGCCAACTCAAATCATTGCTTCTTTACTCAATATTCACATATACCTTTAATTTCATGCACTCATTTAATTGTAGAGTGCACACACTAAAAGTGTGCAACATAAATACCAGTGCTATTTTATGCTAATTCTATTGTTTTCTAAATTAGTGCTATTTACTACTAAATAGTGACACATTTAGTGTTTGCACTGTACCTATAATTTTTACATTTTTCAAAGTGATTAGCGTAAAAAATAAAATTCAATTAAAAACGTCAAAAAGACATTACAAGCAACATTTCAAGAATACTACAGCTTACAAAAAACAAAAAATTTTCACAACAACACAACATCTTTTAAAAGTCTTTCTCAAAATAGGCAACACACCTTACAAGTAGTCTTTCTAAAACAATATAACTTACAACTAAGATTTTTTCAAACCAACACAAGCTACAAACAATTATTGTAACGAAATCTCTACTTGTTTTTTTCCTAGATAGAAAAACCTCACAACGAAATATCTAATCTTGGTCATGGTATGCTGTCTGGTGATGTCGACGCTGACTGTTGACGCTCTTTTTAAAGCAGGAAAAAGAGGCTTTCAAATTGCAAGTGAGATCCTCACCTCAGTCACCCATTTAAATGTAGTTTATACAGCTTGTTCATAAATACCAAACAACTACTAACAATTATTTCTTAAGACTGACTATATCCTGAATTCTTTCAGTTCGACCATGTTAAAGAACAATCGGAAGTAGACATTCATTAACAATTTTGGAAGCTTTATAATTAAACGAAATATCTACAAAGTTATGGAGGAATGAAAATACAACCATTTGTACAGAATTCTTTGCTAAGGCCTTTGTAGTCTTGTCTCATTGTTAGCTTTCATGTGTATTATTTAAAACTACTTCCTTTCACCACAACTGATTTTAGCAATAATATGCTAATCACTGGCGGCTATTTTTGACAATTGTGTATATGTGTAGATGTCGGAGAGAATGATGCATGACCGATGCCGAGAGCTACTTGCACCATTAAGCTGGCTTGTTTTATAAATTGAACAGACCATACATCATTCAATTGCTAAAATACCCATCTTATAGTAATCTTTACCGTAAATGACCTAATAGACGCCTGGGGTGTTTATTAAATTTTTGCACACAGAGGAGAGCGTTTATTAGATAAGAGGCGTTTATTGGAGAGGGGCGTTTAATTAATTATTAAAATACTAGGGTGCGTTTATTACAAGGTGGGCGTCTATTAGATCATTTACGGTATTTTATAGTTTTTATTTTTCATTCCTCCTGAACGGTTGTCCCAAGCCTAACGGCAGTCATCTTCAGACTAGCATATCCCATATGGCCTAGTGCCACAACTTACTTTATTTTATACTAGTTTAATTGCCGCGTATGACAGTTAATAAAAAAATCTATTAAAAACCCATCAAAGGTCCAGGGATTCTTATGTGCACACTCCCCCCACCCCCCCACCCCCCATGTAAACGGTCTGGTTACGCCCCTGTGATGTCGACGTATATGGTTGTGTCGTGTTGGTTGACTGACTCACCATTCGATAGTTGGTTAATCAACTGTTTTATTTGGTTGTTAATTGGTTGGTTGTTTAAAACTAGGTGGTCACTTGGTCAGTCCATTGTTTTGTTTGTGGGTACAGATTGGTAGATTTGTTTCTGTTGATTTATGTTAAATTTTCTGTTTTATCTGTCTTACGTTTTCTTTTTTGGTAGATGATCCTAGGATGAAACCAGCAGCCGAACGAGACTTTGCAAAAACAAGAAGAACAGAAACGCGAGGTAATAATTGTACAACACTTTCTACACTGAAAAAGCATTCGAAGATCAAATTCATTCGAGTAACTATGGTCAAAATTATTGTTAGGATTTGTATTTTCATTTATCAACTCTCATTGCTGACGATTAGTCTTGTGTATATTTCTTCCTGTGCGTGTGTTGAACTGAAATCCTCTTTAGAGTGATTTATGGGTCTTTCTCTCTCTTTGGACTGATAAAGATTTCGAGCATATTTTATAATGACGTTAGCCAGTGGTTGTTTTTATTGAAAAAATGAACAGAGTATTCATTGTGGCAAATTTGTAACAGTTTCGATAATTTCAATGAAACATTGGTTGAACTTGACTTACTTTAATCAAAATGCCATTCGTTTTGTTCAGAATAATCTTTGGACGAGGGAAGTAGACAGTTCAGCGAGCAACATGCGGAATGACTTATGGAAATGGTCTAATTATTATGTAAGAAATGTTAAAAGAAAAGTGTCCACGTCTTCGGTATTCTAGTCCGATGTGTTATGATATTTTTCTCTTAACATTTCTTTCATTACTACACACCGAACGCATTCATAAATTACTACTTTAATTATTATGTAGCTGAGTGTCGATTAATTATTGACTAGTTCCGTAGCTACAACTTTTTAGTTAATTTGTGTTTCTTATATGCTCTATTTTCTGGCACTAGATCTACCGGAGAGACGACAGCGGAACTGAAGAGAATACTATGCAAGTAAGATGACATTCAGACCACTCTTCCTTTAGAGGATAGTTAGCACTCTTGACTTACACTGGTTTTACTCGTATTCCAGGCGGTGTTTTATCAATCATAATGATAAAAATATTTAAGCAATAAAGGATGGATTTCCGTGTTTTATCGGTGAAATAATGCACGCGGGATGTTTGGGAGAACACGAAAAGAGGCCTAAGAAAATCACGAGCGTTAGCGAGTGATTTTTGGCCTTTTTGAGTGTTCTCCCAAACATCCCAAGTGCATTATTTCACCGATAAAACACGGAAATCCATCCTTTATTGCTTTTATAATATAGAAAGTAATTTTTCAGCAAATTTGAGATGCTTTTAATACAAGCGAAAAATTTTACTCAGCTGATGAGAAGCTCAATTCTCTCAAAGTGTTAGGATCGACCAATCAGATTACTCGTTATAAGGGAAAGGCCAAGAGATTTCAAAACTTTTGCTTGGAGATCGTGCAGGAGAGAAATACTAAATCTCAATTATTTGGTTCTAACATGTTTTTTTCCAGTGTTTTTACAAAGACCAAGGGTTTTTTAACTGTTGAAAATATTCTAAACGAAAGAAATATGGATAAATTGACATGTGAGATGGTAAATCGGTCGGAGTTGTTGTGAAGATCATGTTAGCCCGGGCATGTTAGCCAGTTTGCTTGCTTGAGGAGAAATTTCCTGATTACTTTATCGCTACAAAAACTATAACTTGAAGAAAACCTCAATCAAACCATCTCAAGCATATGATTCCTTAGCTTTCTTGGTAAAGACCTCTGCAATGTGGACAATTTGAGAGGGATTTTAAGCATGTTTTCTCGACGAAATTTGGAGATTATCGGAGAAAAAGCGACAACTCCAGGTAAACCAGTTTCAACGTCCAAAAGTTTGTGTTTCATCGCTTTTAATGAATGATTCTAAATATTTTTGCAGATACAAAAGCGTCTGTTATATGATGATTAATTGTTTTTCTGTATTTAAAATGTTTATTTGTTTAATTGACGAGTTTTTGTGATATTTTTACACTTAAATTGTTCGTATTTATTAGATTCATGCTTTCCTACGGCAATGCTTCACTTCACTTTGAATTTTTGTTACACAAACTCCAGTTTTTTTGTTTTTGGAAGTCACAGCTATTTAATATAACAACGTGAACTGCATTTATGTGAATTTTTCTTCAATTTTGTAAACTTAAAATGCATTTTATTATGAAACTGGGTTACACTGAGTGAGTTGATGCTCTTAGTAGTTGGATGTAGTCTTTCAATAGTTTTATTCATGAAATAAAGACAAATTCGCCGTGTTTTCATGTGTTTGTTATTGTGTCATGTGTGACTTGTTTTGCTTTGCAATTGAATTAAATTTAGTGAATTTTATCGCAACAAAAAACTATTTTCTCCATTTTCTCCTACCATTTTGGAAAAAATATTGAGCTTTGAAGTTTGCCGTTCCTTTGAGAGCGTGCTTTTACCGGTGAAATAATGCACGCTCTTCGAGCAATCAGAGCGCGCGTAAGAATGAATCTATATTATAAATAATAAATATATAATAGAGTTTGAAAGAAAGAAAAAACTTTTTGTCAATTGATCAGTTTTTGTCTAAGTTTTGTTTGATGTCTGAGTTGACTATACTTTTTTCCAACTAAACGACGAACGCTTGTTTTGTTTCATTTTGTTTTATTTGTTATGCTGAAACTAAATATGTCATTCAATCTTTTGTTTGTCAACAGGCATGTCCTGAATGTTAATCATAAGAATTGACCAGGTAGGTCAAGAGCAGGGCTCTATTTGCACAGGTGGTGGCATGTGTACCAGAGTGGTTAAGAGGCTGGATTATATGTCAGAGTAGAGTTTGTTATATGTGTTGTTCTTTCTTATGGCAAAAGGGTTTTTCTCAAAGTTCTCTGGGTTTCCTATCGCATTGCAAAGATGTGAGTTAAATAATGAATGTAGGGAAAGTGAGTGTGAGAAAAAGTTTGCTCAATTATTAGAAATACTAGATAAGTAACCTTGAGTCTATAAAAAGCACTTTTTTTCTGCTGGCTACATCAACGTTTCTGTCGACATGAGAGGAAATCAACCAACCACTTAACGTTGTAAGAACTTACTTAGCACGGAAACACAAATACGAATGGCTTGCGCGAATCATTATTTTCTTTTTGTTGCGTTCATTTTTGTTGTTGTTGTTGTTGTTGTTGTTATATATTGTCAAGAGATTGTGACTCCTTATGACCATCTTATGACAAGAAATTAATTATTGCAAATTACTTTTTTTTCAGTTTCTCTAAATGTTTATTGTCCGAAAATAAAGCTAATGGTTGTTGACAGGAAAATTCAGGAAATAAAGCTAACGATGTTGTGATGTTAAATTGGTGAATAAAAAACTGGTAACATCTAAAGTGGATGAGTGTTTATTCAATCATTTAGATTTTAAGCTTTCAGAAAAAGTGTATTCTTATAGTAGTAATAATAATAGTTTGCACCATGTCAGGCCGGTGCGTGTTTTCTGGACATTGTTTTGTAAGGTCCTCTGCAGATACCTTTCAATAACACTTTTTACAACACTCAAGTAAATTCTCGCGCGCTGATTGGTCAAGAGCCATGTTCACTCAGAGGACAGACACATAGATGACGTCAGAACCTCGTTATTGACAAATCGCTCAAACTTTTTTCATGCGAAAAGTCGCTCAGTCAATAGACAAATATATTTGCTCGGAAATTATTGAGCAGTCATGTAAATGAACCAATTATCGCTGGAAATTACCATAATGTAAGTAAGATATTGAATAAATGTTATTGTGATTTGATAAATTGTGTCTGCAGTTTTTGTTCAGTTTTATCGAAAAAACTTCAAACCTTGCCGTCGGTAGTTTTCCAAGCAAACATCAAGTTCAAATTGTTTTTTGGTCGCTAACATACCTCGTTGCATCGCTTTATGAATGACATTTACCTCGCTACGCTCGTGGATCCACTTGAGTTTTGAACATTTTTTGACGTCATCTATGATCAATAACAAGACAGACAATGAAAATCTATGTTCGATTTGTTAAATAGCGATGCGACAAAACGATCAGAATGTTTTCACGTTCCAAGATATCTTTTCTAATAAACACACAGGAAAAAAAACTAGAACATTTCAAATGTGGTGGATCATTGGTAAAATCCAACAGACCAAGAAAATACCAAGTAGAAATGTTTCTAAAATGAAATTTTGAGTTTACATTAGTATTATTTTGGGTAAATTGTTAGTAATTTTGGATGGATGGATGGATGTGGCCGACTTGATCCAGAATCGCAGATCGTGATCTGAATTGCTCTGGATTTACAAGTGTGTTAGGGGGACTGTTGACAAACTGCTGATAAAGGCGCTTAAAGCAGCCGCGAAGTTTACAGACATGATATGATGTGATATTAGCAGGTTAGATTGTTAGCGGGCTAGTCCCCCCCAAGGTTAAGCGGCCGAAGTATTCCAACGCCTCTCTCGTGTTCACTCAAAATCCAGCAAGTTTTGATCAGAGTATTAAACACAAAATACTGTTTTTGATTAGTTCAATAATACCAATATAATCCCAAAACTTTATTGCTGCAAAGCGAGCGAAGCGAGCGAGCAGCACACTATTCAGAACGAAAACTACGCTTGTGGGGTTCCTACGTTGCAAGATAATCTCCGATGCTCGTGGGCTGTTGCACGATTTCATACCGTGAGGCTTGAGGCGAAATTCTCTTACTTTTCGCCAATCAACAAAAGAGTTAGTATTTTGAATGACCACATCAAGGTTCTTATAATGACAAAGTTTGGTGTTGAGAGAATAAGATTTAAATGATATACAAGTCATACGAAAGTCCAAAATTTAGAAGGAAATGTATGGACAAAACGTCCGGTTTTCATACATTTCTTTGCAAATTTGAACGCTCGTATCTCACTCTGATTTCATTCAATCAACACGAACTTTTGGGAATTTACAAAGTTTGAGGTGGTCATTCATAGTAGAGACTTTTTTGTTGGTTGACCTAATATGAGAGAATCTAGCCCCAGGCACCCTCGGTATGCAATCGGGCAATGTCGCGATGGACGATTTCCCATATGCCATCTCGGCCGTAATTTATGAGGTTCCTGTGGTGCAATGGATGTATGATTTTTTTCTACAGTATCAGAACTCCGTAATCAGCGTATAATGGACGTCTCTTTTGAAAGGAACGTTTGAAAGTTTATAATGTTAAATGCTAATTTATTCGCTCGTCGAAGTATTCATCAAGGTGATAGTCGTTTTTCAGCGATGTTTAAAGGAAAAGACAATGTGCTTTTATGAGTCTTTCTGCTTTGTATGTGCAAATACGTACAATATTTTGACGTGGACATCGGAGACCATCGATGGAATTTTAAACCGAAGGTGATGCCATGTACCTAAAAGCTTTTGAAGAACGTTCTATACCTGATGCAGAGACGATCTCCGTAAACTATTTGCCATATAGAGTCCTTTTTTCAAACCATAACCAAGCAATTGACTTGTATCAATCGCCCAAAGAGTCACAAACAAATCAAAATCATTCGCCCATGCAACGAGCCACAAACAAAGCAAAATCAATCACCCAACGAGGCACAAACAAATCAAAATCAATCACTTGATATGGTGAGTAATACTGAACTACCTGGTATGGTAGAGCCTACCCAGGCACAATTATCTAATCAGTCACGTGTAACAATGATAAATTACAAAGATTTGGGAGCTATTTGTTGTGTAGACCATCAAAATGACTCTCCATATATCGAATTACATAAATCGTTGATGAATACTTTTACGAATGAAAATTATGCATTTCTAATATTGGATGGCTATGCCATGGCTTTGATTAAACATAATTTTTTGTAACTATTACAACATTCAAATTTAATTAATTATTATTTTAGTTTATAAATTGTGATAAAATAATTATTTTTTACATTTGTACAAATGTTTTATTTTACTGATTTCAAAACTGATAGTTATCAGTATAGCTTTTATAAAACATGTAAAACAACGATTTATTAAAAATGTTAGAATTTGCAATTCTGTTGTACATTTCCTTAAAACTAACCACAGTTGATGCTAACCTCGAAAAAAACCTGAACAATTGATTCATGAAAGAGTTTTGAACAATTGAATTCATTAAAGAGATTTCTCAACTATTTGTAGTTGAAAGTTCTTATCTTTACAACTTTTGGTTAATGATATCTCACAAAGTAATTCATTTATCCTATTTCAATTTTTCACACATTTTTCAAATACTTGTTATTGTCAATTTTCGTAGCATTTCACTTTTGAGAAAATACGGTAGTTTCAGAAATATTTTTGTTTTGGGAAGTTATTGGTATAATTTTGACTTGCTTGATCTTACCAATAACATACCAAATTTGGGGTGGGCTGATTCGAAGGCACTCGTGATTTTCAACACAAGTGCTCCAGAACTAGCTGGAAAAACTAAATTGACTAAGTAAAACCAGCTATTGTGAGCCAAAATGACTAAATCGTATTGCAGCAATCTACAATGACGAGTAATATGATGCTTTCATGCAGTCAAAAACCCGAAGTAGTTGTCAGAAAGACTTCTAGCTAATAAAATTAAGCGAGACGTCTCTTCGAATATTGATGCAGCTGTACCAACAGACTATACTTCGGCCATGGGTTAGAATACCTAGTCTGTAAACAAAAATTTGAAGGAGAATTGCATTCAATTTCTTCATAGAGTCTCATGCCTGCATTAAATTTTATACTTCCTTTCTTCGGCTTGGCGGAAGACCAAAGTAGTCTGTTGGTAAAGCCGAAAAATTTTTCGAGCAAACTTATTCGGGTTTTCACTTGCATGAAAGCATCGTATCATTCGTCATCGTAGATTGCTGGAATAACCTTTACTCATTTTGACCCACGATAGCTGGTTTTACGTAGTTAATTAAAGGCCCAGTGTAGACCGGGATGCTTTGCGCGCCTCCACTGCTTCGCAGCCATTTGCGTGATGATGGAAATTAAATTGACTGCAATATTTGATTATAATCCATGTTCATCGTCCATCTCCATGAATGTTATTATAATTGAGTACTCTCATTTTATAGAACGATTATCAGTTAATGATAATAGCGTTATATTTTGTCAACTGAGTTCGTCGAAGAGATTATTTTCAGATATTTAGTCGGGCTATAGTAAATGCCAAACTCAAAATGAACTAAATGGCTAGTAGACCGAAGAAACGAAGACTACATTTGCCGTAAAAAAGTTAGTCAGACTCGACTTATATCGTTCGTTTTCGTGTTGTGAAGGAGTCGAAAGGGCTCTATGGGTTTCGGTAACTAAACAAATAGTGAGTTTGCAGAATAGTTCTTTGATCACTGTCGCTACTGTTAGACGAAAGAGTCACGGGAATTCTCATTGTCATCCTCCATAAGCTATAAGCTACAAGCATTCACGGCGTCATAATAACATCTCACATCAATGATTGAATGTTTTTAATTCCATAAACCAAAACACTCACCAGCGGGAATCTGATAGCTTCGCAACATGTTTCAACCCGTGGCTCTCGTATATTTTTAACCAATCAGAAAGCGACTTTGACAGTAGATTTTTTTTAAAACATAAAAAAAAACGGCCGCAAAGCATCCCGGTCTACACTGGGCCTTTAAGTTTTTCCAGCTAGTTCTGTGGCATTCGTGCTAACACGTGCTTCGAATGATAGCCATGAAAACGCTTTGATTAACATCCACCAAAAACCTAATTCGCTGGAAAGATCTTTTTGCATTTCGCGCGTGTAATTTAGAAGCGCTTTAAAACAATTACACAATCTAGTTGACATTAAACTTTATTGCCGTATAACGTCTGTTAACAATTTGTATACTAAGTATAAAGTTCAAACTTACACTTACAGAGCTATAGCCCTACGAGCAAGCCTATTTCATATTTGCATTCTGGATATTTTAAATATTTTTTTTTAAAAATTCTGAAGCTTCCTCAGAACTCTGTCGATATTTCAGGCTTGCTGTGTTTGTCTATTGCCAAAACTTGCAAAAACAAACAAACAAACAAACAAACAAACAAAAACCAAGGCAGTCCGAAAATTTGCCTCTATAACAGAAAAACAGTCTTGAAGTGATGATTTCCTCAACGGTTCACACAATTCACGAGTGCACACGAGTGCTGAAAATCATCTCATCTGCTTGGTTTCATTCAAACAGTAGACTCTTCACAACTAGGAAGGTTAATGATGATCTTCCGGAAGAGTTTAGAGGCAAATGATAGCAAAAAAACAACGACGAATTAAAACAAAATTGCTAATTCGTCCAAGTTTTAATTACACTAGTTTCATACCTCCTCAGCAACACACACATAGAACTTTGGCGGAAGTCAAAAGTAAACTGCTCTGGACGAGTTTGAAGTTTGTGCGCCTCCAAAAACGCCAAAAATCTCCAAGGACGAAAGGGTTAATCATTAAAATTCCAGCTTTCAGAAAAAAGTGTATTCTTATAATGGTAATTATAAGAGTTTGTGCGATATAAGTGTAACAGTTCAGATTTGTTTGTTATATTATAATATCTCTGCTGTAAATATGACTGGGTTCTCAACTGGCTCTAAACGACTACGTGATCTGTGGCCAACTCGAACCACTTTTCCTTTTCAACTCCTAATTCAACTAGCTCGCAACGCACATGGCCCCGATCTTAAATAGGTTCAACCTCCCCTGGGGCCCTATACTAACCCTGTTTACATAAGGCTGTTGTTTTCTGGACATTGTTTTCTAAAGTCCTCTGGTAGCTATATATATATATACAGCAATATGCAGAAATTATGAGCAACCCCCAAGTATATAAGTATATATCAAAAAGGGCTTAGAAATTATGGGATATCCTCAAATATATATTTTTTTGTTCCCTAGGATCAGTGCTTTACGAAAAAAATATCAGTGAGGATATCCCATAATTTCTAAAGCCTTTTTGATACATACTTATATACTTGACAGTGGCTCATAATTTCTGCATATTGATGTATATATATATATATATATATATATATATATATATATATATATATATATATATATATATATATATATATATATATATATATATATATATATTATATATATATATATATATATATATATATATATATATATATATATATATATATATATATATATATATATATATATATATATATATATATATACACTCGTTTGCAAGAACGTTGTAGTATACATTTATACAAATATCTAATTTATTCGGTATATTTAATCATATGCAAAACGGAAGACTCGCTTTATTTATTGTTTGTTTCATTTCATAAATGTCAAAATATATTTTTCCTCTCTATTACTTCGTACTGATTATAAAACAGTGCGTTTCGTGTGTAAAAACGGCTTATTTTGCCTTTTGCATCTCATTAGATATTTGTATAAATGTATAAATGTATACTACAACGTTCTTGCAAACGAGTGTATATATATATATATAAATATATATATATATATATAAATTGAACAAATGTTGGGGATTGGCTGAGATTCGTCAACTTTTAATTTGGCACTAACGTTTCGGCTCACGCCTTCATCAGAGTGCTATTTACAATTCAGTGCGTCATCAGGTAATTATCTAATTATTGTTTTCATTACAAGTGTAGAAAAATATGTGGGAGGCTAAGAGGTCTGGTATCTAGTATGTAAAAATATTACTTAAATGAACTCATAGTTGTGATATCAGAACTCTTAACCTATCCGTTTATTTAAACCGAATGGTTGAAATGTCTTCATCTTCACGATCCAAAATCGTTCTCTTTCTCTGAGGATATCTTTCTTGCGATTAATATCCAAATCGACCTTTTTTATCTGTTCTATAGGTATTATTTCTGTATTCGTGTTGAAATTATGGTCATTGTTAATGAAATGTTCTGCAAGTTCGCAAGACTCCACTTTAGTTCTTATGTGATTTCGGTGGTTGTTGAGTCGAATGTTGAATGTTGTTTCGCACTTTCCTATATATTGTTTTTGACACTTTTTACATGTTATTACATAGATTACCCAAGCTGATTGACAGTTCAAATCGTGGAAGATTTTATATTCATTACCGCTAGATGTACTTTTAAAAGTTTTAGTAGTAGGGATAACTGTGCACCAGCTGCATCTTGGTTTATCGCATGGTTTGCAGCCATAGTTAGTGACATTTATTTGCGTGGTTACTTTTGCAGTGATTAACATGTCTTTCAGGCTTTTTGGCCTGCGGTAAGCGACAAGTGGTGCATTTTTAAAGATCCTTTTCATTCGTTTCTTATGTTGAAGGATGTCCCACCTTTTGTTTAATAATGTTCCTACTTTTTCTAAGTGCGGATTATAGGTCGTGATGAAGCAAACGCGGTTATTTGTACTTGATCTATCTTTGCTTTGAAGGGCTTCTTCTTGTGTCATAGACAAAACTTTTTTCATTTTTCATCTAATGTGGATTCCTTCTCATAACCTGAAGCTACGAAATATGAGCAAAATTGTTCAATTCTTTCTCTTAGAGTTTCATTATTACTACAAATTCGGCGTAAACGTAAGGCTTGGCTAAATGGGATACTTTTCTTTAGGTGTGGTGGATGCGCTGATTTCCAGTGTATATATGAGTGTGTATCTATTGGTTTCTCATATACGTCAGTTACTAGGTAATGGTTGGTATCGACCTTTATGGCAACATCCAAAAAGTTAATTTCTGTCGGTGAAATTTCGTATTCAAACTTAATGGTCGGGTGTACGCTATTAATGTAATTGAAGAATTCCTTTAATTTAGTCTCGGAGTTTATCCATGTAAGAAAGATGTCATCAATGTATCGTTTCCAGCAACTCATAGAACTTTTCCAAACGCTCTGATAAATGAACTGTTTTTCAAATTCTCCCATGTATAAATTAGCGTAATTAGGAGCTACCCTTGTACCCATAGCTGTGCCTTTAATTTGGAGAAAGTTTTCATCGTTAAAAGTAAAGTTGTTGAGTGTGAGTACCATCTCAAGTAACTTACATAAAGTTGTAGGCGATGGATTTCTCTGGTTGTTGTTGCACAATGCTTGGTAGGTGGCAGCAATACCTATATATATATATATATATATATATATATATATATATATATATATATATATATATATATATATATATATATATATATATATATATATACAGCGAACTGCAAAAATTCTGTCGTTTGGAACATACATAAATATATAAATTTCTTACTACAGAATACTTTCCAATATATATTTTTCGAGTTGCCTAGCATCACTACTATGTGAAAAAAATATAGTGGTTGAGGTTATACATATTTATATATCTTTAAAACGACCATATATAAATATATATATTTCTCATCAAAGAAATTATGGGATACCTCCCAATATATTTTTTTGGAGTTGCCCAAGTTGCCTAGCATCAGTACTATATTGTAATTTTGTGATAGTGCCGAAATAATCCCAACATTGTTTTTTAGAAATATATTTGTTTGTCCCAATTTTTCGATGAGCTGATTTTTTTTTTCTGTGATGATATGACCGCAAATTAAAGAAGACTATTACACAATCTAGTTGACATTAGTCTTTATTGACGTTTATCTTCTGTTAGCAATTTGCTTCAAGTGAGTCCATCTTAACTGAGCCAATGTCGCTTACTTTAGTTTGAACTCTCTTTCATCATATTCACTTTCGGTGTTACTTTCACTGAATCTAGCCATTGACATTTGCAGTCACCTAAATTGGAGGATTATATTAGTAAAATAATGCTGGCGAAACTGCCAATTTTAATTTTGAAAAGCATATTTATAGACAGAAATAAATATACGCACAGTGACAATAAAAGAAAAGCGATAATGACATCCATAGAAAAGACAAAAATGACAAGGACGGGAACGGTGACGGGGGCGGGGGCGGTTACGGCGACGTGGACGGGGACGTCAAGAAATCAAGAAATGTCTACCTGTTTTCATATTTTCTGGATCATAGTCATCTTTAGCAATACCGCACACCATATTTGGCGAGACACAATCTCTGCCTCCAGTACATCCAAGCAAAACACAGCCACAGCCATTACCAGACTCATCGATTTTGTGGTAGTGATCGCAGTTTCTCCATTCGCCATCATACCTGATTCGGCTGAACATTTTGGGCAAAGTAGAGCCTAAATGAAAGAATAATGACATGTCAGAAACAAATATACTTAGGTTGGAGATATATGTTATATTAGTGAGCACTTACTCCAATTCATGACTCTTTTGCTTGCATTGCCTGAAATACAAAAAAGAACACCACGTTCCTACATTAAGTTACTGACTAAAATTTACTGAAATGTAAGAGGGCAACTTTGAAAACCTGTAGAAATTTATCCTATTTTTTAATGAAAGCGACTAAACAATTAAAAAAGGCTTAGATGGTGGGACCTTTTTGCAAATCGGTTGCATGATGCTTGGATAGCGCTATCCACCGCGTAAATTGCTGTAGAGCGTATTCTTTGTTTGCAAACATGTAATAGTTCAGGCAAAATGGATCAAGAGGACCTCGTGACAAATTTCAGAAGTTTTATTTTGATCCCACTAAACAACTACATTCATATCCTTTTAAAGAATTGGAAACTACGTAATTTGGCCAAATTTGCAGCTTATAGAGAGAGTAGATGCTGAACTATAGACGATCAAAGATTTGTATTATTTAAAAATGTATGACACCGCTATGTCGGAAGACGATTTCCAAGATGGCGAATAGAACTTCAGTGGTCTAAAGATGAAGGCAAATCTAGTATTTTAGATTAATTTTTGGATTTATATCGCTAATTGCCTCCGTTCTCGGTATTTATCTCTTACTTAGTGAGTGAAGGATTGAAGGCTCCGCGCATTAGAACAACAGGAATTGATGACATAATTAATAGGAGATGAAGTTGCAGGACTGACGCTGCTTTGCTATATAGAGAGACAGCTAATAAATTATTTTGTTAACCAATGTAGTGAATTATATAACGCATGTGATTGATATAGAAGCATAACACTATATTCAGTCAATATACCTCTGTTCGATGCGCTCTTTCCAGGAACAGCCATCAATCCGACCACAAACAGTGTAATAACAAGAACATTCATGCTTGCTTCTACTAAATAAACGAACAAATAATGATTTCAATGACGCACCTCAACAACAAAAATTAAAATGGAAATTAAAACTAAAAGTTAAAAAAGTAGTCATTTATATTGGCTTTAATTTGAAAGCCTACAGTTTAGAAGAACTCATGATGGCCTTGAAAGCCTACAGTTTAGAAGAACCTTTGGTTACAAATTTGATAATAGAGGTCATTTTTGACAAGCAGACATATATGGTTTTTAAAGTTTACTTAGCTAAAAGGGAACACAACTGTTTAAGAGTTGAAAGTGAATAGGAAATTCTTGTAATTAATTCGATTACTATGCCTGCGTCACAGTATAAAAGTACTGGATATACATTAAGAAAACGTTCAATAAAATATATTTTTTTAATTCTAGAGCTCTAGCACTTACAAAAATGATAGATAAAATTAGATAAAAATAAAACTTAACTTGTATTAAATGTCTGGCAACCTCTTGTCAACGCGTTCCAAACAGCAACTGATGCACGTTAAGAGAAATGGCGATCTTATATGCTCATGGAACAAACCATTGTGAAATATCCACGTCAGTTTTAACTGGTAAACTGATGAAACCAACGAAGTGAACAATAATTTCGATGTCAAAATTCATAGAGTGAACCTCTTATGTCAAGTTCCACAAGACTTTTTACAGGTTTTGTTGATTTTTATGTGTTCGTAAGGCATGGTAAAAGTTACCAACACCGTTTTGACCAGGAATGGTAAAAGGTACCAGTTTTATTGAATTTATAATCTCCACTGTTTAAGAGTTCCTTTAATTGTTGTTTTTGAAATTGTGGCAATACTTACTATATATCTTGAAAGGTCTTTTAAACAAACATGTGTTTAAAAGAGATAGGGCGATCTCTTATAAAATTTAGGACAAGCCACTGCAAAGTATTTATTTAAGTTTTCAATGGTAAACTGGTAAGACCAACCACGATAACAATTCCATGTCAAAATTCATATAGCGAATCATTCATGAAAAGCTCCACAAGCATCGTTGACAGGTTTTGTTGACTTTGATGTTATCATGTGTTTGGTAACAACATTAATTATATAAGTTCGTTAGATTTGACACGACTAACACCAGTTGTTTAGGTCTGGAACGTACTGTTCATCCAATATCAATGTAATAGAAACGAAAAGATATTACATAAAATCGAGCAGTGAACCGTCGTTCCACTGCCACTCAATGACCTTTGAACAAATCTAAACACTTAATTTAATAGCATGAACCTTTTTGTACCTAAAACAAGTGATATGGTAGTTATCTTCAGTCGAAATAATTTAATAGAAACGAAAGGATACGAAGAATTATTTGAAATCGAACATTTGGTGAGAAGAAACCTTGTTTGAGAGGTATGCGGGGGAGGGTGACTCCTAATGTTTTCATATAAGATATCCAGTCCGATGATCATCACCACTGTGACGTCACGCATCACACCTGAAAGCTCCAACAAAGTTAGCGGGTGGGCGCCATCGAAATCTTTCAAAATGTTTTCAAAAAGTGTCAAAAAAGAGGTCAAAGATGGTCAAGTGCAATTAGCGATCAATTTAAGTTTTTCTTATTGATTTTCTCGTAGTTTTACTTTCGCGGGACATCCTCGGGATAAGATTTTGTCGTGCGGGACGAGCGAAGTACTCTCAAAAATGCTGTGGTTTTTCCTTGAAATCCGTAACAGACCTGCGTCAAAATAGGAGGTTTAAGAGAACACATTCCAAGGTTTTATTTAGTATGTATTTTATTTAAAGTAAGTGTTTAGTTCTTCTCATCAATCTTTTTTTGTGTCTGAAAGCGTATTCTTCACGAGTTTCCCTTCACCTTGATTAGTTGAGTACGTTTGTTTGTTTGCATTTTATCGCTTTTCGTCTTTATTTTTGTTAGTTTAGTTAACCGAACCTTGTGGGACACCATATGTCAGTCTTATAGCATCAGAGGATGTATCTTGGATGACAGTTGAGTGTGTTCGTAAACCCAAATAAGACTTAATCCAGTCCAGTACTGTACCTGTTATCCCATATTTGCTCTGAAGTCTATTGACCAAGATGGTATGGTCAATGGTATCAAATGCAGAAGAAAGATCCAAAAGTACCAGAATAACATCATCATGATTATCCAACGCCAAATTTATGTCATTTGCTATCCGAAGCATGGCTGTTTCTGTGCTGCTAAGTTGCTTATAGGCTTGTAGTTCTTGAGTACCTCACGGTCAGCATCAGATACAATAACTAGTAAGAGTTATAGTTACAATATTTTATTGATATTGAACAAAACCATTTTACATTATTTCATCCAAAAATTTACAGATTATTTACATTAAAACTACTATTTCCTTTTGCCTTATCTTCTGGAATATCTAAATCTGCCAATAGATCGTCTGATATACCATTGTCAAATAGATTCAATAAATAAATAATCCCACAAGCTAATAAATAAAACGTTTTAGCAGGATACCTTTCGCCCTTTTGGTTTGAAACCTCTTGTATAAAGAGACTCAGCCACAAGTTTCAGCAGTCATATCCCCTAAAGGAGTATCCAACTGCTGAACCTTTGTGATGTCTAGAGATATCGAAGACGACGAGAACGCTGTTGGGTTTTTATCGGCTCTGTGTAACTGCCATTCTTTGAAGACCTTTACTGCCCAGATGGTCTTGTGTTGAGTATTTTTTGGCTTTCTAAAACGCCTTCCTTACATTTTAATCTTCAAAAGGAACCAACAACTGAAAAAACAACTGAACAAGCCGAGGTTTTCATGAACAAGCAATGATTTACATGATCAATGAAAAAATAATCAAAACAGATAGTTGACGTAATCACATTCCACTCCGCATTGTCCAATCCTGCCATTCCTTGGGTATCGTGATTAACATTTAAGCTTCTTCAATTGTTATGAAATTGTACAATACATAGAAAACATTGTTTGAATACAACACATTTACAAAATCCTTCATCAGCACACTGAATCATTAAAACGCCAAAAAACACCATCACTATGAATTATTTGATGAATTTCACTGCATGATACTACTTTGTGCGATATCATTTATCTATTTTTATTTAAAAAAATGTTGCCGATATGCGAACAATTGTTTCCTACTAATTGCAACACCAACTGTACCCGCAATAAACTAATTAAAATAAATGAAAAATACCCAATCCATCCATCCCTTGAAAAGTTTGCAAATTGTAATATAAATTGAACAAGAAAAGTTCAAAGTCTCTGGAGATTATTAAAGCAAATTACCTCAATTAAAGCTAAATTTCTAACTTAAATAATCTTTAGAGACTTTGAACTTTTTTTTAATAATTAATGCACACTCTCATTGTTTTGAAGTATTCTTTATTTTTAATAATCTAGGTTTCTAAAAGTCGGGAAGGGTTTTGAATTCAGCAGGAAAGAGTAGGGCTGATGAATTAATTAAATTCAAACTGTAGACAGGTCATTATTGTGTACACGGAGATGGGACAGGGGACCATTATTTGTTATTAATGCACACTCTCATTGTTTTGAAGTGTTCTTTATTTCTAATAATCTAGGTTTCTAAAAGTCGGGGAGGGTTTTGAATTCAGCAGGGAAGAGTGGGGGTGATGAATTAATTCAATTCAAACTGTAGAGAGGTCATTATTGTGTACACGGAGATGGGACAGGGGGTCATTATTTGTTAAAATAATGACCTCCTATCCAATGTCAGTGGGTACAATAATGACCTGATTACAGTTTGCAAAACGTACTTTACAAACAAAACATACAGCAACAACAACAAAATGTTTTTTATTGTTTCGGTTGTTTATGATATTTCATTACAGTTCTCCATCATGCATTATGCATATGAACAGGACTTCATTAATTGTTGTAAATTGTAATATTACAATTCCCACCACTTACATTTACACATATTTTCCCTGGATTACTTTCAATCTCAGAAAATTTGTTCCGCGCGGATAAAACTTCCGCTTTATCACTATATTTCGCTCCATGGCTAGCTTGCACAATACTGGAAACCTCAACTAACTGATTATCCGATACCCTTTTGTAGCTTTGCAAAGAATCTGATCTATGGCCAGTTACCCCCTTTATCAATTGGTCATCAACATTTTTTTGAAACAATCTAGTCGCAGCTGTTGCTCGTAAAGAATGATTTGTGAAAAAACCATCTACCCCAGTTTCCTTCATCATTGACTGCACTACATTCTTAAGTGTATTATGACCCAAAGGAACACTACAGTACCATAATTCTCCTTTCTTGTAATTTTGCAAAGGCTTCAAGTAAAACGCCTCTTCTAATGCATCTTTAGGACAACGGCTTATATAATTGTTAACAATTCGCACAACACATCGCTCTGGACATTGTACATTGGCATATGCCCTACTAACTTTGGGTGTTAACTTGCGATGTTTTAACCCACCTTGCATAGTTTTAGACACACCCTCTGAATAAAGCAAATATTCCCTCCCCTCGGAATCAATATTAATTGAAAAATTACCTATTGTTAATTTCCTATGTTCATCCCCAGCCCTCATGCCAAAATTCAGGCCAATCAAATAAAGGGCTGTTCTCAACAGAACTTTGGGGCAACTATCGCCCAGAAATTTGTTCTCCCAAAGATAATTTTCTATTTCTTCAGAGATTACTTGTGCTTGCTTAGGATGCAAGCCTAGATTATTATTGGTTGAAGTTTTCATTTCGATATCTAGTGATTTTCGTAGCTTTTCATATGCCTCTCCAGAAAAAAACTGAACTACTCTGCCCTTCATTTCTAAATACTTCTGCAAACTACTCACTATCTCGTGCAAAGTTTTAGCAGGATACCGTTCGCCTCCTTCTTTTCTGACTTCTGCGATGAATTGGCTGAGGACGTCACTCAGGTCTTCATCTTGTCTAATATCCAACACGTCTGTCGTCCTCTCCACGATTTCAGAAACCAAAGACTTCTGTTTCATAGTTAAGTCATCACTTTTACGCCACATTGCCCAGTTCTGGTATAAACGCAAAGCCCACATTGCTTTTCTCTTTGTATTGGCAGGGATAGATTGTTCTGCTAGCTCGGCAAAATTTCGCTCTTCCGTTTTCTTGAAACGGACTTGCTCCTTTTCAATTGCTAAAAATTATAAAAGACGTTCATTTAGTGAAAAAAACATTTATACAAGTAGTTACTGAAAGTCAAGAGAACAACTTTGCATGATAAAATCACGGCAACAGAAACACGATGTTCAAATCACCTTTTGCAGTGAAAGACGAGTTGTCCTTTTCTAAACTGTCCACCAACTGCGATAAGATTTCATCGTCTTCATCGTCAGCTAAAATTTCGTCGAAGCACTCCATCTTTGTAGACAATCTTAGCAAAGTGAACGGCGAAGTGAGCTCAATGCACTGCACATTTAAATGCTAAAAGGTCTCATTGTGTTTTTCGATAAAGTGCAATTATTCAAGCATATAATTTGAGCTTTGCATTCAAGTTTATTTGAACTCCTACACAAAGCACAAAAATTCTTGTGCTTACTTGAAACCAATCAGACTTCGAATGCTTTGTATATAGAAATTTTAATGGACAACGACAACTACAATCACAGTGATTTATAGTCATGACGGAATTATTCTTTTCTTTGTATCTTTGTAAACTGACGCTGTAATAATACACCGAAAATACAAATGAAAATCAGATAAAAAGTGAACATAAAGTTTAATGCACCTTAAGAAAGTGTAATACGCTTGAGTCGTTTGCATATGATCGTGAATTCGAAAATAGATCATATAGTTTGTAGGAGAAGATAAGAAAAAAGAAAATAATGGCCTTGGACGTGTTTACCACTGTTAGTTTGCCTATTCTAAACTATCAATTGTCCTGCTCATTGCTTCTAAACCACGAACACAATATAGTTTTGATAATTCGATCAGCACACATAGTTTCGTTTCTTCGAAAACAATGAGAGTATGCATTAAATCGGATAATGGCCTCGCTCTTCGGATTATTGAAAATAATGACCTCGCGCTACGCGCTCGGTCATTATTTTCAATAATCCTCAGAGCTCGACCATTATCCTATACAAAAAATGACTTCATATCGCATGTCAGTAGGCACAATAATGACCTTATTGCCGTTTGCAAAACGTACTTTACAAACAAAACATACAGCAGCAGCAGCAAAAAAAATTGTTTATTTATGTTTCCGTTGTCTATGATATTTCATTGCAGTTCTCCATCATTATGTATATGAACAGTTATTACTATAACTACCTATGGTTATCAATTATAATATTAGTGATTTTCGTAGCTTTGCAAATGCCCCTCTAGAAAAAAAACTGAACTACTATGCCCTTCATTTCCAAATACTTCTGCAAACTACTCACTATCTCGTGCAAAGTTTTAGCAGGATACCGTTCGCCTCCTTCTTTTCTGACTTCTGAGATATAACATTAATTGGCTGAGGACGTCACTCAGGTCTTCATCTTGTATAATATCCAACAAGTCCGTCGTCTTCTCCGCGATTTCAGAAACCACAGACTTCTCTTCCTTAGGAAAGACATTGCTTTTACGCCACATTGCCCAGTTCTGGTATAAACGTAAAGCCTACATTGCTTTTCTCTTTGTATTGCCAGGGATAGATTGTTCTGCTAACTCGGCAAAATTTCGCTCAAAGATTCCGTTTTCTCGAAACGGCCTTGCTCCTTTTCCATTGCTAAAAATAAAGACGTTCATTTAGTGAAAAAAAAAAAACATTTATACAAGTAGTTAAAAGTCAAGAGAACAACTGTAAATGATAAAATCAACAGAAACACGATGTTTAAATCACCTTTTGAAGTGAAAGACAAGTTTTCCTTTTCGAAACTGTCCACCAACTGCGATAGGATTTCACGTCTTCATTTTCAGCTAAAATTTTGCCAAAGCAGTCCATCTTAGCAGATTATCTCAGCAAAGTGAACGGCGAAGTGAACTCAATAAACTGCACATACAATGCCAAATGTCAATGTTTGATTTTATATTCAGTTAATAGGAGCGTGAAAATGCAAATGCTAAGAGGGTCTCATTGTGTTTGTCGATAAAGTGCAATTATTAACACCTACACAAAGCACAAGAAATATTGTGCTTAACTGAAACCAATCAGATTTCAAATGCTTTGAATATAAAAAAAATCTAATGGACAACAACTTTAATCATAGTGACTTATAGTCATTACGGGTCATCACGGAATTATTCTTTTCTTTGTATTATATTAAACTGACGCTGTAATCATACACCGAATATACACCTTATTAATAATTACCGCTGCCATTTTGAATTTGTAATCGATGACGTCGAGTGGTGGTAATTTACAAGGGGATATGGGCAATTTTGCCGACTTTTCGATGGATGAAAAAGGTATGCTAACTTATATACTTATAGCTGGATAGGCCGTAGGACGGCTATGAAGCTCAGACGGTGTGAATTTATATGTGAGTATATTCGCCTGATTGAAGAGCATCACAATTTGCGATTTAATTTCAATTACTAAAGACTCAAATCTTTTTCAAAGCCAAAAACACATTAAACAATTTACGTCTAATAGTATTGGGAACTATATGATCAACAGAGCATGGTCTAATTTACGTTCTACGCAATTTTATTGAGGCTAAGGAATCACATCGCTTCATCATTTGATATATCAAAAGAGACAGCTACAAATCGGTAGCTTGGATCGCCTTTAGTATTCCAGAACTCAAATAAAGAAAAAAAAACAAGCTATTTAGCCAATGTAGAAAGCCAGTCTGATATAAATGAAAACGAACTACTGGATCGACGCTACCTTTTGCATTTGAAACTTTGCGATTAATCGATTGTAGTCGCTAGTTGTTGCACAACACTTGTTCCACAATAAAATTTCAGCGTCGTCGTTTGCAACAACAACAACCACAACAACAAAAAACCTGCAAATTGTATTTACATGTAATGAAAATAAAGACTGCAATATATCATATTTTAAATAATTGAAAACCTAATAGCAAGATATTAATTTCACTGCATTGGAAGAATATTTTCAATTCAAAATTAAAAAAAAAGATAAAACTAGACCCTGGAATCCAGGATTACTGGGCTACCTGGTGTAGTCAGTGGTCACCTTGGGTAGTCAGTTGCTATAGGCCAGAGTTTGTTACAAGTGTAATGTCTTTCTCAAAAATTATGATACATTTTACAATATATAAATTAGGGACTCAGTCAGAAATTAGCAAGGGGGGTAGGGGGGTAAAACATAGGGAGGGTCTTAATTTTTTTGAGACACCAAAATGGGAGGGTAAAGAAAAAATAAGATGGAGGACAGGGTCATTATTTGAACCTAACCACAACGAGAGGGCTAAAAAATTTCACTGTCACTGCTCTGGTAGGTTCACCATATCCCCCACCCCCCACTGCTAATTTCTGACAAGCTCCTTAAACCAAAACTTCGATCACGGTTTCGAAAATGAGTATTTTCAACATTATGACCAAGTAAACCCCAAAACAGTCATTATAGAAACATTTGAAAACCTGTATAGATGAGCACTGAAGATATGGGACACCTTTACTGACATTTTAAATTTTGATAGTATAACCCCTTAACCAAGATGCAAAAACCTACATTTGTTTCAACATCACTAGAGAAGTGTCATATTGTATTAGATATGGAATATTGCACTATTTGAATAACAATCTTCAAACTTTAGCAAAACGTTTAAAGATTCTTACATTATCAAAATTTAGATCATTTTCAAAAGCATCCATTTCCATGAGTGGGCTTTGTTTCACTTTGTCTATTTGTCACTCTCAAGCACCAAAAAATTCAACCAATGAGAATATAACATGTAGCCATTGCCATATGATTGCCGACTATGATTTTCACGAATATCCTACATGTGATTTTCAATGAAAAAAACTTAGCAATCTCTTTGGTTTTTTTTTTTTTTTTTTTTTTTTTTTTGCAGCTGTTACGCCTTCCTCACGAAAAGAAGTTGTAGCTAACGATATAAATCTTGTTACTTTCTTTTTTATGGCTGTATTTCTGCTTTACCGAGCAGTTCATAATGGCGGCTCATTTTAATACTAGGGTGCTTCATATACCTCTAATACTTATTGGTCAATACATGTAATCTATTGCGCAACTTTGGCCATTTCGCGAGGCGACAGGAAAAAAAAAAAAAAAAAAAAAAACGAACTTTAGACTGGGTACCTGTGGTACAGGTAGCCCAGTAATAATCAAATATCAATTGTTTAGCCTTGACTCTGTTGTTAATTTACCTACAAATGAGGCTTATCCTGAGCAATGAAGAACTTGAAACTGGTCTATTGTACTTAATGAGAAGAAAACTGACAATGCAAATGAAAGCTCGCGCATGTAAGATCGATGTGAGCGCTCTTCGAGCGCCTAGTTTATTTGTGAAATCCTGTCAATAAGGGTGCGAATTAAACCGATTTTGTAGCGGAATGGAGTGAAAAAGAAAAAAATTGTTAAAAGTCCTGTGTCCTGTAAGGTATGATCAAAGACAGACAGATAAAGTATTATAATGGTAAAGCCAAAGATCTTCCACCATTACCACCAGACAGGCAGTGATGATAGAGCCAGACCGCAAAGGGTAGCTGTGGCGCAAGGCAACAGTGATTGGCCAGAGTGACTACAAACCGTGGTCCTATAAAGTAGAAACTGATGCTGGGCGAGTTCTAAGCAGAAATCGGAGATACCCTAAGCTGACCCCTCTCGGCGCACCGGAAGAAGGAGAATCTGAACAAGGTTCACCAGCTGCAGAAGGTGAAAAGAAACCTACAGATTTAGCTAGAGAAGTTGTCTCTCCAGAAGGACAGGACAGTCCATACCAAACAACAGCTAGCGTATGTGGGTTGAATGAAATTATTTCATAACAATCGAAATGTTTATGAAGTAAGGACATCTATGTCATGCTCTTTAAAGCCCACGTCAATTGAACTTTTCGTCATGAACTTTAAAAAATATGTTTTCTCAAGGGAAAGAAACACAAACCAGGCTAAAATTTCCATGTATTTTATGTTTTGTAATTATATAAATTCTTTTGTAAATGCTTGGATTAATTATTCATTCATTTTATAAGTGGTTTACAACATTCGCGTCCGTATTGTATCAGATCTACAATCACGCGCCTTCGGCTTATGATTGTAAATCTGATACAATACGGCCGCTCATGTTGTAAACATAACATAGTTTAGCTCAATGTATATACACGCCTCGCCTCTGTCGTCCTTGGTGTAATTGAAAATGTGCTAACTCAGGCCAGCCTGCGTCGGGTTTCCAGCATGGCTTTGGTTGGTGCCTCCAATGAGAACTTAACACTCTCCAATCCCAACCTTTAGGCCACCTGCAGTACGAACCATATGCCTTCCTCTCTACTTTAACGAACTCGTCAGGCTTGATACTAAACCAACTGTCTTTTGTTAAATTCCAATAAATGTACATTTGCTTTGGGTAGGCTTCGTGGACGCCAAGGACTTGTTTACACATGTCCTTCTTGCCAGACTTCAGATGTTCACGAAAGTGCATTAGTCTGCCGTTGTCAGGGAAATACGTGACGTCATAGCCCTCGTGATCCAGACCGTTCACCCACATAGCAACCATTTGGTCTCCCATTGGATGACAACAGAGTGAATTGTTTCGTTTGATAATCTCCTGGACGAGATCTTTGGATGTGATTAAGAAGCCTTCGTCGATGTTCACTATTTTAGGATTACAATGCAACCATCCCCAATAAAGAAGTTTCTCTTGTTTACGGTTCTGTAAGTCGTTCATTAAGTTATTCAAGCAGACAAAATAATCATCGTCAAGCCGTATATAAAACGAGAAGTCATATCGCTCATACCCCCAGAACATTGCGTAGAGAAATCTGTGTGTGAACCAATAACCCTGTTTTGTTGGTAGAAATTCCAAGTCTCTATGTTCTTGTTGTTCTTTCTTCAGCTTTCTCATCATCTCAGATCCAATCCCTATCCCATCTGTAAAAAATCGAAAAACAATCGAGTATTTTTTGGCTGTGGTCAGCCATGTTTGCCTCATTGCCTGGCGTCGGTCAAACCGTTTTCCCGCAGTAACAATGCCAATAAACAGATCAATTTTAGGTCTACCTGATGACGTCACACTGGTAATATCGATGAGATCTGCTTGATCACCACAAACGGGAATAGGAACAAGGGTGGGACGACGTAGTCTTCTCTTTAAGGTTGATGACGTAGTTGATCGACGTGTTGATGACGTTGAATATGACGTAGATGGCTGCTGTGATGATGACGTTGGCCATGACGTAGATGGTTCTTGCTGTAGCGATGGGATTGTAGCTGGTTGTGGTATGAATGTCGTCGTAGATGATATGACGGACGGTTTCGATGAAGTAATTTGATAAGCTGATGACGTGGCTATTTGCAGTGATAGCGGCATTGTTGGTGACGTATTTAGATGTATCGATGACGTAAAGTGTTGTGAAGATGTCGTAATTAATGAGGTGTTCAATACATGTATTGCCCGAGAGCGATTCTCTCTTGCTAAACGAAAATGAATGACATTTCTATTTGAAGAATTAAAGTGTGGCGGTCTGGCTGGTTGAACGTCTTGAAGCCAAATTTTGTATTCATGAATGTTGATCTGCATATAAGTGGCGTGGAATAAAGCATAAAGAGTAACAACCAGTGATAAAGCGATGACTAAACAGAAAAGCCGTGGTGAGCACGTCATTGGCATGAATGGTAATGAGTCCACGGTATAAACTGAAAATAATAAATTAATAATAAACGTTTTCAACATTAGCAACAAAACAAATCAAAAACAAATTAAAGGGGCCGTCTCAGCAAGGATAATTGGTGTATCATATGCTTAGAATGGCCGCTAGAGAAATAAAATCTCTTCGAATTCTCCACATTGACTCACCTACGCCATACAAGTGAATTCTGTAGAGTTCCTTATTGGTTATTGATTGATTTTTGAAAATATTTTGTAGATGTCCTTATTTCACTTATATGGTTGAGACGGCTCATTTTTAATAAAGAGGCTTTGTTCCGTCGCGTGATTGCAGCCATGACAGCTAGCAGCTAGGAACAAGAAAAAGTTTAAAATGTCTTAAAAGGCTGTCTCCCTAAGAATCAGTCGGTGGACTTTTGGGTCGGGAATAGATTTTCCTCATTTTTGAGAATTATTATCATATATGATGAACAAATACCAGGATAATTTTTGTCAAAACTCTTTTTTTCAATTTTTTTAAAGCAATTTTTCGAATGGACTAAAATTTGCAAAAGTTGAGCATTTTTCACGACAAATTTTAGTGAAAGTTGAAGCTTTGTCATACCACGCACATTTAGTTTGACGAATTCCAATTCACACCACTTATTGATATGTTTTCGAATTGATCACAAAGTATGAGCTTTTTTTTGGTCAAATATAAAACAAGTTATCAATTATTTTGGTACCGCTACTACGGTGCTCTGATCACAATATGGCCTACATAGCCAAACTAAACCTCCTTTTCTCAAAAGTGACAACTGGTTAGCAAAACGCTCTACAATATGTAGCTACTACTAGCATTAAGGGTCCTGACTACTTTAGAACAACAACGACGCTTGAAACCTGTGCCCGCGAGCAATTTACCGCTGAGAACGCCGCGCGCGCGCCAAATCCCGCCAAAAGACAACATAAGAATAACGCAAGGAGCCTTCGAAAATTATACTTCAACCAGCCAAAACCCTCATTTTTTGCGCGGGACTCTATATTTTTCTTCATTTTTTCTGAAAGATTCTATAAAAATCTTTCTTTTGGCAAGATTTGAAAAAATCCTGATGACTTTTCAACATTTCACACGATGGTAAGTAGTTTAGGGTTTGACTTTTCAAAGCGATTTTAAGTCAAAGACGACAACAAAACTGTAAATTTTGACAAAATTTTAAAACATATATAATTTATTTTCCCATATTTGTGTAAAATAACGTCTGGTTGAGATTGCCTGTAAAAACTACGTCAATAGCTGTATTAGTTTTTGAGTAATATTTTTTTTGTGAAAAATGCATTTTTCGTCATTTGTTCTTCAAAAATGTCAAAACATGGTTCTGTTCAAAAAATTTTAACTCAAAAACGGGCTCGGGACCATATAGATTTCTATCCATTTTTCGATTAATTGATAAATTCTCTATAAAATATCTTTCTAAGAAAAAATCATGATGACTTTTTGCTTAAGTAATCAGGACCCTTAAACTACACAAAGGTATAAAAACATTTGTGTGTACTCGCGGTTTGTTTCTGTACCGAATCGTTCAATTTCGATAAAAATCGCTTTTCGCTCAAAATCAGCAATATTGTATAGCTAATAATTGGTCGATTATTTGGTTGCAATCCAATCATATTTTTGCTGTCAATACTTAAAGTAATTGTAGTTTAAGGAAAATGAGTTGTTAGCTTTAAAAAATATCTCAAAGTGTGCATAAATGTCGTTAATTAAATAAATTATTTTTGGATGCATCAAAATATGCTAATTAGGTCGGACTACATTCTTTATTTTGGACTCTAAAAATAAACCCTCACAACATCAAATGTGTTTTAAACTTGACTTTTGATTTTATTTGTTTTTAATATAAGTCATCATCCAACATGGCGACGCCATACATTTTTACCAAATAGTACGAATCTTTGATCGACAATAGTTCAGCAACTATTCGCTCTAGAAGCTCCAAATTTGTCAGAACTACGTTGTTTTGAATTCTCTCAATGGATAGGATGTAGTTTTTTAATTGTATTAAAAATAAAACATTTTGCCTGAATTATCACGTGGTTGCAAACGAAGAATTGTTGTTGACAACTTTTGAAGATTACTTTTGATTTATTCCGCACTTGATTTTCCCAAAGTTCAGACAAAGAAATAAACTAGAAAGACCTATATGATTAGATATTTTGCGGATGAGATACAATTAAAAACTCCACCAGAAACACTCAATAAGTTCACGCGCGATTTAATGCCGAGCGTACGTACGACTTAGGAATTTTCATTTGACGACTGATTCTCGTTGAAGATAATAAATCAAATGAAAACAATACAACATCACAATTAAAGAAAAAATATTAAAAATACAGTCTGCGAAACTAAAATTTAAAATAAATTAATGTAGTGACAAGTTGAACCGATAAAGTTCGTTGTTATGAGGTTCGCTGATATTCTCTTCATTGGATGTTCTTGTGGACATTTGCAATGTTGAAGCCGCCTGTTGTCACTTAGTAATTTCTCAAACGGGGATTTTGATTTCTGTTGTCATTTGCCAACAATTTCCAACACAATAAGAACCTATCAAATAACTTATGTTGTTTGGATGTCGATTTCAATTTTATATGTAGTGTTGAATGACAAGTATAATGTGATGAGAGATATGTAAACCACTGCGCATGTGCCCAGGTACAGTATGACATCACTCGACCTAGTTTTGCATCTGTCAAAGTAACACAGGAAACCCAAAATGCAGCTTTTAAACCTTAAATATCTCGGCCTGCTTTTATCCAAATCACTTATTATTTATATCATTTGAAAGCTCTCGATGTCTACAATTTTACTAAATTGGTCCACTCTGAGGGGTGATAGGCACTTTAACATGATTTTGAAACGTGAGCCATTAATTTTCACCGCTCGATTTTATGTAATTCTTCGTATCTTTTCATTCCTGTTTACATCGAGTTTGGCTGAGATGACTTCAAGAAATTATTAGAAGGTTTATACTCTAAATTAGCTCTTATTGTTAGTAACGAAGTTTCTAAAATGTTAATTTTTAAAGATGAAATTGTAATCCAGAAATTACAACTAATTATGTTTTTGTTATTGTAATTAAATTGAGATTATGCTTACAACCATTTTAGTTGTCACCATTCAACCACTGAACAATATTAGAGAATTGGTCATAACGTACAATCGTGCGCTTTTTTGGAACTTTTATCGACTTTTGCATGACCTTGTATACCTCACTCATGCAGAGAAAACTAAATGAAAGGCAGCATTCACTGAGAGGTCTCTTAGGCTAGTTTGATAATTAATGAAATGAAATACTGAAGGCCCACTAAAATGTCAAACAAAACATACATGATAATCAGATTCATTGATAAAAAATAACGAGCGGATTTTCCTGCATTAGTTTAAGATTTTAAAAGTACTTGTCATTTATCCTTTGAAAATGAAATATTAGAACAATAATATTAAAATAATAATATTAAAGCAAGATGTCTTTACAAAACCCCCCAACTATTCCAAGATCTTTTCTAATCTTTCAAAAATCTGCAACGAAAAATAAATAAATTACCCTCAAGGTCCGAACATCGTTCTGAACTACTTACTACTGCGATAAAGATATTTTAAATAATTTTTCACATTTGTTCTATCGAAAACATATATTTGTAGGTGATGATAAGGCAAGGCTTGTGTAAATGATATTAAGGAAATCGACTTACTTTGCTATTTTGTTAATAGTCCAAAGAGCGCTGGAAAGCCATTCAAGCTCCCTGCGGTCTTGATACAAGGTGCATAATTTTGGATCAAAGTAAACCAAATATCTTATTGTTTTCACAGCATTAATCTTTTCTAGCTGTAGATTGATTCTTTTGTAACTGTAGATAATTTTAGATAAGGTTGTACCTCATTGTAGCTCATTGCGCATTTTAGTAAGTACCGGCTAAAGCAAACTATGTTATTCAAGATTTGGCGCTATATGTTGGTAGTTTTAGAAACTTTTTTTATTAATCCTTTCTTGCATGTTCAGATTTCCTTCATACTCACCCTTTTTCAGTAAACTATTTCAAATCTAAACGTTCTTCATGATTTTGCACGTTTTAAATTAAAAAAAATGTGATGGTGAGATTACTGACGTTATTACTGGCCCGCTAGTGGCTGTTCTCCAAAATATTTTTAAGTACTGCGATCAGTTTGATTATTCTAACATAGACTTGATAAAAGTTTAACATTTTTAGAATACCCTAAGATGGTCCTAATGGGCGTTAGCAGTTAACTAAGATTCGCGCAAAATATCAGTAGCTAACGCAGGGGCGTAACCAGACCGTTTACAGGAGGGTACACATAAAAACGTATGGTTTTAGTAGATGTCATATCATTTTCACAAAGTCGGCGCGCTTTTCAAAAAGCCCGCGAAAACCCGTATTACAATTTATTACGCTTTACAGTCCTTTCGAATGATTTTATTTTTGTATTTTCGGTGTGATTATTACACCTTATTGCAACCCATTACACCTTGTATTTGTCTTTTCACAGTGTTCTTTCACACGGTTCTTATAAATAAATAATAGTTTTGAGCGGACCTTTTGCTTTTCGGGGGGGGGGGGGGGGTGGGCAAGGGGAGGCTGCACGAGCACCCTGTGCCAACCCCTTGGTTACAGCCCTGCAAGGCGTGAGAACTTAACCCAAAAAATTAGCAGAGAACTGAGATTTATATAAACCTTTCAAGAATTTTTGCATTTTCTGCCAAACTAAGGTAAAATTTTGATTTTGAAAATTAGTAGTTAACTGAGATTTCCCCCCATTAGGAATTCATCTTTAAGCTATTTTTATCAATTAACGACGAGACAATTTTGCATCAGATTGAATAAGTTTGCTGTACTTAATTTCGAACCCTATACTTTTTGTCTAAAAGCCCTTTTGAGGTGGAATCCTTCGTGTTGACAGTTAGTGTCTTATATACCGAACTTCGACACAACTAATTTCGGGAAAACAATGGAACGCGTATTAAGGGATAAATAAATTTAATTTTTAATTTTTGTAAAATTAATTATAACAAAGAAACTTTAGTAAATCATAACCGCTATCGCTGACAAATCATCAGCCGAAAACTCGTATCCCACATTAGGATTTCAAAGGAATATCGAAAAGCCAAAAATTCTGTATCAAACATCTAGAGTTTATTCCTTAGGGACGAACTATTAGATATTTGAAGGGGGGGGGGGGGATTTTTGTTGGTCAAATACCAAAAAAAATTATCGACGGCAAAGCCTTAAACAGAGAAAAAAAATATCGTGCACGGCAGATGTGCCAATAAAAAAAATCGTGCAGAGAGGAAGAAATTATCCTGCACAACCATCACATGGGAAAAAATTTCCTGTTTTGTGTTCGCGTAATACGATCGATCGTATACATTGTTGATTTCACGTTTCAGACACACTTGTCGTCGAGTTGTTGCACCGTGTGCAAAACAATTCACATTCAAATGCAAAATAAAACATCCCAATCAGCTAAAATACAAGACAAAAATAGCTCAATGTGTAAAATAAAATTAAAGTCAGGTTTAAAACACCTTTGATGTTGTGAGGGCTTATTTTTAGAGTCCAAAATAAAGAATGTAGTCAGGCCTAATTAGCATATTTTGATGCATCCAAAAATAATTTATTTAACTAACGACATTTATGCACACTTTGAGATATTTTTCAAAGCTAACAACTCATTTTCCTTAAACTACAATTACTTTAAGTATTGACAGCAAAAATATGATTGGATGGCAACCAAATAATCGACCAATTATTAGCTATACAATATCGCTGTTTTTGAGCGAAAAGCGATTTTTATCGAAATTGAACGCTTCGGTACAGAAACAAGCCGCGAGTGCACAGAAATGTTTTTACATATTTATGTAGTTTAATGCTAGTAGTACCTAACTATTGTCTAGCGTTTTGCTAACCAGGTGCCACTTTTGAGAAAATGGAGGTTAAGTTTGGCTATGTAGGCCATGTTGAATGTGATCAGAGCACTGTAGTAGCGGTCACAAACTAATTGATAACTTGTTTTATATTTGACCAAAATAAAAGCTAATACTTTGTGATCAATTTGGAAATATATATCAATAAGTGGTGTGAATTGGAATTCGTCAAACTAAATGTGCGTGGTATGACGAAGCTTCAACTTTCACTAAAATTTGTCGTGAAAAATGCTCAACTTTTGCACAGTTTAGTCCATTCGAAAAATTGCTTAAAAATTAAAAACAAAAAAAACAAAAAAAGATTTTTAACAAAAATTGTCCTGGCATTTGTTCATCACAAATGATAACAATTCTCCAGAAAAAAATGAGGGAAATCTATTTCGGACCCAAAATCCACCGGCTGATTCTTAGGGAGACAGCTTTTTAAAACTAATAATCCCTGACACATTTTTGCAAATACACATGTAGTCAATAACTCGTAAAAATTGCAGCGTTTTCTGACGAAAACTTTTGAAATGGAGCATTGCAAATATGACACCTCATTTTTCCTTTCGCAAAACCAAAATATCGTTTCTTTAAGCATTAAAATACTGGAGTTTTTAAAAATTAGTCAGTTGTGTTGAGGTAAACACTACTTAAGCTTTTTTCCTATAAATTTCAGGTATTGTTTAAACTTTTTTTTTTAAAAGTCAATATAAACAGTAGGCCCAGCTAAAGCTGATTAAATAGAACTCACGAATAGATTAATGAGGAAAATGAAAAATTGTTTTCCCAAAATTTCATTGTTCTTTTTTTCTTTATTATAATCGACGAAGGTCAAAAGAAACCCGCTGTTTACAGGATTAGTGAGGACACAAGACCCAACAGAATACAAAAATTTGCGTTTCCAAATTAAATTCATCCAGCTGGTTAGTGTGGAGAATTGGCATTAATGTCAGTATTACAACAACCACGAGCTGTGTTTGTTCAACTCCCAAATTGGTCCAAATCCAGCCTGGTCCAAAATAAACCGTAAACATCTTCCAAAACGAAGAAATAATTGCAGTTTTAATTCACTATTTCGTAAAACGTTGTGGGAGAGAAAGGCGATCGATATAGCACAAGCAATAGGAATCGTGGATTTTTTTTAAGTAACAATGCGCGTAAGAACTAGGCAGGTTTCTATTGTATTGCGCCAATTGCAACTTCGACACATAGAAATTCTTTGATTTTCACAATGTTGATGTATCAAGCTATTGGTTACATATTTCTTGACTAAAATCTACAAAATGCTGTTTACGAGACAGTGTTTCCTTTGTGTTTAAAGGCTTTTTTTCATAATTGCTCAAAACAATGGCTAAGAGATGCTTGCTTTTCAAAGTGATCCCCACGGTAAAATTTTCTCACAGAAAAAGATACCATCGCTTTAATGAAATGAGATTTAAAATAAAATATGGGAAAAATACCCCAAATGTTTGAAAAAAGCCAATTTTCTTGTTTTAGCCAATCAGATCAAACATTTAAACAATACACAATTAACACCTTTATGAATTCATTGCCGTTTGTTTGCCTAGTTCTTACTAGGAGCGTTTCTTAAAAACATGGAAAAATAAACAGCAATTTAGTCAAATCAATGAATAGCGATGTCTTCATAAAAGGTACATGGGTGAATCATGGTTATGGCTTATACATGAAGCTCAATATACTTCACAAAGAGTTAGAAACGTTTGCCCACAATTCCTTCTATTCCTTCCTATTTTTTTCTCGGACAACGTTTTCTTAAAATATACCCAACCTAAGTACTCATTTACTCTAAAATAAAGTACTCTACCTTAAAATACTCTCATTTTGCAAGAATTGAGTTGAATCCCGTGGCTTAACGAAAGTTATAGAGTGAATTCCAGAATTCAGAAGCCTAGAGGGGTCTCACTGTATTAAAGAGCCGAATATAACAAACAAAGATTACCGTCCCATAAATCAATATCGCCATTTGAAAATATTTCAGCACTGATTAGTTGCTAAAACCTTTCACCACCGATAATTTGAATAGATAAAGTGGAGAAAGGTTTTAACAAGTAATTGAATGGTTGTGGAATATATAAATACAAAATTTACTATAAATTATCAGGAAAATTGATTATTCATAAAATGGTACGACTATATATACAGCTATTCTTGAAATGGTTGTCCCGGCGGTTAAACGACACTTTATAGTCAATAGCAAAGTCATTTGCATATCTCGTGTTTATTTGAGACACGTTGACTCAAAATGTTCAAAATACCGCTTTACATTTAATTATTAAATAGCCTAAATGCGTGCAGCTTTGTATCGTTGTTTTAAGTCTAACCTTAAAACTGGCAAGAAAACTGAAAACTTGAGATACTACGAGCGTTCTCAGTGCACGCACCAAGGTTCTGGAATGAGCTTCCTATACAACTGAAACAGTCGGCTTCTGTGGACATTTTTAAGAAAGGCCTAAAAACATTTTTGTTCAACTATAAACTATAAACTATAATTTTATTTACATATATTTTTTCTTATAGTATAGGGATATTAACCTACTAGGAACTACTTTTTTAAACTTTATTTAAATAATTTTTTATAGTCGCATAGAATGATTTAATTGAAAAAAAACATACATACGTTTTATTTTATTAGTATTCTTAGAAAATTTTTATTTGTATCTTTCATTGTATTGTTCTATTTATTGTAAAGTCCACTGAGATTTTTATGTAATGGGCTATATAAGAATTAAAGTTATTATTATTATTATTATTATTATTACAACTGGACAACCTTTTCAAGAATAGATGTATACAAGGGCAATGCAAAATAACATAGGTTAGTATTTTTTTTTTTTTTTTTTTTTGAGATGCTATAATGTTAACCGGCTAGGAATAACAATGATAACGTTTGTCACGGTGATATGTAATCTAATCGTCACTTCTATGTACACAATATCGAGTATAGTGATTAGCAACCACATCTATGAGCATAATTTTAGAACCTAACCGGTTATTTTTAATACTTCACTGCACTGGTAGCTTGAATTTGTCCATTTCGCTTTCATATTACTGAGCTTTTACAATCCATATGATTAAAGTGTATGCCAGAAGATGATATGATACAATCGGGACAATCGAATTATACGAATGAAACGATATATTACTGTATTCGAAAAATAGAACTGTACGGAATCCACCTACGAAAATGGATAACGAATAAGCATCAAAGCTTACCTTCGGTATCATACGATGAATTCGATCAAGTACTGCTTCCAGACAAGCTTGCCTTGGAGTTTGTAATATTCGCAGGAAATGGAGCTCTCCAGTAGTTGTCCAGTGTTAATATAGACGTGACCTGTCTCTCTGGGCATACTTCGAAAATCGGACTCGGACTCGGACTCGTACTCGTACTCGGACTCGGACTCGGACTCGGACTCGGACTCGGACTCGGACTCGGACTCGGACTCGGACTCGGACTCGGACTCGGACTCGGACTCGGACTCGGACTCGGACTCGGACTCGGACTCGGACTCGGACTCGGACTCGGACTCGGACTCGGACTCGGACTCGGACTCGGACTCGGACTCGGACTCGGACTCGGACTCGGACTCGGACTCGGACTCGGACTCGGACTCGGACTCGGACTCGGACTCGGACTCGGACTCGGACTCGGACTCGGACTCGGACTCGGACTCGGACTCGGACTCGGACTCGGACTCGGACTCGGACTCGGACTCGGACTCGGACTCGGACTCGGACTCGGACTCGGACTCGGACTCGGACTCGGACTCGGACTCGGACTCGGACTCGGACTCGGACTCGGACTCGGACTCGGACTCGGACTCGGACTCGGACTCGGACTCGGACTCGGACTCGGACTCGGACTCGGACTCGGACTCGGACTCGGACTCGGACTCGGACTCGGACTTTCCAAATTAAAAAAAAATGAATAAAAAAATAACGAATAAAAAATACAGTTATCTATGCAAAAATGTATTATTTACTTTTATCTTCAAGTCATATTTTTACTAGTTTTTCTCTCACTCCCTTTCTTATGCTGGACCAGAGGTTTACTTCTTATGCATCGGTAGTTTTAACAGATTTTGAAACACAAACGAGAAGTAAACAAGCGACAATAAAAAAATATATATGTGCGCCTTGACCAAAAACACAAAAAAACTACATGTTAAAAGCTATTGTTTGAATGAACGAAATTAAGGATCACAGAAATTGAACGAATAAAATGCTTGACTTGCCATAGTCTACGCTGTGGATTTCGTCAGAATGATTAAAAATGATGAACGTACAGCACATCAGTCACTGCTGCTTTGCGTAAGGTTTTTTATCTTTTTTTTATATAAACTGAGAAATTACAAAAATGCTTTTTCAATTGGACAAGATTTTTGACGTTGGTTGTATGTGAAATAAAAAATCAACCCATCAATTAATCAATAAATAACCAAATCAGTCAATAAAAGATATAAAGAAAGAAAGCGAAAATGTAAAAATATTGAAGTTGCGGTCAGGATTCATATTAATATCAGTGTTAACATTTACCGAAAGCCGACACATACAAGTCTCATACAGATAAGCATCTTGATTATAAATCACTTTGTCACATAAACGTTCTGCAGTTAACACATTACTGAGTCGAGCAAAATCTATCCCATCAATAGATGACTTAAGAAAAAAAGAACTGCAATATGTGAAAGATGTATTAGCAGATAAAAATTATCCTTCTACATTTGCTGAAAAGTGCGAAAAAAAAACCGGAGCTGAATAAAAATAGTTATTCTAGTAACATCGAACTACCTACAGCTACAGTGGTTCTACTTATGTCAAGGGTGTTTATGAGCAATTACACTGAACGTAATCTGAAAACACACAACATCCAAGTTGCCAATCGCTCCATAAAACGACTGGCCAATACTTTTCCGCGTCCGGAAGATTCACGCGATAAGAATTCAAGAACTAACGCGTGGTATACAAAATGAACTGTCAAGAATGCAACAGAACAACATTTTCATAAGAGGTTATTTTTGGAGGCTTGCCTTTCCACTCACGATGTTAACTCTGGAAACGACCATATTTCCATCCCAGACGTTTATTCGTTGATTTAGAGGAGGTCTAGCACGAGTGCGCGCAGAGAGCATTTTTGATGTTATCGCGCATTACAATTTTCAACTGTAACAACTGATGACGATCATAGTATAGTCCAAACATTGTATTATTTAACAAATCAAAAACAGTTTTCTGTGTTTAATTATGTAATAAGAGATCTCGTTTAAAGCTGAAGCCAAAACGCCTTGTATTTAGAACAAACAAACAAACAAACAAAAAACAAACAAACAAACAAAAACAAACAGTGTGAGAAAAAAAACAATGAATTAATGAATTAATAAGTGAATGAATGAATGAATGAATGAATGAACGAACGAACGAATGAATGAATGAATGCATGAATGAATGAATGAGTGAATGAATGAATGAGTGAATGAATGAGTGAATGAATGAATGAATGAATGAATGAATGATTGAATGAATGAATGAATGAGTGAATAGATGAGTGAATGAATGAATGCATGAATGAATGAATGAATGAATGAATGAATGAATGAACATATGATAGAGTGAATGAATAAAATACTACATTACTCTTCATTATCTTTTATTTTTAGATACCAAGTAAGTTACAGTGAGAGCAAAAGATAAAAAAATGAAAATTCATGAATTTCTTGCAACCAAATTTGTCGATCAATTGTTTTAACACTTCTAAATGCACGACGCCAAGATTTTGTCAAAAAATCATATAACTTACTTACTTGTACTCGTTTGAGACGACTATAGCTTGGGCGCTCTTCGTTTTGTTGGCCGCGCCTTTTCGTCTCTTAGTCGAGGAGACATCTCTCACTCGACTCTTCTCTGGAAGTCCAACATTTGAAAGAGCTGTTACATTCGATGTCGACTTTCTGCTTCTGTGACATTTGCAGAAGTTTGGCAAGATGCCAGTGTCTTCTGTGTATGTACAGGAATTCACGCACGCTTTGTCGCAAGACACCTTTCCATTGCCAAACTTTGTTATGGTGTGGGGGCTTTTTGGGGTAGGTAGAAAGAGAGACAGGCAGGCAGACAGACATTTAAAAACAATGCAACTATAAGTAACTATAGCAAGACAATATTCCCTTGCCTTTATTTAGCATATTAGTAGTTGAACTACCCAGCACCGATTCGTATGTTCGTAGTGTTGACCGTTCTTGGCCAAGTAAATCGTTCGTTGAGAAGCTGTTTTCGATGGAGGAATGTTGCACATAGTATACCACAACTGAAGTTTTGGCTATATTTGTCAACACCTGAAGCATGAGATCGACTTCACCATCATCAAAATATCTTGAATTGAAGTACTCATTAAACCTCTTTAACAAGATCGACCTCACCAACAAAAGGGCCATACAAATTCAAGTTGTCCAGAATTTCGGTTTCAATTAACAGAAACAACGCGTTGATTTTATTGTACTATCCTGTTCCAGTCAGACCATATTAAAAGAAGTAGAGGATGCAGTGACCATCACCTAAATTTCTCTTTCTTCTCTTCCTGCTCATAAAGCAGCCGAATGTTGTATATCTGATCTACCTGGGAGACGATGGATAGAACTGGCTTAAGCATATCTTAAACAATTTCTGACCTGAAATCGGTGATCATTAAAAAAAATCTGTGTCGGCAAATATCATTTTCATTGAAGTATTTGCTAATTATAACCAAAAATCGTGTTCAAAGTTAACGGCTTCATAATTTCTCAATTGAAATTTCTTTAAAATCACTGTGCAGTTAATAATAATAATAATAATACTTTATTTAATATAGCGCTAATTCCTTACAAGTCCAAAAGCGCTTTACAATAAATAATAACTAATTATAATATATAGATTATATACAAATGATAAAAAGAATTCGACTATAGAATAATAAAATTTACAAAACAATATAAATATGTATAAAAATAAAAAAAATAAATTAATTAATTAATTAAATTAAAATTAATTTTGTAATATATAAATATATGTACAAATAATATGAATATAACTATCAAAAATATGCTTTCCTAAATAAATATGTTTTTAATTTTGTTTTAAAAGTGGCTATATTTTCGCTATTTCTTATGTCAAATGGAAGACTGTTCCATAATCTTGGCGCACAAACTGAAAAAGCACGTGAGCCATAGGACTTAAGATTAAAATTTGGCTCGTACAGAAGGGATTCTGTTGAAGATCTTAAAGTGCGCTTAGGAACATATACTTGTATTAACTCATTCAAATATTTTGGTGCTAAACCATGGACAATTTTGTACGTGAATAATAGTAATTTAAAGATAATCCTCTGCTCGATTGGTAACCAATGTAAATCTATTAATAACTGAGTAACATGATCAAACTTACGAGCACGAGCAATAACACGAGCAGCAGAGTTCAAAACATACTGTAAACGTTGAATCAAATAATTTGGGAGGCCATACAAAAGCGAATTACACGAATCAATCCTGGAGGTAACAAAAGAATGCATTAAAGTTTTAGCAGTGTCATAACTTAAATATTTTCTGATCTTAGCTATGTTCCTTATATGATAAAAGGCTACTCTACAGATATTATTGATATGTTTCTCAAAGTTCATTTGAGAGTCAAATGTTAGGGAGTATGTACGCTTCTGAATTTTTAAATGATTCTATAGCAGATTTTTGAAAATAAATTAAAAAAACTGTTTTCCAGGATTTCCTCATAATTTGCATAAATCAATACTGATCGCCACAAAAGTCTCAAGATATCCTCCACAACTATTAAGCAACTGTGTATCAAAATATTGTTAAGAAATAAGAAAATCAAGATAGCTATTTGCCGTTGTTTTCTTAGGTCGGTAGGCCTTTTGAGAAACTGTCTCCAAATACCTTAACATGGGAGCTGTCTCTAGTCACGTAGTAGCAGTTCAGTTAGTTAATAAACAAGAGATTCCACACCGTACCTGGCTCTATTACACATTGATTATAAATGATTTTGTTTTAACCTATCACACTACCTTAGAACTTTCAGGCATGCTGTGTCTGTGCTTGTCTATTGCCAAAACTCGCCCAAAAAAAACAAACAACAACAACAACTCGAGGCAGTCTTGTCTCTCAAACAGTAAAACAGTCTTAAAGTGATGATTTGCTCCACGGTTTCCAAAATTCACGAGTGCACAAAATCCACGAGTTTTTGCTAAAAATCATCTCATCTGCTCGGTTCAATTAAAACAGTAGCCTCTTCACAACTGGAAAACTTAATGATTCTCTTTCGGAAGCGTTTAGAGGCAAAATGTCAAAAAAGAAAAAAATAACAACGAATTAAAAAAAAGTCGTCGAAGTTTTAATTAGACTTTTTCATACCTCCCCAGCAGTACACACACTCTCACACACACGCACACACACATACACAAAATGGGAATTTAATTTGGTCGAAGTCGAAAGTAAACTGCTCTGGACGAGTTTGAAGTTTGCACGCCTCCAAAAAAAGCCTGAAACGCCAAAAATCACCTGGAACGAAAGGGTTAATCATTTAAATTTTAGCTTTCAAAAAAAAAGAGTATTTTTATAGTAGTAATAAGAGTTTGGGCGATTTTTAAAAGGTTGTTGTTTTCTGGACATTGTTTTCTAGAGTTCGTTAAAAATAACTAACCATAGGACAAATACTATGACGATGTTTTCACGCACCAAGTGCGTATAATCTTTTCTCTCAAATTCACAGGAAGAAAAATCAGCACATCTGAAATTAGGCAGGTAATTGCCAAGCAGGGCAATAAAAGACCAAGTATACTATTTTTAGTATGAATTCTTAGGTCTCTTTTGGTATTTTCTTGTTTAAATTGTTAATTGTGATATTGCCGATATAATCCCAACATTTTTTTTTTAGAAATATATTTGTTTGTCCCAATTTTTCGATGAGCTGATTTTTTCCTGTGATGATATGACCGCAAATTAAACAAGACTATTACACAATCAAGTTGACATTAGTCTTTATTGACGTTTATCTTCTGTTAGCAATTTGCTTCAAGTGAGTCCATCTTAACTGAGCCAGTGTCGCTTATTTTAGTTTGAACTCTCTGTCATCATATTCACTTTTGGTGTTACTTTCACTGAATCTAGCCATTGACATTTGCAGTCACCTAAATTGGAGGATTATATTAGTAAAATAATGCTGGCGAAACTGCCAATTTTAATTTTGAAAAGCATATTTATAGACAGAAATAAATATACGCACAGTGACAATAAATAAACAGCGGTAATGACATCCATAGAAAAGACAAAAATGACAGGGACGGGGACAAGGACGGGGACGGTGACGGGGGCGGGGGCGCGGACGGCGACGGGGACGGGGACGGGGACGTCAAAAAATCACGAAATGTCTACCTGTTTTCATATTTTCTGGATCATAGTCATCTTTAGCAATACCGCAAACCATATTTGGCGAGACACAGTCTCGGCCTCCAGTACATCCAAGCAAAACACAGCCACAGCCATTACCAGACTCATCGATTTTGTGGTAGTGATCGCAGTTTCTCCATTCGCCATCATACCTGATTCGGCTGAACATTTTGGGCAAAGTAGAGCCTAAATGAAATAATTATGACATGTCAGAAACAAATATACTTAGGTTGGAGATATATGTTATCTTAGTGAGCACTTACTCCAATTCATGACTCTTTTGCTTGCATTGCCTGAAATACAAATAAGAACATCACGTTCCTACATTTTGTTTCTAAATTAAGTTACTGACTAAAATTTTCTAAGCAGAATAATGGCAACTTTTAAAACATTTAGAAATTATGTTCTTTTTTTAATGAAAACGATTCAACAATTAAAAAAGGCTTAGATGGTGGGGTCTTTATACAGACTGGGACCGGTTGCAGGAAGCTTGGATAGTGCTATCCACCGCATAAATCTATGTACAGAGTATAAATTCTAAAAACATTTATACGGTGGATAACACAGTTCATATATACAGTCTTCGTGCAAATGGCACCTGATGTTTTGTAAAAAAATCATGGGTGATCCGGGTTAACCGGCAACAAACAATGGGTAAGCCAGTACACAAAATGTAACTGGCTCTATGATGTTTCAAAAATTGTGCTGTTCGATTCATAGGCCTAATTCAGACGTCGTAATTTTGGCGTGTCGAATCTAATAGTTGAATGTTGTAAATCAGAAAAAAGGCATTGGCTGAACCAACTAAATTTAAAAAAATGTGATTTCTACAGCTGTTTTCAATTATTCATTGATAAATTATATATAAAAGAAGTTGAACGCTACATTTCTCATTTACAAAATTCGACTATTAGACTCGACGTGACAAAAGATCGACATCTCAACCGGCCCTTATGCGGTATCACATACGAGTAAAAACATAAATGGCGACGTAGTCTTATAGGGTAGCTTCGGGTAGCTCGTATTTTAAGGAATTAACATCCATTGGTGGAATAAAATGAAGATCTAGTACGATGGATTGGAGAAGAAAGGGCTGCAGTGGGCAGCTCAGAAGACAGGAAGCCCAGCTAGGTCACATTATACGGTCATGGTGTTTACTTGTGATTAGGAGTGAAGGATTGAAGGCTCCGGGCGGTACAAAAACAGGAATTTATGACATAATTAATAGGAGAAGATGTTACAGGACTTACGCTGCTTTGCTTTTTAGAGAGACAGCTAATGAATTATTTTGTTAACTGATGTAGTGAATTTTATAACGCATGTGCTTGATATAGAAGCATAACACTATATTCAGTCACTTCACCTCTGTTTGATGCGCTTTTTCCAGGAACAGCCATCAATCCGACCACAAACAGTGCAACTAGAACAACATTCATGCCTGCTTCTACTAAATAAACGAACAAATAATGACTTCATTGACGCACGTCAACAACAAAAATGAAAATGGAAATTAAAACTAAAAGTTAAAAAAGTAGTCATTTATTTTGGCTTTGAAACCCTAAAGTTTAGAAGAACCTTTGGTTACAAATTTGATGATAGAGGTCTTTTCTAACAAGCAGACATATATGGTTTTTAAAGTTCACTTAGCTAAAAGGGAACACAATTATTTAAAGAGTTGAAAGTTAATACGAAATTCTTGTTATTAACTCGATTACTATGCCTACCTCACAGAATAAAATGAAGAAAACGTTGAATAAAACAGATTGCTTTCTATACTAGACCTCCATCGTTTACAAAAAAGTTAGATAGAAGTAAATAAAAATAACATTTACCTTGTATTAAGTGCCTGGCGACCTCTTGTCAACGCGTTCCAAACAGCAACTGATGCACGTTTAGAGAAATGGCGATCTTATATGCTCATGGAACAAGCCATTGTGAAGTATATCCACGTCAGTTTTAACCGGTAAACTGGTAAAACCATCGAAGTGAACAATAATTTCGATGTCAAAATTCAGTAGAGTGAAACTCTTATGTAAAGCCCCACAAGAGTTTTTACAGGTTCTGTTGATTTTTATGTGTTCGTAAGGCATGGTAAAAGTTACCAACACCGTTTTGACCAGGAATGGTAAAAGGTACCAGTTTTATTGAATTTATAATCTCCACGGTTTAAGAATTCTTTTAATTGTTGTTTTTGAAATTAATGTGGCAATATTTACTATATATCTTGAAACGTCTATTAAAAAAATGTGTTTAAAAGAGGGCGATCTCTTATATAATTTAGGACAAGCCACTGCAAAGTATTTATTTAAGTTTTCAATGGTAAACTGGTAAGAACAACCACGCTTACAATTCCATGTCAAAATTCATATAGCGAATCATTCATGAAAAGCTCCACAAGCATCGTTGACAGGTTTTGTTGACTTTGATGTTATCATGTGTTGGTAACAACATTAATTATATAAGTTCGTTAGATATGACACGACTAACACCAGTTGTTTAGGTCTGGAACGTACTGTTTTGACAAAATTCATAATCATCCTGACACACTAGATCTTGTTTTTTTTAACTATACTGTAAATTATTCTCATATGTACGAGAAGTAGGAGAGATCTCTATATACAACTGACTCAGCAAGTGTGTAAAAACGTAAACTAACAATAATGATAAATATAATGTGTTTTTCTGAAGAAATAAAAGACCCGCGCGCGTGGTTTATCGAGAAATAGAGCACGTGGGGATAGTGTTCTGCCTATCCTCAAGTGCTTTATTTCTCAATAAAGCACAGCAAGGAAGTTTTTTATTCCTTTTATAAAATACAAATTGAGAAAAAAAAGATAGATGTCTAAGAGCTTGTTTCTTTCGGTTTCCGTTAGCTCAACAAATCTTTGCATCGAAGTGTTATCTGAAGTGACATGCATGTCTTCTTTTTCACCTGTTTCCATCAAAAAGTTGAGATCCACCGTAGAATTTGGAAATCCGTAAAGAAAAAAACAAAGGGATCAAAAGCTGACGAGTGCGTGCTTTGTGCTTTCATAAAGCACGCGTGTTGACCAATCAGATAGTATATCATAGTTATTCGAAAATATTGGATATAGGGAATGGCACTTTAATGAATTACTTCATATTTACAATACATGACAATATATTAAAATTTACAAATACATTAAATTTTGCGCGAATATATAGGCCATGCATCATTTTAAAGCTTGTATTATTAAAAAATTATTTCTTTTAAGATGGCGCACCGATGCGGATATGTGGGTCATGGGTAATAAGATAGCCGGGAGTTAGATAATTACTGAAGCCGGCTGCAATATTCAAAATTCACGGCAATATTTTGAATAGTGCAGTTAGCTGAAGTAATTATTGTATATATATACTATTCACTACAACAGCCCTTTGTTTTTTCTCTTGCACAATAATGGCGGTTAAGTGGTGAAAACAATGGTAATGGTAATGGTAATGGTAACTTTATTAGTTGCGGTTACACTAGGCCTTTTACCCACGGTTAAGTCACTCTTTCCCATAGGGGAACAGTATTTTGAGTGTAACCGGTATTCCCAGATCGAAATAGCCCACGGGGTATCTCTATGGATACATCAAAAAGAACAAAAGAATTACCCGTGACAGTTCCTGAATCAACTAGTAGGGTCTATCAAAACCTCAGAGCACTTCAACCAATAGAATAGCAGAGATCTACAAACACAGGAAATCGCACGCTGTGAAGCTAGTGTGTAATTACTCTTGTGACCTTGGTCATTCCTGGCAAGAACTTGAAAAGATGGCCGATTACCGTGCTCTGCTGTGAGTATTATCTAAATGTTTTTTTTAATATGAATACAACACGAATGATAAAGTATTTTGATTTTTTGATTAATATAGCTTAATTGTTTTTTATTTTTATTTTTTATAGTAATGACATGCCGGAGGAAGATCCTCAATCGCCGCGTTATTTCAATGGAGTAAACCTATTCCAACAACAACGTTTGCATAGGCCTTATTTTATTCCTGGTGCTTCGCATTATGGTTCTTTCCCTCCTGGAGGACAGTTCGCTCAAGTAAATCGCTTTCTGGCCGAGCCTTCCATATCCCAAAGTCAAAGCCTGAACTCCAGCAACCCATCAAGTTCATCAACTACATCCACAGAGGCGACGAACAACAAGCGTTGTACCTGGTCTGTTACCGAAACAAAGTTTCTTATACAAGCATACAAAGAACATTATCCTGTGCTCATTGCAACCGCGAGTACACAAGGCAAAAAGATAGTGTGGGAGAACATTATGACCGACTTTGTCGATACTCTGAAATACGAAGCCAACACGAAAACATCCAAAACGTTAGCCCAAGTCAAAGAGAAATGGCGCCAACTTTTTGATAAGTACAAAGTGTGCGCTGATCATAACAAGAGTACGGGAACTGACACTAAAACGTTTGATTATTTCGATGAAATCCACGAATTTATGGCTTCATCTGAAAAAGCTAACCCGAAGAATATTAAACAAACACAGGTTACGAAACGCAATAATGGTGGAGAAGAGGGAAACGAGAACGCGGGAGAAGTTAATAGTGAGGTCGATCCCGATTCAGATCGTATGAATAATGCGGCCGGCAAAAGACGAAAGGAAACTACAGCACCCGAAACAACGCCAAAAAGAAAAAAAAACAATGCCAAAACAGATGATGCTATTGTAGACATGCTGAACGCCCAGCAAGAAGCAATAAAACGTTCAGAAGAAAATGACGAGAAGATGCTTCAAGCTCTTCTAAAATCTCAAGCGGATGCCCAACAAAGGCATCAAGATTTTACTCTTGCGGTTTTAGGAAAGCTTGGTGATATTTTTTCATCTAAAAAATGAAATAATTGTACTACATAGCTTGAATCGTTGCAGGACTACAACAAAATTATTTAATTTTTAAATGCAACTACATAGTTTTTATTTACTAGTACAGTATTAAAAACACACAGACTATTTGTAGATGTGTGTAGGTTAATTCGTGAAATACTTTTTACTAAATATATAGTTTTTAACCGCAACTAACAGAAACAGTAGAATTTACATATAGTACTCTACATACCATTATGTTTTCATTTGTATCAAACTTTAGTATTCATATATTTACAGTTACAGAATTGATTATTTTAATTGATTCTAAGTGTTCGAGTTCGAGAGATATTTAAATTGGTTTCAAATCGATACTATTGATAAAAAGATGAATATGAACAATTGAGCAGCTGGACTGCTATATCATCTTAAAGGATTAATCTTTTACAATTCATTGTATAATTACAAACGCTAAATAAATGTTTATCAGTCCAGGAAAGGCTGAACACATGACTATGTTGTAATGTTTATTGGTTTGCTACGTGGTCAATAATAGCTTGAAGCGTATTTCTTGCAGAGGCTCTAGCAACGGCATTATCAGCATCATCGTCATCATCATCATCAGTATCATCATTAAAAAGATCACCATCATACTCATCTCCTCTCATTACGCAAATGTTATGTAAAATGCAACATGCGATGATAGTGTCGGGTACTCTTGCTTGATCTTCATCTAAGCGCTTTTGTAATACTCTCCACCGTCCTTTCATGAGGCCAAATGCATGTTCTGCAACAATTCTTGCCTTGGAAAGCTCTTTATTGAAAATTTTCTTTTCGCGAGTTAAGTTATTGTTATTTTTTATCACTGGTAGAAGCCATGACTTCAATGGATAGGCAGAATCGCCTAAAACAATGGGGCGAATAACAGTACCCTGTACATCCATTGTTGGCTCTGTTAGAATTTCTTCGTTGTCAGCAGCTCGGTTAAATTCACTTAATCTCAACATTCTTGCATCGTGAAGACTGCCAGGAAAACCAGTTGCAACAGATAAAAACAGTCCTTTGGAATCTACTACCCCTTGCACAAGGTAACTATAAAAATGTTTACGATTAAAGAAGTCTTCGTGGTTTGTGATTGGTTTCTTAATGGGTACATGACTACCGTCGATAGCGGCAACTACATTGGGAATCTTGCTGATTTCAGAGAAATCCTTGATCTTTTTTGCGATTTCAGCTCTTGTAGAAGGAAACTGTATAAACTCATTTTGAAAGTTGCAGATTTCTTGTACAAATTCATGACAACAATTAACTACTGTGGGTTTTGCTAGCCCCAACATCAATCCACAGGATCGAAAGCACTCACCACTAGCTAATCGCCAGAGACTAGCAGCAACTCTTTTCTCAACTGGGATAGCTGCGCGTAATCTTGTGTCTTGACGTTGCAAAGCTGGTCCTACGAGTCTACAAATGAATTCAAAAGTACCTCTGGTGACTCTGAAGTTTTCTTTCCACCAATGGTCTACTGTTCTGTCGTTCAGAAGTAGCTCGAACCAATTCTGTGGCCGTGGAAAAACCCAAGCTTGTCGTAGCTGTCGAAGTGCACGATACCTTGCCCTTGCAAATAAATACACACACTGTACGGACTGAAGAAATCGTAGCCGTAGTTGACGTCTCTTTCTTCTTCTCAATAGAAATGATATGGACGAGTTAGTGTGAGAATGTGACTGTTCAAGAAGTAAAAGAACGACCGACATCAATGCAAACACTTCATGATCAACATGCTCCATGTTTACAAAGTTTCCCGCCGAAATACGATCCCTGCATGTAGGCATATATATTAACCATAGGTAATTATTTTGTGTGTGACCGTAAACCGGAAATCAGCTTAAACCCTTATCAAATCCCAACTCAAGTCATTTCCCCGTGGGGACATTCGGGCTTGGACCTAGTGTTTTCAGAAATAATATAACAGCAATATGATATAATAATTAAAAAGGGAATATGGTATAAAATGGGGAATGTATGCTATGTTAAAATATATATGTTTAGTCTAACTAACTATTAATGAATTCCTTAAGTAGTAATGTCTTTAGGGTTCGTTTGAATGCCTCTGCGTTGATGCTCAGTTTGATTAAGTTGCTAAGCTTATTCCAAATTTTAGTGCATTTGTAAGAAAATGTACGTTGGCCAGTACTTGTCCTATAAAGCGGAATATTGAGTAATGACGAGTTTCTGGTTTGACGACTAGAGATATTGGATCTTTGAATAAGATAATATAGATAAACAAGGGAATATGTTTAAGAATTTGAATTTGAATACAAGTAGAGGGATTTTGATTTGACCAGACATAAAATACTCAATGATAGTATTAAACTAGCCGTTTCTTTCGAAAGTGAATTGCTGCTGCAAATTTTATATTTATCATCTGGATGGTGACTTGCAGAGACAAAGATCACAGGCAGCCAAATGATAGTATCATCGTTAATGAAAGTATTCATCAAAGCTGAATGCAAAGACAAGTATGGAGCCTCGTTTTAATGAGCAATTCTTCCCTGGTAAAAATATTTATAATTAATAGCCCACAATAAGCTATTTGTTGTTGTTTGTGCCTCAAAATTTATAGGTGATCGATTTGATTCGTTTGCTTCAACGGGCGATTCATTTGATTTGTTTGCCTCGATGGGCGATTCATTTCGTTTGTTTGCCTCGACGGGTGATTCATTTCGTTTGTTTGCCTCGTTGGGCGATTCATTTCGTCTGTTTGCCTCGTTGGGCGATTCATTTGATTTATTTTTGCCTCAATGAACGATTTGTTTGTCTCGACGGCCGATATGGCTTTGCATCAATTGTTGTCGAAGGCCAACGTGCTACATCTGGCAAAGAAATTAGCGACAGTGTCTCTGTATCTGGTATTGTTTGTTCTTCAAAGGCCTTTACATACATATCATCTCCTTCTACTAATATTCGATCGACTGTCTGTGTTGTTCATCGACTTGAAACAGGGAACACGTTTGCACATAACCGAGCTGAAAGACACATTGTATTCTCCGAGATACGTCGCTAAAGGGCAGCGCTACGCATAGTTTTTGGACATTCTGCCGCTATCCAGTGTACTGCATATTCACCAAAACAGACATGAAAACTGGCAAAGTCAACGAGATCGAGAGCTGGCAAGGATATAAAGGGCCCAGACGTTCCCGGCCAGGCGGACCACAGTAAGCCCGTCGAGAAAGCAGTCGAGATTAGTTTATTTTTCGTGTGTTTGCAAATGTGTAATATAAAATTAAAAATTTACTGATCATTTTCATAAACCGGCCAAAAGAAAATCACTCTGAAGAGTCCGACTAACGTGCGGGCTGCGGTTCGCGGGCCAAAATTTGCGGGCTGCGGGCCAAAATTTGCGGGCTGCGGGCCAAAATTTGCGGGCTGCGTGCCTAAATTTGCAGGCTGCGGGCCAAAATTAGCAGGCTGCGGGCCAAAATTTGCGGGCTGCGGACCAAAAAACAAAATAAATAAACAACAACATTAGACAAAGACGAAACAAACAAAAAACCGGATAAATAAACAAAATAAAAATATCACATTGAATTTGTCGCAACAAAAAACAATTCGACATCATAATAGCAACAAACAAGCAAACAACCAACTAACCAACCAACCAAATAAGCAAACAAACAAACAAACAATTTTGATGAATAAACCTATTAAATCGGCTTGCGCGAATTGGGATGTCACGTGACATGAACTGGGTATACTAAAATACTGCTTATTCATAGTATCTAGAACACGGAGTAGGGCATAATTATTTTAAATCATGTGAGAAATTACGAGTGTGTTTGATGCAAAATTTACTTTGTATTCTGACACGCACGGCTTCATGACAGTACTCAAATGATCTCCACTCCATCACATAACACAATAACAACAAAGTTCTGTGTTTAAAACAAAACATACATTATCGTATTTCACGTAGCTTTTCATTATTATTGCTATAAATGTTGTTATAACGAAGTGCAAACGCACGGTCGACAATTGCAAAGTTACCAGAATTTTGTTTATACTCGAAATAATGTTGCAGGACTCATGTAGAGCACACAGGAAATGGGATTGGAACCACCCAATTTTTTAACACTTCGTTAACTTGTCAAAAATATGTCAACGAGTAATAATTGAATCGAAAATGTATAAACTGTACAAGAATCGTTCACAACAATATCCGTAAACTTTGCTTACGTAAAAACGTATAAATTCCCTGCTGAGGAAAACTGCACCACAAATTGTCCTTGAACTTCGTGCTTTTCGTTTACTTAGATAGCGGCAATTCAAAAATTATCGATGAAGATCAGTAAGGAAATTATGCAGAGAAAAATATTTCCTTCGATGTGTTCAAAATTTTTAATTGGTCGTGACATAGGGCCGATTCGCACTAGGCAAAAGTTTGTTTGCTTAACTACAAATTCTGTCATCAACTACCGGAAACAAGTGCGAATGTGTTTGTTCGTCCAGGAAAAAATTGTCAGGCCGGACCGAAACATCAAAAACACCGCTGGGAAGGTTTGGAGGCTTCCAAACCATGACAAATGTCAAAAACTGACAGGTTTACCCTTTAGCACCCAGCACGATAACAGTGATAAGCAAGTAAACAGTGCGAGTTCAGTGTGTTGAGGTCACTGTTCAAGCAACAAGTCTTTTTCCCCGGCTCATTTATATAATAACTATTTTAACTATTATGGTTCGCAAATAATGTATGATAGTATGATAGTCAAAATGACCAGCCTTTAATGAGACCGGTACGATAATAACAGGCTTGTGATTGACGTTTGCGGTTAAGTGACTCATTGTTCGGCCTCATAGTGCGGATGTACAAAATTTGAGTATTTTTGACCCAAACAAAACTTGCTATCATTCTTGTTTGGTCCGAAAAAACTTTGTTTGTCAGTCGTTTTGTTTAAACCATGAAAACGTGAAAAGATGTGTACAGATCACATGTTGTGTATTATCACGATGAGTGGCAACCTAATAAGATATGTACTCTCAAATATTTTAAAACACAAATAGTTTTTATCGTGTATTTACAGACAGCAAATGTTGGCCCGCAGCCCGCAAATTTTGGCCCGCAGCCCGCAAATTATGGCCCGCAGACCGCAAATTTTGGCCCGCAGCCCGCAAATTTTGGCCCGCAGCCCGCAAATTTTGGCCCGCAGCCCGCAAATTTTAGCCCGCAGCCCGCAAATCTTGCCCGCAAACCGCAGCCCGCAAAATAGCAGGACCCGACTGTGAATAGCTATAAGCAAACTCATATTTAGGATAATATTATAACTTCATGAATGAAAATTAATTAGCCATATAAGTACCAGAATACCAAGCTTTACAAGATAAAAATAAAGAAAACTGTTTACCGTGACTCTGAATTGTCTTTGCTTTAAATTTTATATTTGAAAGCAAAGGATCTTTTTGTTGAGAAATTAACAGAGGAAAGATTGTACGCACTAAATTGATCACGTACACTGCAATATTGAAAATAATATAAAAATTAGGTAAACCTAATAGCGGAGCTCCGATTTCATGAAATGAGTTATTCATTGAAATATTCATTCATCCATTCGTCTATTTATTCGTTCACTACCGATTATCAAAATTGTTGAGCAATCAATTAATCAATCAATCAACTAATTAATCAAAAATGACTATAGATAAAAAGCAAACAAATAAATGAATGAATAAATAATTCCATTTAAATAATCATGAAAAGAAAATAACATAGCAAAAGAAAAACAAAAATGAGAAGTGGGGATAATTTTATTTTTTTATTTTTTGTTTATTATTATTATTTTGTTTTTCCTAAGTTATTTTCTTTTCATAATCAATTAAACATATAGTCAATTGAAATATTCAAATCTTTATGCATGCAACACAATTTTATTATACGCAACAAATATGCACTAAAATGCGAAAAATATCCGACCGTTAGTAACAGTCAACTGGCTTGCAGATATCATGGTAAAAATCGCACCTGTCAATTAAAATTAATTATCCAATGAGAAGTTAGAAAAGCACTCACATGGCTTCTTTGAGTTATAAACAAATCCCCGCGCGCTGTTCACTTTACGCTCTTTTATGTTTGAAAAAATGTCATAAAAATCCACAAAAACTTCGCTTTTCTGGTGAAATGTGTAATGAATAACTTATTGGTAATCTAGCTATCTAATACGGCTGTGCATTTTTAATTATCAAAAGTGAATACTGCGTAACTTGATTAAAAAAATAGCCAGTACGTATGAACTTTTATTTCAATATGAACTTTTGAAATTTCAACTTGCAGATGAGTACAATGACGAATACAAGCGTTTTATTGCAATTCAATAACAAATCAAAGAATTACAAGAATCAAATTAACAACAACAACAACAACAAACACACATAAAGATCTCAGCGACGGAGAAATATCTCACAAAAAGAAGTAAATAACTTGCAGGAATTATATGCTTATATGTGGATGTTAAAACAGAATTAATTAAAGTAAGATCGGCAAAAAATGTAAACATACCGGCGCCACGTCTTTTCCACTGCGATTTTCGTCCTCAGTTCTGATTACAATTAGCTTGTTCGTGTTTTCAGAATTTTAAAAGAAAAAAAAAACAGTTTTCATCGCCTCTAAAAGTTCACACGGTTCAACAGAACGGCGTAGTATGGCTAGCTCGTGTTGCTCGATCACACATTGTGCTAAATTTGCATTTCCATCCACTCCCTGAACTGGCATTCCTACTTTGTTGACAAACATCTTGTATGAAAAGTTATTTTTCGTTGTGAATAGTTGATAAATCTGCATTGATCCTAAAGCTCTCCGTGTTCTGAATTACCCGTAAAAATTGATGAATGAACAGAGTCAAATCATCTTCGTGAGTCGTGTTCGTCTTGCTTTTCACCTCTTTTGAATTGCTGCAAATGCACGTTTGTTTGTTTGTTTTTTTTTTTTTTTGTTTTTATGAACTTTTTGGCGTCGTCGTATTTACTTTTCAAAGTAGATTAGTCGATAAGTAATGATTGAAAAATGCCACAAAGAATCCACGAACTCGAAGAATATGGTCTTTTTACCATCTTGCATAATAATGCAAACTTGTCAAATAAACTCTTCCAGGAAAGAAAATAGAACTATCAACTTGTAAAATCTCCATCTTTGGATTTTAACAGCACTCTACATGACTTCACATTATCGTTACGAGACTTTTACCCACTTTGTCAGTGAAAATATTGTGAGGCTTTTCTTCGTGTAATAGTAAGTTCTTTTTCTTTTTTCAGTTAGGTGTCTTTGTTTCTCTTTCTCAGTCAAAACTCTTTTAGCAGCAGCTTAGCTTAACCATTTTCTTCGTTACCCATAGTAGAAATAAGATTTTTAGAAAGTTTTCAGTAAATATAAACTGCAAAAAAAGATATTTTGATTTGTTTTTTTGTGTGTTCACTAAAAAAACTGGTCAGCGACTTTGCGCGGCAGTACACGGACGGACGCCGTTGTACGGAATTTGGAATTCCGGGCTTCCTGTGGTCGATCTGAAATGAGCTCGATGGTTAACCATATTTTCTTAATTATGGTGCTCCGCTTGCGCGGGCCTTCGGCCCGCGCGGAGCTCCGCTATAATGGTCCTTTGGCTGCTATATTTTTGATATTGCAGTGTTATCAATTTAGTGCGTACAAGTTTACCCTGTTAATTTCTCTGATGACAAAAAAGACCGCTCCAGTTTTTCTAAGAGCGTCTGCTGTCAAAGCTACTGCACAGCAATCTGCTATATAGTGCAGATGAAAAACAAAGGGTTGTTGTAGTGAATAGTAAATATTGTTGACTATTCCAATATGTTTATCAGTTTCAACCATAAAATGAAAAAGACTATCAAAATTTTAAAAGTGATTTGTCGTTAAATTGGAACTTTTAGTTTTTGAGCTTGCATACTCTTTTAAAGTGGCTATAACCCTTTGAATGAAATTTATGTAGTTAATTTTACTCACTGTCAGCTTTCGAATGAGGTATATCTTAAGGGTATTCGATAAAATACGACCAAGTTATTCGATGAGAAAGTTAGCAATTTTTTGCATTTTTATGATGGTTGTCCAAATGACGGAAATGACAATCAAGCAAGTACAGATCATGCGCATTGAGCAATATCCGCTTTACTTTTCTTTCCATTTTCATATATCCGCTTTGCATATTTACGGCTTGGAGTTGATGAGCTGAGCTGAACACTTTTCATTTGATTTTCATGGATTTCTGGATTAAATTTCAAATTAAAATGTACATCAATCAAAATCAACGTCTAGAAACTTCACTGTTAGTATTAATAGCTAACTTTTCGAAAATAAATTGTCTATTTATTTTCTTGAAGTCATCTTCATTCAAAATCAATGCAAAGCGAAGTAGAAAAATAAGCCTACTGCATTCGTATGCAGACTGCTGTCATGATAAAAGAAATAGCAGAAAACGTTTTTCACATATTAGGAATCAAAGTTCATGGAAATTGCGTGGAACAAAATGATTTCTTATTGAACATCGATTTTGTGGGATGATGAACAGATTATTTGCCCATTTTGCAAGTTTTGGTCAACTTTCCTTCTTGATAAGCATATGTTAGAGGGCTGCACCAGGGGTGGATGCAAGATTTTTGTTGAGTGGTTTCACGGTTTAATTCACCCTTGTGTGTCCATCGACCGCCGGAGGCGGGAGTTTTTAGGGGGGTCCGGGGGCATTCCCCCCCGTGAAATTTTGAAATTTAGACCTTTGGAAATGCAATTTCCAGCATTTTAATGAATATTTACTTCAATTTTTGGTACAATATTTTATGAAAACATTGGCACAAAAATGCCATTTCTCTTCAAAGACAAGATGTAAAAATTACTTGATAAAAGAAAAAAACACATTTAAACTATGTCAAACCATAGTTAGTAGATCATATCAAATTAAACTTTTTTATTTTTTTTTTAGTTTGTACAATGTTGCTTTGAGTCGGATTCCTGTGGTTCAGTGAAATTTGAAGCACGATGTATTTTTTTCTGGCTTCGTGAAATTAACTATTTCTTTTTAATTTTAAATCAATAAAAATGAACTTGAATCAGTTATTCTTTATCTTTGTTTGAATATGCGTGCTATTTACTGGTTTCATGTGTGTTTAGTCAGTATTTTGTGGGTTATTTATATAGACTATGCTGTTAGTAATAACAATCGATCGAGCGATCGTAAAAGCGTCTTCTCTCATACTTTACTGTCACATTCATTATTTGTGCAATAAAAATGAAGCAAAGTTACATATCTTAGAAATCGACTGATCATTCCTGGGAAAAACTTACCGTTTCTCAGTTCGAGGTCAGACGCGTAAGCGATCTTGAGACCGGATGAACAATTCAATAGGACAGATCAACAGCGACAGAAGCCAGTCAATTTTGCTACGATTACTACCACGATTTTCAACAAACAGAGTGAAATTCGGTAAAAAATATTATTAATATTATTACTATTAAATATTTCAATCGGACTCGATTAAATTGCCTTGCTTTGCCAATTTCTTTCGACGTCGATATTGCAAATACCGCCGTTGCACACGCGGGTTGTGAGTATATACATGCATTCTTTGATCAAACAAAAGTTTCGATGTCTTTTGATGAAATACTAAAATCAATTGGATAACAATCCTTCTAAACAATTAGATCTCAACAAGAAATAAAGTCATACACCAACCATAGCCGTCTACAGTTTGCAATGACAGCATTTATTTAGCAGTCACGCTCTATTTATAATTTTCCCACTGGTTTCAACTAGTGCCAGCCAAATCAGTAGCCAATAAGAAACGATCTTGACTGGTTTCCAAAATAAGGCCAGCCAATCAGAAGGACTTTTGACTGGTGCCAAAAAACAATGCCACTGGTGCCAAACCAATAGAAAAAGGTTTTGACTGGTTCCAAAGTCACACAACATCATGGCACTGGTTTATACGTGAGCGCGTGGCTTTTTTCCCGTGGGACTGCTCCCTAACACGAATATTTTGTCTCATTGTTATCGAAAACCGGAAATAAACGAAGTTTGTTGATAAAAATGTTCAGATGGGCTTCCTGTAGCCACAGTGGATATCAACCTGAAAGAATCGTTTTGCTTAGCAAAATTTGGAAAAAATTATTTGAATATTTTTATTTTTATTTTTTGAAAAGTTTGAGTGGTTTCATGAAATAGGTGGAACTAGTCTGCATCCACCCCTGTGCACCAAAGTCAAATATAAAAGATGTAAGTCGTCAAACTAAATTCTAAATCACAGCATTGTTATTTTTTTTTAAAGCTGGACCAAAACGTGATATTGGTAATATTTTTTATGTCATTGTTGTTCTTCTCTTCTCAACCAATTTCGACTAATTTGAATACTTCACCTGAAATTAGGTTAGAATGATCTTGCTTAATCCAAATACCTGTGAAAACACAGTTGAACTACCAAATTTTGCAAATTTTCGGTTAGGCTTTTGTTGATATACTTCTATCTTCACTAAAAATAAGCCGCTTTATTTCAAGCATTGAGAAGATTTGTCAGCCTTACTCAAAATTCGAGCTTCAATGTTACGCACCACTACGTTTTTCCTTGGAATACTTTCTTTGATAATCTTAGAATAGTATAATACCTTGGTTCTCAGTAAAAAATTGGCAAAAAACTTTGATCGGCAGTCAAAGATGACCTGGTGTCGTTGTGAAAGTGGCCACATTGCAGAATCTTGCAGATTGTTCATGTTTATAAGCAAACAATTTGTTATGCTAATGTGCCAACCAGAACTACAATAAGACGTACGGAAATAACGGCCAATCACTGTATGGTTACAGCAAAGAATTGCGTCAGCTGAAGTATCGCTTTATGTGAATTGTCACATACCATTGAAACTGTACAAACCATTTTAAGCCTTGTCCTCACTAGTGCTAAAGCACTAGCGGAGAAAAACGAAATAATTTAGGGATCAAAGGGGATTTAGAAGAAATTGTTTTTTCGCGTTTTCCCTTTGTCTTTAATTTTGCTTAAGCTTGATTGTAGCGGCTTCTACCATTAAGGTAGACATTCGCAGACGAATTCTCTATGCGCTCATTGTGTCTTGTTGATTATCTATTAAGCATAAGTAAGCCACGATGTGTCGGCTAGAGCGGGTTTTGTAATCACAATTACATATAAGGAACGCAATCAAAAGGTTACAAAGCAAACACAGACGTAAACGTACAGAAGAGTACTTTATTTTATTTCAATACTGACTGCAAACTGTTTAACTCTAGTTGACTTCGCTGCTGTTCGTTGGGATTCCTGTATTTTTCCGATTTTCCTACTTATTCGTTATCAACGTATAGTATTTTGGTTCACGTGAATATATGTTAACTAAGCCATTTTTGTTTTCTTCGAGTGGGGACTCTTTTTCATTGGTGTGACTTTTGGTGTTCCATCTTCTGAATCCAACCATTTGCAATCGCAAGTACAAAATAACAGGGACGTGGCAGTCGGGGACTGGGACGGGGACAAGCGTGAACAGGCATGGAATGGTGTGTGTGTTGGATGCGTGTCTTCGCATGATGCGTCAAGTGTTTGTCATGACAACCATTACGTCACATCAATAAACAGGGCAAGGAATTTTTAAAACTCGAAATTGCTCTCATGTTTTTTAGCTTATTTCGAGAACTTTGGTTTAAATTCAAAAATCTCAAAGTCCAGATATTGGAAAAAGATGATTTTTGGTGGTTTTCATTGCATACAAATATTTTTGGATGGCAATTGCAAAAAAAAAAAAAAAATTGAAGCGAGTCGATGCCCAACTTAATTTTGCTAAAATTCGCGGGGTAGATCTATGTTTTTGTTTTTGTTTTTTGTTTTTCAAATTTTATTTTCATTTTTACTGTTGAAACTGGCAAATATATCTAACAACTAAAACACAGTTATGAAATTTGTTATAATGCGGAATTCAAACCATTTCAAATTCGTATATGAAGTAAATCCACTAATTTATTTTAGAAAAAAATTGTTCATGCGCATTTCAAAATTGGGTCTTTCAAATTATCATCCAGAATTTTCCCATAAAAACGCAATAATTGAATTCGTTTGAGATTTAGTGTAAATATGTTAGTTTGATTGTGGAAGAAAGTTTGCTGCATTCTCTTTCATGTGCGCATGAATAAAATACAATACACCATATAGAAAATTAGTCTCCCTCGCATCCGTTTCCGGAGATTTTTTCGAACAGACAGGAAACGGATGCGAGGGAGACTAATAGAAAATAGACTGAGAATAAAAGTCTATCTAATTTCATATCCTGTGGATCATAGTCGTCTTTTGCAATACCGCAAACCATGTTTGGCGAAACACAATCTCTGCTTCCAGTACATCCAATCAAAACACAGCCACAGCCATTACCAGCTTCATTAATTTTGTGGTAGTGATCGCAGTTTCTCCATTCGCCATTGTACTTGATTCGGTCGAACATTTTGGGCAAAGTAGCGCCTTAGTGAGAGAATAAAGAAATGGCAGTTTGTTGGAAATATTTTATTTCGATCTAATAAATAGCGAATTCAAACAATTAACAAAACAGGTTTTCAAATCCACGTGGGCCGATACTGTCTGAATATTTACAGATTTGTTTCCAAAAAAAAAAAAAAAAAAAAGATCACGTATAAATTGCTTCCATCAAAGATAAAAACACAAAGTAGTGCCTCTAACTCTTTAAATGAAATTTCTTTGATAAATTGATCTGCTTATTCTCAGCTTTGGAATGAGGTATACTGTAAGGGTGTTTGATAATATACGGCCAGGTTATTTGACGCGAAAGTTAGTGGTTTTAGCGATTTGAAGAAGGCCGTTCGAGCATTTTTGTTCCTGGTGCGTTTCCAGCGGAAATGATTTTACATCATACTGAAAATCATGCGCATTGAGCAATATGCGGTGTCTGCATCCTTCCGGTTTTCATATTTCAGGTTTATATGTTTGCGATTTGGGATGAGTTTTCAACACCGTTCATTACTGACTATATCTAGAAATTAGTTCATAATATGCCATTACACAGTTGCGTTGAAATGTATTATAACCAGGGGGATGAAGGAGTGTCTTAAAAGGTTACAAAGCAAACACAGACGTAAACTTACAGAAGAGTACTTTATTTTATTTTAATACTGACTGCAAGCTGTTTTCGCGACACTAAATCATAATCTTTTTTATAACTCTAGTTGACTTCATATTAAACTTTCATTGCTGTTCGTTGGGATTCCTGTATTTTTCCGGGCTTCCTACTCTGATTCTTTATTAACGTTTAGCTTTTATTTGCATTTTTTGTTTCACACGAATATATCTTAACTAAGCCAGTTTTGTTTTCTTTGTGTGGGGACTCTTTTTCATCGCTGTGATCTTTGGTGTTCCATCTTCTGAATCCAACCATTTGCAATCGCAATCATCTGAAAGTTGCAGCTTATATAAGTACAAAATAACAGGGACGGGGGCGGGACGTGGACGTGGACGGGGACGGGGACGTGGACAAGTGTGAACAGGCATGAAATGGTGGGTGTGTCGGAGGCGTGTCTTCGCATGATGCGTCAAGTGTTTGTCATGACAGCCATTAAGTCACATCAATAAACATACAAAGAAATTTTAAAAACTCGAAATTACTTCCATGTTTTTTAGCTTATTTCGAGAACTTTGGTTTAAATTCAAAATTCTCAAAATCCAGATATTGGAAAAAGAATATTTCTGGTGGTTTTCATTGCATACAAATATTTCTGGATGGCAATTGCAAAAAAAAAAAAAAAAAAAAAAAAATTGAAGCGAGTCGATGCCCAACTTAATTTTGCTAAAATTCGCGGGGTAGATCTGTGTTTTTGTTTTTGTTTTTGTTTTTTCAAATTTTATTTTCATTTTTACTGTTGAAACTGGCAAATATATCTAAAAACTAAAACACAGTTATCAAATTTGTTATAACGTGGATTTCAAACCATTTCAAATTCGTATATGAAGTAAATCCACTAATCAATTTTAGAAAAAAATTGTTCATGCGCATTTCAAAATTGGCAAAACTAACTCAATATCGTGCTTTCGTTTCAAGGTCTTTCAAATTATCATCCAGAATTTTCCCATAAAAACGCAATAATTGAATTCGTTTGAGCTTTAGTGTAAATATGTGTTTGATTGTGGAAGAAAGTTTGCTGCATTCTCTTTCATGTGCGCATGACTAAAATACAATACATCATATAGAAAATTAGTCTCCCTCGCATCCGTTTCCGGAGATTTTTTCGAACAGACCGGAAACGGATGCGAGGGGGACTAATAGAAAATAGAATGAGAATAAAAGTCTACCTAATTTCATATCCTGTGGATCATAGTCGTCTTTTGCAATACCGCAAACCATGTTTGGCGAAACACAATCTCTGCTTCCAGTACATCCAATCAAAACACAGCCACAGCCATTACCAGCTTCATCAATTTTGTGGTAGTGATCGCAGTTTCTCCATTCGCCATTGTACTTGATTCGGTCAAACATTTTGGGCAAAGTAGTTTCTTGGAGAGAGAATAAAGAAATGGCAGTTTGTTGGAAATATTTTATTTCGATCTAATAAATAGCAAATTCAAACAATTGACAACACAGGTTTTCAAATCCATGTGGGCCGATACTGTCTGAATATTTACAGATTTGTTTGCAAAAAAAAAAAAAAAAAAAAAAAAAAAAAGATCACGTATAAATTGCTTCCATCAAAGATAAAAATACAAAGTAGTGGTCTCTAACTCTTTACAGCCAAATTCGTTGTATCACGACCCGCCGTTTAGAAACTTTGTCTTCATTTTGGTCTTTTATGAACCGTCAGTCAATTTCAAAGGGTGGTGCATGCCCCAGCACGTTCTGTCATTGGTTAGTTTAAAACAAACTCCGCCCTTGAAATTGATTGACGGTTCAGAAAAGACCAATTCAACATAAAGTTATAAAACGGCGGGTCGCGATACAACGAATTTGGCTGTAAATAAAATTTCTTTGATAAATTGATCTACTTATTCTCAGCTTTGGAATGAGATATACTGTAAGGGTGTTTGATAATATACGGCCAGGTTATTCGACGCGAAAGTTAGCAGTTTTAGCGGTTTGAAGAAGGCCGTTCGAGCATTTTTGTTCCTGGTGCGTTTCCCGCGGAAATGATTTTACATCATACTGAAAATCATGCGCATTGAACAATATGAGGTTTCTACATCCTTCCGGTTTTCATATTTCAGGTTTATATGTTTGCGATTTGGGATGAGTTTTCATCACCCTTCATTATTGACTATATCTAGAAATTAGTTCATAATATGCCATTAGACAGCTGCGTTGAAGGGTGTTATAACCAGGGGGATGAAGGAGTGTGTTTGTTCCACATTCCGTTTGCAAATGACCAAAGGTCGGTCTTAATTTGATAATTCTCACACGTTTGGAAAAATAGTCATTGGCTTCCACATTCCTATTCGCTACACCATTGTTCTTTAAAATGAAAGTGATCCGCTCTGTAAATTTTAACTATATATATTTGGCGCATATGAGCATATACACATGGAATATGCGCCTTAAGTATTTTAATAATTTTAAAAATTATTATTATTATAACTAAACCACAAACTACAACTATATGTAAACGGTATATTGCTCAATTTGCATGATTTTCCGTCTGATGGAAACACACCGGTGACAAAAATTTCCGGACTGCCTTCTTCTTCAACTAAAAAAACATTCGAAAGCTGACAATGAGTAGAATTCACTAAAAAAATCATTCAAAGGGCTATATTGCTTGTCAAATGCCATTTGATAACATCAAATACAAATGAGTGATATTTTACACCAAGAGAGATGTTTCTAAAATTGCTTTTGCAGATTTTTGTGATTTTGTTCACTTTTGACAATAGAATTTTTGGAGTTCATTATAAGCATTGTTTACTACCATTTTGTACAAATTCCTCTCCAGAAAGACGGCCATTTTTGAAAAAGATGATACATATATAAAAAAAAACCTAGAAATTTGAAATTTATGCTATTTTTGTTAGTACTTACTCCAATTGATGACTCTTTTGCTTGCATTGTCTGAAATAAAAATAAGGACAAGTTTTCACATATTGTTAATGAAGTTTACGCACTATCATAACTAAAAAATAGAAATAGTTGAATTATAAATGTACGGAGAGAAAAATTTAACACTTGCAGGAAAATATGTCTATTATAATTGAAAATATTTAACTATTAAAGTTCACACAAGCAGCGTGGTCCTTTTTTTAGGTACGCACAAGTACATATGATCTAAAAAAACTGAAGTAAGCTGAACAAAAAATACTGCGTTCTTGTTTTCGTGCTCGAAATAGATGTGTGAATACAAACAAAGAACAAAGGGTCTTCCCCTTATTTCGAGCAAACGTGGCGCAAACAAAACATTGTTTTAGGTTGTGAATCCTCAAGCATTTTTTAAATTGATGCACGCTGACCAACAACACTGTATTGCATAGTGTAAAACAGTGCAATGCAAAACTAATTTAGAACATCGTTAGCTTTAGTTTGAGATTCAATTTTACAATTTAACCAAAGTGTTTTTTTCATCACAAAAACTTGGTTGCGTACAAATAAAATTTTAAAAATAGAAACAATTGCGGGTAAAAATTTTAAAATGTTCGGTAACTTCAAGTACGCACGTTCGTATTTGCGTATAGGACGCTGCGACCCTGGATTTTTCCGGTTTGGTATGACCTATCGTCATTTCCGGCACACTCTTAAAATCTTTAAAAATCTGTAAAATACTCAATCAACTTATAACGTTGGGAATGTATTCTGATAGTTAGCAACATTATTCTATTTTTTATTGATCTGGGTGTTATAATCACTTTAAAAAGGGTTAAAGTAGTATATTTGAATAACCAAAATCCAGTTCACTAATCATTTTAATATGGTATCTCTTTAGAGTAAACTGATATAAATCGACAACGCTTCATTCGATAACTTCACGTAACCGCAATTTTTTCACTTTCATATAATTAATTGTTTTAAGCTCGAATTCGATTCCCCCGGAGGAGTCTTATATCTTTCGGTATGACATTAAGAACGGTAGTCAAGGGGAATCAGGGTCCAAAGAAAAAAGCGGGAATGCTAAGTCGAAATGGTAACTACTATATTCACGGTAATGAATTATGTTGTTAACTAATCTAGTGAATTAACTACGTGCTTAACAGCATCACATAAGGAACTCACAACATACAGTCACATTACCTTTCGATGCGCTCCTTCCAGGAACACCCATTAATCCGACCAATAACAGTGCAACCAAAAGAACTTTCATACTTGCTTCTACTAAATAGAAAAAAAAAATAATTACTTTGTTTACGTTCCTCAATAGATTTTGATTTACTTCGGTTCTCCGATTTCTGCAAAAACTCAGACACATAAACGATTATCGCCATTTGGTGTTTTTGTTGTCGTCAATCAAATCAAACGTGGTAATTGAATGCGCATACGCGATAGCAGGTATAGAACTCAGCACACAACCATTCTTTTGTCGAAATAATAATTGATATGTGCTAATTTCACCACAAAATTGGAAGTTACATTTGAATCACCAAAGTTAATTGCTGGTATATTCTAAAACGAGAGATTTTTCTATAATATCTATAGCATTTACAGTACTTCACTTCCAGTAAATAGAACAACTTTTATGTTCTCTGTTCTCTTTGTTTATTGTTTTGTACTAAAATATCAAAATAATTCTTCACCGGCAAACTGTCTGCACTTTATAATTTAATGTCAATTTTTTAAATAGTTTCTAGTTATATTTTAAGTACAATTGTAAGTAACTATAGGAGAACCCAAGAACGGGCTTCCTTACAAGTTGAGCTACCACAATGTACCGGAAACGAAAATGACATTTAAATCAAGTCACAGTGTTTGTGCCGGTCAACGGATCATGGCCATAAAAGTCACCATTTTGAGCCCGCGATAGTCAGCTGCTTTACCCCATCGAGGTGTTTGCTCGATCCAAAGAAATGTATGCAAAACGTATGTTTTTTTCGCAAATATTTCACAAACTGCGATACTTTTGCCATTTGCCCAGCCAGAAAAGAAATCTACCATGTATCATTAATAAATAAAATGAATAGTGACTTTTCTTAATGATTGTTTTCCTTTTCCATTTTGAGCAATTGCTTACCGCATTCTTGGTAATATATTGACGCCTTCCAGACGTGAATTATGAGCATTAGATTAATTTTTGCGACTTGGTAGGTGTAGAAATATGCATAAAGTTGCATTTGCCCACACAAATCCTTGGAGAATATGGGGTTTCATTGCCAATGGAAAAATGTCATCTCTCTATATTAACGGGAAACTTTTCCTTTTTATGCTTAAAATTCGCCTTTTTGGAAACTGTTGTGCTTCACAGATGACATCATATCAACAAGCAAAGACGGATGCATTTTGAATCCTATAATAATCATTTTTTTAAAAGAATTAATACCGTGTTCGGTACCAAAAACTTTCTCGAAAGCTTGTGAACGCTAAGCAATATGGGAATTAAAACACAGAGAAACCGTAAGAGCACATTAATAATGAGCGAAGAAAAGATGTGGCGAATGGTAACTTAAAAAATGTGGGTCTCGGCATATTTCAACCAAGTCTCGAAATCTCGGATGCGCTTTTTATTTTATAATTATTATTTTTTTATTATTATTATTATTTATTCATTCATTCATTCATTCATTCATTCATTCATTCATTCATTCATTCATTCATTCATTCATTCATTCATTCATTCATTCATTCATTCATTCATTCATTCATTCATTTATTTATTTATTTATTTATTTATTTATTTATTTATTTATTTATTTATTTATTTATTTATTTATTTATTTATTTATTTATTTATTTATTTATTTTTTATTTATTTATTTTTTTTTTTTTTTTTGCAGGAGTCTCGGAGTCTCGGATTTTTGAACTTGCCCGTTTCAAACTATCAGTAACAAATTAACCAATGATCAAAATGTGAACGAGCTGTCACAATTAAAGTGAAAAAATTAAGTTGAGGCTTAAGTCTGGTGTCTCGGAATTTCTTGAGGCTTAAGTCTCGCGTCTCGGATTTCTAGAAAGTGAAGAGTCTTGGGCTTGGATTTTAAAACAAGGGTCTCGGCGTCTTGGCGAGTCTCAGATTTTACCACTGGCCACCCTTAAGCAAACTCGCAAAACTTGTTTTCTCGCGAAAATTTGAATCAACTAGCTAATTTAATGTTTAAAGAATGTCTGATTATCTCAACTCCTACGATCTAAAAAAACCTATTGCATTTAAAAGGGAATTCATCACTTAGAACAGAAAAAAACAAAGAATGTGGCTTTCAAGCTTTTCATAACAAACCATTTTCTTTTCATGTGTTCGATAGAGTTATGTACTTCATGCAACGTTTATATTGTGTACTCTTGTTGAAAGTGTTGTCGAAGAGTCAAAGATGATGGTTTCGCACATGGTTACAAATTAACAGGCATTTATCCACGAACAATGCAGATTTTTGCGCATTTATTCGTTCAATTTGTTCACAAAATGATACTTATATTTTATTCTAGGTTTAGCCGAGTTTTCTGACTATTTCTGATTTTATTAATATATTTTATTAGTATATGCAAGTTTACTTCGGTGCATTCTCGTGTTGAAACTTGTTCGTTTGATTTTCCTCGTGTTTGTTCGTTTGCCTGACAACCAAGAGTAGTCACAATTGATCCTAGTACACACAATAAGAATATAAAAGGAAAAAAATGCAAAATGAATGGAAAATGGGCTATAACAAGTAGTACATTGTATGGCTATAAACAAATGCATAGGTTACTCCCAACAAAATGCATGATTGTCATAAAGATCAGTGGTCAAAGACCAGGTCCTTGTCTAAGACAAATCTAAAACAAAAGGGCTTATTCTAAGGTTATTGATAAGTAGGATATCAACTTTGAAATTTATAGATGGTGCAGTGTACATCGATACATGTTAATCCACCAAGTTGTCCTTGAAGGTCGGTTTATTACATATAAATTTGAGAAAACGCATTTTAACCGGTCCGTCAAGCTACCGTCACCATACCAAAAGAAAAAAAAAACTTTTGAACAAAGCAAAGTCGGAAACAATTATAGAGAAAGTCGGCATCTATGATGTTGCCTGATCAATTATTAAATTGAGTGGCGTAGGTAACGCGTGTTCGATTCACGGATCGGGCTAAGTGATGTGAACTGAGTTTGTTTATAATGTGTTGTTTCTCTCTCATGCCAAGAGAGTTTTTCACCGTGCTCTACGGTTTTCTTCCCTCAGTGAAAATCAGCACTGTGAGTAGCGGTGTATGAGTTGAAATGTAAATGCAGAGGAAGAGTGTTATGGCGAAATGTTAGTCGACAAGGATGACGATACAACCCTACAGCAGTTAACCAATGCAAGTCAACCAATCAGTCAAATGTGGTAATAGATATAGAATTGTCGATTTAGCCGCGCAGGCCAACGCTTCGGGGATTCTTAGTATAATCCAGTAATGGCATAATGGCTGGATAACTATTAGTGAGATAACTATAATGAAATATCCTTAACATTGAAAGGTCATTAAAGGACCATTTATTCATTTTTGTTGTTGTTGTTTTTCCTGTTTTGTTTGTACACTACTTTTTTAGCATAAACTGCAGAAAAGTCATTATTGTGAACACAGAGATGGAACAGGAGATCCGTTATTTCGACAAATAATGCAGTTTAAATTTGTTTAATTCATCAGCAACACTTTTCCCTGCTGAATTGAAAACCCTCCCCGACTTTTAGAAACCTAGATTATCAAAAATAAAGAATACTTCAAAACAATGAGAGGTGTGCCCTTAATCTTATTAATGAAGTCAATTTACCTTGTATAAAATCAGTGGAAAACTCTTCTCAACGCGTTCCAAAAAGCAAACTAATACAAGTTGTAAAAACAGCGATCTTATATACCTACGGGGTAAGCCACTAAAAAATATACACGTCAATTTTCAATTGTAAACTGATGAGATCTGCCGCGAGAACAATCAGTGACAACTGGCCAGGGTGGGGTTGTACTGACAGGTTAATCCAGTCCTAAAAAGTTTCATTTTTATGTACTCTATCATAGACTAAATACGGCTCTTTCAATAGATAGTGGTAAGAAACGACGAAAACCTTACCCTTTCACAGGCAAAAAACCATATGTTATTCCAGAAAAAAATACCCAACATTGCTATCCTACGACAGACCAAAACTCGAAAAGCAATACTATATCGGGCGGCACATACCCGTATAGTAAATACAGTTGTCCCCCCCCCCCCTCCCCCCATTCCCCGTAGCGAATCTTTCCGCGTGAAAAACTCCAACAGAATTGTGTACTGGTTTTGTTTACATTACTTCTGTCGTGTTGACAACTTGAATATGGCAAGGGGTGACGCTATACGGTTTTCGCGATTGGGGGTGGAAGGTACCAGTTTAACGTTAACAGAAATTCATAATCATCTGCACAAGGCTTTTAATTATTGTTTTTACAACTAATTTCAGCAAAAATTCACAGTGGAAGAGAGTGGTCCACCCTAAATAAAACTAAGGTGTCAAACGCACAATATTAGGATGATGAGGGTGCAAAAAAGGCTTATTAATTAATGAGTAGAGCACTTCGCCTAGTTAAATAAGCTTGAGACTAAATTTTAAAAAAACGTTTATTTGTCATTTTATGTTAGTTTTAAGTAATGTTGATTTATCGGATATTAGATACGAGGCCGTGAGGCCTAAGTTTCTGTAGATCTAATACGGTACGAATTCTGCAAACAGTCTTTGTTAGCCCAATGTGAATTTGTTTTTCGAATCAAAAATCAAATATTTTTTTTAGTTTTATTGTGAGATAATTAGTTGTAATTTTATGTAAATTAGGATAAACCTGTACATATCTGTAGGTACAGAACTGGTCACAGGTGTTCATTTGTTTGAATGAGTTTTACAAAAAAGGTGAAGACCATTTTCAAGTTTCTGTAATCGGAAGTATTTTTTTTTTTTTTTTTCATTTTAAAATGTTTATCAGTTTGAAGCACGAAAAGAAAAATGCTATCAAAAAACCAATCAATCTACACATAATTTTCTCGAACACTTTTTTTATATATTATTGTTAATACTTCGTTAACAATGATTCATCTTCGCAATGCCAATATCTCAACAAAGTAATATACTAAAACGACGTGCAAAATTTTACTTAGATTTTCGGTTTGCTGCAATCTCAGTAGTCTGTATTGCTATGAGCTAAAAACACAGGAAAGCTCATCCCCATTTGTTGCTTCTCCTCCCGTCAGTCTAAACTCCGAGCTTCGCCTCTCTAGTTGAGTCACAAACGAGAGACACTCTGCTAAAAAGGAAAAGCCTCACCGAACGGTTTTTGAACTTTCTGTAAGTTGATGAATCACGATTGTTTAATGTTCATTCGTTTGGCAATCGGAGTTTTCATTGACTTGACCAAAAACTGGAAAACGGAGGTAAAACAAATTTATTGATTTATATAATACAAAATTGATGTCAATCGGTCAAGAACAAGATAAAAATTGAAAAGATATTATTTTCATGTTTGAATGCTAGTATCTAAATAAACTGTTAAGTTTATTTAAAACTTAAAAGTTTTCGAGTTAGACACTATTGACTTGTAAAGTTGAATTGTTTTCAAAAGAGCAAATACGATAAAAGAAAAAAGGAATAAAGCAGTTGTAATCTAAATTAAACATGATGAAAGATAAGCTATACAATAAATAAGTGTTTAAGTGTAGAAGAGATCAACTAGTAAAGTAAACTAATGTAATTGGATACTAATTTTTTCACTACTGGAGTGAGCTTTGACTATGCAGTAAAATTATTTATGACGATATTGTCAAGTTTAAGAAAAAGCGTTAAATGATTATAATCCGCGGGAAACCAGCGAATTTGCAACGTAGCCTTAACTAAATTGTCTTTTGGCGGGTACATTCACAATGAAACTCTTATCTATCTAAATGTAACACCATGATCTATAGCTAGCTAAATGTAACACCATGATCTAACTAAGTGTGACACCATAATTTCGAAAACATGGATAACACGTTCATATCAATTCACTTTTTTTCACCATTTTAGTGAATGTTAGTACATTACAATATTGCAAAAATGTCTCCTTGAAAACGGGTGCGCTCGTCAAACTTTCCTTGGTTTTATGTCTACTTCATTCGTATAAATTGCTTTTAAGGTGGATTCCGTTTTAAGACAGGCAAAATGCGAACTTCACAAAGTGCGCGATCAACAAACTTTTTTCAATTTAATTTTTATTATGTAGATAGGGATCAGGGTTGTTTTAATATTTTTTTTGGAAAATAGATCATAAAGGGAAGGTTGAAAATAACAAAAAACTGTTTTCAATATGTTTTTTAATCCTTATTGTTATTTGTTATTAAGTGACAAGTGTTAACGACAATTACAGCACGTACATGTGAATAGATAAAAAACAAAATATATTTTTCTTAAAAGAGACATGATGCCATCTGTGATGTTATCTATGACTTGGAAATAATTTTTGATTTAAAAAAGGCGAAAATCACACTGATATTAAGATCATTACAATTCAAAGACATTACAAAGTTTATGTAACACAGAAGACGGTGATTAGTTGAGTGGTTACCTATAGCGAAGAAAGGAAGTTTGAATTAACGAACTTTATAACTTTTGTCTTAACGACAAGTTTTAAAAAAACATTTTTAATTGGATAAGGATTTTAATATATATCAACATCTTATCTTTACAAAGTAAAACTAGCACCTCACATGAATGCCATGAAATAATTGACTCGGCTAACATTCTTTTTTTTTTATTTTTTTAATTGAAGATGCAGGAAGGGTTTCACATTAGTTCCAGCAGGAGTAACAGGATTGAGCCAAGCCTGGTAAGGAGCACACAATACATTAGTTCCGTAAAACCTGAGCTGAATGTTCAGTTTAAACACTTCATTTCGTTTATCTGGCTTCTCACGCATTTAATGCCATTTATTAATTTAATATAAATAAAGATGCAAAATCGAACCATTCTAACTGAATTTGATGGAAGTTGTTACAGGTAAAATCGTTGCATTGCGAGCGGCCACCTTTGCAACTTTTTTTTTTTTTTTTTTTTTTCTGTGAAATCAACCGTCGATCCACCGAGGCGGCATCAATGATGTCGCAGAAAAAAAATAATAATAAATTTTAATAATAACTTTATTTATATAACGCACATATCCTGTGCTCAAGGCGCTTTACAAAGAAAAATCCGGTCAAAGTTGCAAAGGCACCCGGTCGCGATGCAACGATTTTTGCTGTAACGTAGAAACGGCTTGTCTGGAAAATTAAAACATACATTGGTATATTTGAAATGTTTTATCAACTAAAAGTAACTCTCATCGATCAAAATACTTAATAATAAAGTACCTATCTTTTTTTCAATTGAGCCAAAGTTTTGGTATCTGGGTGATTTATTATGTGTTGGTTGAATTCGATTTTCCCTTTTTTAAGCTGGCAGTCTCTTTGTCGATAGAAACGATTTTCCCTAATCATATATGCTCTGTTAGAAGTTCATACACTTGCGTCAGTTACTTTCTCTGTCTTGTTTCGAATCACTTTTTCTATGGACAGCCATCAATCCAACCCATAGCAGTGCGACCACAGAAAATGTCATTCCTTCACCTATTTAAAACAAGGTATATTTACGCGACACAATAGATTTTGGTATAGCTGGGAATACTATGTTTGACTTGGAAACAAAAGTGTTCCACAATTTCATTGAGCAGAGGCATGGTCTCTAGCTGAATATTTTCAAAACTAAAATTGTAAATTTTGCAAAGCTGCGACTTCCCTGTTATTCGGCCCATGTAAACTATTACAACTTCTCAACATTGATTTACAGAATTAGTTTACTTTGTAATCGTAAATACTTCGATTGGAAAGCGTGCTCATGATAATTCGTTTTATCTTATCAACTAATAATCATTTATTTTCTCATTCAAGACAATTTTTGACAATAATGATAATGCAACTAAGTATTAAGTAATTAGAAATAATAATTTACAAGACAGAATTAAATACTCAGAATGTTAAATGAGACAGAGGACTAAATAAACATATAGTTTTCGAGTTAGTCCCCAGCTTTTCTACGTTTTAAATTATAACAGCAAGTGAAAAATGAGGCAGCGAGCACACCATACATACAGCTACAATACACACACACATACACACACACTATTAACATAGATTGAAGTATTAACTATAAAAAATATTAAAGTAGATTGAATTGATTTGATTTTGTACATTTAACATTACTTCTAAGTAAACATAGTTGATATAATGAATTATATCAACTATGATCATATGTATATATATGAACGCTTCTCTTTCCATTAGTAAGTATGGCGGACGTAGTGAGTCACGGGTTTAATGTCTCCGCGATTTATCTTTTTTTTCTTCTCGCCAATGCCTACTTACTCTCTAACTCGCACTTCAAAACCAAGTTAACGACTCATCAAACGATTTTCCAACTGTAAAAGCCATTTTGGTGGCTGAAGCCATATTTATCAGGCCAAGAGTATTATCTCATGTGCTTCATTCGAATCTCCATCATGGTGGCAGTTGCTCTTGGAACAAACATGGTCACACATGCCTTTCCTCGCCAGAATTACACTCTCCCATGGATATTACTATCTCAGTGGACATCTCAACTAACCCCGGACCTTATACTGAACACCCAAATGCATCAAATAATTCGAGAAATCACAAGTACACAGACTTGACTGTATTCTACACAAACGCTAGAAGCATTGTTAACAAATCTACTTTATTAGCTTTGGAAATTCAACAACACAAATATGATATAATTGTCCTCACTGAAACACACTTGGACGATAGCATTTCTGACGCAGAAATTTTTCCATACAACTATACAGTCTTCAGGCGTGATCGAAAAGTCAATGGCCGCTTTGGTGGTGGTGTACTGATTGCTGTCCGTGACACGAGCGTTTAGAGGGCCAATTTAATGCCCGCGATATTTTTGTAATAGTAAGTGGCATTTCTATTGCAGTAGCACTCAACCGCGAAAATTAAATTATTCTAGTATCGGCATCGTATGGAATGTAAACAAGACACCGATAACCAAAACTTTCTTTTCGTTCTGACATGTTTTTGGGGAAAATGGAGCTATAAATTCGCCTTGATTAACCAGTAGATCTTATATAGCCAAATGGAATAGTGCAGAAGAGCTGGCGGCATGTTTCAGCACGAATTTTCATAATGCAGGTAAAATATGCAGCGTGTTGTGCAGTGGAAAGCAAACAAGCGAAAGCAAATGTTTAAACTTTTTACTTAAAAAACCTTTGGTTTTAAAAAAATTTATCGAACTAAAAATACATATAGAAAATTAACTGAACTCACAAGAACTTGTTTTGATAAAAAAGTCTCGAGAACAACTGATGGAGATGGAAATAATTATGAACCTTCGACAAAAACGATGTCGACATGCCGTGATGAAAACAACCATCTCGTTCGCTTTGAATTTGTACTGACATCTGTTGCTCAATTTTAAACAAGGTCCAAATAAAAAATATACTTAACCAAACATGTAATTCATAAAGGTATGTCTTAACCTATTTAACATGAGCTTATTTAATCGCAATTTATTTTAATTTTATTTGATTGTATATTTGCTCGCTTATTGGTGTCTATACGACATTACAAATTAAAACAAAAAGATATTTAGTCCCTCGACAGGTGTAATAATCAGAATGACATATTTTTCATTGCCAAAAGTAGAAACAACAATATGCTTCTTTCACAAATGTGATTTTTTTTAAAAAGGCGCAATAACCAGAAACATATGCTCCTGTTTATATTTTATTTAGAAAATCATTTTAATATTATGGTGAAATAGAAGGATGTTCGTGACGGTCACGATGCAAAAGGGGCACGGAGAAATATTAAAATTAAACTATGTAGAACAACAACTACAATGATAAGAATAATTGGAAAACAAACTTATATCTTATAAAAATTGTTTTCAATAATTACTTTTTTGAGGCCAGTCTTTGATAACCTACTATTTAATACGTTTTGATGTGACATTATCTGATGCATAATCGACAAGAACGTGCGAAGCATGACAACAAGTAAACTATTTAAACTAGAGTGCACATAACCAGCATGAAACAGCAAATAACTAATTTTCCTTATACCTGCGGCTAGGTAGTCTTGTTAGAATGTTGTACTTGATATTTATTTTGGTAAAATAGCACACCAACAATTAACAAAGAAGTAATAGGGAAATTTGTGTCGTGCAGTCAAGGCATGACGAAGGCACAAGTTCGATGTGAAAATGCATGTCTTGAAACATCAGCTTTGTGTCTATGTTTTTGCTTTTTGTGCCAAGATAGCAACAGTCTCTAGAAAAGAAGCAATTTCAAGATGAGGCCAACTCTCAAATTGCTTGAATTTGCCTTGTAAATTGTGAGTACATGCCGGGCGTTATGTTGTATCCTTCACGTGGAAAATACTTGATGCCGAGGACAGCTATACATCCACGAAATGCCATAAGAACACGTATATACTTTCCATGATACCCTTAAAACACATTCGCATTCATTTTGTGGAAATCGTCTTCTTTTTTGGATAGCAATTCAGATGTAAACTTGAAGTCCCTCCTGGAAGCACACTCAGTCAACATTGTCAACATTAGCTCTCACAGACGCGGAGCGGCTTCAAAGCTTCTGAAAGCAAACACCGCGCGCCGTTTTTATCGCGGGCTTTTAATGTATAAGACATATGGGAAACTAAACGCTCGTGGTGAACCCATTAAAGCGTATCTTCGTGATACTACACAAAATAATGACTCTGAAATCTTACTAATAGACGTGTTGACTAATAAACAACATACAATTACGATAGGAGTTTTCTACAGACCACCTAACTCCAGCGAGCAACCACTATTGGATCTACAAAATGTTCTACAAAATCTATCTTACTCTGAACTTATCCTTTTAGGTGATTTCAACCTACCTGATTATAACTGGTCGAGAGAATGCATCGCATACGATTCTACAAAACACACTATCCTGACAGACATCATGCAAGATAATTTTTTAACCCAGTTGGTGACTCAGCCTACTAGAAACCTCAATATCTTAGATATTGTATTGACTACTACACAAGACATCATCAATAATCTTGTTGTTGGAGAACCGTTTTCTGATCACAATATAATAACATTCAATCTAATTGGTAAACCGTACGTACAAAAAAACATCCTTTAATCTGTCGTACAGCTTTAAGAAAGCGGACTGGAAGCAACTCAAGTCCATTTTGTTATACATTCCCTGGGATTGTGCTTTCTTCTCAAGCAATATTGATGAGGTTTGGTCTGCATGGAAAGATTTGTTGATGTGCGCAGTCGACGAGTTTATTCCTAAAAATAAGCCTAAAAGAAAACCAAATACTCCCTGGATTTCTAAGGAATTGATACTGTTATGCAAAAAGAAGAAGGCTCTCTACAGAAAAGCCAAGAGAACTCAGGATGATCAAATCTGGGCAAAATATCGCCATTTAAACAATAAAATCAAACGCGACTGTAATACGGCTAGATGGGAGTTTGTAAACAAGCTTTCTCAAGATCTAAAGAATAACGAAAATCCTAAGTCATTTTGGAGTTATGTCAATTCCAAGCGTAAAGGAACTAATAATCTAGTAACTCTAAAGGTCGGCGAAACTGTTTTAAATGACGATAAAAGCATCGCTAATAGTATGAACTCTTATTTCTCCTCCGTATTTACTGTTGAGAATTATGACAACTTTCCGACGCTTGACTGCTCTACTGATTCAAAACTTCAATACATCAATTGTTCAACCTCAGAAGTGTTAAAACTACTCAATGGTCTCGATGGAAACAAATCCCCTGGACCTGATGGCATTTCGCCGAAAATTTTAAAGACCTGTGCGTCAGAACTTGCACCATCAATCACGAAAATACTGAATATGTCCTTATCCACTGGAACACTACCCTTAGAGTGGAAAATGGCCAATATAACACCTTTGTTTAAGAAAGGGTCTAAAAATTTGAGAGAAAACTATCGCCCGATCTCACTGACTAGTATTGTATGTAAGATCTGCGAGAAAATTGTTCGCAACAGAATTCTACACTTCTGGCACGACCTCAATCTCTTCAACAAAAATCAATTCGGTTTCCTAGAGGGAAGATCCACAGTCACGCAGCTCCTGAGCTCTGTTAATGACTGTGCCAGCTCCAGGGACCGGCGCATACCAACTGATATTGTGTTCCTCGACTTTGCAAAAGCTTTTGATAGCGTTGCACACGAAAGATTACTACTAAAGCTATACGCAAATGGTATTGATGGCGGTCTCCTTGACTGGTTTAGACAATTTCTAACAGGGCGCATTCAAAGAGTCAATATCCGCGGTACATATTCTGATTGGTCTCCAGTGTTGTCTGGAACACCACAAGGAACAATACTGGGAGCCATTCTTTTTTTATTGTATATCAATGATATCACCGATGATATCACATCTACCACCAAACTTTACGCAGACGACACCAAGATTTATAGAGCAATCATCGATGAGATCTCTGACATACCAGCATTACAGTCTGATTTAAACAGTCTTAACCGATGGGCCAATGATTGGCAATTGAGATTCAACTCCGATAAGTGTGAATGCATGCGAATTACTCACTCCAGAGATAAATCCACAACTAACTACACTTTAGGATCTAATCAGCTGAAGGATGTTGATCACTTTAAAGACCTTGGGGTTATCATTACACGTGACCTTTCCTGGGGGACACATATCAACTCCATAGTCAGAAAGGCTAATCAAGTATTGGGAGTCATCAAGCGCTCAATTGGTACAGCCAACAGGGACATTTTCAAAATGTTGTATACATCCTTAGTCAGGCCGATCTTGGAGTATGCTGCACCCGTATGGAGCCCTCACCTCGTAAAAGACATTCATGCACTGGAAAAAGTCCAGCGTAGAGCATCTAGACTTGCCTTAAATCAAAAACAGGGAGAAATGTCTTACGAAGAACGTTGTGAAATTCTGGACTGGCCTACACTCGCCATTAGAAGAGACTACTTATCCTTAATCGAATGTTACAAAATTGTCTTCGGCCTAAACCATCTTGATTTTGATAACTATTTTAGCTTTTCTAAATATAAATCAACGAGAGCCAATCACCCATATAAACTGTATTTGAATGCCGCTAAAGTAAACAGTTACAAATTCTCCTTTTTTATCAGAATAATTAAACACTGGAACTCACTACCGGCTCATATTGTACAAGCAAATAGCCTTTCAGACTTTAAGAAGAAATTGAAAGATCATTTAGGCATTTAACTTATTTTATTTCATCACTATTACTATTTATTTATCTTTTGTTATTAAGCTATTACACCTAGCTTTTATATATTTACAAAATTTTTCAATTAGTCGTTTTATGTCGCTTAGCTTAAAGTCGTTTATCTGTTAGTAGTTTTTTAGGGAGTTTTCACATAGGGCTAACCTCTTAACTTCCTTTTCATGATGCCACTTTTGTTATTAATGTTCTGTATTGCTTTGCTACGCTTAATTTATCTTGTAATTGTCACCTTTAATTTGCATCTTGAATAAACCTTTATTGTATTGTATTGTATTGTATTGTATCATAAGTAGCATATACTAAGATTACTGATAATTTTATGAAGACTAAATACAAAAATGTCTATTATAAGGAAGAAGGAACATTCACAGGTAAGAACACGTTATGCATCACGTAACCAGTCACGTTGTTTGTTGGTCCGGTTTAATATTATTTTATATTCTTTGTGGACAACTATTCCACAAAGAAAACGGATCTGAAGGCTTTATAAATGTATCATGCAACGTCTTGAGCTGTTCTGGAAGAGAAAATTGGAATAATGACGACTTTATCCTGGAATATTCGTTTTGGACATCGAGTACATCTACATCTAAAAGTTTAATTATACATTGGAATCACTGGAGTGTCAACGACAATGTATTGTTTCCTTTGTCCTCACGCACATCTAAAAGTTTAATTATACATTGGAATCACTGGAGTGTCAACGACAATGTATTGTTTCCTTTGTCCTCACGCACAATGAAGATAAAGCGTCATCGACGACCTTGCGCTTATTATGCAAATTCTGTGGCCACATTTCATCTGCCGTTAGAAGGTGATCTTGTATTCAAACTTAATCCTGGTCCTGCAACATTCCGTATTCCATCTATTGTTTCTTCGCGCTCTGAATCAAAGCTCATCAGGCGACAGGCTTCGCGTAATACTTCTAATCTAATAACAATGCAATGTCATCCGCGTCTCAATGGGACTCAACCCATGCACACGTTTAATAAACTTTTCACCTCCTGTCTCATTAATGCAAGATCAGTATGCAACAAAACTCTTATAACAAAAGATCTTGTTGTTGACTACAACATTGATTTACTTGGCATCACAGAAACGTGGCTTGGTACTGAAGACAACGACGTCATTATTGGTGAGTTATGCCCAACTGGCTATCGCTTCGCACACACACCCAGACCATTAGGGAGGGGTGGGGGTGTGGGTCTGCTGTTCAAATCAACGATCAGTGACAAAACAAGAGTGCTGAATCATTCATTTAGATCATTTGAGTGTTTAGATATGACTTTTGTTGGTCGTAAATCGCTCAGAGTGATTGTTATTTACCGTCCCCCAGAGGGTACAATGCTAAATATTTTCTTCGAAGAATTTTCAACCTTTCTTGAAGAAACTGTGCTTTGTCCAGAAGAACTGTTGATATGGGGCGACTTTAACTTTCATATAGATGATATAGCTAATGGAATGACAAATCGTTTTATCAATCTATTGGACCTGTTCAACCTCACGCAGCATGTTACGGGCCCCACCCATAATCTTGGGCACACATTGGATCTTGTCATCACTAGAAACAACTCTGAGAACCTAGATGTAAGCAACGTGAAAATCTTAAATCAATTTGTTGTATCTGATCACAAAGCTATTATATTCAATCTAAAGTTACAGAAACCAGCAAATCAAAGAAAAACTGTGTTCTCTCGTAGACTTAAGAATTTCGACTATAAGACATTTGATGAAATGATCAATAGTTCCGGCCTACTCAAGGAAAATACCAACCTTCAATCACTGGTCACCAGATATGATACTGTTCTTCGAAACACTTTGGACAGGTTAGCACCGATGAAATCTCGCAAAATAGTCAACAGGCCTAATGCCCCATGGTATAGTGACGAAATAGCAGATCAGAAGAGAACTCGACGTCGACTAGAGCGTAAGTGGCGATCAACTAAACTTGAACATGACAAAATAAAGTATCTAGAGCAATGCTCAGTAGTAAATGAAATGTTGTATAAAGCTAAAGAAGAATATTACTCAAACATTATTCACAAAAATGCTGGTGATCCTAAACAACTTTTCCGCACAGTTAACAAGTTACTCCAGAAGAACAATGATACGTACTATCCATCAGCGAAGAATGATCAAGAATTAGCCAATTCATTTGCAAACTTCTTTGCAACAAAGATTGAGAACATTCGTAATGAATTCGTACGAATCAAGAGCAATACAATGAGGCTGATACTGAGAAAACCTGTTCTTCCTTGTTTATGGAATTTGAAACCGTCTCTGAGAAAGATGTAGTTGACTTAATCATAAGATCTAACATTAAGTCGTGCTCACTAGACCCATTGCCTGCCACTATAATGAAAGAATATTACACCAAACTTATTCCAGTATTTAAAACAATCATAAATTTATCCCTATCTACTGGGGTAATACCACAGGACTTGAAGATCGCCTTATTAACACCACTTCTGAAAAAGCCTAATGCAGACTTTGAACAATTTACCAATTTTCGTCCAGTCTCAAACCTGAAATTTATTTCCAAATTGATTGAAAAAACTGTATATCTGCAACTGAATGAATATCTTATCAACAACAACCTACACGAATCACTGCAATCTGCTTATAAAGCATGCCATAGTACCGAGACAGCTCTTCTTACCATCACAGATGACATCTTGGTGTCCTTGGACAGAGGAGAGAATGTGTTCCTGGTACTTTTAGATCTATCGGCAGCTTTTGACACGGTGAACCATTCACGTTTGATGTGTCGTCTCAAAGATACTTTTGGTATTCAAGGTACAGTTTTGGAATGGTTTCGATCTTATCTATCTAGTAGAACTCAGTTTGTCAGCATTAATAATTCGAATTCCACTCTACGCGATCTAAAAATTGGTGTTCCACAAGGATCTGTACTGGGACCGATATTGTATCTACTTTACACTGCACCACTGGCCAAAGTTATACAGTCACATGGTTTGAACTACCACATGTATGCCGATGACAACCAACTTTATTTTTCCTTCAAAACACATGAAGTTGACCTAGTGAAAGCTAAAATTGAAGACTGTCTCACATCTATTTGTAACTGGATGAACTTGAATGAACTTAAACTCAATCACGAAAAAACTGAAATTATTCTGTTTCACTCTAAATTCAGAGCATCACCGCCTGTTCAATCGCTGAGGGTTGGGGATGACAACATTGCTTTATCTTCCTCAGCCAGAAGCTTGGGTGTGATATTTGATAACACTATGTCTTTTGATACTCACCTGTCTGCTGTTTGTAAGTCATCATTCTACCATCTCCGCAATGTATCCAGAATCCGCAAGTACTTAACAAAAGAATCTGCTGCTACCATAGTCCATGCTTTAGTAACATCTAAACTGGACTACTGTAATTCATTGCTATGTGGACTTCCGAAATATAATATACAGAGACTTCAATATGTCCAGAACACTGCGGCCAGAGTGGTATGCCTAGGACGTAAATTTGATCATATCACGCCATTGCTACAAGAACTGCATTGGTTACCTGTACACTATAGAACAACTTTTAAAATTTTACTTATCGTATATAAATGTCTCAATGAAAAAGCACCTGACTATTTAGGATCCAAAATTCACTTCAGGCAGTATTCCAGATCGTTACGATCTGTCTCAAATAAATTATTAATAGAGCCTAGATCATCTACAAAAACTTATGGTGATCGAGCATTTTCCAATGTGGCTCCAAGACTCTGGAATAACTTACCATGGGACATACGAAATTCTACGACGATTGAACATTTTAAAAAACAGCTAAAAACACATCTTTTTAAAAACATTTTTATGTAATTTTATTTTGTTTATTATCCATTTTGAATTTTTTAGCAATTGTATTTTCTCTTCATAAAAATATTTTTATGTAATTTTATTTTGTTTATTATCCATTTTGAATTTTTTTTAGCAATTGTATTTTCTCTTCATAAACATATGTATAATTTTTATCATTATAAATATTTTAAATTGTTGTAAAGCGCCTTGAGCATAGGATAAGTGCGCTATAGAAATAAAGTTTATTATTACTATTATTAGTATTGTGGCGACAGAAGAAACTCTTTCAGCTTTTTATTGTACGAAGATGTTGATTTTAAGTTAAAGTACTGTTATTATTTTAACCAGCTGTCTGATGTTAATGAATTTTTAACAATTATATATTGTTTATTAATTTTATAGCTATTTTTAAGCCTTGAACAAGTTGGTAAGAGATATTTTGATAAAAAGATGTAGTGCTGATGTTTGGATACTTAGAGGAACATATTCAACAGGTTAAGGTCAAATAACATTAGGGACAGGTCATTATTTAGCGGGGGGGGGGGGGGGGGCACGATTTTTGGGGGGAGGGTCACGATTTTTCAAACTCTCGTTTGGGGAGGGCTAAAGAATTTTGTGAATGACTTTGGGGAGGGTCACAATTTTATTTTCGGCTGCAGCTATTTTTCCATAGCATCAAATTTGATTTTAACTTTGATACAGTGAACGAGCGTTTCAGTTTTCTTTGCTCAAATCTAGATTATTAAAAGAACACCTCCTGTCAGTCTAACATTGGTGCTCAACTGTTTTTCAGTCATAGTAGTAATCAAATAAGGACAACCACGCTGGCAATGTAGCTAATGTATGAAGTATATGGGTCAACCGTAACGATCCCAGGGCGATGTTTTTCTCTTTAAGTGCTAGGTGAACAGTGTAAATAAGTACGCAGATATAAGGGAACAGTCATTATTTATTGCCTGGGGGGTGCGAAGGATTTTTGGGGGGAATCGGTGTATTTTCATAAAATCAAAAGGAGTATCAGATGGAAATGACCGCTTTGAAAGGGGGATCAATATTTGGAAAGGCGAAAACCGATACCTAAAATTGCCTAAAATCGCACAAAATTGACTAAAATGGCGCAATATTGCCTAAAATCGCTCAAAATTGCCTTGCTATAATCGCAATAAAATTGCCTGAAATCGCCTCCAATTCACAACAAATAATAATTAATAGCCAAGTTGTAATAATTTTACATTTTTTATTGGCATTTTGTTATCTCTATCAGTAACTGGGATTACACTCAAAGAGTACTAAAAATTTTGTTTCATAGTCACCTAGCTGTAATCACGTCAAGTTGCCTTAAATTGCTCAATATTCCCTAAAAACGCCTTTAATTTTGGTAGCTCTTTCGGGTCCTTCTTTTTGGCAAATTTTGCTAAAATCGCCTATAATTTCCTTTAGTCGTCCAATTCAAATTTCGGTGACTTTAGGTCCTGGAGTGGGCCTTTAGAAGAAATATAATATACTCCGCGTTCCCTGAGTTATGTAAGGGACAGGTCATTATTTATCGCTTGGGGGGGGGGGGGGGGGATTTTTTTGGGGGATCAGTTCATTTTCATAAAAGGAAAAGGGGGGATCAGGCGGGAATGACAGCTTTGAAAGGGGGGATCATTTACAATTTGGAAAGGCTAAACTTGGGACCTTAATTCGCCTAAAATTGCTCAAAATTGCTTAAAATCACTCTAAAACTCAAAATTGCTCAAAATCGCTCAAAATTGCTTAAAATTGTAAAATTTCTTAAAATCGCTCAAAATTGCTTAAAATCGCTCAAAATTGCTTAAAATCGCTCAAAATTGCTCAAAATCGCTCAAAAGTGCTTAAAATCGCTCAAAATTGCTTAAAATCGCTCAAAATTGCTCAAAATCGCTCAAAAGTGCTTAAAATCGCTCAAAATTGCTTAAAATCGCTCAAAATTGCTCAAAATCGCTCAAAAGTGCTTAAAATCGCACAAAATTGCCTACAATCGCACAAAATTGTCTGAAATAGCCTCAAATTCGCAACAGATAAATAGTAAGACAAGTATATCCTTGAATGAGAATTATATAGGGGGAGTGTCATGTTTTTTTGAGCTTCAGAATGGGGAGGGCTTCAAATTTTTAAACCATAACTACTGTAGGGTCACATTTTTTTGAACACCTTCGCTGACCAAATTAGAGGCCCTCCCCCCCCCCCCCCCCCCCCCCCCCCCCCCGCTAAATAATGACCGGTCCCTTAGGCTAACCACCTGTAAAAGAAGTTGTTTTATCAATTGATCTCCCTGATCAAAGGGAATCGAATTTAAAGAAAACGTCTCCAAATTATTAGGTTTTATAGTCAGAAAAATGCACAAATAGAATAAAGAAACAAAGGCCCTAAAATGTAAAGGTTCATTGTCTAATATAGAAATTTGTTATTAAAAATATGCAATTCAGTTCAGCGTAATAAGGGTTTGAGCTAAACTAGAAAGACATAATAAAACATTGGCTAAGTCAAAACAGCCCATGAAAAGTTTGAAAAATTAAACGCAACATTTATTCCGAAATCATCATTACAAACATGTTTAATGTCACACTAGAATTTGCATGAAATTGTTGCAGATTCGCATGGACAGAAGGTCCTAAGCTGATGAATTAAGCTGTGTTTTCAAAGGATTCAAAAATAACAGCAATATTGCAAGCACGCCCCAAGTGGACAAATTGTTTGATTCTTGCTTGTAACTAGGCCCTGAATTCAGGGTGAAGTCGTGCCCTGCATATGCCTTGGATGGATTTCAGTGTATTTAACCAATTTTCAGTTTTTCTAATTTTATTTTTTTCTTAGCAAGTACCATGTTGATGAAGTGATATTTCATTTTATTACTATTTGGTTGTTTTTTGCTCAATTGATTTATGTTTTCTCAAAATGTTTTTAATTGTTAGAGTGATAAGTAACTTTTTATTTATATGTTTTAATGGTTTGTTTGTGAGTTGACATGTGCATTGTAAAAAAAATTGATAGACATGTAAATATGTGTTACAAGGTGTTTCGTTAAAGATGGAACACAATGCAACTTTTGCACAAGCATATTAATGTTTTACATGCAGTGTGAGGAATATTCACCCTACTATTCTTATCAACAGTTATTACAAAACAGTTTAAAGTGTTTGTTGTTAGGCTGTGCTTTACAATACAAGTAATGCAATTTTCTCCATAGAAAAGCAAAAAGCCTGTGTTTGTAGTATTCTCTAAAATTCCTCTTGAGGATAGTTTTAGTTGTCTTAGAGGTAATTGATAGTGATCCATAGAAACTTGTACAACAATATTTGCATCCATAATATTTTAATTTTCTTAGGTAATTTTGATCAACATCCTTTGATAAAATAAATTAGCATGTTCATAAATGCTGTCTATTCAGTAGCAGATTTCCAATAAGAGCATTGCATTATAAATGAAAAAGAAATAGAATAAACTGCAATTACTAAACATTACTGTGGGAATGATATCCATGTAATTATTGCTTTCAACTAATGTCCTACATGCTTGATCATCACAATTAATTGGAAGTACTTTATGGCTAGTATTAATTGAATTAATCTCCTGACATGTTAATATGCACATGCACCTCTAAAATGCTGTTTTGGTAAAGAACTTGAAAGTAATTGGTTCAAATCATTTGTTTTTACTTTGAGCAAAACACATGTACCTTACATATCAGCCATGTAAATTGTTTGCATGGGAAACAAAAAAATTGTAAAACACATTATTGACATGGTAGAATAAATGTTCAAAGTTTTCTGGTTAATTTTCGACAGGCGAATAGTCATGTGCATATATTATAGCTCGGTGCAAAAATTATAAGTGACTTTCAAGTTATATTTTTCGGAAAGCAAACAATATTTTTTCAAACTTTTTAACTAAGTCTTCTCATGTTTAATTAAACTTTGTTTTGCTTTTTTTTCCAAAGAGATCTGGGCGATTAATCATCAGAAATCGCGATTTTTATAAGCAGCGCACGTTTTTTACTTCAAAATAGCGCCCTTCATATTTTTTGTTGCTGCACCATTAAGACTTGATATTTAAAAAAAATAAATAAATAAATAGCAACAGCATAGCTAGATAGCTTGAAATAAAGAAAAGGTAGGTTGCCATGAAACAATAGGAATTACTAGTTGATGACAGGCTACAAAAGGAAAACAATGAAAATAGTGATCATTACTGTGTACGAATTTAGAAACTTTTTCCCGGGTTTTTGAAAGCCATTTTATGCAAAGACCATAATGATTTTGATATAGTCCCTGGAGACGGGTTGAAATATCGATGTAGTTCAGTAGAATTTTACATTTGCATGGGTCTCCTAAGAAGTCTCAGAAAGGAGTAATGATGTCAAATCAAAGTCGTCTCAAGAAACCGAAAAACGTTCCGTTGAAGAAGCTACATGTTTTGAAGCAGAGTAACCTATCAAAACTCATGTAGCAGCTTCATGGGTTGTCAACATTTTTAGAAAATGAGAAAATGCAAAAAAGGAATCGTATTGCTGTACTTGAAGAATCCAGCTTTTGATTTAAAACTTTTACAGAAAATACCTTACAAACTCTTGAGACGCCATCATATGAATTCGAAGAAATGAGGGCCGAAAATTTTGCCGGGCTGAGAAAATTTGTTCGAGAGGTGGCTTTTACTTTTGTTAATTACTTTTAGTTGAAATATCTGATCTGAATGCTGCATGCATAAAACATTAGTGATCTATTAGATTTAAAACACATATATGAACATAAACATGAGTGTTTTAACTGTTTTAAATTTGATAGACCACTAATGCTTTTTGCATAGAGTATTCATAATCAGAACCACGCTCCCCTGTGAAATTCAAAACCGCCCACTGCTTTTAGAATCCTTTTACAATCCTTTCCTTCAGAAAACCTTGTCACGTGAGGAAAATCAAGGATGCTATTGGTCAAATTACCTAACAGACATTCATGAATTTGCTGAGAACAATTAAAAAAAAAACGTATGGAGAAAATTAACAAGAACGTACACTAAGTCATCAACTTTTTTGGTACATCTTGTTTATTATATTTTTCATTGACACATATCTTCCGTTCGCATTTTTGTTTCACATAAATCCATCTTATCTAGGCCAGTTTTGTTTTTTTCGTGTTTTTCATCGATGTGACTTTTGGTGTTCCATTTTCTGCATCCAACCATTGGCATTTGCAGTCACCTGAAAATTGCAGCTTATATCAGTACAGAAAAAGAGACAGGGACAGGGACAGGGACAGGGACAGGGACAGGGACAGGGACAGGGACAGGGACAGGGACAGGGACAGGGACAGGGACAGGGACAGGGACAGGGACAGGGACAGGGACAGGGACAGGGACAGGGACATCCATCACCTTGACGATCAGTCACATAACAGCACTTTTTCCCACAAAACTACTGATGCTAATGAGTTGGCTATTCACTGAATTCATCATACCAATGAGATATTTAATTTGTATTCTTGTATTATTCCGTCTCGGAGCTAAACGTATGTGCAAATGTAAATGGTACTCAATATAAAAGACGGAAACAAACAAATCCCAGGCTTTTTTACGTAATTGCTTTGTTTGAGTCATAACAGTGACGGTAATTCACATGTACGTAAAAAATATAATACATCATATCATGATGGGACATTTAAAGGTATGATTAAAGACATTCTCGAACGATACTATGACCATTCCGTGAAACCAACAATAGACTGAAAAAAAAAGTTGACCTGTTTTCATATCCTCTGGATCATAGTCGTCTTTCGCAATACCGCACACCATGTTTGGCGAGACACAATCTCTGCTTCCAGTACATCCAATCAAAACACAGCCACAGCCATTACCAGCCTGATCGATTTTGTGGTAGTGATCGCAATTTCGCCATTCGCCATTGTACTTGATTCGGTCGAACATTTTGGGCAGAGTAGTTTCTTGGAGAGAAAGTGAAGACATGGTAGTTTGTTGGAAATATTTCATTTCAATCTTGTAAATAGCAGATTTAATATATGTTTAATAGCATATCAGGTGGGCCGATACAGTTTGAACATTTACAGAATGTAATTTTTCCCAATGTCAAACTTAGACAAATACACTTCCGTTGACTTTGATATAAGCCACGGAATACGACGTCATCTCTTACGTGACCTTGATAAGAAGTTGATACATATACCCCCTCCCCCCAAACAAAAAAAATACTTGGCTGATATCAGATAGGAAAAAAAATTCATATATTGGAAATATATGCTCTCTTAGTACTTACTCCAATTGATGACCCTTTTGTTTGCATTGTCTAAAACAAAATAAAGGACATGTTATCCCATATTGTAATTAACAAATCGAACATAGATTTTCATTGTCTGTCTTGTTATTGATCATAGATGACGTCAAAAAATGTTCAAAACTCAAGTGGAACCACGAACGTAGCGAAACAAACGATTCTTAAGTTGTAAGCTTATAATATGCAAAAATATCCAATTTAGCAGGAAAAAAGACAATTTCTAAACTTTTAAAAAGTTAGTCCTTTTACAAAGATAATTTAACCAGAGATTGAATGAAAATCAAAGCCGATTAGCTGCCACAATGAACGGCTGCTGCATGCAAGTCCTCCACAAACAAGCTCACGACTGAGGCGATGCAAATTTGTCTTATTTTAAAATAGCTTAAATTTAATCATTTCTTTTAAAAATTAGGGAAAACAAAGGTAAATGTCATTCACAAACGATGCAACGAGGTGTGCTAGCGACCAAAAAACGATTTGAATTTGATGTTTGTTTGAAAAACTACCGACGGTATAGTTTGAAGTTTTCCGATAAAGAAGAACAAAAACTGCAGACAAAACACAATTTATCAAATCACAATAACATTTAATCAATATCTTACTTACATAATGGTAATTTCCAGCGATAATTGGTTCATTTACACAACTGCTCATGCATATCCGAGGAAATATATTTATCTGTTGACTGAGCGTCTTTTCGCATGAAGAAAGTTTGAGCGATTTGTCAATAACGAGGTTCTAACGTCATCTATGTGTCTGACCAATCAGCGCGCGAGAATTTACTTGAGTGTTGTAAAAATTAAGTTTACGCACAAAAAAAAAAACTAAAGAATTGAAAGGGCTTAATAAATGTACAGAGGAAAAATTGAAACAGAGCAGGAAATTATGTCTATTTTAATGAAGGAGTGGAATTACTGTACAGAGGGAAAGAATTTAATTTTTAAAAACACTTCCGCAGGAAAATAAGGATTATGCAATTGGTGTTTTTTGGCCCTCAAGTTTACTGAGCAAGTCTCATATAATATTACATTGTATTTCATGAATCGTTTAATCATTAATGTTTCAATAAAGCGGTTATGGGTTCTCAATCAGTCATAGCCAATATTCTCTACATGTTAAAATAGTATTCTTGGACAACCGAAGCCCAGTTCACTAATCATTTGAATATAGTATCTCTTTACAGTAAATTGATTTTTAAATCAATTTTTAAAAATCGCCAACGCTGCATTCGATAACTTCAGGTAGTTTTAATTCTTTTACTTGCATATTAAATTAATCAAAATATTAACGCGAACTCGATTCTCCAGGAGCAGTCTTAGTTTCGTCACAAAGTATTCAAGGAGAAAAGGTCTAAAGAAAAGATCACACATTTTTTGGTCAAAATGGCAATTTTTTTTAATATTTACGGCAATGAATTATATTGTTAGCTAATACAGTGAATTAACTAGGTGCTTGATATAAAAGCCTAAGGATACAACATGCAGTCACGTTACCTTTCGATGCGCTCTTTCCAGGAACAGCCATTAATCCGACCAAAAACAATGCAATCACAAGAACTTTCATACTTGCTTCTACTAAAGAAAAAAACAACAAATAATTACTTTGTTTACGCTCCTCAATTGATTTTGATTTACTTAGGTTTTCCGTACATAAACGATTATCGCAAATTTGGTGTTTTTCTATAATCTATATTGCCAGTTTTGGTAATATTTTGAAAACATTTATTATTACCTAAATTAAAAGTATAAATTAATTATGATCAATTTTGTACAAAGCTCTCCGTAAAGGAATGTTTTGTTTTGTGTGAGGAGTACTAGTACACACAACCGCGGGCTACACGACCAACACTGACCACTCGATAACGAGGGGTGGCAATTGGATGCGCATGCGCGATAGTATATACAGGACTCAGTACACAACCAGTTTTTTGTCGAAATAATAATTGATATGTACTATTTTGCACCACGAATTCGGTAGTTACATTTGAATCATCAAAGTTAATTGCTGGTATATTTTAAAACGAGAGATGGAGGTTTTTCTATAATATTTATTAGCATACGGTCAAAGATAGAGTACAAATAATAACTCAGAGAAAGATTAGTTAATTTTCTGTAAATACTACAGCTTTATTGTTCTGTGTTCTCTGTGTGTATTGTTTTGTACTAGAAAAGAAATACAAAATTAATGAAAAATGGGCTACAACAAGTAGTATGGCTATAAACAAATGCATGAAACAGGTCCTTGTCTAAGACAAATCTAAAACAAAAGGGCTTATTCTATAAAGATAAGGTTATTGGTAAGTAGGATATCAAATGCCACGAGCGTTTTTCACCGGGCTCTCCGGTTTTCTTCCATCAGTAAAAAATCAAATGTACAGGAAGAGTGCTATGGTGAAATGTTAGTCAACAAGGATGACGATACAATTCTACAGCAATTAACCAATGCAAGTCAACCAATGAGTTAAATGTCAATAGAATGGTCGATTTAGCCGCGCAGTCCAACGCTTCGGGGATTCTTAGTATAATCCAGTAATAGCATAATGGTTGGATAACTATTAGTGAGATAACTATAATGAAATATCCTTAACATCGAAAGCTCATTAAAGAAACATTTATTTATTTTTGTTGTTGTTGTTTTTCCTGTTTTTTTTTAGCATAAACTGCAGAAAAGTCATTATTGTGAACACAGAGATGGAACAGGAGATCCGTTATTTCGACAAATAATGCAGTTTAAATTTGTTTAATTCCTCAGCAGCACTTTTCCCTGCTGAATTCAAAACCCTCCCCGACTTTTAGAAACCTAGATTATCAAAAATAAGGAATACTTAAAAACAATGAGAGGTGTGAACTTAATCTTATTCATGAAGTCAATTTACCTTGTATTAAATCAGTGGAAAACTCTTCTCAACGCGTTCCAAAAAGCAAACTAATACAAGTTGTAAAAACAGCGATCTTATATACCTACGGGGTAAGCCACTAAAAAATATACACGTCAATTTTCAATGGTAAACTGATGAGATCTGCCGCGAGAACAATCAGTGACAACTGGCCAGGGTGGGGTTGTACTGACAGGTTAATCCAGTCCTAAAAAGTTTCATTTCTATGTACTCTATCATAGACTAAATACGGCTCTTTCAATAGATAGTGGTAAGAAACGACGAAAACCTTACCCTTTCACAGGCAAAAAACCGTATGTTATTCCAGAAAAAAATACCCAACATTGCTATCCTACGACAGACCAAAACTCGAAAAGCAATACTATATCGGGCGGCACATACCCGTATAGTAAATACAGTTGTCCCCCCCCTCCCCCCATTCCCCGTAGCGAATCTTTCCGCGTGAAAAACTCCAATAGAATTGTGTACTGGTTTTGTTTACATTACTTCTGTCGTGTTGACAACTTGAATATGGCAAGGGGTGACGCTATACGGTTTTCACGATTGGGGGTGGAAGGTACCAGTTTAACGTTAACAGAAATTCATAATCATCTGCACAAGGCTTTTAACAACTAATTTCAGCAAAAATTCACAGTGGAAGAGAGTGGTCCACCCTAAATAAAACTAAGGTGTCAAACGCACAATATTAGGATAATGAGGGTGCAAAAAAGGCTTATTAATTAATGAATAGAGCACTTCGACTAGTTAAATAAGCTTGAGACTAAATAAAAAATATAAAAAAACGTTTATTTGAAATTTTATGTTAGTTTTAAGGAATGTTGATTTATCGGATATTAGATACGAGGCCGTGAGGCCTAAGTTTCTGTAGATCTAATACGGTACGAATTCTGCAAACAGTCTTTGTTAGCCCAATGTGAATTTGTTTTTCGAATCAAAAATCAAATATTTTTTTTAGTTTTATTGTGAGATAATTAGTTGTAATTTTATGTAAATTAGGATAAACCTGTACATATCTGTAGGTACAGAACTGGTCACAGGTGTTCATTTGTTTGAATGAGTTTTACAAAAAAGGTGAACACCATTTTCAAGTTTCTATAATCGGAAGTATATCTTTTTTTCATTTTAAAATGTTTATCAGTTTGAAGCACGAAAAGAAAAATGCTATCAAAAAACCAATCAATCTACACATAATTTTCTCGAACACTTTTCTTATATATTATTGTTAATACTTCGTTAACAATGATTCATCTTCGCAATGCCAATATCTCAACAAAGTAATATACTAAAACGACGTGCAAAATTTTACTTGGATTTTCGGTTTGCTGCAATCTCAGTAGTCTGTATTGCTATGAGCTAAAAACACAGGAACGCTCATCCCCATTTGTTGCTTCTCCTCCCGTCAGTCTAAACTCCGAGCTTCGCCTCTCTAGTTGAGTCACAAACGAGAGACACTCTGCTAAAAAGGAAAAGCCTCACCGAACGGTTTTTGAACTTTCTGTAAGTTGATGAATCACGATTGTTTAATGTTCATTCGTTTGGCAATCGGAGTTTTGATTGACTGGATCAAAAACTGGAAAACGGAGGTAAAACAAATTTATTGATTTATATAATACAAAATTGATGTCAATCGGTCAACAACAAGATAAAAATTGAAAAGATATTATTTTCATGTTTGAATGCTAGTATCTAAATAAACTTTTAAGTTTATTTAAAACTTAAAAGTTTTCGAGTTAGACACTATTGACTTGTAAAGTTCAAAAGAGCAAATACGATAAAAGAAAAAAGGAATAAAGCAGTTGTAATCTAAATTAAACATGATGAAAGATAAGCTATACAATAAATAAGTGTTTAAGTGTAGAAGAGATCAACTAGTAAAGTAAACTAATGTAATTGGATACTAATTTTTTCACTACTGGAGTGAGCTTTGACTATGCAGTAAAATTATTTATGACGTTATTGTCAAGTTTAAGAAAAAGCGTTAAATAATTCTAATCCGCGGGAAACCAGCGAATTTGCAACGTAGCCTTAACTAAATTGTCTTTTGGCGGGTACATTCACAATGAAACTCTTATCTATCTAAATGTAACACCATGATCTATAGCTAGCTAAATGTAACACCATGATCTAACTAAGTGTGACACCATAATTTCGAAAACATGGATAACACGTTCATATCAATTCACTTTTTTTCACCATTTTAGTGAATGTTAGTACATTACAATATTGCAAAAATGTCTCCTTGAAAACGGGTGCGCTCGTCAAACTTTCCTTGGTTTTATGTCTACTTCATTCGTATAAATTGCTTTTAAGGTGGATTCCGTTTTAAGACAGGCAAAATGCGAACTTCACAAAGTGCGCGATCAACAAACTTTTTTCAATTTAATTTTTATTATGTAGATAGGGATCAGGGTTGTTTTAATATTTTTTTTGGAAAATAGATCATAAAGGGAAGGTTGAAAATAACAAAAAACTGTTTTCAATATGTTTTTTAATCCTTATTGTTATTTGTTATTAAGTGACAAGTGGTAACGACAATTACAGCACGTACATGTGAATAGATAAAAAACAAAATATTTTTTTCTTAAAAGAGACATGATGCCATCTGTGATGTTATCTATGACTTGGAAATAATTTTTGATTTAAAAAAGGCGAAAATCACACTGATATTAAGATCATTACAATTCAAAGACATTACAAAGTTTATGTAACACAGAAGACGGTGATTAGTTGAGTGGTTACCTATAGCGAAGAAAAGAAGTTTGAAATAACGAACTTTATAACTTTTGTCTTAACGACAAGTTTTAAAAAACATTTTTAATTGGATAAGGATTTTAATATATATGAACATCTTATCTTTACAAAGTAAAACTAGCACCTCACATGAATGCCATGAAATAATTGACTCGGCTAATATTCTTTTTTTTTTTCTTTTTTTAATTGAAGATGCAGGAATGGTTTGACATTAGTTCCAGCAGGAGTAACAGGATTGAGCCTGGTAAGGAGCACACAATACATTAGTTCCGTAAAACCTGAGCTGAATGTTCAGTTTTTAAAAACACTTCATTTCGTTTATCTGGTTTATCATTTAATGCCATTTATTAATTTAATATAAATAAAGATGCAAAATCGAACCATTCTAACTGAATTTGATGGAAGTTGTTACAGGTAAAATCGTTGCATTGCGACCGGGCGCCTTTGCAACTTTGACTGGCTTTTTTTGTTTGTTTGTTTGTTTTTTCTGCGAAATCAACAGTCGATCCACCGAGGCGGCATCAATGATGTAGCAGAAAAAAAAATAGTAATAAATTTTAATAATAACTTTATTTATATAACGCACATATCCTGTGCTCAAGGCGCTTTACAAAGAAAAATCCGGTCAAAGTTGCAAAGGCAACCGGTCGCGATGCAACGATTTTAGCTGTAATGTAGAAACGGCTTGTCTGGAAAATTAAAACATACATTGGTATATTTGAAATGTTTTATCAACTAAAAGTAACTCTCGTCGATCAAAATAATTAATAATAAAGTACCTATCTTTTTTTTCAATTGAGCCAAAGTTTTGGTATCTGGGTGATTTAAATATTATGTATTGGTTGAATTCGATTTTCCGTTTTTTAAGCTGGCAGTCTCTTTGTCGATAGAAACGATTTTCCCTAATCATATGTGCTCTGTTAGAAGTTCATACACTTGCGTCAGTTACTTTCTCTGTCTTGTTTCGAATCACTTTTTCTATGGACAGACATCAATCCAACCCATAGCAGTGCGACCACAGAAAATTTCATTCCTTCTTCTATTTAAAAAAAGGTATATTTACGCGACACAATAGATTTTGTTGTAGTTGTGATTGAAACAAAAGTGTTCCACAATTTGATTGAGCAGAGGAATGGTCTCTAGCTGAATATTTTCAAAACTAAAATTGTAAATTTTGCAAAGCTGCGACTTCCCTGTTATTCGGCCCATGTGAAACTATTACAACTTCTCAACATTGATTTACAGAATTAGTTTACTTTGTAATCGTAAATACTTCGATTGGAAAGCGTTTTCATAATAATTCGTTTTATCTTAAAGTACTATTATTATTTTAACCAGCTGTCTGATGTTAATGAATTTTTAACAATTATATATTGTTTATTAATTTTATAGCTATTTTTAAGCCTTGAACAAGTTGGTAAGAGATATTTTGATAAAAAGATGTAGTGCTGATGTTTGGATACTTAGAGGAACATATTCAACAGGTTAAGGTCAAATAACATTAGGCTAACCACCTGTAAAAGAAGTTGTTTTATCAATCGATCTCCCTGATCAAAGGGAATCGAATTTAAAGAAAACGTTACCAAATTATTAGGTTTTATAGTCAGAAAAATGCACAAATAGAATAAAGAAACAAAGGCCCTAAAATGTAAAGGTTCATTGTCTAATATAGAAATTTGTTATTAAAAATATGCAATTCAGTTCAGCGTAATAAGGGTTTGAGCTAAACTAGAAAGACATAATAAAACATTGGCTAAGTCAAAACAGCCCATGAAATGTTTGAAAAATTAAACGCAACATTTATTCCGAAATCATCGTTACAAACATGTTTAATGTCACACTAGAATTTGCATGAAATTGTTGCAGATTCGCATGGACAGAAGGTCCTAAGCTGATGAATTAAGTTGTGTTTTCAAAGGATTCAAAAATAACAGCAATATTGCAAGCACGCCCCAAGTGGACAAATTGTTTGATTCTTGCTTGGAACTAGACCCTGAATTCAGGGTGAAGTCGTGCCCTGCATATGCCTTGGATGGATTTCAGTGTATTTAACCAATTTTCAGTTTTTCTAATTTTATTTTTTTCTTAGCAAGTACCATGTTGATGAAGTGATATTTCATTTTATTACTATTTGGTTGTTTTTTGCTCAATTGATTTATGTTTTCTCAAAATGTTTTTAATTGTTAGAGTGATAAGTAACTTTTTATTTATATGTTTTAATGGTTTGTTTGTGAGTTGACATGTGCATTGTAAAAAAAATTGATTGACATGTAAATATGTGTTACAAGGTGTTTCGTTAAAGATGGAACACAGTGCAACTTTTGCACAAGCATATTAATGTTTTACATGCAGTGTGAGGAATATTCACCCTACTATTCTTATCAACAGTTATTACAAAACAGTTTAAAGTGTTTGTTGTTAGGCTGTGCTTTACAATACAAGTAATGCAATTTTCTCCATAGAAAAGCAAAAAGCCTGTGTTTGTAGTATTCTCTAAAATTCCTCTTGAGGATAGTTTTAGTTGTCTTAGAGGTAATTGATAGTGATCCATAGAAACTTGTACAACAATATTTGCATCCATAATATTTTAATTTTCTTAGGTAAGTTTGATTATCTAACATCCTTTGATAAAATAAATTAGCATGTTCATAAATGCTGTCTATTCAGTAGCAGATTTCCAATAAGAGCATTGCATTATAAATGAAAAAGAAATAGAATAAACTGCAATTACTAAACATTACTGTGGAATGATATCCATGTAAGTATTGCTTTCAACTAATGTCCTACATGCTTGATCATCACAATTAATTGGAAGTACTTTATGGCTAGTATTAATTGAATTAATCTCCTGACATGTTAATATGCACATGCACCTCTAAAATGCTGTTTTGGTAAAGAACTTGAAAGTAATTGGTTCAAATCATTTGTTTTTACTTTGAGCAAAACACATGTACCTTACATATCAGCCATGTAAATTGTTTGCATGGGAAACAAAAAAATTGTAAAACACATTATTGACATGGTAGAATAAATGTTGAAAGTTTTCTGGTTAATTTTCGACAGGCGAATAGTCATGTGCATATATTATAGCTCGGTGCAAAAATTATAAGTGACTTTCAAGTTATATTTTTCGGAAAGCAAACAATATTTTTTCAAACTTTTTAACTAAGTCTTCTCATGTCTAAGAGATCTGGGCGATTAATCATCAGAAATCGCGATTTTTATAAGCAGCGCACGTTTTTTTCTTCAAAATAGCGCCCTTCATATTTTTTGTTGCTGCACCATTAAGACTTGATATTAAAAAAAAATAAATAAATAAATAGCAACAGCATAGCTAGATAGCTTGAAATAAAGAAAAGGTAGGTTGCCATGAAACAACAGTAATTACTAGTTGATGACAGTCTACAAAAGGAAAACAATGAAAATAGTGATCATTACTGTGTAACAATTTAGAAACTTTTTCGCGGGTTTATGAAAGCCATTTTATGCAAAGACTATAATGATTTTGATATAGTCCTTGGGGACGGGTTTAAATATCGATGTAGTTCAGTAGAATTTTACATTTGCATGGGTCTACTAAGAAGTCTCAGAAAGGAGTAATGATATCAAATCAAAGTCGTCTCAAGAAACCGAAAAAACGTTCCGTTGAAGAAGCTACATGTTTTGAAGCAGCGTTACCTATCAAAACTCATGTAGCAGCTTCATGGGCTGTCAACATTTTTAGTAAATGAGAAAATGCAAAAAAGGAATCGTATTGCTGAACTTGAAGAATCCAGCTTTTGATTTAAAACTTTTACAAAAACTACCTTACAAAATCTTGAGACGCCATCATATGAATTCGAAGAAATGAGGGCCGAAACTTTTGCCGGGCTGAGAAAATTTGTTCGAGAGGTGGCTTTTACTTTTGTTAATTGCTTTTAGTTGAAATATCTGATCTGAATGCTGCATAAAACATTAGTGATCTATCAGTTTTAAAACACATATATGAACATAAACATGAGTGTTTTAACTGTTTTAATTTTGATAGACTACTAATGCTTTTTGCAAAGAGTATTCATAATCAGCACCGCGCTCCCCTGGGAAATTCAAAATCGCCCCCTACTTTTAGAATCCTTTTACAATCCTTTCCTTTAGAAAACCTTGTCACGTGAGGAAAATCAAGGACGCTATATTGGTCAAATTACCTAACTGACATTCATGAATTTGCTGAGAACAATTAAAAAAAAAACGTATGGAGAAAATGAACAAGAACGTACACTAAGTCATCAACTTTTTTGGTACATCTTGTTTATTATATTTTTCATTGACACATATCTTCCGTTCGCATTTTTGTTTCTCATATAAATCCATCTTATCTAGGCCAGTTTTGTTTTTTTCGTGTTTTTCATCGATGTGACTTTTGGTGTTCCATTTTCTGAATCCAACCATTGGCATTTGCAGTCACCTGAAAATTGCAGCTTATATCAGTACAGAAAAAGACAGGGACAGGGACAGGGACAGGGACAGGGACAGGGACAGGGACAGGGACAGGGACAGGGACAGGGACAGGGACAGGGACAGGGACATCCATCACCTTGATGATCAGTCACATAACAGCACTTTTTCCAACAAAACTACTGATGCTAATGAGTTGGCTATTCACTGAATTCATCATCCAAGTGAGATAATTTATTTGTATTCTTGTATTATTCCGTCTCGGAGCTAGACGTATGTGCAAATATAAGTGGTACTCAAGATAAAAGACGCAAAAAAAAAACAAATCCCAGGCTTTTTTACGTAATTGCTTCGATTGAGTAATAACAGTGCGCGAAGGTAATTCACATGTACGTAAAAAAATATAATACATCATGTCATGACGGGACATTTAAAGGTATGATTAAAGACAATCTTGAACGATACTATGACCATTCCGTGAACCCAACAATAGACTGAAAAAAACGTTTACCTGTTTTCATATCCTCTGGATCATAGTCGTCTTTCGCAATACCGCACACCATGTTTGGCGAGACACAATCTCTGCTTCCAGTACATCCAATCAAAACACAGCCACAGCCATTACCAGCCTGATCGATTTTGTGATAGTTATCGCAATTTCGCCATTCGCCATTGTACTTGATTCGGTCGAACATTTTGGGCAGAGTAGTTTCTTGGAGAGAAAATAAAGACATGGTAGTTTGTTGGAAATATTTCATTTAAATCTTGTAAATAGCAGATTTAATATATGTTTAATAGGATATCAGGTGGGCCGATACAGTTTGAACATTTACAGAATGTAATTTTTTCCCAATGTCAAACTTAGAGAAATACACCTCCGTTGACTTTGATATAAGCCACGGAATACGACGTCATCTCTTACGTGACCTTAATAAGAGACTGATACATACACCCCCCCTCCCCCTCCACGCCAAAAAAAATATTTGGATGATATCAGTTAGGAAAAAATTCATTTATTGGAAATATATGCTGTCTTAGGTAGTACTTACTCCAATTGATGACCCTTTTGTTTGCATTGTCTAAAACAAAATTAAGGACATATTGTAAATTAAGTTTACGCACAAAAAAACTAAAGAATTGAAAGGGGTTAATAAATGTAAAGAGGAAAAATTGAATCAATGCAGGAAATTATGTCTATTTTAATAAAAGAGTGGAATTACTGTACAGAGGGGAAGAATTTAAATTTTTAAAAACACTTCCGCAGGAAAATAAGGATTATGCAATTGGTGTTTTTTGGCCCTCAAGTTTACTGAGCAAGTCTCATATAATATTACATTGTATTTCATGAATCGTTTAATCATTAATGTTTCAATAAAACGGTTATGGGTTCTCAGTCAGCCCATAGCCAATATTCTCTACACGTTAAAATAGTATTCTTGGACAACCAAAGCCCAGTTCACTAATCATTTGAATATAGTATCTCTTTACAGTAAATTGATTTTTAAATCAATTTTTAAAAATCGCCAACGCTGCATTCGATAACTTCAGGTAGTTTTAATTCTTTTACTTGCATATTAAATTATTCAAACGCGAACTCGATTCCCCAGGATCAGTCTTAGTTTCGTCACAAAGTATTCAAGGAGAAAAGGTCTAAAGAAAAGATCACACATTTTTTGGTCAAAATGGCAATTTTTTTTATATTTACGGCAATGAATTATATTATTAACTAATCCAGTGAATTAACTAGGTATAAATAACTTGATATAAATGCCTAAGAACACAACATGCAGTCACGTTACCTTTCGATGCACTCTTTCCACGAACAGCCATCAATCCGACCAAAAACAATGCAACCACAAGAACTTTCATACTTGCTTCTACTAAAGAAAAAAATAACAAATAATTACTTTGTTTACGCTCCTCAATTGATTTTGATTTACTTAGGTTTTCCGTACATAAACGATTATCGCAAATTTGGTATTTTTCTATTGTCTGTATTGCCAGTTTTGGTAATATTTTGAAAACATGTGTAAAAGTATAAATTACTTATGATCAATTATATACAAAGCTCTAATAAAACACAAGCTCTCCGTAAAGGAATGTTTGGTTTTGTGTGAGGAGTACTAGTATACACAACCGGGCTACACGACCAACACTGACTACTCGATAACGAGGGGTGGCAATTGGATGCGCATGCGCAATAGTATATACAGGACTCAGTACACAACCAGTCTTTTGTCGAAATCATAATTGATATGTACTATTTTGCACCACGAATTCCGTAGTTACATTTGAATCATCAAAGTTAACTGCTGGTATATTTTAAAACGAGAGATGGAGGTTTTTCTATAATATTTATTAGCATATGGTCAAAGATAGAGTACAAATAATAACTCAGAGAAAGATTAGTTAACTTTCTGTAAATAGTACAACTTTATTGTTCTGTGTCCTCTCTGTGTATTGTTTTGTACTAGAAAAGAAATACAAAATTAATGAAAAATGGGCTATAACAAGTAGTATGCCTATAAACAAATGCATGGAACAGGTCCATGTCTAAGACAAATCTAAAACAAAAGGGCTTATTCTATCAAAATAAGGTTATTGGTAAGTAGGATATCAAATGCCGCGAGGGTTCTTCACCGGGCTCTCCGGTTTTCTTCCCTCAGTAAAAATCAACACTTCAAATGTACAGGAAGAGTGATATGGCGAAATGTTAGTCGACAAGGATGACGGTACAATTCTACAGCAATTAACCAATGCAAGTCAACCAATGAGTTAAATGTCAATAGAATGGTCGATTTAGCCGCGCAGCCCAACGCTTCTGGGACTCTAAGTAATCCAGTAATATCTGAACGTAAGTTCAGATCTATTCATTGGCATAATTGTTGGATACCTATTAGTGAGATAACTATAATGAAATATCCTAAACATTGAAAGCTCATTAAAGGACTATTTATTTATCTACACTTATTTATTTTTGTTTTTGTTGTTTCTCCTGTTTTGTTTGTAAACTACTTTTTTAGCTTAAACTGCAGAAAGGTCATTATTGTGGAAACAGAGATGGAACAGGAGATCCGTTATTTCGACAAATAATGCAGTTTAAATTTGTTTAATTCATCAGCAACACTTTTCCCTGCTGAATTGAAAACCCTCCCCGACTTTTAGAAACCTAGATTATCAAAAATAAAGAATACTTCAAAACAATGAGAGGTGTGCCCTTAATCTTATTAATGAAGTCAATTTACCTTGTATAAAATCAGTGGAAAACTCTTCTCAACGCGTTCCAAAAAGCAAACTAATACAAGTTGTAAAAACAGCGATCTTATATACCTACGGGGTAAGCCACTAAAAAATATACACGTCAATTTTCAATGGTAAACTGATGAGATCTGCCGCGAGAACAATCAGTGACAACTGCCTGTGTGGGATTGTACTGACAGGTTAACCAAGTTCTAAAATGTTTATTTTTATATACTGTATCATAGACTAAATACGGCTTTTTTAATAGATAGTGATAAAAAATGACGAAGCCCTTAACGTTTCCCAGACAAAAACCTTTACTTATTCCAGAAACAAAATGCCCAACATTGCTATCCTACGACAGGCCAAAAGTCGAAAAACAATACCATGTCGGGCGGGACATACCCGTGTAGTAAATAACCCATTTCACGTAGCGAATCTTTCCGCATGAAAAGCTTCACTAGATTTGTGTACTGGTTTTGTTGACATTACTTTTATCATGTGTTGACAACTTGAAATTGGCAAGGGATGACGCTATACAATGTTCACGACTGGGGGTGGAAGGTACCAGTTTAACAGAAATTAATAATCATCTACACAGGACGTTCAGTTGGTTTTAACCTGGTGTTCAACTAATTTCAGCAAAAAAACTCACAATGAAAGAGAGTGGTTCACCCTTAATAAAACTAAGGTGTAAAACGCATAATATAAGGATGAAGAGGGTGAGAAAAATGCTTATCAATTCATGAGTAGAGCACTTCGGCTAGTTAAATAAGCTTGAGACTAACACAAAATAAAAAAAAACCGTTTAATTGTGTTTTGAGTTTATTTTACTCTCCAGATTATTCAAGGTGATCACATTCGTGTCATTGCCTTTCCAATATGTATCTCTTGTTCTCGTCACGGAATAGAATTGGTGAGAGAAGTTCCCCTTGCGCTGTAAACTAGCTACAATTGAAAAGTTGCCTGAACAGCCAAATTGCATTTTAACCACGCACACTTGGTGTCTCAATTATTTTGCCATTTTTTTGTCAATTCTGTTTGAAAAATTGTTTGTGTTAACTTTTGCCTTGAGTCATTTCTTGTGTTTCCATTGCTGACATCGTTTGCCTAAAGTGGCGTCTTGTGTTTTATGTTGACGCTATCATCTTTTCTTCAAAAGTCCATTTTGTCTGAAATTTTGAAATTTTGAGCTCGATAGCTTCATTGGAAATCAGTTAATCATTGATGATATTCGAGTTTGATTTATCAAAATACCTCAGGACAGGAAAACATTATTTCAAAGTTACGGTCCAAGTTCGCGAACTGTTTGGCAACTATCAATTTAAGCAATTAACTGAGGCGCCATTTTATGTTAATTTGAAAAAAATGTTGTTTTATCGGCTGTTACGCCGAGTTTCTGTAGATCTAATAAATCACGAATTCCTGAAAAAGTTTTTTTTACCCAAGGGAATTTATGTCTTTTGAATCAAAAATCAAAGACTTTTTTAGTTTTATTGGGAGATAATTGAGTTTTAATTTTATGTAAGTTAGGAACCTGTACATATCTGTAGGTACAGAACTGGTCGGTCACAGGTGTTGATTTGTTTGGATGAGTTCTACAAAAAAAATGAAGACCATTTTCAAGTGCTAATTAAACAATAGAAAGCAATAGAATTAACATAAAATTGTACTATTTAGTTTCACTAATCTTTTACGGATTTCATAATCTACCATAATCTATAGCTAACTAAATGTTACACCATGAAATAACTAAATGTGACACCATAATCTCAAACACATGGATAACAGGTTCATATTCGTAGTATTGAGGCTTTCGTGCTCGGTCATATCAAATCGTTGAAGTCGGCTTTTCGGATTGAGACACGTGGAGTTGAGGTGCATTAACGTTTCGGCTACGCTGTGGTAGTCTTCGTCAGAATGAGGTTGAGAAAAAATGTACATTCTGACGAAGACTACCACAGCGTAGCCGAAACGTTAATGCACCTCAACTCCACGTGTCTCAATCCGAAAAGCCGACTTCAACGATTTGATATGAGGTTCATATTCATTCAGTTTTTTTCGCCATTTTAGTGAATGTACGTACATTATAATATTTCAAAAATGTCTACATCATGCGTAAATTGCTTTTAATGTGGATTCCTACAGTATCAAAACAGGAACACAGCGGGCTTGAAAAAATGCGCGTTAAACAAACTTTCTTCATTGTAATAAGTTTCATTCTTCAACCCTGTTAGCTTTTTATATTTAAATAACCGAGCTGTCGGGGTAACAGTTACAAACAACGTATCTAACAAACGTAAACTACATTTGAACAGCGCTTGCAAATTTTAAGAGTGGTCACTTATAGCTAAGTGCCTGTTTATATGAGGCTAGCCAGCACTGTTTAGCGGGCTGGTTTCTTTTGTTTTTACGCTCTGATAGCTTGAACACAAAAGCAACCAGCCCGTTAAATCGGGCTATCTCACTCCATATAAACAGGCCCTAAGAAAGGAAGTTTGAAATCACGAACAATACAACAACTATTAAAGAACATCTTGAATTAGATAAGAGTTCTAATATCTATAAGCAACTCAGTACTAAATCTTTACAATGTAAAACTAGCGCCTCTCATGATTGCCTCAAAATAATTGACTCTGCTAACATCCTTTTTTTTTTAAGGCTGGTGCCTATTATTGTCATTGCGCATCGAGTACTGCGCATGCTGCTGACGAAGTTTGAAAAACAAACACTTTGAAAGGCCGATCGTTTTCTGTTAAAAAAACGTCCAGAAACTTAAGCTAATTTGGCAATTAATCATCTCCCATAAACCTTTTACTAAAAGAAAAACATTTACTCTTTGCAAAACTGACCTGAAAATGCTCTTTTGTTCAAAAAAAAAAAAAAAAACAGCTTCAAAAGCGACTGTTATGTGATCAAACTTCCGACAATCTTTTCCCGGGCGCCATCTTGAAAATCTCCTAAAATGCATTGTTAATTTTTCTACTGTCTAGGGAGGGGCAGGGACTTTTGTGCAATATTTGCAAATTTTGGTTAAATTTCGTGCTTTTACAACGATTATCTTATTAAATTGCACGGGTTCCCCTATTTTTCATTTATTTGTGTAATAAAGTGATAAAAAGTCTTTCATACGGTGAGTTTAAAAAAAAATTAAAATTGAAAGATCATAGAAATATTGGTGATTTCTTTTAGGGTAGCTAATTTGAAAATGTTAATCATGATTCATGCGTTAAGCTAATCTCGAAAAATTTTTTTTTTTTAAATTTAACTTTAAAGACATTTATCTACAACAATATTATGTGTGTTATGGTTTAAGAGATATTTCCTTTAGAAATTAAAATTATATGACAATTTATGAATTTTTTCCCTTCCAGTTTCAAATTGCCTAATTTGTAATATTTGATGACGTATAGCTCATTAAAATGCACGGTGACCTAATTTTTTTTCTTTCAATCTATCAAGTGCTGAACTAGGTCTTTACAGATAGAAAGGAATTTTGAGAAAAAAATCACTTTTTAATTAGTCATCACCAACCTTAATTGATGATGCAGGAAGGGTTTGACATAAGTTCTAGCATGAATTTCAGGATTGAGCCTGGCAAGGAGCACGCAATACATTAGTTCCGTAAAACCTGGATTTGAATGTTCAGTTTAAACACTTTATTTCGTTTATCTGGTTTATCACTCATATACTGTCAATCATTAATTTAGAGAAGTGTAAATAAAGATACAAAATTGAACTATTCTAGCTGAGGATGGAATTTGACAATGTAGAAACGACTTGCTCGGAAAATTAAAAATAGATTTGTGTATTTGAAATGTCTGATCAACTAAGAATAACTCTCATCGATCAAAATAATTTATGGTAAAATACATATAATGCATGCTTTCATTTGAGCCAAACGTTTTGGTAACTATGTGATTAATCATGTATTGGTTAAATTCGATTTTCCCTTTCTTAAGCTGACAAATCAGTTAAATAAACTACTTGCTTTTTGTTGATAGAAAGGATTTGCACTAATCATATGTGCTTGGTCAGAAGTAATATAACAAGGAAATGATAATATGCACTTGCGTCTGTTACTTTTCCATGGACAACCATCAATCCAACCATAGCAGTGCGACCACATTAAAGTTTATGCTTCTATTAAAAAAACAAATACCTATATTTACGCGACACAATAGATTTTGGTATATGCTATGTTTGGCTTGGAAACAAAAATGTTATACATTTTGATTGAGCCAAGGCATGGTCCTAGTTGAATATTTTCAAAACAAAATCTTGATCAAAGCTGCTTCCCTGTTATTCGGCCCATATGAAACTATTACAACTTTTAACATTGATTTACACAATTAGTTTACTTTCTTATCGTAAATACTTAATTGGAAAATACTTTATTGGTTCATAGTAGTTCGGTTTTTTCTCAATAGTAATTATAGTAATATTATTATTTTAAGCAGTTATCTGAGCTTTATATGTTAATGAATTTTGAAAATTTATATCTTGTTTAATAATGTAATGTTTTTGTAATGATCTTAATAACAGTGTGATTTTTCTTTTTTTAATCAAAAATTATTTCCAAATCATAGATACCATCACAGATGGCATCATGTCTCTTAACTATGTTTTATTATTATTTATTATTATTATGTTTTTTTTTTTAATCAAAATGTTGGTAAAAGATATTTTGATGAAAGATGTTTGGATACTTAGAGGAACAGGTTAAGGTCAAATACCATTAGGCTAACCACCTGTGAAGGAAGTTAAATGATCACCAGTTGAAAACTAGTTTTGACTGCATTGGTGTTTCTAATGAAACAGTTGGAAGAGGTTTGTAAGTTAATTCACCATTGAGTCACGGAAACTGACGTTTCGGACGGCAGTCCTTCGTTGGACGCCTTCCACCTGAAAAGGAAGTTGTTTTCATCGATCGATCTCACTGGTCCAATTGATAAGCTTTTTGAGTCAGAAAATAGCACAAATGAACTGAAGAAGCCAAGGCCCTAAGAACTTCTTGAAGGTTCATTGTCTAGTATAGAAATTAGCTATTAAAAAATGCAATTCAACTTAGCATATTAAATAAGGGTTGAGGTTAAACTAGAAAAACATAGCAACACTTTGGCTAGGTACACATAGCGCAGGACAAATTTTCAACTAGGAACAAGTCGTCGATTTACGTCAAAATGTCTGTGATACCTTTAATTTGATATTGTTAACATATTAGAGAAATGAGCCGGTCGCAGGTACTAAAAAAGTTCAATTTTGGAGGTTGAATTTTGTTAGCTATTTTTGATGGTGTCGAGTAAATAATAACGCATTTTTTTTAAATACAACATAAATGTGGCTCGAGTACCTTCTTCACCATCTGTTGATATTTTTTTGGCCTTTCTTTAACAAAAATGTATTAAATTATGATATAGCTCGATAGTTTTTTTAGTATTCATTTTTTTATTTTTTTATTTGCTATAGCAAACGTACATTGATATAATCCACTTTCAGACAAAGCAACAGGTAGCAATAGTAAAATGTCTTATTGAATGAAAAATAAGCAAGTTATCAAAACAACATGTTAGAATTTTACAGAGTGCTTAAAAGTTTAGCATGAGAAGATGAATTTCGTGTTTCTATACTCTGTTAGAAACACGCGGGATTGTTGGGAGAAAACGAGAAAAGGTATTAACATTTTCGAGTGTTCTCCAAACAATCCCAAGTGTTTCTAACAGAGTATAGAAACACGAAAATCATCTTCTAATGCTTTTATAAAATAACAACAACAGATAATAACAAAACAATAGGTAAAATTGAATTTAATACGTCTGATCACACAATAAATTCTCCATACGTCGTCAAATGCAAAAATCGACCAATCAAAAAGCACCTTACATTTTCACCTTACGAGTTTGTTGAAAAAAATAGCCTTGTTTTCGATAGAAAAATCGACATTTATTCGTCTCAAAGTGTTAATTTAAAGAAAAGAATGAAAGATAATCTGGTTAACGTGTACTTAAAAGTGGATTTCAGTGTTCAGCTCACGGAAAATAGTCTAGAGTCGAGCAAAAACGCTTCAACTTTCAAAATGTGCCGGTGCTTTGCAGAACTTTACTAAGCGAATGTGATGATTCTTACAAGTCAAAAAAATGCTGCCTATTTAGCTACTGAAGTGGCTACTCTAGTTTGAATTTGTGGGACTTTGGATGCTCTGAGTAATGGTTGGTCGTTGTTTTGGTACTAAAACTGACAAAACAAACCTCTTTACAAATTTTAATTTCACACCATGAACTATATCATTATTTTCTACAACTTAAAGTAAGACATTAGAAAATAGAGTTGATATTGTACTTTATTGAAATATAGCTTCAATTTGTATTTGTGTTCCAGATTAGTCCATGTTCATCTTTAATCATAGTGGCACTTGCAGTCCTCTGAAAGTTGTGATATAGTTTGTATTAGTACAAATAAAAAGGACAGAGACAAGGTCTGGTAGAGTTGCAGACCACAAGGACTGAGAGAAAGACAGGGACAAAGACAATGTCAAAACAATTGGAGAAGGACACTCGTATAAAAAGGGACAAAGACACACAAAGTAGCGATGAAAAAAACATGAACAAGAGCGAGGACAATCCAAACGATTTCAACAAGGATAAGATTGTATGAAAAGTATTTCTAGCCTCTAACACAGTTCAGTTTTTAGGCTCATCTGTAAAATTCTCCTGCCTCTCGATGGACAAAAAAGTCCATGCCTGGATAGAGCTATCCACTGGATAAAAGTTATCCGTTTCATAGATTTTCTTTAGAAATTATCCGCTGGACAGGTATTATCTGGTAGATAACTCTATCCAGGCTTTGTACAACGGGCTCAAAAACTGTACATAACACTTTACCTCTTGACAAATTTTCTACATCAATTTTGTCATTGTCACGAAGCTTTGTGCAGTGAAAATCCCCAGCCAGACATTCATTTTGTCCAGTACAGGCCAGTAAAACACACGTACAACCATTACCGTTGTAGTCGATTTCGTTGTGGTCCTTGCAATTCATCCAGTCACCATTTCGGTACTTGACTCGCTTGTGAATTGTTGGGAAAACAGTGCCTTAAAAATGCATTAACTTTGAACAAATTGTATTTGATAATAGGTTTCCGAGGTTTCAAAAGCAACATTCACATCAATTATACAAACAGCTTTTCACAACTAAAAATAGCTCACAGGCATCGATAAAAATAAAGTGTCTCTGATTATTTCAATAAAGTAAAAAAATTGCTAGCTCTCATTAATCGTACATCGAGTTGGTTTTTACATATTTTTTTCATAGAATAGATTTGCGCTATTAAATTTTTGGTGATTACATAAGGAATTCAGTCATAATATATACTTACGTTTACTTCCTCTGTCATGTTTCGAAGCACGTTTTCCATGGACAACTATCAATCCAAGCACCAACAGAGCGACCACAAGAAATTTCATGCTTTTTTCCGGCTTGTTTCTCCTAAAAAAAGTTTTATTTCAATTCTTTTCTATATGTTTATGTTTGTTCGTAACTAAATCTTATCTGGCACTAAATACTAAGAATTGTTTCGCACTAATAAGTCATACACTCTATTCAAATGCTTTTTTATAAAAATATTCAAACATCAAGGCCGACTGTAATTTATACGAAACTAGATAAATTAAATAAGTGCCGTTCAGGATTTTTCTAGTATAAACGTAGATATCGTTGTCTTTCTGATATTTGCCGAATACTTGAACTCGGTTCTAAATAAATTGAAAAGATAACGACGGCAAATGCAGTTTCATATATAAAGTAGCCAGGGCGAGATTTGAAGACAGTCCCCGCATTTATTATAAAACAAGCAATTGAAACCACAGATAGAGGTCATTATTTTACCAGCTCAAATCGGACTTATATAAATTTTAGGACCTATGGTATGGTCGTTCAAAATCGGTCAAAATTCGATCAGTATACACTAACCCCAGACAATGGCACGGGAACTAAACATTCCATATACCTTTTGTCTATTTTTGTCGATGATTGACGGTGAAAAGCTGTTGATTTTGTATAGATTGTTCTCAAGAGCAGCAGACAAAAGAAGTTTTAATTATAAAGTATCGAAAGTATCACAAAATTGCAATATATAATCAAAAGAATCCAATACATTACCTCTTAGTTTCCAATGGTACTCTTTGATACAACGCGCTCCGATTAAGCAATTGATGTACGTTTAAGAAAATTAAACTTCTTTTATGTACTCGTTGGATACGCCACGCACAAGCAACCTGCAACTTACAAGAAGCAATTGACAAGTTTTGTTGACGTTTTTAGTTTTGATGATAAATAAACAGTTATAAAACGCAAACACGCTTTTGTAGGTGGTAATGACATTTTTGCTGAAAAGTTGATCCTTGCAAGCTTTCACGATGCAAGAATAGCATTTTAAAACATCTACCTTTGATTTACGTTATAATTAGAACTTGAAAAAATGCATACATTGTAGAAGCTGAGGAATAACTCAGATCATGCGCTGTATGAACAGCTTGAAAATGTTTCCATTTTTGTTCCTTGTATCGTTTTTTAATAAGGCTATAGATGACAGACATAACAACATGCAAAAATACACTTCTTCGAGAGTATTAAGATAATAGGGTATGTCTAGACTTGTGATATTGCAATCAGTGATATGATATAAAATAGTTTTTTGAAAAAAAACATATAAGCAATTCTTCAAAATTTGCGTTATAAATCGGAAAATTCAGGAAGAAATGCTGGTTTCATTTCATTAAATTATCGGCAATGTTACAAATCAAAAAGCAATAAAAAACGTTTAAGCACCCTATGGTGAGGTGTTTATTCAAACATGTTAAAAGCAGGTTCTACCTGTGAACCTTTAATGGATCTGGATCGTGGCAGTCAGTTATCCAAACGACATGTTTAGTTATCCAGTTAATAATGATGTAACCCTTATTTCAATTTTCATATCTCACATTCACCGAGGCAGTTTACAATTTTCTACTTAATCAATATAAAGAAAATGGTTCGAATAAAATAAAATAAAACGAAAGAGAAAAATAACTAACAAACAAACATTTAGGAAAATCCTAATAGTCTAGTAATTCGTCAGAGTAGAGCCCTACTGTTGGATCAAAAGCGCAATCGTTTATGACCATTTGAAATAAAGATTCATTCATTGTTGATGCTGTCTTATGGTAGTAATTTATTGTGGTACAAATTAAAACGCTTTTTATAAAAGATTTAACTGATTTAAACAATTTTGAATTTTTGTTTGAATCACCAGAATCATAAAGTGCCGTCAAGGGATTGAATTAGTGAATCAGTGTGTCGGTCGATGGACGAAGAAACGTCTAGCTTTTGTCAGATAGCAATATTAATATTCTCAAGAATAGATAAAATAGATTGTAATTACTTTTCACGGCATGTTTCGGCGTGACTTACGCCATCTTCAGGTTAAAGTAGATCATTTTTTTGTGAATGCCGTGTTGCATTGTGGGTACGTTTCAAAATGGCGTATCCCAGGAGAGAGGGGGTGACTCTTTAGTATGCAAATGAGCCGCTCTCCAGATTCATCGCTACCACCGATATATCAACGCTGCGCTTGACTGACTTCTAGTAAATTATCGTGTAGTCGCCATCGTCGCTCAGCTTTACCTTTACACGAAAGCTCAAAAATGAGGTCAAGGAAGCTATTGAGGTGAAAATGATGCTGCCTTGTCTACAAGTATCCAACAAGACTTGGATAGAATAGCGAATGCTAACAGGGAAGCTAACACCGAAGTAGTCGAGGAAGGAGATGTATTGGCCAGCTATTCTAACCAGTTAGAATTGGACCTCGAAACGAAGGCACCTAAGGTCAACGATGAAATTGCTAGCGTAGTAAAGAAGCTTCATCTGCATAGAGTTAGTGTGGATCAATGCAAAGCTTTAGTTAAGCGTCACAAAACACCAGAGAACGTGAAAGTTTGGTTGCCAAAGTGTGAAAACTCGATCTGGACTCAATTGCCAGCTGCTACTCGTTCAACAGATGCAAAAATACAAAACACACAACAGATCCTGCTTGCATCTATTAATTGCCAACTGGAGGTTACCAACAAACTAGTGAATTCCAAGGCTTCAAAGGATATCCTGACGTCCTCGCTAGATGGATTAACATTGGCTATGACAGCCAACTATGAGCTCAATCAAAGGCGACGGAAAGCAATCAAACCTCAGTTCAAGGCAGAATTTGCGAAAGGGTTATGCAGCACAACCAACCCTGCTGACGAATTCCTATTTGGAGGAGACACTTCAAAACAAGTTAAGGAAATTGTGGATTTGCAGAAAAGCAAAGTGTGCAAAGGACGGCCTGTTTATACAGGTTCTCGTGGGCGAAACCGCTTCACCCCCTATTCACGAGATTATCGCAGAGGCAGAGGCCGAGCAGTACGTACCTCGACATACACATGAAGCACTTATCAACAGTCTGATAAGAAACCATCTAAGACATCAAATTGGTATGTAAATGATTATTCAAATGTAACATGTATCGTTCATAATCAAGAACCCTTTTTTGCTGGCAGAACAAGCCAGTGTCTTTCTGAATGGATGAAATTAACATCAGACCCAGAGGTCTTAGATATTGTTAAACACTGTCATATTGAATTTAATGAGAATCCATGTCTGTTTAGTAGCCATGGTCAGAGGAATTTTAATGCACAGGATTCTTGCATTATTGATAATGAAGTTCATAAGTTGCTTGATTTAGGAGTCATTAGTTCCTCTGACTATGAAAAGGGGCAGTGTGTATCCCCTATTTTTGTTACTCCCAAAGGAGATGGATCTATAGGTTGATTTTTAATTTTAAGAATTGCAATCAAGCTGTCCTTTACAGTCATTTTAAAATGGACACTTTAAATTCTGTTCTAAGTATGATGTCCCCAGGGGCCTACTTTGCTTCTTTGGATTTAAAACATGCTTATTATACAATTCCTATTGCTGCAGAGCAAAGGAAGGTTTTGAAGTTTCTTTGGCTTGGTAAATCATATGAATTCAATGCACTGCCCATGGGCTTGACCAGCTCCCCTAGGATTTTCACCAAAGTCATGAAACCCCCACTAGCCCTTTTGAGACAGAAAGGATGCTCTATTGTGGGATATATTGATGATTTTTTCATTCAAGGGAATGATTCCCAGGATTGTCTTTCCAACCTAGAACAGGCAGTTTGCCTTTTCCTACGTCTGGGCTTTTATATCCACCCTGAGAAGTCTGTGCTTGCTCCTTCTCAGTCATTGACATTCTTGGGTTTTATTGTGAGCTCAGTGTCAATGTTTCTTTAACTCTTTAACTCTTAATATACTGATGAATGCCTTCACAAGCGTTTTATTGCAATTGAATAACAAATCAAAGAATTACAAGAATCAAATAAACAAAAAAGTACTTATATATGGATGATAAAAAAAAAGAAATTAGAGGAAGATCGGCAAAAATGTAAACATACCGTACCATATTTTGAGGATGATAACTAAAATTTTATGATAGATTTTGATTTACAGTGGTTTTCCGATTTCTGGAAATGGAACAGAAGATCCGTTTAGACTAATAATGACCGGCTCCCTTCCACTCCGGTGCCCACAATTATAACCTATTTGCATTAAAAATTTGATTAATTCATCAGCCTCACTCTTCCCTGCTGAATTCAAAACACACCCGACTTTAAGAAAACTAGATTATCAGCATATAGAGAATTTGTCTGCGCATGTCAGAAAATTTTAGCCCGCGGTCATGTTTACATTTTTTTCTACGACCGGGGAACTTTTGAGTTCCAATCGCAATCTTAGTGATCTTCAATTTAGGAAAATATAAATGGATACTTAAAGTCTATCACTTTGTAAGGTGCTGTGACTAAGTCAAGCAAATGTGGAGGTTTTGATCTCAAAATATTTTTGAGCAAAAGTCCGCAAAACGAAGAAGAAAACACAAACCTACTGCATTCGTATGAAAACTGCTGCCAAAATAAAAGAAGTAGCAGAAACCTTTTTCCACAGATTAACAATCAAAGGTCACGGGAATTGTGTGGTACAAAATGATTTCTTATTGAGGATCGATTTTGTGGAGTGATGAGCAGATTATTTGCGCATTTTGCAAGTTTTGGTCAACTTTCCTTCTTGATAAGCGGTATGTTTGAGGGGCTGCGCCGAAGCTAAATATAACTGATGCGAGTCGTCAAACCACATTCTACATCACAGCATTGTTATGTTTTTAAGAAAGATTGGCCAAAATGTGATATTGCGATATTTGTTGACGCCATGGTTGTGTTTCTCCTCTCAAGCAATTTCGACTGATTTGAATACCGAACCTGAAATTAGGTTCGAATGATCTTGATTAATCCAAATAATTGTGAAAACACAGATGAACCACCAAATTTTGTAAATTTCTGGTCAGGCTTTTGTTGATATACTTCTATCTTCACTAAATATAAACTTTAACTCAAGCGCGGAGAAGATTTGTCAGTCTTACTCTATGGTCAATTTTTTCGCATAAATTTGAAGAAAAGTCGAGCTTAAATGTTATGCGCCGCTAAGTTTTTCCTTGGTATGTTTTCTTTAATAATCGTAGATTAGTATTATACTTTTGGTTTTCGATAGAGTATTGGCCAAAATCTTTGATCGGCAGTCAAAGATGACCTAGTCTTGTTGTGAAAGCGGCCATATTGCAGAATCTTGCAGATACTTCATGGTTATAAACAAACAAATTGTTATGCTAATGTCCAATAAGAACTATAATAAGCCGTACGGAAATAACGACAACATTCATTGTATTTTGATATTACATTTCATAATTACATTTTTTACTAAGAAGTGTTTGACATTATCTTGGTAGAACTGAGAGAGTTTTTACTAAAAAAATCCTTAATTACAAGCACTCTGAATCCTAATTGCCATTCTTTTAATGAATTTTATTCAGATTTGAATATAAATAAACACTTTTAAACTGGATTATTTCTTAATGTAAGAGTTTTTCTTAGGTCTTCAGTTAAATTTTTTTTTCTCGACTATACTATCCAAGAAAAAAAAAACACCTTATTTGTGGATATAGAAATAACATTTTCTTAACTCGACTAGTTCAGAAATCATGATTTTGGTTGGACTTTTTCCAAGTTATTAGAAAACAATCCCAGTTATAACACTCATTCATTATTTTTCGAATTTTAAGATCTAGATAAGGCTAAAGCGTTTAACTTGGACTGTGAGCCAGTATTTTTTATGAATTTTGATAAGGGTGCATTGAAGATCTGAGAGCACTTCAACCAATGATAAATTTAAAACTATCTGAAAATACAAATCGTTTCAATACCAATCAAAATGCATCAATTGTTACGATGCAAATGTTTACGAATTTATTAGTATAGTTTTTATTATTGTTCTTAGCTATTTCAACAGTCTAGCTTTTAATTTTAGCATCGTAACCTTGACTGTAAGATCATATTATGTTTGTAGTCTCCTAAGAAAAGCATGCCTCCTTAAAGTATAACCCAAGCAATACCACCAAGTTGGTAGCTATTTAGGTAAACAAGGAATCATGTTAACTAGCTATATAAAGCCTGTCCTGTAGCCTTACAAACACACAATTCATTCGTACTCTGTGAGCAAGTTGGGGGACGACTCAAGTCTAGCAAGACAGCACGGACCTAAGTAAGGATAGTGGTCTAGTCTAAGGAATTCCTTCTAACAAACTGCGCCTACTAAGGGACGTCTTTCTAGCTGGCTTTTGTCTACCGCGAATTGTCACATAGCTTGTAATTAGCTATCGTGCGAAACACAATAAAAAATAAAGAGCGACCAGAACAGACGATCCGTGAGTTAGTTACCCCGTTACACAATACAACTTTCAAAAAAAATCACCAATCCATGGACTTTGTTAAGTTATAATCCAAGCTGAAGTGAATGACTGAAGTTAGTCAATATCGTAAAAAATAATATCAAGTACAAGTTAACTTAATTATTAACTTAACTTTAATACTCATTTGGCGCGTGTTTAGACTGAGGTAACAAATCTTACCAGCCCTCCTGTTCACATATTCATTCCAATAATTTTTTTTCTTTCTTTTATGAAAAAGTGGATGCAGCAAAATCATGTCTACACTCCGATCAATAAGCTAACATTTTTGCTAGTAGTAGCCACGTCCGCCATTTTGAAAAACACTAATTCTTGTGGATAGTTCGATAGTTTGTGGACTGGTCCCAGTTGGTCCCAGTCCATCTGAGACCATAGGAATCCCAAAATAATATTACATTTGTCACCAAAAATAATCCTGTGTCATAATGCATGACGGGTAAAACAAAATGGCGAACAAACCTTGGATCGTTTTGAGTTTGATGTAGTTCCTAAAGAGAATACATTACAATGAGTGGAAGTTAGAAAATAGTTCAAAGTATATTGGCGTTTTTTGTCTCTTGAAGGAAGGAGAAGTTCAAATTGTATGGGTTCCTGTGAAGGACTACCGATTTTACAAAGAAATTGAAAGTTTGTGTTTACTTCCAAATTTTCGAGGAATTATTCGTCATGCTAGCAAGAAAGTTATCAACGAAAAGTTTACAAAGATCAAAGTTTCGATCGTCTGTTCAGTTGAAAAGCAATCAGGATAGGAAGTTCCTCTGCAGATGATTTGGTAAAATGCTTATATACTGAAATAATTGTTGCAAACAATCAAATAACTTTTATTTGTGCACTTTCTTTTCAAGTTTGTGATTTTCGTATTTTAAACCAATTGTGCCAATTCATGAAATCATGAAATAATTAGGAAAAGTTTCTTTAAACTTATTTACTGAAATTTCTTTTAGTGCATGAATAAATAAGCTCTATATCTATTTGTTTGCAGTTGTTTTTTTATATTTTAAGCTAATGATAATTATTATCAATATTCAAGACAACGTGGGGGCAGTTGTACGAAAGGTGGACAAAGTTATCCATCAGATAAGACCTATCCACTGTATTTGTTGTTATAGATTTTAATCATTGTATAAGGATTTATCTGTGGATAGCGCTATTCACCCTTTATTCAACCGGCTCCAGTTGTACTATAATCGCCTCAAGTCGCACAAAATTTCGGCGACTTTAGGTCCCGGAGTAGGCCTATGATACAAAATAGAGATTGATTTTAACGACAAATTTCACTCTACAATGACAACAAAGAGATAAGATGCCAACAATTTTGAAATGTACTTCTCTTTATTAAAAACGTTCACTTGCGATCTCAACGGAGAAAACTATAACTTCGAAAACCTGATGTTTTAAGCTTTCGATTGATATAAGTTTTTTTGCTCTAAAAAGAGATTTGAACATGGAAAGTTTGCTGTGTACCGGTGTCTTTGTAGTGTATTTAAAACCTTTGTCAACAACTCTGCGTCACACTCTCTCGATTCCCCGACCACTACTCTTTTACCCAAAAATGACCAACTTTGGAGCCCGATTTTTACTCTTACTCTTTTTACTTTTACTCTTAATGTTTATTCTAGATATTATATTATCGAATTCGATCAAAATTGTGTTCATTTCATATGCACTTTAAGCTTGAGACTAAAACAAACAAAAAACGTTTATTTTGTGTTTTGAGTTTATTTTATTCTCCAGATTTTTTTTGTCACAGAAACTAAATGGTGAGAAACGTTCTCCATGCGCGGTGAACTACAGTTGCAAAGTTGCTGTAAAGCATATTTAGGCCATTTTGCTTTGCGTGCTTTTGTTATTGTTTTGTTTCTCACATTATTATTCAGCTTGTCACCTTCGCGCTACTAGCGTATTCGTTGTGATAATGTGATGATAATCACTGATTAGCGTGTCAATATTATTCATTTCTATGACCGTAGTTGGAGACAGCTTTTTGCGTCTACAGCAAGCAAGAACTTGTATTTTCGTCAATTGGCTAGTATTTCAGTACGAGTATATGAACTTCTTTTGTCGATATATATGCGTAAAATATTATAAAATTCGTTATATAAAACTCGCTGTGCTTGATATTAGTATGCACAATACAAGATAAGGATAATATCACGAAAATGGCCCACAGCATTACCGGGCGCGCAAAGCATAATGGTCTAGAAATACGCACACTTAGCGTGCCAATGTTTACTTAGATTTTCGGTTTTCTTGCTATCTCAATGGTCTGTATTTGCTACGATGTTAACACATGCACGCAAGTGCTTATCGCCATTTGTTGCTTGTCCTCTCGTCAGTCAAAATTATTATGGAAGGGTTTGACATTAGTTGCAGCATCAGTATTAGCAGGGGTGGATCCAGCATTTTTCCTGACTTTTGCCCTTTTCGAATGTACCCTTCCTGTGTTCAATAAGCGCCGGAGGCGCGCATTTTAGGGGGGTCCGGAAAATTTTGAAATTTAAACACTGTAGAATGCATTTTCAAGCATTTTAAAGATATATTGGCTAAAAATTTATGGGTATTCTTTAAAAAAAAAACTTGAATATTTTTAAGGGAAAAGGCAATTTTAGGGAATGTAAGTAGCATTCCGGGACGAATTTTGTAGATGTTCTTCTAAAACTTGATCTCCACTTTCCAACCGAGACAATAGCAAAGCTTGGAGGTCCGATTTAAGCTAGACTGTCCTTGGTAGGATCGTCATCTCGACGACCTCGTAGAGCGATGTTGTTTCTCCCGCAAAAAATGACGGTCTTGAACAACGAGGACATAATCTGGCGATTCTTCGCGATTTGTAGTTGTAAAAGATTATCGAATTGTTGATCGATCGGAACCACTTCATGTCTCATACTTCGAACAGTTATCATAGCAATTACAGAACAATTTTGAGTTAAACACTTGCCATTTGAGTGACTTACCAAACGCTAACGAGTTGTTGTCCATTTCACCATCGGGGACTTGATTAGTCCATCCAACTTGCTCGAATTATGGCTTCGATGTTGTTTGCCAAAGAGTGCGCATGGAAGGCAAAAAGTACCATCAAGATATTCCGAATAAACGAGCCACTTGAACATTTCCAGCCAGGAATAATTAAACCTTTTAACCCTGCTGCCTTCTTTTGATTTAGAGAATACAAATTCATTCGCCGGCATCGAAACATTTGTAATCACTTCGTATTTTTGTTCCTCCGACAAATTGCCAATTTCGCTAAAAATGACCCCGAAATCGAACCGATTACAAGCACTCTTACCCTTAATCGGCTCTCCGTGAGGAACAGAGTTATTAATAGTAGCCACTCTTAAAAAAATCTGCTGATAATTGACCTCAATTGTCTAAGTTTTACTACAGTCAAAAGCCATGCGAACTGTTGTCACGCTCTATTTATACTTTTCTGACTGGTTTCGAGTGGTGCCAGATTAACTTTAGCCAATCAAAAAACGATCCTGACTTGTTACATAAACAGAGCCAGCCAATGAAAAGAAGAGTTGACCTGTGCCCAAAAACAATGCTGACTAGTGCCAACCAATAGGATAAGGCTTGACCTATTACATGTAACACAACGCGGCACAGCAAAGTACAAATGACGTAAAAATGAGTGAATACGTCCCGTGGGACACTCCCTAAAACATACTTTTTGACACAAAATGTATTTTTTGGCGAATAGACCGGAAATAGACGGTTTTAAAGCTTAAAAAAAGAAATTCTGTTGGGCTTCCTGTGGTTAGAAACCACAAAATAAATGAATAAATAGATGGAGAATTATGTTTTAAATTTATATTATTTTTAGTATTTATTTACTTATTTATTTTTTCAAAAAGTTTGACTAGTTACATGTAATAGGTGGCAGTAGTCTGGATCCACCCCTGATTAGGATGGGCCTGGTAAGAAGCACACGCTACATTAGTTCCGTAAACCCTGAGTTGAATGTTCAGGTTAAACACTTGGTTTCGATTATCTGGTTTATCACTCATATACTATCAATCATTAATTTAGAGAAGTATAAACTAGGCGTTTCTTTTGAAAGTGAATTGCTGCGACCACAAATAAATCGGGTTGGTTAACAGTGTTCACTAAATTATTTACATTATGTATCCTAAAAATTATTTATATTATGTATTCAAAGAATTATTTACATTATACATCCTAAGAATCATTTACATTATGTATCCTAAGAATCATAGATTGCAATTCCATCGAAAGTTTCAGTGGTCCATCACAAAGCTGAAAGACTCATGAAAGCACATTGTCAACCTCTAGAAATTTCGCTAAAAAGATTATTACCCTGATGAATACTTCCACGAGCGAAAAAAGCAGTATTTCACATGATAAAAGTTCATACGCACCTTTACTACAAATTCCAGATATAATAAATCCGATAAAGATGCAAAATAGATCTATTCTAACTGAGGGTGGAACCGAGCACCTTTGCAAACAGTTCATCCACCGAAGCGGCATCATTGGTGTCGCAGAAAAAAACAGAATCCAGTCAAAGTTGCAAAGGCATCTATTTTGATGGAAGATGGTGTGCTGTTGTTTGGATACTTAGATAAACATATTCAACAGGTTATGGTCAAATACCATTAGGCTAACCACCTGTAAAGGAAGTTAAATGATCACCAGTTGAAAACAAGTTTTAACAGCGTAGGTGTATCTAATGAAACAGTTGGAAGCAGTTTGTAGGTTAATTCACCTTAAATTCTAGAGTGGAAACTGGCGTTTATAGGCGTTATTCCTTCGTCGGAGCTCTTCAACCCGTGAAGGAAATTGTTTTTATCAATCGATCTCACTGATCGAGGGGAAATGTATTTAAAGAGGACGTCTCGAACTGATAAGCTTTTTGAGTCAGAAAATATCACAAATAGACTGAAAAATGTTTTGTTAAAAATAAAATACATGATTTTCGACTATTGTGCCTTTCAATTAAACTTGATATGTAATAAGACTTGCTGGAGTTGTACCAACTAGAGATGAGAGGACTGTAGTACCAACTCAAGGGATGCCTATACCATATTATAATTTTTCTTTTTATGGGAAAGGGAATCGCACTGGTAGCAACACCTCTTTTAACGTTACAAGCCTCTTTACACATTTTAATTGCACACTATGAACTATATCATTATTTTCTACAACTTAAAATCAGACATTAGACAATGGAGTTGATATTGTACTTTATTGAAATATAGCTTCAACTTGCATTTGTGTTAATCCATGTTCATCTTTTATGAAAGTGGCATTGGCAGTCGTCTGAAAGTTGTAATATAGTTTGTATTAGTACGAGTAGAAAGGGCTGGTAGAGTTGCATTGGACTAGGACTGAGAGAAAGACAGGGACAAAAAGGACATGCAATTTCAAAACAATTGGAGAAGGACACTCGTATAAACAGGGACAAAGACACACAAAGTAGCGATGAAAAAAATTAACAAGAAAGAGGATAACTGTACTACAATGTGTATAAAACAAAATGCATGATATAAAAGATAAGGAAATTATTATTATATTATATATAATGTTGAAATTTCAAGTTAAGGAAACCATTTTTGGGGAGTAATTCTTGATCAACATTTGAACTGGAAATTCCATATTTCACTTGTTTCTAGAAAGGTATCCAAATCTGTAGGAATTATACGAAAAGTTAGTTTTTCCTGATAAAATCAACACTTCGTAAACTATAGTTTTGACTTGTCTATCCATATTTGGAGTACTGCAACATTGTCTGGGCAGCTACCTACCCATCAAACCTCAAAGGTTAATCATTTTACAGAAGCGTGTAATTAGAATAATTAGTAAAAGCAAGTTTGATGCTCACACTACACCTTAATTTAAAGACTTAAACTTGCTAAAATATTCAGATATTTGTAGTGTACAAACAGACCAGTTTATATATTCTCATAGTCATAATCTTGTAAAATTTATGAATATGTTTAAAAAAGTAAAAGAAGTTCATGGCTATAATACAAGAAGTTACCACCACTATAACTTTCTCTTTCACGAAGAAACTAAAAAATCATTTTTTCCACATGAAAAATACATAGCCAGGAATGAGAAGATTGTGAATCATATAGCCAATGAAATAAATAATAAATTGAGAGAAAAAAGGAGGGATTGGGGTATTTCTAGCCTCTATAACACAGGCTTTCTTAGCGTCATCACAAAATTTCTCCTGCCACTGTGATGAGCCAAAGAAAGCCTGTGTTAGAGGCTAGGGTATTTCCAAAGGACAATAAATAAAATCTAACACAATTTTAATGTACAACAAATACCAAGCCTGAATAAAGTTATCAACAGATAAAAGTTATCCGTTTCATAGATTTTCTTTAGAAATTATCCGCTGGACAGGTAATATCTGGTAGATAACTCTATCCAGGCTTTGTACAACCGGCTCAAAAACTGTACATAACACTTTACCTCTTGACAAATTTTCTACATCGATTTCGTCATTGTCGCGAAGCTTTGCGCAATGAAAATCCCCAGACAGACATTCGTTTTGTCCAGTACAGGCCAGAAAAGCGCACGTACAACCATTTCTGTCCTCATCGATTTCGTTGTGGTCATTGCAATCCATCCAATCTTCACCTCGGTACTTGACTCGTTTGTGAATTGTGGGGAAAACAGTGCCTTAAAAATACATGACACTTTTAACAAATTGTATTTGATAATAGGTTTTCGAGGTTTCAAAAGCATCATTCACATCAATTATACAAACAGCTTTTCACAACTAAAAATAGCTCACAGGCATCGATAAAAAAAAAAAACACTTTAAGTAACAATGCGCGTAAGAACTAGGCAGGTTTCTATTGTTTTGCGGCAATTACAACTTCCACGTACAAATTCTTTGATTTTCACAATGTTGATGTATCAAACTATTGGTTACACATTTCTTGAGTGAAATCTACAAAATGATGTTTACGAGACAGTGTTTCCTTTGTGTTTAAAGGTCTTGTCCAATCATAATTGCTCAAAACAATGGCTAAGAGATGCTTGCTTTTCGAAGTGATTCCCACGGTAAAATTTTCTCACAGAAAATTATAACATCGCTTTAATGAAATGAGATTTAAAATAAAATATGGGAAAAATACCCAAAATGCTTGAAAAAAGGCAAATTTTCTTGTTTTAACCAATCAGATCAAGCATTTAAACAATACACAATTAACACCTTTATGCATATTCCAATGCCGTTTGCTTGCCTAGTTCTTACTCGAAACGTTTCTTAATGTGCCTCTATTGGTTTTAATGAAAATAGCAAAAACAATAATTGCTACAGTGTAGTTCTCATTAATTATACATTGAGTTGTTTTTTTTCTTGTGATTTTTTCCATACAATAGATTTGCATTATTAAAGTTTTGGTGATTGGCATAATACCAATCACATAATTAAGGTAGTCATAATATATACTCACGTTTACTTCCTCTGTCATGTTTCGAAGCACGTTTTCCATTGACAACTATCAATCCAACCACCAACAGTGCGACCACAAGAAATTTCATGCTTGTTTCTCATAAAAAAAGCAATTAAGAATATCCTATATTGACACATTAACGTTCAACTGGGTATGACATGTCTAGATTTCTGTCTCAAAGACAAAAATACTTTACGTTTTTATCCTAAATATGCATGCTAGTCTTTACACCTGGGGTAAACGCCACATATGTGTGAAACAATTCTTAACTACTTACTGCCAGATATGATTCAGTTATGTACTAAGTAAGAATTCACTGAGGCATAAAGCCTGGTTTCCATATACTCGCAAACGATCGAGAACAGACGCAAACGATCGAAAAAAAATTCGATTTTGTGGAAACCAAAGATTTTCGGTCCTACAACCGTTTTTGAACGATTTCGATCGCGATGGTATATGGATCAAACAGAGTCGTAGGATCGAAAAACCTTGCTTTCTATATAATCGAATTTTTTTCCGATCGCTTGCCACCGTTCTCTATTATATGGAAACCAGGCTAAAGACAGCTTTTTTCAATTCTTTTCTGGTATCATGTTTATGTCTGTGCGTAACTAAATCTTATCTGGCACTAAATACTAAGAATTGCTTCGGGCGTATGTTTTGTACACTCTATTCAAATGTTGAATTTGTTGTAAATTGGGTAAATTAAATAAGAGCCGTTAAGGATTGCTTTAGTAGGAACGTGGATATCTTTGTCTTTTTGATAATTTGCGACTACTTGAAAACGGTTCTCAAATGAATTAAAAAAAAACGATAAATGCAGTTTCATAAATTACTCAGGGCGAGATTTGAAGTTGACAAAACATTCCCCGCATTTATTATAAAACAATCAATTGAAACCCCAGATAGAGGGTCATTATTTTACCAGCTAAAAACGGACGAAATTTTTACTTACATATTCTATCAATAAGTGCTATGGTCATTCAAAACCGGGTACACTTAGCTGCGCTATCACTAGGCATGTCAAAATGTGCTCAATACAATAATTCACTTCAGACAATTGCATGGGAACTAAACATTTCATATACCTTTTGCTTATTTTTGTCAATGATTCAAGGGGAAAAGCTGTTGATTTTATATAGATTGATAGCAAAAGCAGCAGACTAAAGAAGTTTGAATGATAAAATCTATCAAAAAAGTGCAATATATAATTAAAATAATCCATTACATCTTGAGCAAAAAATTTACCTTGTATCCAAAGGAACTCTTTGATTCAACGTGCTCTGAGTAGGTAAATGATGTACGATTAAGAAAATTAAACTTGTTTTATGTACTCGTTGGATACGCCACGCACAAGTAACCTGCAACTTACAACAAGCATCTGACAAGTTATGTTTGCATTTCCTTGTCTTCACCCGCAGAGGTTATGCAACTTTAATCGCCATACGTACCTTTATTATCAAATAGTCTTATTGTATTGGACTTGGCCAACTTAGTACGGGTTCTTCTGCCAACTTGCGATGATGTTTGAATACTTCAATTTTTGAACTGGTAGTTTATTTGTAAATGTAGCTATCTTTCTATCTATCTAGTCAACTACAAATGGAAAAATAGATTTGTGTGATATTTGACTTAACTGACAAATTAAACGGAATGTAATGATTGCTGGCTTCGTTGAACTACATTTGAGCTATTTTTATATGTTAATTCCCTAAGGAGTATTACGAGAACTATTGGATGTCCAAAACACCCCTCTCCAGTGGGGAACTAGAGTGAGCAACTAATTATTATTATTACTGTAAATTTCATAAATAAAGTTTTTTTGTTGTTGTTGTGTTGTTGAATGTTCATTTCTTGCTGAATTGGTCTTCTTGTATTTTTTACCTTTGTTTAATGTTCATTTCTTCCTTCTAAATCTTCTCTTGTTGTTATCAAGCATAGTTTATGGATGGGTGTTACGCCACAAAATGTAATAACTCGTACAAAATGTAATACTGACACAAAATGTAATACTGACAGAAACTGTAATAAAAACTGACACAAAATGTAACAAACTTCCTAACACAAGATGTTATAAAATTTGACACAAAATGTAAAAGCAAAATGTAATCAATTTTGACACACTAATGTAATGAAGAAAAAAACTATATCGCTTTTACAAAAAAAAATTATTTCTTTTAAAGGCCAACTCCAACCAAACGGAAAGCTTTTTTAAAAGCCAGTGAAACTCAATATTGTTTTGCAATATAACTCATTTGTGATTAAGAAAACTTTCTGTGTAACCTTTTTCACGAAAAAAATATTTTCAAGAAATTTAGCTTGGATATATTGGTCGCCATTTTTAAACGCACGGCCAATGTCATCGGCTGCTGCCATGATGGAGACTTGTGACTTCACCTGCTTGATCAAATGCTTCATTTGATCCTGGTTATGATAAAGAACGAAATGTTTTGGCGACTTTTTCACTTATTAGTCACCTATGAAAGCTCTCAATATCTTGTCGGATAAAATTGAGCAGACTCCTAGAGAACGCAAAAAATGAAATCTTCAGAGAGAATTCGAGCAAATAAGATAAGATTCTTGCAAAACACATTCAAGATGGCGGCCGAGTAGAGGACAATGAATGTCAGATGCAAAAGTGGATTTAATGCACGTGAAAATGCTTTTTTATCCTTCAAAGCCCTAATTGCGATTCACAAACCAATGACCTTTTTATGATTACAGCCTTTTTTAAGATTTTGAGAATCATTTGTCGAAAATTTATGTGGAAATCTGTCAGTGCTGGCTGTATCAAATTTCTTCCATTTCGGTCTCCCTGCAAACATAGCAACTGTGAATTTATGAGGCCTCATCTGGATAAATAAGCCCTGCAGCTAGTCAAAACAATATATGTTAACAACACTGAAATGTAAAAACGATTTTCGATTTCAAAGTAAAAGGAGAAAATAGGAATGGAAAATTCAAGTTGTCATCCAAAAAAAACTGGTACCTTACTTATTGACATTGTAAGTGTTCAATTAATTCTAGTAGTTGTTTTTCATATGATACTTTGTTTATTCTGTTATATTTTGTCAGCCAGGTTTAATTGATAATTTTAATCTATGATTACAATGATTTCTAAAATAAATAAAAACCTATCAACCTCTAATTGTCATATTGTGATAGAGTGCATACACTAAAAGACTTAGTGTGCAATATAAATATATAATAGCGCTATTTTATGCTAATCCTATTGTTTTCTTTTGCTTAATTAGTGCTATTTACTACTAAATAGTGATTACTATCGCACATATTTGTGGTTTGCACTCTACCATTACCTTATTTTTTTATTTTTATGAATTAGTTTATATTTTATTGTTGAATATTCTGCCTCTCTTTTTTTCTTATTCTGTTCAGTTGAAGTAGTCCAGTCAATCTACGGCAGAACCCACCACTGATTGCAACAGAAGGTTTTTCAACGTGATTTGACTTAGGAGATAGCCCTAAACAACAAATCAAAATTCCTAAAAAGTCCTAGTTTCGGAAAGCCTTCAAAATTGACTTTTTGTAAAGCCTATATGTTTTGATACAGCATGAAAACGAGGCTCAAACCGGAAGTGGCCTTATTTCTTGAAGGAATTGTCCCTTATCTGCAACGTTGTAAATGGTTGTTCGATAGAGCAACAATTTTAGTCTTTTCGTACATTCATATGAAAGTTCTACTCATTTATTTGATTTTTTTATATTTATTATTAAGTTTTAGCCTATACACAATACACTGAAAGGAGCATAATTTCTGTCAAGAACTTCTTGAGAAGTTACTTCGAACGTACCCCTTTTTGCTATCAGTCACATGGCAACATCAAGTGTCTCGGTCTTAAAAGAGAACACACAGGTGTCTTCTTCTCATCATCCTCATAACAGGAATCATCAGAGGAGTTGGAACACCCAGATCCTTTGTAGTGATCCGACAGACCGCGGAAAAATTCAAGCCATGCTTTCGACTCTAAACATATCACATCTATGTTTACAGCGGCAACGCAACACCTGTAGGATACTCTCTGCTGCAGTTGGCAGATGCGTCATTACTGTAGTTATATGGCTATTTTGTAGCTTCCATTGCCCATTGCTGTACATCAATTTATTCTCCTTTTCATTGCTGAATTTGATGTGGGATATATTTAGCAGCTGCAGATAGCAGGAAGGTTGTATGGTTCAATTTTTGTTTGTTTTATTACCAGTTTTTCTTGATATCGCTGGTATTGAATATCATCTAGACATTTACCTGACTTTCCATTTAAGAGCAAGAAAATAGCATTTTTGCCAACCACCTGAAAACGTTCTTTTGTAGCATTCTTATCTTGAAATAGTTTGACATTGATCCCTGATAAACTTCTGAAGCGATGTATTCCAATTGCAGTTTTGCGCTCCTGCTATTTCTTGATATTCCAGACTCTGCGTCTTATATGGTACTGCACTTGGGTTCAGGAACAAAGAACAGATCATGGTTATCAAGGTCTGCGTAATAGAGAAGAAGGACCAATAAGTCAGTGTCATCTCCTACAATAATTGTATCCTTTGGCTAGCAGATTCAACTGCTGCCACAATAAGTAGGTCAGCGTCACCACTCACATGGTGGGTCTAACAACGATGTTCGCACTCTGTCAACTGACAACTATTTAGCATGTCAATGAACTCCTACTTGTTATTTGAACTAGACAGAAAAAGGTCTTTTTAATGTTGATCCTTACAGGTAAAAAAGACTTGCATGGAGTCAGGCAATAATAGCCTGTGTGCAGTCCATTTTTGTATTGGAAAACAATTAACAGGCTGCATGCAGGCAATAGAAAAGCAATGAATATTTTGATTTATATTAAATGGGGAAAAATCAAAAGCCTAGCAGAAGAAAAGGACAGGAAATAAACATGAACAAACACACAGAGGAGGACAATAATCTTTGAATCCATGCTAATTATGTTACCAGTAGTTGTGAATCATAAAAGTCGATGTACTGTTAATGTTGTATTTAGAGTTGATTTCAATACCAATATTACTGTGAGTGCTGAACAATTTCAATTCATCAATAAAGTGAAATATACTTTTTAACTTCTTTATCTGTCAGTAAAAAAAACAACAGAAAAGAAGGTACAATAATAAATTGATTTTTGATTATTTGTCAATCATTTCAATCATTTTTTGCGGCATCGGTAAAACACGGAAAACCCGGAAACCTCGGAAACCCCACATGCAGCTAGGGACAGCCCGTCTCCCAACCAAAAATTGAGACTGGGACCTATTTGCCAGGAACGCCTAGATAAAGAAGAAGTAGAGGAAACCTGGAACTTACTATTTCAGACAGTCATCACTAGAGTCGTTTTCACCTGAGTGGGAAACGGTACGGTTACGATACCCCTACGATACGACAGATAATTCAAATGTTTACTTAGAAACTACGGCTACGATACGGTACGTGTTGTTTCCCACTCATAAAACAGCTTATTCAATCTCTAATTTAATCGTGATATCACATGCAATCTTCTTGTCGTCTTTTCAAAATGGCGGATCATTAGTAATACTCGAGTTCGAGTCCAACTCCGGGAGACTATTTTTCTTACTATTTTTGCTTTTTATTTTTCAATAAATTTTTTTTTTTCATTCACGTCAATTACAAGTGCCCGCTTCAAACAATAGCCATGCAAACGCTTTGATAGAAATCCACCTAAAACCTAATTCGTTGGAAAGACGTTTTTAGCATTTCGCGCGTGTGATTCAGAAGCACTGTTATAGTTCTCAACAATTATATAATTTTAAAAACCCTAACAATCCTTAACAAAAATTGATAAAAAATAAACATAGCGATTAAACGTAAAACACAGTAACACTTTGGAAGATCATATAAATAACATCTTTAAGTCGGACTACGCATAAGTTTGATCCTAGCTTTACTTAACGAAAATAAACATTTCAAGCAAAAACATTTTATCTAAGATTTTTTTGGGAAAAATAATCAAAAAACGATTTTTTAAATCTAAATTTGAAGTGCAATGTAAAAGCGTTATAATTAGAACTTAAAGAAAATATATATTTTATAGGAGAAATACCTTAAATCAAACGCCGAATGACCCGCTAATAAATTTCTCTATTTTTGTCACTTGCAAAAATATACACTTTTTTCGCAAATATTTTGATAATAGGGTATGTCTAGACTTGTGATAGCACAAGATGTGCAATTGATATGGCAGAAAATGGTTTCTTGAAAGAAATAATCATTTAAGCGATTCATAGCTTGTAAAAACATTTTGCGTTATATATTGGAAAGTTCGGGAATAAATTAGATTATCGGCAATGTTACAAATCAAAATGCAATAAAAAACTTGAAAGCACCCTATGGGGAAGTGTTTATGCAAACATATTAAAAACAGGTGCCACCTGAGAACCATCAATAGATCTATAGATCATAATAAATTATCCAAAGGATATGTTCCGTTTGTAATAATAATAACAATAATAATCGTCAATGACTTATCGACTTGTCAACTTATTCAAGCCATAAATACATTTAAAAACTAATAAAACTGGTGAAGTTTTGAAGTAGTATATTGGCTTTTTGTGTTTGCTTGTTGTCAGAAATACAGCCTCTTTGAAAACGATTTTGTTGAAAAAAGCTAAGCCAATTTTATACCTTTTTTTGTTGACAAAACAAGCCGCAATCTTTCACTCTTTCTGTTAAAACGAGGCGGCTAGCTGCATGCCTCCGAGTCGAAATAAAATAAAATATGTATTTTGCATGATCAAAATACCCCTACGTCTTTGAAAGTTGAAGAATACAAATTTTATATTACATGTTATGACCTCTTTTCAGATTAGAGCTTCACTGCCGGATCCAAAACGCAATCGTTTATGGCTAGTTATAATAAGACGGCCATTTGCAACGTATAGATTCATTCATTACCGTTATTGTAAAACAAATCGCAATAGCAATGCTTGTTGCAAAAGGTTTAAACGATTTTCAATTTGATTTTAACGTACCAGAAGTGCTACCAAGGAATTGAATTAGTAAATCAGTTTGTCGGTCCGCCAAAACGAAGTACAACTGCTTTATTGCGATAAAACTCAGAATGGTTGAGAAAGAAATTGCTATGCTATTTATTATTATTATTTTAATTCAACATAAAGTTTTGAGTTTCGTAATTTTCAATTCCCATGCAAAGTGACATAGCTGGAATATGACTTTTGAACGCTTTTCAGAAGCAGAACCGATTAAATAAGTTTCTGTGAGTTTAGCCATAAAAAACACCAGGTCGAGAAATTGATAATATAGTTCGCGAAAAAAAAAAGGGATTTGATTTAACACTGACCTCATTGATCTATTGATTTAGGCTCAGATGCAGTTTAAGATATTTCCGCAGTTTTGCACTGCGCACAGTTCTGCGCATGCATGTGTCCAAATTTTAGATTTTCCCATGAAAATCACAAAGCCAACTCATTATCCTTTAAAATGATATCTAATTTCACAAAGAAGAAAATCTTTAGGGTGACTCACTGGTAATAAGGCGATACCGGAATCCAACGAAAGGTAAAAAGTAACCTTAAGAACGGAAATTAAAAAAAAGCCAAATACACAAAGAGTAAAATAAAAAAACACCAGCAATTACATTAGACAAAGCTACCTGTAGATTTTTGCGGCAACAAAGAATTAACGGCAAATTTTTGATGTCTCGTAAACCAGACGAGATAAAATGAATAAATAAACAAAAGGGAAAGGCCATAGATATTTTGCTAAGTGATATAAATTGCTCCAAACACAAACCCAGATCATTGTTCACCACGATTCAACTCCTAACGAGAAGTCCTAAGGCAGAAGTTTGATAATCTGAGGTAAGTTGGCATAACTTTGAGTTGATTTAGCACTAGCCCCCAATCTTGCAAAAACTTCAAATAAAAAAACACTTGTTTATTCATTGATCTACTCAAACGAATTACTTCTTGAAGTTCATGATACGTTAACATTTTTAGTTTTTTCTCCATATTTTCTTCAGCTCTAAGACAAAAATGAAGTCGTTTCTGATAGCATTACTGGTTATTGGAATAATTGCTGTTCAAGGCAAAACAACCAGGAAACAAAAAGATAGAGGTCAGAAATATTAAAACACAAATCTCGTTAACAGTTTTTGTTAGATAATATACCTAAATGAGGCGTACAATCAAATTAAATGATCATGATTTCCCTCAATGAAGTACTATTGAGTACCACGAACATGTAGGTAGTAATCCACTACTAGGATTTTTAAAAGACAAGTCAACATGTGACTGTATTTGTGAAAACATAAATTCTTTCTCTCGTTTAGTTTTCCCTAAGAGGTATGACAAAGTGACTTTCCTAGGAAAGACAGAGAATTGTGACAACTGGCACACAATGGATAGGGATAAAATGTTTTGTGGGTGTATTTTCCTTGCTTGCACTGGAACGCCTGGGTGTAACGCGCCAAATCGCGTGTGCCGAATGAAAGCGAGCACTAAATTACCAATTGTAAAGGAAGGTAAGATGAAACGAACTTAATTGCGATTTTGCATAAAATACAGAACACTCCATTATCAACAAGCAGTTTTAAAATTAAAATTTTTGTTTGTGTATATGTGTTTTTGTTTTGTTTTGTTTTGTTTTTTGTGTGATTTTTTTTGGTGTTCTTTGTTCGTTCGTTCGTGGATTCGTTCGTTAGTTCGTTCGTCCGTTAGTTCGCTCGTTCGTTTGTTTGTAAATGGTAATTTTAAACGTAAAAGAAAAGACAAAAGGATTACTAGAGAATTAAACATGTAATTGTGTTATATCAGGCGACCATTGTTGGAATAGATAAATAAACCTACACGTATTTTGATGTTGATAAGTTGAGAACATTTATATATAGTTGGGTCAGCAGTTGAAAGGTGAATCTTCATTGACTAAACGTATTATATTGCACGACTTATCGGTAATTCCCCCATTGACAAGTATAATTTTATCATCGTTTATTCAAACATTTTGCACCCCCAAAAATATATTTATCATACCTTGAACATTACAAGCAACGCAAGTGAACTGAGGATGTTTTAGCAGCTGATACAGCATTTTATAGAGTTGAGTTTGTCACAAAATCCTGTTTACAATAATTTATTTCCGGGAATCAATCGAACAGTAATGTGAGTCTGATCCTTCAAGAGGTTATACACCCAGTCGCGTTGAAACAATCGCTGTTTATACATCTAAACATCACTCTAAAATGAAGCCATTTGTGGATACTTTAAAGCAGCAAGTCCAATGTTATTTATGCAAAGAAACACTGACTGATCCTAAGCTAGCATATTGCTTTCATACTTTCTGCAAGTTGTGTATTAAGACGAATACTCAAGTAGATGAGGGACAGACCAGTGTATTCAAATGCCCTCAGTGTGAATCACAAACTCTGCTGCAAGATTTAAACGACGTTGAAAACCTACAGACCAGTCCATTTCATTTAAAAATGTTGCACGTTTTGGAGTTTATCGATAGTGCAAAGAAGTGTTCTTTTTCAGCGAGTCATTCTCGAGCATCGTGGCATTGTATCGACTGCAATCAATCGCTGTGTAAAGAATGTTTTGGCTATCATTCAAAGTTCACCAGAAATCACCAAGGCGTCTTGTTGTCCAACTTGACAAAAGAAGAGATTAACATGATTATGTCAAAGAAAGAAAGCGCTTGTAAAACACACGACGATCAAGATGTACAGTTATACTGTAAAGACTGTGATGTACTAATCTGTCAATACTGTTGGAAATACGATCATTATATACACAAAGTCACTTCTCTTGAACAATTTATCAGTGTAGAAAAAGATTCATTGTCGAAAAACCTTGAACAGATTGACAAAATAAGTACTGACAAAAACGTAAAGCAACATCAAGAGGAAATCGCACTCGACATAAAAGTCAGTGGAGAGCGAGCTAAAGAAGAAGTGAAGGAACTGACCAAAATGTTAGTGAAACAACTCAGAGACAACGAACAACAACTTTTGAACAAGATTGACAAAAACGTAATAAAGGCGAAAAGAAATTTACGTGTAATATATCACACTACACAAGCACAAGAGTACATCAAGCAATTTATCGAAAATGGTACAGCGAGTGAAATGATCGATGCCCGACGCGGGAAATGGTTAAAAAGCCTTACTTATAACCCGTTTAAGGAAAACATCTCTAAACTAGAAGTCAAACGTAATAAAGAACTTTGTGAACAAGTGAAAAATGGTTTGGGACAAATAACCACATCTGCCAAGCAAGTTGACCTACAAAAGAGCTCAGTCAGATATGAGACCTCTCAGTATTTGGAAGCAACGAAAAAAGCAAAGCTGGTGGTAGAATTGAAAACATTTCGAGATCAAGCTTTTATTGGACCACTTGAGAATGTGAGCATACAATTTACTCCAGAAGAAGATTTGAAGGTAGGAGAAATACAGATGACCAATGATGGCGAGATTACAATGGATTTTATACCACGAGTTGTTGGTCAGTTGACTGTCGATGTTAAAGTACATGACAATAGTATATCGAACAGCCCGCTAGTAATGACTGTAAAGCCACAACAAATACAGGAAATGAGTGGACATTCCAAACTAGAAAAATGTTTAAATGCAGGATCGAAGGTATTTACAGGCATTGCAGTGCATAAAGCAAACAGTAAGATTGCTGTAGCAGATGGGAAGTCACATTGTGTCCGAGTTTTCAGCATTGAGGGTGATATTTTACTGACATATGGTAGTGAAGGAAGTGGAAAAGGGCAGTTAAAGGGGCCTTATGGTTTAGCATTTCTTAACCAAAGAGATTTAGTAATTGCTGACAGGGGCAATCATAGAATATGTATAGTGAACACTTCTACTGGACAACTGGTGAGAACCTTTGGTCGTCGTGGCGATGGTAATGGGAAGTTTAACTACCCTTATTGTGTACATGTAGCTGATGATAGTAAAATCATTGTATGTGACTATTGGAACCATCGTGTGCAAGTATTTACAAAGGATGGTAACTATCTGTATCAGTTTAGTGTACAGTGGGCAGATAGTGTAGTTACACACAATGGACTGTTCTATTTATCCTTATCTGGGCCACCGATGGTTCGAGGTTTTGAAATAAAAGACAACCAGTCACCCACTATAGTAACAACCATTGGTGGTAAGGACTGCACTGATGGTCACATACAGCAGCCCAGTGGTCTAGCTATTGACAGTGATAACAATATATTGGTCGGTGATCTTCGTGCTCGTTTGATTCACAAGTTTACATTGGATGGTCGTTGTGTAGGTCGTTCAAGTAAACTGAAAAACAGTCCTCGTTCCATAGCAGTATTGAATGATGGTCACATTATTTGTACTACTGATTGTGGAATCAGGTTATTCAGTCTGTAATAGCTGCAAGTAGTATTTAAGCTAGTAAGATAGTAAAAAAGTGCGTAAGTGGGACGATTATTACGAAAAACAGCTGTTAGCATGAAACTACGGTGGTTCTGAAGTGCCATTGAGTTTTCTTTTATGCCAACAACGTTTTTGGCAAATATTTTTGGCGACTTTTTAGGAATTTGTTTGCCACTTTTTAGCGACTTTTTGCATTAACTGCTTAAATAGTTTTTCACGTCCGGGCACACGCGCGGACACTACGTTTTTGCTGCTGGCTCGTTTCATTTTGGCCTGAAAATGTCCGCTCGTTTGTTTAGATTATGGTCACTGCTGTTATTGCCGGGGAGAGCAGTAGTTCACTCTCTCCTTTCACAAGATACACCTATTCTTGAAAAGGTTGTCTAGTTGAAATATTGATTTAGCGACGTATAACAAGTCCATTTGCATAGATCAAGTTCTCCGTTTTCTTATTTTAAATACAAAGCTGCACATATAATGTAGTTACATAGTTTATTGCAACAGACCTTATTCGCTTCCATGTTTATTTTCCCATTTCAGACCATGTGAAGTCACTCTTGGGAAATGAGTCTTTCAGGTGTAAATATTTCAACATATTTTTCATAAAAGAACCATTCCCTAGAGAGTGTCACGTGGTCTGAAATGGGCAATTTGCATACGAAGCCGAAAAGGTCTATTATGGGATGACTCATCATGACGTACACAATGCTTATGACTAGTTCTTTTGCGATTTTGGATGGGAAAAGGTCAAACATTGTGCACCCTCAGGTCCAGTTCAACATCAAAAGTGAAACAGAGACACACAACAATAGTTTTCTTAACCATCCCCCTTATTTATTATGACCGTAATAATCGTGAAGCGTGGTTTCCATATAAGCGCTCACGATCGCCGAATCGCTGAAAATGACGTCATCGATCGTCAGCGATTATATGGAAATATGGAAACACTTTTCAGCGATCGAAACACATTGAAACACATCGAGACCATCGACAGCGATCGTGAGCGATCCTCACATCAGAATGGTCTACTTGCACTAAGAGGTCACGTGACCAAATCAAGCAGCTCGGTAAAAATGAAGCCCGGAAAAGAAAAGAGCATATAGTAATTAGGAACACTATAAAATTTCAATTTCTAATACACAACACAGCAAAAATACAAATAAACTGGAAGTGATGAAACTTCTTAAAATTCATTCGTTGGGTGGTAAAGAGTAACACCCCCCCCCCCCCCCCTACACACACACACTGCAAAAATTCTGCAACAATTCTGGAAACGCCTCTGTGCAAAGTACACATTCACTTAGATTATTTTTGACAACTAAACGTACCGTTTATCCGGTACCTTCTGTCATGAGTTCCAAACAACTTAATGCAAACACTAGACTTTGATTAGGCCTGACGTGTACTAAAACATTATCTTTCTCACTGCATCCACAGGTGACTGTGACTGCCTACCTAGTGGTCATTCTGGCAAGAAATAGAATACGAAGTACCTAGAAGCAGTGACTGCCTACCTAGTGGTCATTCTGGCAAGAAATAGAATACGAAGTACCTAGAAGCAATTCCAATAAATAATAGTCTATGTATCGGTCTGTGACTGCTTACCTAGTGGTCATTCTGGCAAGAAATAGAATACAAAGTACCTAGAAGCAATTCCAATAAATAATAGTCTATGTATCGGTCTGTTTGTTTTTTTCTAGTAAGAAATCGCTCTATGATCTGGCTGCGAAAAAATTCCGAGCATCATGACAGATCAAATCCATAATTCTTTATTTCCACATCCCTGCCTGCCTGCATGTCTGTCTGTCTGCACCTGCAGCTAAACCATGCACGATCGTATCGAATCAGTCAAATCTAACTGAAAAGAAAAACATACATAATATGAAACAAATATTTTAGCTTTGACCGGTGATCGATTTATATCGATTTATATCATGCACTTTCACACTAAGAAAGTATAAGTTGAGGGATAAAAAAATAATTCATCTATTCCACTCAGGGGGGGTGGGTGTCTCCCATGGCAACCAACATTTATTCATCGCTACCACCGCACGCATCACTGAGTTTTTTATATGGCGGCAACGAGGGCTTCCATATTTTGTTGCAATTTGTGCGATTTGCTACACTTTCTTTACAGTTTTGGATGAAACATGTCTCGAAACTATTAAAGCACATACTGGTAATGACGTATTTACTGTTTTTTTGTTTGAATAACACATAAAACGTTGCTAAAATTAATTTTTTGTGCCTGAATATTGATGGCGGCCGTCGATCTGACGACACAATTTTGCACAAGCAAATGGTCCTTACTATGGAACACAGTAGTTTTGTTCGTTCAAAATACGAGGTTTTATAGCTAATATGTTTAACTATCTGATTGTAAAATTTGGATGGCGTTGATCGCTCGGTTGGTTTTATCAATCTTTTTAAACACAAGATACGATATAACATCAGCATTCAATACCAGCAAAAAGATATGCTTGCACAGGCTAATCGCTAAAATGTGAATTATTTTAAATCATTTTTGACATTTATTCATGTACTATAAATTGCGAAGTTTAAACAACTATAAATAATTATGGATCTCTTTGTGCATACTTGTAGTCCAAATGTCTATAAAAAATGTTATCAAAGCTACAGCACTATAGCGATTTACAAACACAAGTGGGACAAACTAAATCATAGAAGCTTACAAATGTAAATAATGACCAATAACTGACTTATTTGAAAGACATACATGCATAATTATGACCCTTTCCGTATTTAGTGTATTAAGAATGATAAATATAGTACACATCCAAAGTAGAATGTTTTAACAGTTTGCATTACTTTGTTTACTGTATACAAAGGTCCTCCATAATCATATACATAAACATACCGTTAACATTTTTCCCTCAAATTTTTCATTATATTGCATGTTAACTTTTTGCAGTTCTTTGACTCAAAAATAATACAAAGCAAATAATGCAATAGCGTCAATAAGAATAAATCTAAAATAACTATGGTGAGGAAATGTCCATAAAGAAATGAGTGAGGTAAACATGTTAAGTGGGCTGAAAATGAACTAATCGCAAATAAAAGGATTGATGAGAAGTACGAGACCATTTCAGTAAGTAAAATATACATCAAATGAAAGCTTAGGAAATGCTTTATAAAACCTCCTATTTAGAAATATATCTGTTTAGTTTTTGACAGAGAAAATAGAATATTTCTGAAGGCAATTTGCGCGTCCCGAACGAAAACTTTTGATCTCGAGAACGTCCCGCGAAAGTAAAACAGACTAAAAATCACAAGTAATAGTTTGAATCGGAAAATAATTGCACTCTACTAACACTAGAATATACAAAAGAGACACAATCACAATAAATTAAACCACAATAGCTTCCTTGACCTCATTTTTGAGTTTTTTTGTAAAGGTAAAGCTGAGCGACGATGGCGACTACACGATCATTTACTAGAAGCCAGTCAAGCCATGCAGATGATATTACTATTGGTATACCGCTCTGTAGAAATAACAACATTGACACAACAACTGACGAGGTCAATAATATAAAACTCTGGGCTACAACCACCAAATTGATGTTAAACGTGACTAAAACATGGGAAATGATAATACATCGCAATACATCTAAACCTAAACCGCCACCTCTTCCTGACATTGAACGTCAAGATTGTCTAAATCTACTAGGAATAACCTTTCAAGAAAATCCCAGTCACTGGAACATTCATTTCGACAACCTGTTATCGAAAGCTAGTAATCGCCTTTATATATTACGAACATGCAAATACTATGGATACACACGCGAACAACTTGATAAACTGTTTGACTCACTCATTATGTCTTTGTTCATATATGGAATCGAAGTCTGGGGATGTGCATCTAAATTGTATCTAAATAGAATCGACGCATTTTGTAATCGGGCCTACCGATATGGTTACACTCTTAAAAAGGATTTTAGCATAGGCCGCCTTATAGACCTACGAGATAAACAACTTTTTAACAAAATCACGACTTGCACTAACCATCCACTGAATGAACTCCTACCAACTTCACGAAACAGACAGCTTAGACAAAGAGGCCATATCTATCAATTACCGTGTATAAGAACTGATCGTTTTAAAAACACTTTTATTAATAGGTGTCTTTTTAAATTTATTTGACTATATTATTAAGATTTTTTTTTATATTTAATATTTTTAACCCACTGTAAAGTTTTCACGTTTGATGATGCTGTTTTTGTAATAAAGACTATTATTAAGCGTAGCGTTGATTTGTTGGTGGTAGCGATGAGTCTGGAGAGCGGCTCATTTGCATACAATAGAGTCACCCCCTCCCTCCTGATTCCACTCCTTGGTCCAATTTTGGTCATATGCATGAGGTTTTATACCCATAATATACTCTCATTTGTATTCAATGAAACTTTATATGATACTCTATAGACTGATTCCATAAGTCGGTCCCAGTCGCTCCCCATCGCACTTGAGAGACCTACCAAAAGCATATAGAGAATTTGTCTGCGCATGTCAGAACATTTTAGCTCGCGGTCATGTTTACATTTTTTCTACGACCGGGGAACTTTTGAGTCCCAATCGCAATCTTAGTGATCTTCAATATAGGAAAATATAAATGGATACTTAAAGTCTATCACTTTGTAAGGTGCTGTGACTAAGTCAAGTAAATGGGGAGGTTTTTGATCACAAAATATTTTTGAGCAAAAGTCCGCAAAACGAAGAAGAAAAACACAAACCTACTGCATTCGTGTGAGGACTGCTGCCATAATAAAAGAAATAGCAGAAAACGTTTTCCACAGATTAAGAATCAAAGCTCATGGGAATTGTGTGGAACAAAATGATTTCTTATTGAGGATCGATTTTGTTGGGTGATGAGCAGATTATTTGCGCATTTTGCAAGTTTTGGTTAACTTTCCTTCTTGATAAGCAGTATGTTTGAGGGGCTGCGCCGAAGCTAAATATAACTAATGCGAGTCGTCAAACAACATTCTACATCACAGCATTGTTATTTTTTTAAAGAAAGATTAGCCAAAACGTGATATTGCGATATTTGTTGACGCCATGGTTGTGTTTCTCCTCTCAAGCAATTTCGACTGATTTGAATACCGAACCTGAAATTAAGTTAGAATGATCTTGACAAATCCAAATAATTGTGAAAACACAGATGAAACACAAAATTTTGTAAATTTCTGGTCATGCTTTTGTTGATATACTTCTATCTTCACTAAATATAAACTTTAAATCAAGCACGGAGAAGATTTGTCAGTCTTACTCTATGGTCAATTTTTTCGCATAAATTTGAAGAAAAGTCGAGCTTAAATGTTATGCGCCGCTAAGTTTTTCCTTGGTATGCTTTCTTTAATAATCGTAGATTAGTATTATACTTTTGGTTTTAAATAGAGTTTTGACCAAAATCTTTGATCGGAAGTTAAAGATGACCTAGTCTCGTTGTGAAAGCGGCCATATTGCAGAATCTTGCAGATACTTCCTGGTTATAAACAAACAAATTGTTATGCTGTTGTCCAACAACAACTATAATAAGCCGTACGGAAATAACGGCCAATCACTGTATGGGTGGAACAGAGACTTTCGTCAGCTGAAGTATCGCTTTTGTTAATTGGGATTAAAGGGGATTTAGAAGGTATTTTTCTTTCGAGTGATCATAGCGGGTTCTACCATTAAAAGACAAATTCTCTATATGCTCCTACCAAATACAAAGAGAAAAAACTAAGGCTTGTGGAATCAGTCTAAAGACTCTAGAGTCTTTACATAAAGATATATTGAATAGTTCAAAGATGTGACTAAAATTGTCCAACCTATTATTTAAGAAAGTTGGCTCCCCTTGAACTCTCAAGGACCAGAGTCAAATGTGGGACGCATATTCAACACACATCAGAAATTCTGCGCATGATCAGAATGACCACCGTTCAATTTATATAACTTTTTTCTCATATTTTTTAAAATTGTATTTGAAATATTTGGTTTTATATATTTTGGAGTTTTTGAAGTCATATCTCTGCGCTCGAGTTTTTATACTTAAAACACTGCTGCTCGTTTTTGTGTCTACTAGAAAAAGTAGACACTCTTGTTATCGAGTTGTATGCAAATTGTAACTATCACGTGATTTGACACGACGACCCTTGGCTTTGATGGGGAGTCCAAAGAACCACAGGTAGCCCAATCAAGTCAAAACTCTTTATCACAGCTTTCATAAACCAACATTCGGTGCAATGAAAGGTTTTCTTAGTATTTTCAAGGTTTTAAGTCCTTGTTTGCGACGGCATGGATATAATCTTCCATTTAAAGTACAAGAAACAACTCAACATGTACACTCGCTTTTTTCCGACGTGACTTTGCACACGAACGAACAACACTCAATCGAAACACAACAAAACCCCACTAAGACTCCGAAAATAGAAAACAATGAATTTTGTACTAATTTGACAAATTTTCTTGGCAATATCTTTTCGCATATAATGACACATTCTAGTAGACACATGCGCTTATAGAGCGCCTTTAATTAATATAGTACCATCTTAATGGGCATAATAAGGATATGTCATTGGGAGGTCTAACATAACAAATTTTCGCTATGACGTCATCTACAGTCTTTAAAGGGGAGTTACTGGCACTTGGTTACCTTTCCATTAACATGGCCCTGAACTAAGAGAAAAATAAATTCAACAACTTCGGTATTGCAGCATTGCTAATCTTGTGTTAAGTGTGATTGTCAGTAAGCACCGGGCAGAACACGGGGATGGGGATCGGCCGATTCTATTCAAATTTTCAGCACTTTTTATCTATCATATAAGATTACGATTGGTGACATTTGTTTGGAAATAAAATATTTATCTCCGATTTTTGACCACCCCCTCCCTCATTTTTGCGCTTTTTTGCTCTGAAGAAATGGAAAAATTACGGTAAGTTCGATGACTCAATTAAGTAACTTCCCGTCCCTTTGATCAATTCATTCATTCATTCATTTATTCTTCGTTTGCAACCACGTGATAATTCAGGCAAAATGTTTTACTTTAAATCTTACTGAAAAACTACATTTATATCCTTTGAGAGCATTCAAAACAATGTAATTCTGCCAAATTTGAAGCTTCTAGAGCAAATAGTTACCGTACTATTGACTATCAAAGATTATTATTATTTGACAAAAATGTTCCAAACATATTCACCGATCCAGTGTTTGTTACAAACAATGCAAGTTGCTATCTAGCTTGACTATTTTCTTTTAATTTTTTTTTTTTTTTTTTTTTTTTTGTGCTTTATTATTTCTTGGATTTTTGTAAGTTTTAAACCTAAATGGACATTTTCTAAATTTAAAAATAGCATTTAAAAACTGTTATATCGAAATTTGTACATCAAATCATGCTTGACATATTTAAATAAAAAGTCGACAAAATGCAAATTTTCCAAAATTTGGAGATTACTCATGGAGCCGCATTACATTTGGACTAATGAAGAATGGATATACTTTTGAACTGAATGACGCACTGTTGCGAAAATAGGCTTGAAAAAATGCCAAAATAACCCTAAATTCTAAAGGTCTAAATTAGTCATAGTTAAAAAATTTCTAAAAACAAAACTTTCCATTGAAAATAAATCATACTGCAGAATGGTATTGTTTAGATATTTAAAAAAGGGACGGGAAGTTACTTAACTGAGTCATCGAACTTACTGACAATCACACTTAATGGAGTTTCAAAGCAAAAAGGAGAAAAATGTTTTCCGGCACAAGATATTCATTAATACGAAGGACACCGTATCTACTTCTATCCAATTCATTAGTAATGCATCATCTACAACTATACGGGAACAATGCAAAAGCAATACCGTGAAGGCATCTGTAAATGCTTATAGAGAATTCATCCTGGTTTGCACAAGGTTTAGCTTGAAATACCTCGGCCAAATTACATCTAAATTCAAATTAAAAAAATCTAAAAAAAAAATTAAATAGTAACATTAATCTAGACATTTGATAAGTAATAGTCAATATTCGCGTCCGATCTGTTTGAGGTTTAAAACAGCTCGCTTTCAGCTCATTGTTTTAAATCCTCATGAAGATTTCATATCTCATATTACATAAAGTTATTTGATAATCATAATATTTGAAAGTTATCTGAAATATACTGGTATACAAGAAAATAAACTGAAAAATCTCTTTATGTGTTCTATTCATTTTACATTAACAAACTCAAAAACAGTTCATAATTTATGTGATTCAAGTGCCATCGTTTATTTAAAAATTGATTAATACCATATGTTGCGTGACGTTTGTTTTCAAAACTGCTAGATTCGTCTTATAATTTTGATAACAACACTTTCTACACTAAAACATTTTGAGTTTTTCATTAAAAATATAAAAAATAAAAAATGGGGACACCTTATTGGATTTTGAGAGAAACATTTTTTAATTCCATTTAGAGTCTAAGCCAATATTCGCGTCTGATCTGTTTGAGTTTTAAAACAGCTCGCTTTCAGCTCATTGTTTTAAACCTCATGAAGATTTCATATCTCATATTACATAAAGGTATTTGATCATCATAATATTTGAAAGTTATCTGAAATATACTGGTATACAAGAAAATAAACTGAAAAATCTCTTTATGTGCTTTATTCATTTTACATTAACAACAACTTATTAGCATAACAATAACATCTATTGTTAATATTCATCGTTTTCAAAGAGTGCCGCTACTGGAATCATTGGGTGACAGGGTATTCTATAATTGCTCCAACTACTCAAAAACATTTCATAATTCATGTGATTCAAGTGCCATCGTTTATTTAAAAATTGATTAAAACCATATGTGGCGTGACGTTTGTTTTCAAAACTGCTAGATTCGTCTTATAATTTTGAAATCACTTTCTACACTAAAACATTTTGAGTTTTTCATTAAAAATATAAAAAATAAAAAATGGGGACACCTTATTGGCTTTTGAGAGAAACATTTTTTAATTCAGTCTAAAATTAGAAAATTGGCAATTCACAAAAGTGTCTCTCAGTTACTGAGCTTTGTCAAAACCAAATGTTTTGAATGTGCTTCAAGGTACTCGTTATACATTGGGCTACCGATGTAAAGCAAAACATTTGCACTTAAACTCAACAACGAAAAGAAATAAAGCAAAAATTAACAATTGGAATTTTACCGGCCTCATCGATGATTTGAACGAAACACTTTCCGAAACATCTAGTCGTACAGAATTTTGTCATCGATCACATGCCTTAAAAAACATGATTTTGACAATGATATTATGAAATGAAAAGGTAGATGCCCGTATTGGCTTGTGAGAAATAAATATCCTCAAAATTCAATCAAGATCAAGGTTTTATCGAGTGAGGACTGGGGCGAGTTTGAAGAAATTTTTTTGCTTAAAAATGTGAAAACTGTTGGAATTTTTACGATAAAGTATTTCTCAGACATGGCTCTGTATTCATTGATGATAAGAAATGTAAAATCTAAAATTCGAAATATGCGCAAAACTGTGCGCAATGCAAAACTACGGACTTACATTAATTTACATAGTAGAGTGCAAAATATAATTTAATATTGTGAAATAATAATATTGTGAAATGATACAAAGTATTATATAGCAGTTTTCAAACTTTTGCGTATTACAATTTATTACATTTCTTTACGTTTTACTGTTTACATTTTCGTTTGAGTTCCTTTTAATTTTCTTCTGTGTTTGTTTGTTTTTTTTACAATCATTACACTCAATTTCTTGCAATTGGTTTCACCGTTTTTTTTTTTTTTTTTTTTGTGTGTGTGTGTTTTTTTTTTTTTAACTGTAGCACTACCTAAGTATTATTTTACCGCCGGATTATTTGCGTAATCTGTTTGTAAACAGAATATTGTGTTCACTTCTTTCTTGTTTTCAAATCCCTTGAAGATAACTCCGCAGTTTTCAGGTTATACTCTGTTTAATGTTACTATGGAAACTGCGATGATTGAGGGATTGGAGGAATCGATGAAAGTGTTGCAAGATTTTTTTAAAATAGGATTTAGACATTGTTCAAAGAAAAGATTGGGCTCATATCATTCGGCTAAGACAAAGCATTTTATAATATAATATGTCCAGCAAAAGAAAGATTACTAGAGGAATTAATCCTAACGAAAGCCCCCCTACTAAGGAACTATAATTGACGGACATTGTTTCGAATTAGTATCAAGAGCAGGTGGACTTTTTATTACTAGCCAAAGGATGCCGTTAGAGAACTATTGGACTGCCAAGTGGTGAAAATATGAAAGGAAAGCTCACATTTCTCGCAAATAAATGAAGATCGTATTAGTTCTGTGCATTTTTCTTCTGGGAAGTTGTTTTAGGACTGGATTGGCTCAGGTAAGATTTGTCGGTGTTTCCGCTTTTTTTACTTTTTTTTCTCTTCGCAGATCACTTCAATCATGAAAAAATACAAATGCATACATTCAAAAGATGACATTAGATTTATAAATTTAAAAACATTGGTTAGCTTGTTCAATTAGTATGATAATATTGAAGAATGTTTGTAATAGTGAAAAATCTCTACACTAGCAATGTCATTTTTTCTTAGCTTGTCTTTTACTATCTTTGTCTCGACATATCTTATCTTTTCCGATCTTTTTTATCTTATCTAGTATTCATCCATGTTTTCATCTCTTTTCATTCTTATCGCATCTAATCAAAAATCAAAGATGTGTGCAAAATAGTGAATGTAAGGGTAGTGAGAGAAAGTGTCCTCAATTAGTAGAAATGCTAAATAACCTAGAAACTATAAAAATGTTCATCGTTATTATTTTATTATTTGTACCTTGTCTTTTCTTTTCTTGTAGTTTCTTTGGCCTTCATTATACCCTCTAGCTGACTTTTAAATTAAAATTAAATTAGAACTTAAAGATTAAAATTACTTCTTTTGCACCTTTAAGTATTCTTCGATCACTATTTTTTCATTATTTGTCGTTTTGTTTTGACTATTTTTTCATAATTTTTTTTTGCAGACTTGTTCATCGAGCGTATCAGCTGGTATGTTTCTTATCAAAACAATTCAAACATACATTATTCCAACGGTTGACCATCTTTTTTTCCTCTCTTCTTCGTCTTCTTTTTTCGTATTTTTTTTATTTCTTCTTCTTCTTCTTCTTCTTCTTCTTCTTCTTATTATTATTATTATTATTATTATTATTATTATTATTATTATTATTATTATTATTATTATTATTGTTATTATTGAACTAATAGAGATTTGTTTAAACATTTTAAGACGAAATTAAACGCTAGAAAACACGACGTTTCGACGTTGTGCAACGTCATTCTCAAGTGAAGTGAGAAAAGTTTGGTGAAACTTAAGTTAAGTTATTTGAATAATAATTAGGGAAAATACAATAGTGTTTTCTTAACTTAAAATTGTATTTTCCCTAATTATTATTCAAATAACTTAATTTAAGTTTCACCAAACTTTTCTCACTTCACTTGAGAATGACGTTGCACAACGTCGAAACGTCGTGTTTTCTAGCGTTTAATTTCGTCTTAAATTATTATTATTATTATTATTGACACTTTTATTGAATTTGGTTTCACATGATAAATAGTACAGCGGGACCTGTCCTAAGCTATACTATATAGTATTTTCAATTATGAATGTCCATTCAGCTTGCTTATTCCTTTCAATGTTCCTTTCAATGTGTCTATTTCCTATAAGTATAAAAGTTCTTAACTATTATTATTATTATTATTATTATTATTATTATTATTATTATTATTATTATTATTATTATTATTATTATTATTATTATTATTATTATTATTATTATTATTATTATTATTATGAATTCATAAATCATTGATGATTAAAACTTTATGATGTCATCTGTTTTCATTGAAAATTACTCGCTTTGGGGATTCATTCCATGGAATCAAAACTATTTTTGTGGCATGTTTTTATCAAACAAACACTAGAAGAGATATTTTCTTTTCAACGCGGCTAGGCAGATTTCTCTAAGTTTGCTAACCCTCACTATCACTGCCTTGGCGAGACAATAGGAAAAACTTTGATGTTCGCAAATCCAAAGAAGTACACAACTGTGCGCAATCCCCGAAAATTCCTCTTACTTCATGTTTGATCTTGCAGAAGTAAAAATTAGGGCTTTGTTTCTTCAGAAAAAAACAGAACTAAATAAAAACGGACTGAAAATTAGAGTTTTAAAAATAGAATAATTTTTATCTATCATCAATGAATTCATAAATCATTGATGATTTGAACTTTATGATGCCATCTGTTTTCATTGAAGATTACTCGCTTTGGGGATTCATTCCATGGAATCAAAAACGTTTTGTTATGATGGTTGCCAACTAATTATCACAATAAACATCAAATTGCTGATGTAAGAAAAATAAACTAATGAAGGGATAGACATCCACCTTAAAAAAAAAAGATTGAAGAAAATAGATTAATTTTTTAAGAAGATATAAGCATATGAAAATCAGCAAAAACACCAAATAAAACGAGGCTAGAAAGGCCTCGACAAGAAATTCCACATAAATTCTTATATTTTAAAACCTCAAACGTTTTTTTTATCAGACCTTTCTAAGCTTATTGTCCAGAACAACATCTGCTATTTGATTTTTTACCTATTGTGCCTCTATAGCGTCATCGAAATTGATTTGTCGTTAATAATTGCATAGGGTTGCGCGTAGTCTCCTTCGCAGCAGCTTTTAGTATCGGGTTTGGACACAGGAAGACCGACACTAAAAGCGGCTGCGAGGGAGACTAGGTTGCGTGTCGAATTCGTTATTTTAAATATTGATTAGCTGGTGCATATTCAATCAAACGTTGAATCCTAAAAATGGTTTATTTTCTGGACCCAAAATTGCCAAAAAGCTTTTACCATTTTTGAAAAGATGTTTTTTATAATCAAGTTCTTAACCGCTCAACTATGGAAATTAATCAGAGCCTTATGAGACTTGACTTACTTTGCTTGAATAGTAGAAGGGTAGAGTGTAAACAATAAATCCGTGAAACACTATTTTCTATTTTGTACAAAATAGTGCTAATCAAGCAAAAGAAAACAATAGAATTATCATCAAATTGGACTATTTAATATTACTAATTTTTTGACGGATTTATTATTTGCACTATCTTTTCCCTCAGCCAATGATTCTATATACATTACGAAACTTGGATGACTCTCGTTTCTCAAAGTTTCCCTATATCTTCATTGTGTTTTCTTCCGATTTTTCTTTTGTTCTATTATGAAATACATTTTCCAATGCATATATACATACTGATGAATACGGATGAATCTTTAATTTCTATTCTGCTTCAACGAAGCATTAGAAAATTACTACAGTCTGACAGTATTTATTTCACTTATTCATTCATTTATTTGGATTGATTGATAATTTAGCATGCAGGTTGAGCGTCCTAATTAGATCTGAGGGTCAAAACGACCCTGGGATTACAGCCCCTGGTTCGTCGTCCATCATAGCTGGAGGTGTTGAATATAGTTCTAAGTCTCAAGGGTTCAATGTGGCCGTCCTTGAACAGAAGACCAGTAAGTAGACATTGGTGCCAATCGGTATAGCAGAGATATTATTTTAGTTCATTCTATAGTCATCAATTTTTGACTCAAAATCGTATAATTTTTTTGTTGCAATAATCCATTTTCGAATTCTCTTTTACA